>CM027587.2:552984-1752984 GCA_015852605.2 Populus deltoides | reverse complement strand
TGTCAATTTTCTCATCATTGCTTAGGCAACATGGTCACTCCTTTCCCTTCCTTTTTCCTTCATTATCATCTCATTATTATGATTAATTAAGTTTGTGATGAGGAATGAATCATTGCGTGGTGTTTTATATGGAGCAATAATTGATGGATGCTGAGAATACAATTCAAGTTGAACGGTTCTGTTGCATGATAGGCTTATCTTGAAGGAATTAATTAAGTGTTTAATTTGGCCCAGTGCATTCTCCTTGAAAAAAATCACTAGAGGGCAGGATTCAGGCTGGAATTGTGCCTTCACTAGCTAGGAGACTGGGATTGTCAAATTAACGATCTTGAAAGAAGCTTTAGGCAAGTGCCACAGTGACCTAAGCACTTGTTCAAAGATTTCTTATTGGAGGAATGCCACTCTTTGCCTCTTTTGGCCCAGAAAACAAGAGGAAGAGTTCTGCTATCTAACCTCAGCCTTTGAAATCTTTTGGTCTTATACTAGCCTGTAGATGCATGTTATAGACTTGTAGATGACGATCGGCTAAGGTGGACTGGTGTCTTGGAGAGCACCTTTCCAATCTACCATGAAGTTTGAATAGTGGGAAGATTTTAAAGAGATTGAATAATCCAGAATCGGGTTAAAATATAGCCCAGAATGAGAAACTTGAAGGCTGACAATATACCATTTAGTCACAGTTTGGCATATTCAGTGACTAGCTAGATGCTCTTTCTGCAGAAGGCAATATAAAATAGTGTGTGTGTGTGTGTGTTTTGCTTGGTCCAGGCTTGCATTTCCTGCACAATGGCCTAGTTGATATCCTGATAGGGAATTCAGATGCCGTTAATGAAGACAGAGGTGGCTATCTGCTAGTGAAATGGATCTCAGGGATGTAGCAAGAGAAAGGCGAAAGGAGAAGAAAAAGAAACAAAACACATCCTATTAAGAAAATTAGAAGTTACACAAGGACATTGTGATGCAATGTCATTTGATGATGGATTTTACAAAAGAGACTAGCTATCCAGTCAGTCCATGAAAGAGACTTGGATTTTCTTGGGGAGACATGTACCCATGAACCCATCCTCAAAAACTCTATCACTAGTGAATCCAAAACAAAGCCTAACACCTATACCCTCTTCTTTCCCACCCAATTTAACTGTTTTCAAGCTTGTTTGAAAGATGCCTTTTAGCCATTTCTCAAACTGACTATTCACAAAAGAACCCGACCCTTCTAATACCTCCCCTAATACCCTCTCTTCAATGCTAAAGTATACCCCATTCTGATCCCCAAAAACCTCATTAACATTTCTCTTGATCTTGGATGACAAAACCTCTGTCATCTCTATATCGTGAGCCTGATTTCGATCGAAAACAAAACGGTTCTTGATCATATCAAGAAGCCCCTTTGGACTAAGCTGATCAGATGAGGTCTCACGAGTCAGATCACTTGAAATGGGGCTGAATTCCCCTGGTTTTCCCTCGCTTTCGTCATCCTCATCGGCCTTCAGGTTGAGATCAAGGGTGTTGAAACTTGACTGCCTTGAGAAGTCTTTCTTCTTGTTTCCATTCTCATCAGGAAACCAAGATGCATTTTCCTTTTCATCGACTCTTGGAGACTTAGACTTGCCTGAAATCTCCCACTCAGCTTTTCTCTTGTGGTCAATGTTGGGTGTTCCAAAACTAGCATTTCTTATTTCATTCACCTTCAGTGTCATCTGGATAACAGAATCATCCATCTTCCTGTCTTCATAAATGTTGGAGTCACCCCTAGTCAAAATAAATATTACTTGGCTGGCATTTCCCTCTCTTCTATTACTTGATTCTCCAAATTTTCCACTTTCAAATCCATCAGCAAGGAATTTCAAGAACCGCGTCTCAGCCAAATCAACATCTTCCACAAAAACAAGAAGTTTTTCTTGGTTTCTTAAGGCTCTTGCAAGCATCTCGGAATATGAGGTCACCTCATTATCTCTTTTCCTCATGTTCAAGTGTAGCAACAAATCAGCAGAGCCTAATACAGACTCGGCAATTGCGAGTGCCAATCTTCTCTTTCCCAACGTGTCATTCCCTTGAATCAGTAACCAGGTGTCTTTTTCATTTGACTTGGATTCAACCAAAGCATCCACTATTGAAGGAATGGTTTCAGATTGCCAAGGCACATTCTCTTTCAGCAACTTGCACAAATGACCACTTCTCCCCTTCTCCAGTTTGCCTATATCAGAAAACAAAGAATTCCCAAGAGCAAGGGTGATTTTTACTTCCTTGCCTTCAGTATTCTTTAGAGAATCCAAGTTTGGTTCACCTGGTTCATTCTTCTGAGTACCATTAACGAAGTTGAACTCAACATGGCACGATTGTTGTCTTCTAAATTTAGGCACACAACTGGAGCTGTAGTTAGGCTTCAAAGCCGAATCCCCGAAGGAAATTGAATTTGAATCTGGGAAGAAGCTGTTTTGGCTTGGCCACCAAGGATATGATGAAGCAAATGAGAAATTTTTTCCAAGCAGGCTTTGATTGCTATACAAAGTCGAGTTCAAGTTGCTCTGTCTTCCTTGGTGGTGCAGGCTGTGGCACAATCTGTTCCATTTTCTCCTCAACTCAACAAATTCATCCTGAAAATTTAAATAAAGATATTATATAGATTATCCACTTGATAAGTTCATTTATATATTGTTTTCTCAAATTGTTATAGAACAGAAAGGCCTCATCTTTGCATTACCTTTTGAATGGAATTTGTGCCTTGTGGCTGAAGCCAAGGAGGCAAATGTTTCTGCTGTCCTGATTTGAGTGAATGAACTTCTTTCTCATAATTAGAGTTGCATTCTGGACAGCAAGTGAATCTATCCTCTTCCTCCTTGCCATCATTAATGAATGGCTTTGTTTCCAGGACTAGAGATGGGTTATGGGAGAACTTTATCCTTGAATCATGGATGCTGCCATTAACAAGTTCATTACACAAAATCCATTAATAAACACAATTAACCAAGCTGAGGGTAGACAGCAAAGTGGACTAACAAATGCAGAACAGTTAAGCTGCTACTATCTTGTCTTGGGCCAATAAAAAATTCAAACATTCCTCTAATAGTAAATGTTTCAAGGTTGTTGGGGTGTCAAACACACACACACAGAGGAGCCAGTGCTATACGAATAAAAAAAAAAAAGGCAACCGAAATAGGCATAAAAGTCAAAAAAAGAAAAAGTTGTCTAGAAAATTTAGGTCTAGACTCTATTAAGTATCGACTAAGATCTTCGTTCAAAATTAATGAATTCTACCTCTACATTCTTTCAAATAAATGAAACTGATCAAATTTAAAGTCACCCAACCAAAAAGTAAAGCAAAGTGCAACCTAGAAAACCTTTCATTTTTACTTTTTTTCCCTTTTCTTTTCTAATAATTCTGCTATAAGAAAAATCTGCAATATGCAGTTGCTGTATACATCCTGACAAAACAAAGTAACACAAGGACAATGATCCATATCTGTGACCTGTCTTACCACCTAACCATGCTTTTCACAGTGTTTTTTTGCCTCATTCAGACCATAAAGGGATGCACAGATAGAAAAGTACAAAAACAAAATAAAAAGCTTCAAGAAATTGATGAAAACCAACGGAGAATTTATGTATTTCTCTATCTAGACATAGTAATGGATATGTAGATAAAATAATAATAACGGTGACGATGACAATAGAGGTGCCGGAAGTTACCTGGATGGATGGAGGCTCAAACCAAGTCCACCTGAAGGAACTGAGACAGCTTGAAGTGCCCATTGAGTCTCAAGAGAAGGTTGTCTCATCTGACACTTCATGTATGTTTGGTAACTTGCAGTTGCCATTAACCATACTTTTCTGTTTGAGCTACTATATTCAGAGAGTAGCCTTCCGATTTCTCTGACCAGATGATCAACTGGACTATAAACAGATACCTCTCCATTAACAAAAGTTTCTTCAACAGTCCATTTCAGGTCTCCTGTATAGATAATGGCCCCACTTTCACCAAGAGAATCCACTTTTCTTTTCAGTTCTGAGAGATTCATTTCCACATCTTGTTTCTTCATGAACTTCAAAGAAATTGGTGCAAACTGAAACTTGATAAACTGAGTTTGTTTCAATTGCATTGGAACCTCTCCTCTCTCTAACCTTCCCATCAACTCTCCAATAAGACCTTCAGTTACAGATACACAGTCACCAACTATCACAACATTCTTTCCATTCTTTCTCAATAAAACCTCCAAAACCAACTTGATATCTTCCTTCACAGAACCAGAATCTGTGAAATAGTTGCTTGAAACTTTCTTTTGCGCTGAAAAAAGAGCTGGGTTTTGCTCAGAAGAGTAATTCAAGAAATGGCTTTGCCAAAAGTTAGTAGGGTTAATGACTTCTCTTTGAGTTTCAGTAGCAGAAGGTGAACAAGGTGAAGAGAAAACCCCACCAGAAGTACTATAACACTGAAACACAGAAGAAGCTGAAGAGTCCTCTATATTGTTTTTGACTGCAGTGCTAGAGAACCCAGCCTCTCTCATAACCCTACTAACACTAGGGTCATCTAAGATGGATACGATAAGCTGTTCAAGCTCAACCTTAATAGTCAAAAGAGGTTGTTGCTGCTGCTGCTCTATGCAACCCCTTCTTTGGTGTGCTTGTGCTCTTTTGAGGGCTGCAATCAAAGCATTGGACAAAGATGGCTGGCCATGAAGTAAAGGACCAGGAGTTGTTGGGAGTCTGTTTAGTGCAACATTAAAGCAAAGCTCAAGAGCTCTGCATTGAAGAGGATGCGAAGTTTGATGAGGCTGTGATTTAAGACAAGCCCTTCTCAAAAGACTAGTTCTTGAGCTCAGCAAGGTTGCAGCTACATGCAAAGGAGTGACCTGAGCATGGCCTCTCCTCCTTGCCAAGCTAAGAGAGTGCTTCAATACTGAAGCAGCCTCTGTTGTGAGGGTCTGCTGGACCGTACAAGCTCCTGAGCGCATAACTTAGCTAAAACCCACCCCCACACCACCCCCTTTGAAAGAAACCAGTGTGTTTTCAGGACCAAACTTCTCCCTTTCCTTGGTTTTTTCTTATGTTTTCTCTCCCCCTTACACCACCCCCACCTCTCTCTTTGTCACAAATCCTAAAGCTTTAAGCCTCACAGAAAAGCTGGTTACTTTCCTCTCTTGTGCTTAGAGGAAACGAGAACTACCACCGGCCTGGTTTTGTAGGCTTGAACTGAAAATGGATAGTGAGATTTTTTGAAAGGAGAGCTTAGACGTCTTAGTAGAGTCTTAGAAGAACAAGTCTAGATCACTCCACCTTCTTTATACTCCTTGCTGCTGATCTAGCTTTTGCTTTTTCTCTTTTTTATTCCCACTTATTCATTGTTTTCTCTGTCCTAAGTTAACAGTTAACAGTACCTCTGCAACATCTTTTTATCACCCAATGTCCCTCTAAAGGGTACTCTAATAGGTCACTTGATTTATGTTTTGGTGATAATTATGATAAAAAAGAAAAGGGCTTACCTTTAACAATCATATTCTTTTTGTTGGGACTTGCAAATATCAAAATCATATGGTAAAATTTAATGGCATGCCATGCATGATAGACTTATAAATATACAAGATACTAAATTTTCTCCCTAGCTAGATGATCAAAAGCTGCAAAAAGAAGATTTCAATCTAATTCTTCTTACATTGTTTACCTCCTTCAAGAAAAATTTGTATGTGGGTGCGTTTAATATATATTAATCAATACAGGAATAAGATTACATGTTTAACAAGATTTCAAGAGCCAAAACTGTAAGACTGCTATTCCTCAAAGGAAAACTGTCTTGTATTTTAGGATAACAGCATTTCTTGTACTTTTTTTTTTACAGGAGAGAATACTAGCACACCTGGACTATCAAAATAACACCAATTTATTTATAATTAATTAGCAACAAAGTTTACACTTTTACACCTGTTATTTCTTTAGTTTTAAAACCTGACTTTGAAAAAGTCTCAAGTCATGAGATTTCACCCAAATCATTAAGAGCGTGTTTGGGGGGGGGGGGGTTTTACGAAATGCATTCCTATGATGTTTTTATTTTTAAAAATAATTTGTGACACAAAACGACCAAAAATACAAACGCACTCAATTTTTTTTAAAAAAATTTAAGCAAGGGGGACCAAACGTTCTCTAAGTTTTTAATCGCTTAATTAAATTGTAGATTAACGCTAAATACAAAGTTGATTTAATAGACCAATTCAGATTTTATAACCAATAGTACTTCATGGGATAAAAAAAAAAAAAGGTCCACAAGAAGGACCCGGGATTCAAAATTTATTATCCATAGGCAGAGATAGCTTACCTTTCATTTTTCCACATCATCTTCTTTGAATGGACAGACAAAACCAGCAGAAATTCAAAAAAAGTAGTAAAGAGAACAGTTGGATTAAAAGAAGGCTAGACTGCGATGAGAGATAAAAAGGAAATTGTTTTCTTCTTTATTTTTTTTAGGGTGATTTTATTTTCTTCTTCATGTTTATCATCTTTTTGCTTGTATAAAAATATTTAGTTATCAAGAAAAGGGAAAAAAAGGAGAGTCTCTCTCTTCACGCCAATCCTCGTAGAGAGACAGCATTTTATTCCCAAAGTACTCAAAAAGCAGCCCTCTGTCTCCTATCCTACATCGCATTATTGGCTCCTTTTCAGCTCTCCCTCCCTCCCTTCCCTACAACCTGCAATGTCATTTTGTCTTAATCCCATCTCATTTCCAACACCCATGGTTATAAAAACCAGCTGACTCAGTTAAATACTCGAGTCATATGTTGTACGCATTAATTAGTTAGCTTAAATCAATCTAAAACGATAATATTTTTTAAAAAAATTGAATCAAATCAAGTCTTGGGTTAATCTTCTAGTTAATCCGTAGGGTTTAATAACACTGCAAGCAACCCTCTTGGAAAAAAATGGTCTTTAATTTGCTAAACAAAGGAGGTAAAAACACAGAAATCTGCTGTGCTTACAGACAACAATGTTCACATCCTGTTCATGTAAGAAAGAAACACACACTAGTACTGTTGGTTGTCTGTATGTGTCTTTGGACATCAAGAAATATACTTGATAGGTTTCTTATCCTTTCCCCTATTTTGTTCTTATGGCTGTCCATGCCTGGACATCAAGGAACATGCATCTATGCCTTTCATCATTCCTCTATTTTTTTGCTCAGTAACTGTAATATTCTTTGTGTTATAGTAATTTACAGATGGTAGAAAATTGTGGGTAATTTTTCACTATCTAATTGCTTCGCTAGTTCACCATATATATAGCTTCATGCATGCTTGAATAATTGTAATTATAACAATTCTGTTTTGACCTTTTTGCATAAGCTTGAAGTAGAAAAGGAAGCAATAATTAAGTTACTTGGGAGACAATATCCCAATGATAATGGAATTAAATAGAGAGAATATTTAATTAAATTCAAAAATTAACTTGAAAGTTTCAAGATGATGAAAGTACTATAGTTTATACTTGAAACTGTTACTAATTGGCATCATTTCAATTAATTCTTTTTATTAAATTCAACTAATTAATGAGGAAGAGACTTGCTTGATGCATAGTCCCCAAGACCTCATGACCATTTTATCTTAGAAAAAAAACTAATGGGTTTTTTTTTATGAAAAAAATGAAAGAAATTTCAATTGTATTAGGATATTGTGAAGTCTTGAAAAATGTTTGTTTTTGCGTTTCTAAAAAACTTTTGAAAAAAAAGTTTAATTTTTTTCTTTGATTCAATTTTTTTTTATGTTTTTAGATTTTTTTAATGTGCTAATATCAAAAATAATTTGTAAAAAATAAAATAAAAAATATTATTTTAATATATTTTTAAACAAAAAAACAATTGTTATTACACTTTTAAATAACCCTTTAATATACAATGACCTCCTAAGGCGATTCAACCTTTTTATGCGCTCTAATATTTTTGAACAAGTACTCTCCTATTAATAGATAAAATCAAAACAAATAAAATAAAGAAAAATGATACTAAAAGTAGTAGTCAAACCCAAATTTATAAAATTTATCACAACATATCACTCAGCCTGTTATTTATATTACGAGTAAGGCAAATTAATTTAAATCAACTCAAAACGACTTCGTTTGAATGTTTTATTTTTATTAAGTTAAAGTAATGTTATTTTAAAAAAATCAAGCTAGATTTAACTATATCAATTGTAATGAACCAAGTTAATTTTTATCTAATATTTTCAAAACTGTACGTGAACTAGACTTTAGATTGAACCACTACTACCCATCTGGTTTAATAATACATAGCAAACCTCGAATCCACGGAAAAAAGTTTTAGTTACTGCTATCACCAATCATTTCATAAGAACTTCACGGAGTTTTTTTTTTTTTTTTTTTTGGAGGGGGGTTATCATTTGAACTCCCTTGATCATGATGTAATATACCCTAATTCTGAATTATTTTTCTAATTATCCAACAACCAAATGCAACATATAGTTAGCATGAAAATACAATATTTCATAACCAAATAATATATATAAAGTAGGTCAGTATTATGAAAAAAAAACCTAGACATTATAGCTGCATTATTATATAAGATGAGAATCCCCAGAGCTAGCTTTTTAGAAGTAGACAGATAATAAGTTGTTCATAAGGAATATTTCAAGCTTTTGGGTGATGTGGGATGTGATGGTGATATCTTACCATGCAAAACGAATTAAATTAGAGGTTTAATCAACAAGGGAATTAATGGGGCCACATCAAAAACCATTAATATTCTCCTCAAGATTTCTTCATGCATGATCAATTACTCCTCAATATTTACATTAGTGTAAACAAATAGCAGGTTAAATATTCTGATATGATTGGATCTAGATTAATTTAAGGTTTTTACCCATGTTACATGAAAAAACTACGTAAATATTTTCATAAATATATTCCTAAATACCCTAGATGTTTATATTAAATATCTTAGATATTTTTTAAGATGTTTATCTTAAGAATATTTATATAAATATATCTCTTTAGGGCATAAAAAGAGACTAAAAAAGATGAGAGTTAGATAGAAGATTTAAAGAAACGTAGAGAATATTTATTTTATTGTTATCTACATTGATTTATGTATCAATTTTTATTTTTTTACAGGTGTTGTAGGGCCATCAAATTTTCTGTGTACAATTTTGTTAAGCCCATGGAAAGCGTTCACAAACTTTATCCTTTGATTTTTTACCACCCTCATAGGATGTAATTCTCGATTTTTACCCAAAAAAATGATTGAAAACAGGTATTTTTAATTGATTTAAACTGGAATTTGAGCAAGGAGAGAACTTGAACGGGGAGACTTCCAAGAATAGCATCTATACAGGACGTAAAAAGATTGATATTCAAGGGTTATTTTCCCAAGTAATTTTCATTGCATTAAAAGGAGCCAAAAGAAATTTGCAGAGTGCTATGCCACCATGCATCCAAAGAGTGCTCCAGTTTAAAGTATTTGGAAAAAGCACATTCAAAATTCGTGAAGCCAAAAAAGTCATGTTCTTGTTCTCTGTATTAGTTGATGGGATATGGAATTATTTAGTATTTGATTATTATTTTGAGATAAAAATAATAAATACATTGATGACAGATTAAAAAATATGTGTGTCTATATTTCATTTAAAAAAAACACAAATTTATTTTAAAATATTCTAGAGATATATATATTTATATCTTATCTTCTCGTTACTATCCTAAAACACTATTCAAACATGATTTTAATAAAAAAAACTAGTAATTAAATTTTTTATTATGATTTTTGTTTTGAGTCCAAAACAATTATTATTATTATTATTATTATTATTATTATTATTATTTTAATAAATGTACAAGTATAAATATCATAGCTTGTCCAAAACTACTTAATATCAGCTTGCAAAATCAAAGTTGGTCTGAAAATAGTTGGACTGCTGACAAACCAAAAAAAAAAAATTCTTTTTAGTATTATGTTTTGAATTTAGAAGATCTTCCTTGTTAAATCGAAACCCAAATGGTCATCTAATCTCTATCAAAATGCTACTTAATTATTAATCCTCATCGTGGAACACATGAAAACTTTTATAATTAATGAGCACAAAATCCTGCTTTCTCGTCAATTTTTGTGCTATTGTACAAAAAACACACTTCCTCAGGCCTTTAAAACACCCTTTTGTTTTTTGGGTCAAAAAAGTAGAAAAACAACACGCATTCAAACATGGGTCTAAGCCGGTCAAAGTCATAAATATCGTCTAGCTAGGCTAACATTTTCATGCAAAAAGCTTTATATATTAAGGGTAACAATGCTAATAAATACTAGCAATAAATACCCTTTTAATAACTTTTATAATCTCTGCATCTTCTCATGATTAATGTGAGCTTCATAGGACTATATATATGTTAATTCGATCCATTGTAAGAAGGAGATGAGAGATGAAATGGGAAGACTCTATCTTTTGCTTTAAAGTGATGGAGCACTGATCCTTCCTACGTACGTGCTCTTTAATTTGCTTGTATAATGAATGATATATAAGGTTCATATAGCTAATTGGGCTATCAATGCTTGCTCCTTTTGCCAAGGAAAATCGTGGTATTGATTGAAAAAAAGGGCTAGTTCGAGGGGCAGGTGTTCAAATCATTAGGGCATAATATTTCAAGGTTTAAAGTTGGTGATGATCAAGAGGTGAAGAATAAGAATTTCTCATCTTGGAAGAAAAGTATCCCTTTATGAAATTAATTGGAGATTGCGTAATTCTTTTGTGTCATCTTTGGGAGTCCTAATGATTTGGTTTGCAATTTTCAAAACCAATTTTCAACAAAGGGAGAAAAGGGATTAAATCACAAGCTACATTAAATGGAACATCGAGGCCCACATGATAAAAGCAAGACCACTTAGCAGTACTCGCTATAAATCAATATCAACTCATGACCTCATCCCATTTTGCTTTGCTTTGCTTTGCTTTGAAAAAAAAAATAATAATCAATCAATAAAGTGCTCGTGCTTATGAAGTTGCGATCATTGAGTGATATTGGCCTACGCATTAATAAGATTTAATATCCATCCATTAACAATTCCATGATTTGATATTAATTAATTAGAACCCCTTTTCAATTTTATGAAATTATTACAGAACTCTTCTTTATGCCCAAATTGAATGTCCTCGTCAATACCAAGACTAGCCATGCTAAGTTTGAGCTTGGTTTTTGTCCCTACTCTAGCTAATCAATCAACACATAATTCAAATGATCAGTCCTCTCATCTAAAATCATTGTAAATCTTGACTATAAAATGTCAAATTCTTTTGATAACAGATAAAATTGATCAGTCAATTAACAAATATATATATATATATAGATAGAAAGATTAACTTGAGTCAATTATATAATATATTGAAGATCTAATTCAATCGAATTAAAAACTAGGTTGTGAAATTGAATATTGCTGAATTGCGAATCGGTACGTGTATGTATGGGTTAGGAAATCATATGAGGGTTGCTGCCCCAGGAGAATTTATGCTTATATTTCATATAAGGTTCCACTTCGGTCCTTCAAGAAAAAAGTTATGCAATATTGTTCTCACAAGTTTCCATTGTAGCAATTAGACCCCTGAAAACTCTGTTCCCTAAGGGTTAATTCATGTAGTTCCACAAATACCTAACGTTCACATAGATGCTCTACTAATTTAACGTGATTGAGGAGCTAAAACTTAACATCAAACACACCAAAGAAATTGCCTGATAGGGAGTCTCCATATATAGAAGTGGTGCTAATTTATTTAGCCTTTTTCTATATATTTTACTCATGGGCTTGATGCCCATTAATTGGCATCAGGCCTTGCCTCAAATCTAAACAGAAATTCTTTTTTTTTTGGCCAGGAAAAATAAAAAATCCACTGGTATATATATATTATGACAAACAAACAAAGAAGAGTGCACATGCTAGCTTACCCTTTAGTAAATCGAAGATGAAGCTGAACATTACCCTTTAATTACTGAATTTCTCTAGGCATTGGAAAATGGTGAAAATAGCCTTAACAATACTTTAGATGTGGACCAAAATAAGGATAAATTAATGCCTATAACCATGAACAAAAATAGCCTCTGCCTTTTTGGGGTGGGAATGTGAGGAAAAAGTAAAGAAAAGAAAAGGGCAATGGCAGTAGTGTAGCCCTTCAGTTGGGTCGTACACTTTGAAGAGGCAAATGGGTCTCACTGATCATACTATACACACACAAACCTGTCCAAACTCCAAACCTTCACCGGTTAACGTTTTCTGGTCATCAGAAGTCCCACCTGACTCAATTGAAATCAAAAGGGCAAAGCATATATGGCTAGGGGAATAGAAAGATTTGGAATTAGAGAGGACTAAATTGCAAAGAAAGCGTGCTACTTTATACAATAAATGTCCCCAAACCAACATCATATCATGTGGTACTCCACCTTTTGCTTTTCCTTTCTTTTCTCAGTCCAACACTTTAAATGTCCTTCCTCTTTTCCTTTACGTACTCTCTCTGAGTGATTGAATCACCTTACATAACAATATTCCAATTCCCTTTTCCTTCTTAGGGATTTGCAATTCCTTTTGTTTTTTTTTTTTACCAATCTACGTACCTCATTACATTGACATGAAGCGTGGATAGCATTAATTGCCCGAATGGTCGCAATAACTTTGATAATGATATTTTAGCTTATCGTAAAATTATTCACGTAAGTCCAGTACTGTTTAATCTTCCCAAATTTAAGCTGTTTTATATAGGTAAGTTTTCAGGCATTTTGCACCCTCCACCATGCGAATCCCCTCGACAACCGTGACTTGAGCTTCCAAAAGTTGCAAAAAGGAAAAGGGTATAATTTCTTTCCAAAGACACATAGTTATGCTATTTCAAATAGTATCTAGAGATCAAAGAATGCCAGAAAAAAAAAAATTATATCATATACTTTTAGGCTTTCGCAGATCAGTGTATTTTTTGAGAAAATTGCAAGCGGTCAGTCCTAGCTAGCTTGTGCAGATATATATACATAAGCCATATATATAATTTGTGGTCCTGCTGTTACAGACCATGAGCTAGATTATGATCTTATCTTCACACACACACACGCATATAAAATTAATTACCTATAAATCTTACGCATGCAATCCTTTCAAATATACAATTTGCATGGACATCTTTTTGGATTGCCATGTGAATTCAAGATTTAGCATGCATTGCTTTGCATTAGGTACGTGTTGGTGGATGCTGCGTGCGTGCGTGTGTATTAATTTCCTTGATAGCAAATGTGTATATATCCGATAGTTTTTTCTAGTGATGTTTTCGAGATAAAAAAGATAAAGAGATAGATAAGAAATATGAAACTTGTTTTCTATATCTTTTATTAAAAAAAAAAAACAGAAATTTACTCTAAAAAATATAGATAAAAAATAAAAGACAAATTTATTTTATGTTTTTTTTTCTTTTTTCTTCTAGCCAGACAATTTTCTATCCCTTTTATACTTGGTTAGTGTTTTGAACAGCTAACCAAATCGTCACTTGAAGTTTGAGTTTCAATAGCTATAGTTTCTTTAGTTATAATAATACAATAAGGATATTCTCCATTAGACCTTATTCTAACAAATTAAATTAAAAAAAAACAGGTGAATTTTGCGGAAAGATGTAGATAATAGCAATAAAACTAAAAAATTTCATGTCATTGTAATTAATTGAAGTATTTCATCTAAAATGTTTCGTAGACAGTGGTCCTTGATCAATATCCCGATTGATATAAATGGGTAAGTATAGATGCCTTAGA
The DNA here is from genome assembly GCA_015852605.2 of Populus deltoides. Classification (NCBI taxonomy): domain Eukaryota; kingdom Viridiplantae; phylum Streptophyta; class Magnoliopsida; order Malpighiales; family Salicaceae; genus Populus; species Populus deltoides. The sequence continues at coordinate 1,739,226 of CM027587.2, read as the reverse complement.
TTTCTTGTGGGGTTTTGCAATCACTCCAACCTTTTCATGTGATCAAAGAATGGATCGATCGCACCTTTGCAGTCGATGGTGTGCTGTAATTATTGACTGGCCATGCATGCAAAAAAGTGTTGCAAACTCAATCTGCTTGTCATGACTGTAAATCATGCCACAGATCATTTTTTATTTTTTTGCAAGATCAATCTGCTTGGCGCAAGCATGACCTTGCTAATTATTAAGGAAAAGATTTAAGTAATTTGTTAGACTTTCCTTAATGGGATTGAGCAATCATACAGCTTCTTAAATATATCTTAACCAACCATGATTGATACATTGCTATATATATATAATTAAGAGCATCATGTATATAATTTGTTATTTAAATAGCATTAATAGCTCTTTTTATTGAGACCCGTTTGAGAATTAATGCGGCCAATCGCTAACCTAGGCAAAAATCCATGTTTATAAATGTACAGAACAAAAATGAGAGTAAAGGAACGTTTGATGCTGAAATCTAAGAGACTGATGATCAAAGTAGGTCACCATAGAAAGCAAAAGAAAGTGAAAGAAAACAAAAAAAAGAAGAAAAGAAAATGAAAGTGTGTTTCTTTCTTTCTTTTTCCCTTATTGTATGCATATATAACGATGACAACCTATAACCCATCATTACTCTCACTCTTTCTTTTGTTCACCAATCCCTATGAACAGAATAAGAATCTATGATCTCTCCCTCTTTTTCTTTCTTTCTCACCTGCTTTACAAGAACAATTAGGAGTACCGTTTTGAGAATGGATGTGTTAAGAAAGGAAAGAATAATTAGAAAGCATTAAGACCTACTTACGTACATGTCCAACTTGATGGCCCGATGTGTCCTTAAATTAGGGTGTGATCTAGTTAATTTTGATGCAAGATTTTCTTTGAACAAAAAGAATGGAAGAAAAGAATATGAAGAAAAAGTTTGATATCGGTACTATGATATTAATGTTAACCTACATATGCATTGAAACCGAGACTGCCATGGATCTTGATAGACCTGGAAGATTTTTCTTGATGGGGCCTGATAATGGAAAAATCCATCACCACGTCCATTAGCCTCTACTTGCCAATTGACTTAAATTCTGAAATTTTATTTCTTGATTTTAACTTCATTATTATATTGGAAGTGTTGAATTATAAGATATATAGTATGAAAATTATATTTATCTTGTATAGCTTTATAGATTAATTGATCTTATATTGTATTTTTAATACTTTATGTAGCCCTACATATGTAAATAGTGAAATGACTTACATTTGTTAAGCCTCATTATTAATACTAGCTTAAATATTGGAGGATCTTCTACATTTCAAGAGATTTGTGAAAGTTAGCAAGAATTGTTACAGAGATGAACAAGAAGCAAAATAGAAGTAGGGAAAGATGCTGCTGTAATGCAGAGGAAAACGAAAATGTCTATATGTTTTATTCACTTGATACGTTCCCAGCACTGTTACATTCATTTTATATCAACAGAAGATGAGAAGCTTGGTTACGTTTTCTACTCAACTGTAACAGAATTCATTAACTGCCTAACCATATTAACAAACTTTGCTAACCATTATATTCTCTATTCTCTTTGACAGGTGGCTGAAGCAGAGCATTTGATATCTTGACATTCCCCCGTAATCATATGCTTGGAGGAACCAAGCAAAAGATTGGAACAATGATGCCGAAATAAAGGAGTGGAAAGGCCTTTAGTGAGAATATTGGCAAATTGATCAGCAGAAGAGACATGTTAAACCAACAAATCACCTTTGATAACACGTTCGCGAACAAAATGATAATCAATTTAGAGATGCTTCATTCTGGAATGGAAAACAGGATTGGAAGCAAGGGAAATAGCAGAGATATTATCACAATGAATGATCGGAGGGATATGTAAAGGAATGTGAATGTCACAGAGAAGCTGACGAATCCAGGCAAGTTCAGCAGCAGCAATCGCGAGAGCGCGATACTCAACATCAGTGGAGGATCGAGAAACAGTATGTTGTTTCTTAGAAGCCCAATAAATAAGACTGGAGCTGAGGAAGACAATAGAGCCAGAGACAGAACGTCGGTCATTGGGATCACCGGCCCAGTCAGCATCACTATAAGCTTGGAGATTAAGAGGACCAGCCTGAAAATGAAGACCAACATCAAGGGTACCTTTAAGATACTGCAAGATCCGTTTGACAGCAACAACATGAAAATGCATGGGATTATGCATAAATTGGCAAGCTTGGTTCACAGATAAGGCAATATCAGGCCTTGTGAATGTGAGATACTGCAAGGCGCCAACGATGTTGCGATACTATTGAGGATGAGAGTAGGGTTGTCCATCATCTTTAAGCAAATGATGATGAGGAAGACAAAGAGTATCACAAGATTTGGAATACTGTAAATAAACTCTACCAAGTAAGTCAGTGATGTAACCTGTCTGGGACACAAACAAACCGGAAGGGAGATAAGAGATCTGCAGTCCCAAAAAATAATGCAACCTGCCGAGATCCTTCATATCAAATTCCTGAGTCAAGGCAGCAATAACTGAAGAAAGAAGAGAAGCATGACTACCAGTAAGTATGATATCATCAACATAGAGTAGCAAAATCACAACACCAAGAGAAGAATGTTGAACAAACAAAGAGGGATCAGCAGGAGATGCGTGAAACCCCAAACTTGGTAAAAAACACTGGTAAAGCATTCATTCCAGGCACGAGGAGCCTGTTTAAGGCCATATAAGGACTTCTTGAGTCTGCAAACAAAGTCAGAAGGATGAAGCTTACTCACAAAACCTTTGGGCTAAGTCATATAAACCTCCTCATGCAGAAGACCATGCAAAAAGGCATTGGTAACGTCAAGCTGCCGTAAAGACCAGTTAAACTGAGCTGCAAGAGCAAGGACCAAACGAATCGTAGTAGGTTTCACGACAGGACTAAAGGTTTCATTATAGTCAATACCTTTCTCTTGACTGAAACCCTTGGCCACCAACCGAGCTTTATGCCTAGCAATAGAACCATCCGCATTCTTTTTGATTCTGTAGACCCATTTACAGCCAACAAGATTCTTGGCAGGTGGGAGAGGCACCAAGTCCCAAGTACCTTGGGCATGAAGAGCATCAAGCTCCTCCCGCATAGCAGACTACCATTCAGGAATGGTGGAAGCAGCCTTGAAGGAATGGGGTTCAGCCTGAGAAGAAGCAACAAACTGGACAGAGGCAGAGTAAGCCCTTCTTTTGGAGATACCATTCTTAGACCTGGTGGTCATAGGATGAAGATTTAGTGGTGAAAGAGGTAAGACCACACATAGATTCTCAGGCTGGAAGTCAGGATCAACAGGGAGAGGGGACTGTGTAGATGACAGAATAGGCAGAGGCGGAGACAGTGTAGGCTATGAGGAGATAGTGCAGACTGAGAAAAGGAATTGGAAGACAATAGAGGCTGAGATGCAGCCGCTGGAGTAGGAGGAGAAATAAGAGGGAACACAATGGGATGTAAACAAGGGGATGAGGAAGTGGAAGGGGATACAGGAAGCACATATGAGTAAGGAAACATGGATTCATCAAATAAAACATGTCTAGTGACAAAGAAACGATTTGTGTAAATAGAAAAACAAAGATACCCCTTATACTGACCTGCATACCCGAGAAAAATACAAGTGGAAGTCTTGGGCTGAAGCTTGTTAGAATTATAAGGCTTGAGTAAAGGAAAACAAGTACAACCAAAAATTCGCAAATGATGAACAGCCGGTGGAGAACCATAGAGCAGGAAATATGATAATTTGTGTTGAAGAATTTGACAGGGCATTCTATTAATCAAATAAATGGAAGTAGCACAAGCATGAAACCAAAATTTTGAAGGTAAATGGGCAGTTTGTAATAGAGTGATAACTGTTTCTAAAATATGCCGATGTTTACGCTCAGCAAGGCCATTTCTAAATGCGAATTTTTGGTTGAATATGGCGATAATAACGCCAGAAACAGAGATTAGAAGCGGAGAAATCACAAGCTCACAAGATACTAACAATCCTAAGCTCTGATACCATGAAAGTTAGCAAGAATTGTTACAAAGATGAACAAGAAGCAAAATAAAAGTAGGGAAAGATGCTGCTATAATGCAGAGGAAGAAGAAAATGTCTATGTGTTTTATTCACTTGATACGTTCCCAACACTGTTACATTCATTTTATATCAACAGAAGATGACAAGCTTGGTTGTGTTTTCTACTCAATTGTAACAGAATTCTTTAACTGCCTAACCATATTAACAAACTTTGCTAACCATTATATTCTCTATTCTCTTTGACAGGTGGCTGAAGCAGAGCATTTGATATCTTGATAATTTGCCTTTGTTTTTAAATCTTTCCTTGCATAATAGCCTCAATTTCTCTACAATTCCAATCCATTTCAGTTGATTTTCTTCATGATCTCGATCATCAACACTTAAGCATGATCTTGATATGGAATTAATTAACTTGTGACCGATGGGTAATTGTAAGCATACATTTATTAGATTCAATTGATTAACATAGCGAGAACATTGAGAGAATATAAAAATTTTAGTTGTTGAGTCAGAATAATCTCTCTACTTATAGAAGAATGATATTTTATTATAGATTTTTTTTTCTTGTTATTAAAAAAATGGAAGGACATATAAGTTGACCATACATCTAGTAAGGAAAATTACATCTTAATTTCACTTCTATATATATTTGAAAAAATTTCCACCACATTCATATCACAGTCAAAATTTATTATACCTCCATAAATAAAGGCTATGCTTCTATAAAAGTGTTTAACATCAAAATAAATTTAGGTGATGCAGTCTGATGAAGGCTATATTTTGATTAAGACTATAAAATTTGGGATTTAATTAATGATGAGATCATATTTTTGACACTAAATTGAAGTTTTTCCAATAATGTAACAGTGCCCTTCTAGATTTTGATAGGATTAAACTACTAATTATTCCCTTCAAGATCTGCATTCACCCAAAAAAAATGATTTGGGCAGGATTAAACTAGTGATAACTCTCAAAAACATGAAACTTTAGAGCAATCCCCCAACTTTCCACAGCTACAAGAGTCAGTCAAATCATTCTAAACATTGAGTTTGTTTTATTCTCTGTTGGCATCCTTTTTATATTGCCTTTTCCTTTTCCTTGTCAGTTTTTTTTTTCTTTTTTTAAGCAATTTGCAACACAAGTCGTGACTTGTGCCCTGGTTCGCAGTGAGCTGATAATTGATGGACAAAAGCTTTCACTCAGCTAATAATTCATAGACAAAAGGCTAGCCTTCTCTTTCAAATAACTCTGGTGCATGGCAGAGAAGTAGTGGAATCCAAGATTTCTATGTTACGGTCTCTAGGGTTGTAAGAGAAACATAATTTACTGATCTTACCACCTAAGTCATGTTACTAAACAACAAAGTCCCTGTGCATGGGTGTTGGGTTAGAAATAGACCTTTCAAAACGCGTGTGATGGGTTCAAAATTGACATCTACAATGTTAATGTTGATCGTGCTGGATTTTGAATAGACTCCCCCACAAATATTTTACTTGTTCTATGGGTAAACACATGCACTGTGCTTGTCAAGGCATTTAGCCATATTTATGACCAATAAATTGGCTTCTTTCATTTGGACATTGGAAGAGCACGTCTTGTTCTTGAGTTTGGCAGTGAAAACTAGAGGACATGTGAGTATATGTGCAATTTTATCTTAGTTGTTATTGATTAGACAGAAAAGATAAACACATAAAATATATATATATGTTTAGCTAAAAAAAATAGAGATAAAAACATAAATTTATTTTTAATTTTAGAATGAATTTATATATTTTTAAAATAGACCATACAAGGACACAAGTAAGTAGTTGTTAAATAAATTATTTCTATATTATAGTATTTTTCCATTTTTTGAAGTTGAAAAAAATCAATGATTTATATAATGCCTTCCCCTTGTAGGTTCCTTTTATAATGATTAAATTTATTTATTTTTAAGATAAAGGAATTTCCAAATAAGGGTAAATTAATTCTGTTCCTTCAATACAAATGCAGAAATAAGATAACCCAATTTTTATGTTTTTTATTATGAAGTAAATTTAGCTTAATTATTTGCATAATTAAGACTAAAAGGTCTTTAATTATAAAATATATATACACTTTAATTACCTCTTTGTGGCCTATATATCTAGGGTTTCAACAGGCCAGTATATATGGTGTGCTTAACCTAACATTATTTTTTGCTCTGGTAATAATCAACTTAATTTGAAATCACAAACTCTCTTCTCGTCCTATATTCTTCATGATCATGTCTGTCTCTTCGTAAGATGACAGGAATGCACTAAGATTTATTCATTGGCCAAAACAAAAAACTCCAAGAAATATTTGATACGACAACTTTTGTGCTTGCATCACATTACACAATATTCTTATCTGTGGGGTTTAAGATGTTGGAAACTTGTGAAGATTCTGCAGATGCAAACATCAACTAATTTTCAAGCTCAGTAGTCAGCTGGGAATAAGAATATGCAATATGACATATATGAAAGACTCAAATGTCCCATATTGGTCAGCAGAGCCTGCGCCAAGTATAGATAGTGATGGTGATATTGACTATAATTGTTATGTGCTCTTGCACTTGTAAAGCTCTTACCCTTCCTGTCCCTGTAGTTTTTCCTTGGATTCGGCTTTTTTTAAAAAAAAAAGTATTTAATAATAAAATATAAAATTATTAAACTCGTATGAGCTCAAGCTTGTAAATTTGATGAATTAATTTGAATTAATTTAAAATTAATAATATATTTTTAAGATTTTTTTTTAAATTAAACTAACATTATTTTTATAAAAAATAAAAATAAAAAGTTAATTCAGTTTCTAATTCAGTCACGTTAAATTAACTTTCATCCAGTTGAATTTAAAACTCAATTTAAATAGGATTTGCCAAGCTGAACTTGATTTAATAACAATAAAATAATTAAGGGTCTTGTCATTCAAAAATCCATGCAGAAAGCCAGCATTAGGCAACGGATAATTAAAAAATTAGAATTAAAAAAAAAATACAAATTGTGTGGTGAAGATCAAGGCAGATGTACAAATTTACAGTTGAAATTAATCATTCCAAGAATGATACTGCTCTTTGAGCTCAACTTTCTCTTGGCTGATCATCTATTTGAGCATGCATGGAAATATCATTTCACAGTGATTCTCCTAATAATCATAAAACTTTTTATTGAAGTACCAATTGTCCATTAATGACAACATGAATCTTTTTATCCCACGAGTCTGTCAAAAGATCACTCATTTGGTTTTTGAATTTAACCCTCATTTTGTTCTTCCTTTACTCCTAAGCGTGACAAAGATGATTAATGTTGTGTTTCATGCAATGCATGGTAGCAAAAAATTAAGCTTCTAGCCACATACTGCTCCCTTCAAATTAAATTAAATTAGTAGCAACCTTCCTTTATATTGAATTTAAGTTTTAAACATTGCATGAAGTGGAACCGGCCAATTTTAAAATTCATGATCCTTTTATTTTCTTGAAAGATTTTTCTTTCTAAAATTTTGGTAATTTTTATATTAATTATATAATACAGTGATCAACATTAGAAGATTAATTGGACAACATAGCAAACACACACGTTCAAGAACAATGTTATTAAACTTGATCTAGTTGACTTGTCTCCTAACCTGATGAGGAGGGTGTAAGAAAATCAATTAATAGTAGACTCGAGTAACTCACGATCTGGTTGACCATTTCATAGATTGATTGATTTAATTTTAATTATTATTCAAAATAACATTGTTTTTATATAAAAAAATTAATATAGATTAACTCACTCAATTCATGACTTAAGTTATAAACTAAATAAAGTATAATATCTATATTTAAGAGTGTTGATTCTGATCTCAACAGTAAATACATAAAATAAACTGGGTATAAAAAAAAAACCTTATAAATTCCTTGAACAAAAAAAAGTATCCACGACGCATATTAGAAATGAAAATCCACAATTAAACTTGTTTGCATATAAAAAAATTTACAAATCAAATTGAACGTACTTGATTAATTCTCACTTGAAGAAAAGAATCTATACGTGATTGAACACATCTGATCAGCACAGTGATCTTTACATATGGCAATAACTTTGAGGAAAAAGCTACGAAGACACATTAAATTAAAGAGTAAAAAGGTGCAAGAACAGACTCGCCACTATTATAGTCAAAAGTTTTCTTCACCTTTTACACCTTTTATGAATCCTTTATCCATGCCAGTAAAAATTGAATAAAAAAATAATTTTATTATTTAAATCATTGGGTTGAAGATCGAATCAAGAAAGCTTTTTTCGTATCTTACATTTATGTCTTTGAGGGCCTCTTGGCAGCTCTCCCTTCCATCTTTGATAAAAACAAAGAATTTGCCACCAGGAAGACAGAGAGAAAAAGGTTTTGTTTTCTGATTTGAAAGTTTATACCTCAAAGTACAGTACATTCGTAACAAAGTAAACTATAAAAATATTTCTAGAGTAATTGGTAAGAGGTTTTGGCTTGATTCAAAACTTGAAAATTTTAGCTTGATAATGGATGTATATTTGATAATTTAATAAATATGTTTTTCAATTAAAAATATTTTAATTTAATTTTTTTAAATATTTTTAAATAATTTTGATATATACACATCAAAATTATCCATTTTAATTCTTTTACTTGCAAGATATATTCTAAATACATGATCAAATTAGGCTTAAATATTTTTTTAAAAAAATATTTTTAATTTTAAGTGTTTATGGATGATTTTGATATATTGACGTCAAAAAAATCATGTTAAGATATACTCCAATTAATTACAAATTATACTCCTAGCTAAAAAAAGCATTCTTTTAGGGGCAAAACATACTCCAATTACATGATCAAATGAGGCTTAAATATATTAATCTAGACGTAGGTGCCCTGCTTAATTAAAACAACCTCTCAATAACTTAGTCCATAGGACTCTTAGAGCAAGAAATGAAAGGGAAAAAAAAAGTATAATGTATAATGACTACTGACACATATATGGGTAGCATGGGAATAAGCCTGGCCTAAGATTTGAAGGGAATGTAGTAAAACGCCAAAAGGAAAGGACCGAAGAAAACCCCTCAAATTCCTTAATGTCTGAAACAGCAACAGCATCAGCTCTCTCCATATCTATCTGCCTTTGAAGTTTGAGTAACGCATGCCCTATCAAGCTGACACAAACACACATACAAACACCCTAAACACTCACCTCTCTATCTTTTTCTTTCTTTGCTGGCTCACCTTTTCAAGCAACATGGATTCTCTTTGCCAGAGCAAAACCCATCACTTCTCTCAAGAGATAGTACTAGATTCTATTTTCACACTTTTGCTCCTCCCTTTCATCATCTTTAATACAAGAGAGAGAGGGAGTTATGTTACTACTCACTATGGTGTAAGCAGATTATATATATATTGATGATTTGTTTATGTATTTTGCATGGGAATATAATGAATCATAAATTGTGATCATGATCCTTTCTGGGACATTGTTTTTATTATTTTATGTGTCAAAAAGACCCCACTCCCACTCTTATTACCATCATTGCAGCTGAGGTGGTGGTGGTGGGGATGGTGTTGCTTTTTAACTTTGAACATACCTTTTTTTGGGTAGGGTTGAAGGAATGTCTCTTTGCTTGAGCTTGTGAATTTCCTTTTCTTTTTTTTCTTCAGTCTTTGTGCCCTCCACTTGTCTTGGGACTGTGGGTTTGTTCATCTTGTGAGTGCGTGTGTGTGTGAAGTGAAATGGAAAGAACATTCAAGCATAACCTTTGGTTCTTGCTAATTAGCGATCAACGTTTTCCCATGTCAATTTCACTCGTGTAATTCTTGGGAGTATTTAGAACAGTAATAGATATTATTTTTTAAAATATTATTTATTTGAAAATGTATAAAAATAATTTTTTTAAGATTTATTTTCTATATCAGAACAATAAAACAATTCAAAAAATACTAAAAAAAAATCAAAACTTTATAAAATAGTGATGTAACGTTGCCCAAAGACACCCTTAATAGACAGCTCAAAAACAAGACTAGTCGTAATTTGCAATAAAGTTGGAGAAGATGTAGATATTAGAAACAAAATGTAGAAATTTTCCTCTTTTCACTTTATTGTGGAAAAGAACTTTTATCCATGCCTTAAAGAGAATATCTAACTAATATATATATATATATATATAAAAAAAAATATATAAAATTGATTTTTTCTGTGTAGTAATTGTTAAAAGATCTCATACATAATTAATTGAAATTAACTCATAGTTACCGACATGAATCTCATAGCATGGAATATTTTCTTTTCGAAGTAAAATCTCTTACTATATGAAAAATAAAAATGTAATTTCGTTGTTGTTGTGGAATTGTTTCCTTTATTTTTGTTCATAATTGTAGCGATTTGAAGAAGAAAAATATAAAATATACAAATTAATCTCATGTTGTTTGCTTGAATATGAACCACATGATCATACCAACAACCTAAAAAGTTTTCCTTCAAGCTGCCAGACGTTGGAGCTTCCATAGGACTGAATTTATTGAAGTTACCCTAGCCCAGCCACCTCTGCCTCTTCAAATACGGTGGATTGGCCCTGTCAGCTCTTCCCCAGCCCGGCCATGTGAATGACTCTCTTCCATTTTTAGTTTTATTCCAGGCCATTGAAGCCACCAGCCAAAAAATCTCCCAATTTCTTTGGATCCTGCTGTCTTCATACAAAATGGCTTCCGAATGAAGTTGCTGAAAAGAGAAATAATCAGGTTTTCCTGATATTCATAGCCCCATCACGCCCATAAAATGGTTCAAATATTCAGACTTGTATTCGGAAAAATTTATTAAAATCTTTTAAATGTATCAAATCAACATGGAAGATGAGAGGTGATCGAGAGTGTTTGGGATTGAGGTGTAAGGTGTTTTTTAAAATAGGTTTTCAATTGAAAATTTAAAATAAAATTTTTAAATTTTTTATATATTAACACTTGAAAATCATTATAAAACACTAACAAAACATCTCTTCAATATTTTGTTTTCAAACTATTTAAAAAGCATCTAAAAACACCACTATTATACCCAGTTACGCAGCCAGTCCACTAATGAATACAATTCGAACGTTTAATTCAAGCCCGTTGTAGTACATTTCGAAGACAGCAGCCCAGAAACTAAATCAAACCGAATGAAATCTTGTATGCTTCAAAGCCCAAATCATGTGCAGCAATGACTTCAAGCCTAGTCATGATTTTATTTGAAGACCCATTCTTAAGATTTTCTTGGGCTGGTAATCAAACCCTGCCTCGTTAGATGGCTATTTTACCTGTCAATTTTGTTTATGCTCAGCAGCTGCAAAGGACAATGGCAGAGGCATTATATATTCTTCAGAGAATTCAATGTGGGGGAGGGAGGGCAGGAGAGTGAAGATGTGAAATGGAAATGGTTTCATGTACATTACCATCACCTCCAAATGTCACATATTTGATAGACAAAAACGGGTGCTGTCCTGAGGATTGAATGCTGGATTTTCAGAAATATTCAATGCATTGCTCCCTCCCAGCGTACGTAGTTGGACCCATGTAGCTATCTAAACACAGTGATGATCAATTCAAAGATTGGACTCTGTCCATACATATATATTATGCAGCCTCTGTTTGCTTGCTTGCAAGAAACCAGTTAACATAGGCAGGGCAGATCATATGAGATTCAAAGGTCTACATATAGGTATGAAAGTTTGTTGGAGAATACCTACAATCACAGTTATTAAATTTGCCCAGCTTAGCAGGTCTCCTCGAGATTTGATCAAAGTTCGTTGAAGAATACCTACAATCATAGTTATTAAATTTAGAATAGCCTGGTGGGTATACTTGAAATTTGATCTAAATTAAGGTTTTTAAAAAAATTGTTTGGGAGTTATCCAGTATAACCCAATTAAAACCTGGATTGACTTGTTACCCCAATCAATTCGGTTAAAAATTAAATTGTTTTTTTAAAATATTCAAATTAACATAATTTTAATTTTAAAAAAATTAATATAATATTATTTTATTAGATTAAAACCAACCCAGATTAATTTGATCAATTCATAACCCGGGCCTTAGAACGGGAGTTGATTTTCTTTTTGTTTTTTGAGAACCCTCCTCACCCTTTAATGTGCTTATGTCAAGAAGTCATGTTACATCCTCCTATATTTTAATTTTGGTAGATGGCGTGGCACCTAATTAGACCAGATAAATTCAATCAGCCATCTGGATTTGTCAATATCTCTGGTTGCATGCCTTCTACGGCCTTGAAGATTTGCTTTTCAAGGAATATCTTAACCGAAGAATTTATAGCTGCTAGCTAATATTACCAGTTAGGATAACGCGTGAATTAGAAAGAGATATTTCGGCCAAGCTGGATGCAACTCAGGAATTACATGATGCTGATATATTTAATCTTGATTTACGTGCAATTTGATTCAAAAATACCGTTATCATAAGAAAAATTAGTACTATAAAGGGTTTTTTGTTTCTTAAAATAAGATATTTATTTAAAAATCATATTTATAAAATTCAGATATTATTGTTGTAATCTGGTCAAGGCTTGTTTGGTTTTATTATTATATATAATAATTAAAAAAAAAACACTAAAAATAGTCCAGCGAGGAAGCCTCATGTTAGTTGCTGCTGGGCCCCATCAAGTTGATCTTTGTCTGAGGCTTTCTGCGTGTAAAGTTTTGTAATCTTGAGCTTCGTTTTCACGCTAAAATTCAGTATCGAAAGTTCCAAACAACTACAGCGACTTCTCTCGATCAAATAATGAACTAAATATCTTTTATTATTAATAATAAAATAGACACAACTACGCTTCTGGTTACACTCACTAGCAGTTGATGGATTTCAAACCTGTCTCTGATTAGGTTTTATGTTGAATCATAGGGAAAATTTGACTTGATTAAACCCAAGTAACCATGCGGCTCAGTTAGTAATTCAAGTGATTAAGTAAATATTTTTTTAAAAAAATAATATCATTTTATTTTAAAAAAATCATCCATAACAATATTATTTTGGATAAATTATTTTTAAAAAATCAATATACCCATCTCAAAGACTTTAGTAATCTCATTAAGTATTATATATTGTCACTGATTATATCATGTCACATAATTTAATTTAGATTATTTTAAGAAATTAAGTTTGATGGTTTTTTTTAATTTTATTATTTTTTTCTCAATCTTATTATTAATTTTTTTTTATTAGCCGATCAGGTTGTCTTTGAACCAATTATATCAAAATAACTCTTATATAATTTAATTTTAAATATAAAAATTATACTAAAAGATTTTAAAATTAATTAGATTAAATTTACTAAAACTATAAGATAATTCTCTAAAACTCCACTCACTCTCTCTGCTAATCATTAGTAATCAACAAAAATGATCCCTCTTCAATTATCATGTCTCTTAATTTACTCCAACAGCGGCTCATCTGGTGTAATGGCCTTTCATCTCGGTTTCATGTTCGGGTTCGGGTCGGGAATGTTTATTTTCGGTTCGGTTTTTAATTAAAAATAACAAATGACATCAAGCTAGGGAAAAAAAGTTGAGTCCACTGAAAATTCCTTCTCTTACCTTCCTTTACCTAATGTCATTTCCAGACAAAACATCAATAGTTAAGAAAAAAACTTTATTATATTAATCTGGATAAAAAAAATAATGATGTTTAATAAGTAATCGATCAACAACAGAGTTTATTTGAAAAAACAGAGAACTATTGTTGACAGAGACAACCACTGTTACAGAAACTAAATTAATCTAAATTCTATCCTGGAAAAGAAAACAACCAACTACCATCAAACAATATAAGCCACTATATATGATATGACGAATGAGATCTCAGTGCTAGTTCATAGAAAAATATTTCTTTTCATAAACATGGCAAAGAAATAGTTACCTTGATGTCACGACAGAGACCACTGCAACGAAGAGACAAAGAAACTGAGAGATTGAGAGAAGCCGGGAACTTGGAGGAGGGGATTTGATTCAGAGATAGAGAGATTGGGAGAGATTGGGAGACTGAGAGATTGAGAGGGTGCCTGGCTTGAAGAACTCTGGAGATGATGAGGTTGTATGTGGTTCCGGTGTAACTCCTGTTTTGTGAGTTTTTGAATTTTTTTTAACTAAATTAATTTTTTTAATAATTTTAAATTGTTTTGATGTGCTGATATGAAAAACACTTTAATATATTTTCAAGTAAAAACCACTTTAAAAAAACAATTATTACTAGAATCTGAAATCCCTCAAAAATTAAAAAGAGCTTATGAGTTCTAACTTTTATTAGTGCTAGACATAAAGATTTTTATTTTAAAATATCAAATAACCATCTCAACCCAAAAGTTTAAACTGTTAGGTGAGGTTTAAAGATATAATTTATATTATTTTCAAATATACCCCCTCAACTAAAAGCTTAAACTTGCACATGCCAACATGACCTTGTGCTTAATTTTTTTATCAAATAAATGAGGATAATGAGATTCGAACTCGTGACCGTTTGGTCATCAAGGTTTTGATATCATATCAAAAAATCATCTCAACCAATAATTTAAGCTATTAGATGAGGTTCAAATATATAATTTATATTATTCTCAAATATAAAATATCTTATTTTTTTAAGTTAAATTTGAACTAGATAGATTTAGACCAATTTAATCGGTTTCAATGTTTTAGAATCGAAATTAAATTTAGTTGAATGTTTTTTTAAAAAAAATTTTTAAATGCATTTCAGTTTAAAATTTTTTAGTTTTTTTGAATTAATCAATTTGTTGTTTTTTTCTTGACTTTGAGTGAGATTCCAATTAGGGATTGATAGCCATCGAAATTATAGTCTTATTTATTCATTAAGGCATCATAAATTTCAACCTTAGTATAATTGCGATGCAAGCCACGAAACCAATGTACTTCAGTTTTTTTTTTTAGATGGGATATCTATATTTTATTAGCTCCATCTATTTAAAAAAAAAGTGTTCTTGTATATCCAATAAATATTTTATTTGGTTTGTATTTTTGGATCATCATTCTAACAATATGTATAATTTCTTTTGGTATTGTCGTACGACCTTTCATAATAAAGTTAAAATTATCTTGATAAACTTTTTCTGATGATAAAGTAATATCCATTACAGAGTGATAATGTGTCTTTAATAAACTTTTCTTTTCTTTTCTTTCAAGTATAATATTAGTAGTTTATTTTTTATAGTTTATTATTGTTAATTTTTTTGTTTGCTTTATTTAATGTTGATGTTTTTTTAATCATATTATTAAATTAACTAAATTTATTGAACCCAGTCAAGTCAATTAGAGTTTTTAAACCCGGTCCAATGCCGGGGTTTCGGGTTTAGACCGGGTCACCAAGTTGCCCAGGTCAATTCTAATTTTTTTTAAAAAATTCAAAACGATGTTATTTTAGTTAAAAAAAAACTAAAATAAATGGGTTGCAACCGAGATTTTGACCAGGTCATCCCAGGTTTTGACTTCCTTTGTTTTTTCTTAAATCCAGTCGGATTCCAGCCCTGGATTGATCTACCAGGCAGGGCTGAGTTTCAAAACTATAGAGTCAATGACTCAGTTATAACATTTCTATTGCTTCTTTAAAATATTGCATTGAATATTTTTTATAAATATTGCATATAAATATATATATATATATATATATATATATATTAGAAAAATTTAACCCTAGTGTATCAGATATCACCTATATAATATCAACTAAAATATAATTATTTAACACTTGTGTATTTTTACAATATTAACCATTGTATATATGCTCCACGTATCTATATAAAAATGAGAAATAAATAAATCATAATCAACCCTTAGAAGCTTGGATTTATTTAGTTGCTAAACAAATTTAATCTTGATATATAAAAATTAATTAAAAAATTACGGTGATCCTGGTGGTTATGATCATAGAGCCATTTATCAATTGATCATTATCTTTTTTTTTCCCCTCACAAAAGTGTAGAAGAGAAGGAAACATATGGGGAAGGGAAACCATGCCAATGACAACAAGCATCACATTGATTGTTAAATGGAGAAAGATAATTTTCATAGTTGTAAAAACCCAGGGTTAACGGTTTATGAGAATTGATTTAGGTTAATTTATTTTGTTTAAGATTGAAATGATATTATTTTAACTTTCTTTTAAAAAAATTAATAAGTTGAAGGACTAATTTTAACCCGTTCTTACTTGAATAAATCGAGTTAGCGAATTAATCTAAATTTTTAACTAGGGTATTTAAATTATTTTCTACATAAACAAATTCAAATCCCAAATCAAATGAATTCCAAGTTAATCCCAATTTTACAACTAAGAAATAGTTGATTTTATTCTTGATACGCCATAAGATGACGTTTCAATATACTTTAATTACCGGTTAAACCGTTTTTGAAAAAGAAAAATTTCTTTTGAAAAAACCAAATCCCTTACCAATTAAAAAAAAAATAATAGAAAACATGAAACCATATTAATAACTTGATAGTTTTGTTTTTTAAATTTTTTTTATTATTATTATTTTAAATTATTATTTTAATATTTTTAAATTATTTTAATATATTAATATCAAAAATAATTTTTTTAAAATAAAAAATATTATTTTAATATATAAAAAAACTCAACCCTAATCACGACACCAAACAAAACAAGAAGACTTTATAACACACAAAAGAAAAAATAAAAATAAAAAACCAAACTCTCTCTCGCTCTCTCTCTCTCTCTGTCTCTCTCTCAATGGCTGACCTTCTTCTCTCTTTCTTTCTCCTCCTCTTTCTCCTCCTCTCCACCACCACAACAACCACCGCAGATGATGCAGGCACCATGCTAAAACTAGCCTCTGCCCTAACCCCAACACCAAAAGGCTGGTCAACAACAAACACCAATGGTTACTGCAAGTGGAATGGTGTTAAATGTGACAACTCCAACAATGTGATTTCCATTAACTTAGCTTCTCAAGGTCTTTCAGGGACTCTCCCATCTGAGCTTTCAACGCTTTCTCAGCTTCAAAGTTTGTCTCTTCAAGACAACAAGCTGATCGGTCCTTTGCCTTCTCTTGCAAATTTAGCTTTTTTGAGAGAAGTTTATATTGGTACTAATAATTTTACCAGTATCCCTGCAGATTTCTTTAAAGGGTTAACTAGTTTGCAAACTTTGAGCATGGATGCGAATATAAATTTGGAACCTTGGGCTATTTCTACTGATCTAACTGAGTCTTCTAGTTTAAATACTTTTGAGGCTAGTCACGCTAACATCTTTGGTACTATACCTGATATGTTTGCTTCTTTTCCTAGTTTGCAAAATCTTAGATTGTCTTATAATAACTTAACTGGAGGGTTGCCTCCATCTTTTGCTAATTCTGGGATCCAGAATTTGTGGCTTAATAATCAGGAAATGGGGTTGTCTGGTACTATTGAGGTGTTGCCTTCAATGGAGCAGTTGAGTCAAGTTTGGCTTCAGAAGAATCAGTTTACTGGGCCAATTCCAGATTTTTCAAAGAGCAAGAGTTTGTTTGATTTGCAGTTGAGGGATAATCAGTTTACTGGGATCTTTCCGGTTTCTCTGTCTTCCCAAGCTGGTTTGTTGAATATTTCTTTTTATAATAATAAATTACAAGGTCCTGTGCCTCAGTTTGGAAAAGGTGTTAAAGTCGATAATAGTGGTCTTAATAATTTTTGTGTTGATACTGCTGGCGTTGCTTGTGATCCACAAGTGACCACTTTGCTCGAGATTGCTGGTGGTTTTGGTTATCCTGTGATGCTGTCTGATTCGTGGAAAGGGAATGAAGCTTGCAGTGGTTGGCCTTTTGTTACCTGTGATTCACAAAAAAAGACTGTCATTACAGTGAGTTTGGGGAAGCAGCATTTTGGAGGGATAATCTCTCCTGCATTTGTTAATCTCACTGCTTTGACAACTTTGAAATTGAATGATAATAATTTATCAGGTCCCATTCCCGATAGCTTGATAAAGTTGCCTCAACTTTCGCTTCTTGATGTCTCCAATAACAATCTCACTGGGAAGATCCCAGCTTTCGCATCTTCAGTGAAGCTAACCATTACACCAGGTAATCCTTTGCTTGGGAGTGGTGGGGGTTCTGGAAGTGGAGGGACACCATCATCTGGTTCAGATTCAAATACAACTACACCTGGAGGTGTTCCTAATGGAAGAGGAAATGGTGGTAAGAAGGTGAGTCCAGGTGTGATTGCTGGTGTTGTTGGTATTGTGATTGTTGGTGCTATTGGCTTCTTCGTGTTGTTTAAGGTTAATCGCAAGAAAAAGAGAGGGAAGTCTGGGAGAGTGAATGATCAAGAGAATGGGAATGGAATCAATGCATTGGTTAAGAATGGTTCATCGTGTTGCACGAATGGGTACGGGGTTCTCAGTGAAATACAAAGTCAAAGTAGTGGCAACCATAGTGGCCGGCACTTTTTTGAGGGTGGGAACGTTGTGATTTCTATCGAGGTACTTAGACAAGTAACTGATAATTTCAGCGAGAATAACATTCTGGGTAAGGGAGGTTTTGGTGTGGTTTATAAGGGCGAATTGCATGATGGGACCAAGATTGCTGTGAAGCGGATGGAATCTGGGGCAATGGGGACAAAAGGAATGAATGAGTTTCAGGCAGAGATTGCAGTGCTTACTAAAGTGAGGCACAGGCATTTAGTTGCTCTTTTGGGTTACTGTATAAATGGAAATGAGAGGCTCTTGGTGTATGAGTACATGCCACAGGGGACTCTCGCTCAACATTTGTTTGAATGGCAAGAACTTGGTTACCCTCCTCTTACTTGGAAACAGAGGGTTACAATTGCACTGGATGTGGCTCGAGGAGTGGAATACCTGCACAGCTTAGCTCAGCAGAGTTTCATTCATAGAGATTTGAAGCCTTCAAACATACTTCTTGGAGATGACATGAGAGCTAAGGTTGCTGATTTTGGTTTGGTTAAAAATGCGCCTGATGGGAAGTATTCTATGGAGACAAGGCTGGCAGGAACCTTTGGCTATCTTGCACCCGAATATGCTGGTTAGTAGAGGTTTAAATGTCCATACTTGGTTATCTCCATTTAAGTGATTGCTAGTTTCCTTAGCTTATTATATTACATCAATTCGTATTTTGTTATCTTTCCATGCATGCAACCTTGAAGTAGTAAAACTGCCTACTTTTACCCATTTGTATAATTATAGGAAAACCTAAGGCCTCCTACACACTTGCATTTCATTTTTCAACGAGCTTAGTACTTTTCTATGCACACTGAAGTTTCAGAAAGTGTGATTCTTGATGTAGAGGAATAATCCTCTTTATCTTTCAGTTGTTTCCTGTTAATAAGATCTTTAGATGTTGGTACATCAATTCGTATTTTGTTATCTTTCCATGCATGCAACCTTGAAGTAGTAAAACTGCCTGCTTTTACCCATTTGTATAATTATAGGAAAACCTAAGGCCTCCTACACACTTGCATTTCATTTTTCAACGAACTTAGTACTTTTCTATGCACACTGAAGTTTCAGAAAGTGTGATTCTTGATCTAGAGGAATGATCCTCTTTATCTTTCAGTTGTTTCCTGTTAATAAGATCTTTAGATGTTGGTATATTTAGTTTTCATATTCATTTGCTTCATCTTGAATATGTTGATGACTGTTCTCTTCAAATATGAACTGAACCTACTATGTCCTGTACAGCTACTGGAAGGGTTACAACAAAAGTGGATGTATATGCTTTTGGAGTGATTTTGATGGAGATTATGACAGGGAGAAAAGCTCTAGATGATACAGTGCCAGATGAAAGGGCTCACTTGGTCACATGGTTCCGCCGTGTCCTAGTCAACAAGGACAACCTTCCAAAGGCAATTGACCAAACCCTGAATCCTGACGAGGAGACCTTTGTGAGCATTTTCAAAGTGGCCGAGCTAGCAGGGCATTGCACAGCTCGTGAGCCACACCAAAGACCAGATATGGGCCATGCTGTCAACGTCTTAGGACCTCTAGTAGAACAATGGAAACCTACCAACCATGAAGAGGAAGGCAATTCTGGCATTGATCTCCACATGAGCCTTCCTCAGTTTCTCCAAAGATGGCAAGCTGATGAAGGTACTTCGACAATGTTTAACAACATGTCTTACTCCCAATCCCAATCAAGTATTCCAGGAGGATTTTCAGACTCATTTACTTCAACCGATTGTCGGTGACCAGGAAGAAACAATCTGTATATTTCTTAAGAGGAGACAGGTATCATGCAGTTAAAGATGAATGGGGGAAAGAGATAGGCTGCCAAGCTATTCAACCCCGCGAGCCGCAATGCAAAATCTCAGTTGATACCACCACTGTTTTGCTACATTTATCGATTCATTTTTTTTTTCCTTGAATGATCTTATCCGTTACAGAGCCAAACTAATAGCCTTGTCGTTTTTGATCAATTCCTTGTAGCTAACCAATTGATTTGGTTATCCAGACAATGGGGGATGTTGTAATATATTTCTTCACTCGGTTTTCATCATCTCACTATTACATTACATTTACATCCTGTAGGTCCATGATCACCTTGACCCCTTCTCTCTCATCATTTTCCCTGGAATTTTCTCTCATATTTCTTGCCAGCTTTAGACGTGTTTGAGTAATTCTCAAAGCTGTGTGAAAACAAATGGAAGGAGTTAGGATCCTGTTATTGTCACCTAGGCTTCAAGGTTAATTGCTTTGTACAAGAAAAAAAAGATGCCACTGTGGGGGCATGCTCTGATGAGTTGGATGTTAGCTGGATGACAGGCTCTGATAATATTCCTACTTTTCGAGCATTTAAGCTTTTGTGCCGGCTAATTTGTAGTCACTGTGGACTACATAAATGTTTTGTTTAAATTCTCTTGCATTACTTTTTTCATATTTCAATCTCGAATCATATCATCATATAATATCATATATAATAGTAAATCATAAGTAATTTCAACTAAAATTAATTAATCATTCAATTTTAAAAAGAAGGTTATGTGTGCTTTATATTGTAGGAAAATAGAATGGTTTGAACTTAAAAGTGATTTCACATGGAAATCATTCCTTCAAAGGAGCAACCACAGCATGCTGAGAGGGAATTCAGAAAGATCCCTTCATCAATGGATGACTTTTGTAGTGGTCCACACGTTCTCTTCTTGATTCCAGGATGACTTTTTGTAGGTGCCAGCACATGCCATGGGACCTAATCTCCATTTCTACATTTAGGAAAAAAAATTAAATTATTTTTGCAATAATGATTATTCATAGTAAACTCCAACGGGCTTAATAGTAATGTAAGGCTCGTTCGATCTAGAGTTTAGAATAAACTGGGTTGAAAACATCAATTTATTAATTTTTATTTTGTCAAAGCATTGTTTTAATTTTTTTCCCCACCGATTTAACCTAAACTTGCCCCACCGAAAAACTATGGATGTCGTTATGATGGAGGAAAAATACACGTATGGGTTGGCAATCTTGATGGTGGTATTTATTTCATTAAAGAGGATGTTCTTTGAGCTGTCTTTCACAATTGCAGTCCCTTGATTGATCATAAAGCTAGCACAACTAACATTTTCAGAGTTGTTCAACTTTATATTGCAAGGTTGTTTGATTAAATACCTAATTGAAAACCACAACCTTAACTAACCTTTTCAAGTACAATATCTCACTTCAAAACATTAGTTTTCTCTTAAACTCTTCGTTGATGAAGGTATTTCCAAGTAGGAAAATCTTACGTTGTTACTGCTAAATAATTATAATATAAAATTGATAGATTTTCTTTTGAGAAAGAAACACACAATCCAGACTCATAGAAACAGCATACTTCATTTTTCTTTTCTTATGTTATCCAGTTGACAAGGTTTAAACACACCAAGAATTCTGCATGAATATATTTTGGTTCCCTTTATTTTATTTTCAATAATCTATAACAATTCTTTATGACCTGTGAACCCATACTGTATGTTACAACAGCTCATTTGCCCCTCAATCATGACTTATATGATAATTTCTAGTGACAATGTGCTATCTGTTTTACACAACCATCCAAGCTGGAAGCAAGATGAGGATATAAATTCTGAGGCAGAATGTTGACCAGCACCACCCTGATTGCTTAATTGATGGACATGATTGACAGTGTCACTCTTTATCCAGGTTCAAGGACTAATGCTGCTGTGAATCTAGAATAATATAAAAGTTCTGCACCGTCACCTTTTTTATGGTTGATGTATGTGAGGACAGGAGGCAAGTGAGCTGACTGAAAATGTGGGGAGGATGGCAGCTAATTGTATCCTAGTCGACCCTCCTTTCTACCACGAAAATGAATTGGTAACTTTTGTTGTCTGTCAACTTGAACATTCTCTTGATGAAGATCACCTCGAGTCACAATTCTCAGAGGGTGTGCTTCTGTGTTGAATACCCATTCATCCAGAGAGATGACGGATGTAGGTGAAAATAGGAGGTACAGATACTTGAGTGTCTCGGCAAGGAAGAAACTCTGCATCATGTTGTCTTTGATACCTGAGTTCACCTGCGCGAATAGACAAGAATAATTGAGTTCAAAACTTTATAATGCTTTGCTTTTAGGTTCTAATTAAGGGTTATTCATTAAAATAAATCCATGCACGGGATTTTAAAATGGATATGAATAGGACTCGTACATTTAACAAAACCACAAACTTCTGAGGCAACTAAACAGCACAAAGCATGGGAAAAACCAGTGGTATTTAGGAGTTGCGGTTCTGGTTCATTCTATTTCTCGAACATGCAATAAAGTAGTAGAGGATTCAAGTCATACCTTCCTGAAAAGACACAACAGAATACATGGACTGGACTAGGGTCATTATGCGTGTGCATGCATGAAGGTGTTTGTTATATAACATTAAGACTACAATCTTTGGGTTAGAGAAATCTTACATCCTTAAGACCAACATATCCAGTCTCTAAGCGGGAGTTCTTTTCGAATGCTTGAAAAATATTCCAACCCCATTCTTGGTATGTCTTGTTTCCAGTGATACGCCACAGGTAAAAGAGTGACTCAACTGTCTCAGGCCTCAAAATGTTCCATGAAGTGCCGACATTCATGTCCTGCAATTTCATCATCTTTCAGTATCAAGCATACAACAAGTGAATATCTTCCATTTTTCCAATCTAGAAGAGAGTATCAAACCTGTCCAGGGTGAAAGTAATAGTTCTCTCCAGCCAGTTTTGTAGGTGTCAACTGGTAGAAATTATAACAAGTCCATGCAAGCTACAGTTCAAAGCCAAAAATTAAATTAGATGTAGCCACCGAAATCTGAAGCTAATAAACATGTGGACCACGAACAGAATAACTATGCACCAGTCAATTAAGTAGATTAGGAAGCCATGAAACTGGACCAGCATATTCAAGTTCTCAGCCGCTTTTTTTTTTGCCTATATGCTTCTTTAAATGCTTTTGCTTGTATGATGGACCTCAACTTTTGCCAGGCAAGCAAGCTTTCTGCAGATGCATCCTTGAGGTTACCTAATACCAATCGTAGTAACAATAAGGATAATGATGGTGGAGACCGTGCTATTTTTCTTGCTTCTCTTTGTTACTGCATTTTCTTGAAAAAAACATGACTCTACCTCAATAAAGCATATTTTCATTGTGGTTTCAACACTTGAACTCTTTCATACTTACCAAATAACCTACTCCACACACATCCAAGCATTTCCCAGTCACTTCATCTAAATTCCCATGTCACTTCTGCCGCACAAAATTCTGTCTTCCTTCAGCCATCTTCTATCTATCTCAACAATTCTATGTTTGACACCTTCTCGTTGATCTAGAAGTAGAAGAAATGTAAAATTACCATAATTCTAGTATTCCCTTATGTGACAGCCAGTATTATCGATCCCAGCATCCCAACTATTTGTGAAAACAAAGCAATTTTCAAGACCAGTTGGCAACAATAAGTATCCATTTTTCCTTAAAAACAAAATCTCTAAATTCAACAAAAAATATTTAAATTTTATCTTTTTTGAACCAAGGAAATACATTCGGAGAATTGCAAGCACAGTGACAGAAGCAGCAGTCTACTGACACGTGGCATTACAAACTTCATTCAGATTCCTGTACTATCAATACAAAATCCATAGTGGTCAGGAGCCTTCAAAGGCTGATGGGTTGGGGGATGATGGAAAGAAGAGATAGCAAACACAATGAGATTTCCTTAGATTTCAGAAGATCAAGGTATCCCTCATCAATTAAACTTAAACTTTGTACCACCATAAATTCTGCTTCTTATAAACTTCTCAAAAGATGCAGAACTCATTTGAAAATTCAGTGATTATTGGCTCATTCAGATCTTCTTATCTCACAAACTGTCAATATTCTAAATTCATTTTTTTAAGAGTTTGAACACACCACAAAGTCAGTTGAATCCAAGAAACTCCTTTTTATATACTCTGTCTTAATACAATTAGCTTGGTGTATTGCAGTGTAGACTAATACTAATTGACTAGAAAACAAGCACATTAGTGCAAATGACAATGATAACAAAATCAATAAATATAAAGGCTATTTCTTAATTAATACCTCTTCTGCAAGTGATAAAACCTCTTCGGCTTCACCAGAGCCATAACCTTTAGATCCTAAAGCCAACATGCCAGGAGCAAAGCATGCCAATTCATCCATCTACAGTGATGAAGAAGTTAAGCTCTTGAAAGACCACACAACAACTTAGTCATCAAATAGTTAGGAGATTTCCTCAAATTGTTTGACTACCTTGTCAGATAAAAAATTTCCATTCTTCTCGCAAATGTATGTGAAGGATGATGGGGTTGTTTTCCGAACCAAGCTTTGGAGACCTTTCATCGATGTCTCCCACATCTCTCTGTTTGCAGTATTCATTAACACAGATTTTGTCAATGTAGAGATTCATTTGAGAGTTCTCAAAATGCAAATTGTCATGTAATCTTTACAAAATAGATGAGGGAAATAATAATCAAAGCTCATCTTTATCATAATGGTTCAGTTACCAATTGAAGAAATTGATCACAGCATCCTATGTCAATATTTAACATTGATTTTCCAAGATCACAAGCCAATGCCATAAATTTTTCATCAAAGAAATCAACATTATAGGGAACTGAAACTTTGTGCTACTCGCTTCTACAAGCTTTGCAAAAATAATATTACGAGACGAGAGACAAAGGTATAGGTGTCTTCATGGTGGCACAAACAATATATTAGTCAAGTAACCTATCATTTTATCATTTAGCAACCAAATATAACACTAAGAAATGCAACATTTCTCCCACAGGTTATAGATTAGCAGTTAGGAATTTTTATCATCATATATTTACACCATGATTTTTGGAATTTTGCCAATCCTAGCACACAGCTCACAAAATTACAAGCATTTTAAGTGAAATTGCATAATCAATGCGTATCATTTAAAATTGGGAATATAGACTACCTGTAGTGCTTTACAGCTTCTGTTTTGTTCCCTTGTATCCACACCTTGAGTAAATACTCATAAAAGCTGCAAAAAAAATAGCATCGTGTCATTTATGCTTGTATTAAGAGGCCATAGATGACATCGTGGAGTTGTTTTATGCTAAAAGAACCATTCAATCTAGAAAGTTAAGCTGTTAGAAAGGTTTAAGAATGTCCATAACTATCCCTCTCAAGGGCGGGTCATCAAGCCCAATAATCAACACAACATAAGGAATTAACCATTTGGGTGGTTTCATAAACTGCCTAGTAAATCAAACATTTGATCAAATAGCCTGCAATACCAAGTACAATGTTACAGCACTTTCTACGAGATCAAACTTTTGAAGTAGATTGTTGCCAGCAAGAAACATAAAACCTAGGAATGAACACTATAGAACATTTTATGTGAGATAAAAAAAAAGGATCACAAGCACTATTTCATAAATGAATCCTGTATCATTTGATCATGGTATCTTAGTAGCGGATTCAAGTAGCACAATATATGGCTTCTTTAACATACATGACGAGATCAACATCTTCTTCGAAATTCATGTTACTCAGGTTTAATTGTCTGGTGATACGTGACAGAATGGTGGTTACAAGATGATTTTTTGATCACTGCCCTCTTAAAAATGATATAGCTAGCTTAACATACTACTTTTTTTTTAGCATCAATAGATGTTATAAAAAGGAACATATTCAGTAAAATCAGTTTGCAATGTTTCTGCAGCTAATTGCATCTTAAATACAACAATACGCATCAATACCTATCCCCCATGGCACCAAATGTTATTGTTGAGTAAGCAGCTGTTCCAGAGCGAGGATTAATATATATGGGAAGTAAACCATCAGCTGGAAAGGTTTTCTGAAGCTCTTTTACGACTTTCTCTACCTGAAATATCAGTTCACAGAAAAACTTACAGAAAGCATATAACAAAACACTCTAGTTCCACATCTATTATTATTACCATGCTTTCTTTGGGAATCACATATCATATTTGGAATTGCCAAAACTAGTCTCAACTAAACAAACATGACTCGAAAAAAAAAAAAGATTCAAAAGTGAAACTTCCAGACATACACAACCATGAGAGTGCAAATACCTTCTCCTGATATTTTGGGTCTTTTGTTCTTTGAGATAAAGCAATGAATTCAAGCTGCTCTGTTCCAGAATCTGCCAGGATACTGTTTCCCTATAAAACACATAACCATTAGAGTCAAAATGAGTTGAGTATGTCTTGAATTATCAAGCTCATGAAGCAGGCTTCTCAGTGCATTGTATGAACAGATTACAAAGCGAGGAATAATCTGGGAGCATTAAAAAAGCCAATGAACAACAAAAATTACCCCAGTCCACCCAAAGTTGTGTGCACCCCCACGCGCTAAATTAATTCTGTTGTAGGGAATTCCTGAAGGAGAATTCCATGCAGGCAGCAATCTATCTGCAATATCTTTAGCCTTTTCAAGAAAAATTTTGTCGCCAGAAAGATCATAAGTACTGAGCAGCCCTCCAACAACCCTGAACACAGCAAAAGTAGACAAAAGAGTTAAGAAGCAACACAGGTAGAATGTAGTCTTGCAAAAAATGTAAGGCAACTGAAAATTAAAGATTAAAACTTCTAATGCCACCTTATGGTTGTCTCAAAGACACTAGCCTCATAATCCTTGTTGAAATCCAATGAGTTCGCAACCCACCTGCAATTAAGTAACATAACAGCCAGCTTACGTACAACCATTTCTAAATCTAGAAATAAAACAATTTAAAAAATTACCAAATTATAAACCACAGTGATTTCCAATCAACTTTCAAGAAATAGAAACTTACTCTTTGGCTCTTTGAAACTGCTCATGAAGACCCATTATAAATAATGTATCAAGAGAATCCACTAGAGTTGCTCCAAGACCACCAAAGCTATCAACTCCATTCTTTGTTTGTGGCTGTTTAGAATCAGAATTGACTCATTGGTTGCAAAATTGACTCACCACAACTCAACCCCCAACCCCATTTCTCATAACAGACAGAAAGGTGAACACAAACATTCTTTAGGAAACTGCACTCGTACCCTAAATATCATAAAAATAAAGCCCTAGATACTAAAAGTCTTGAACTCGATCAAGAAATCATAATACAAAGCACTAAAAACCCAGTAAGTTTCGGCGATTAAAAAACAAAAAAGAAAAGAAAGAAAGCAGACCTGAAGTTCATCATGGCCCCAAGCATACTTCTCATAAGAAGTCCAAGCATGAAGCATAGCTTCCTTGACTTTCTCTCTTCTTTCAACACTAACAGGATCATCATCATCATCATCTTTGCTAATGTCTGCACTGTCCAGACCTGCTGACCATTGAACCTTTACATTAAAATCTTCAAGCTGCAATTTTAGCTGTGCCAATTCTTCATTCAATCGCAAAACCTCTTCTTGGTGGTCTCTGGTAAGATTTTGACGGTCAGAAACAAGCAAAACTAGAGAGATAAATCCAAAAATGACAAGAACAAGTTGTTGGGGTTTTTTGAAGTAGTATTTTGGATTAAAAACTGATAAAGAAGTGGAATTTGAAGAAGATTTTTTTCCCATTTTGGATTAAAATTTAAGAAACAAACCCAAATTTTAGGGGAGAGAGGCTCATGGGATAGTTTTCCTTTCTTAATATATTTAATTCATGTGCTAAAGTCTACGTAAGGTCAGCTCAAAACTGAAGTCATTGGACGATGTTGTTAATGACTTGTCTTGGTCTTTTGGTCAAACATCATATTACTCTCCTAACGATCCACTAGATGTCAAGTAGGTCTCTCTACTATTAATTTAATGAACCGGGTTCCCAAAGTATTATACGTTCCTTGATCTCGTCTATCTTCTTTAAGATTTACATCTAAATTGCATATATTATGCAATACAATGAAGTAAATTCGAGGCTTTAGGTGCATTAGAATATATATTAAAATAAGTTTAGTTTTGTGAGTTAACTTGATGATTTGTTAATTTAGAATTTGTTTTAATTAGTAAATTTAATGATTCATTTACTCGAGATTTAATATTAATCAAATTTTAAAATAAATTAAATAAGAGTTAAGCCGATCAATTTAAATGGCCAACTTGTAACCCAGTCAAAATCTTATTTGACTTTAAAAAAATTCAAAACAATATTATTTTTTAAAAAATATATTAAAACAACATCGTTCTAAATTAATAATTTTGAATCAGGTCACATGTTATATTGAATCAAGTCATATATTATACCGCTAAACCTAAATTACAAGTGAGATTTAGTTATAAGAAAAGGATATAAAAACACAACTTCAACTAAACACAACTTCAACTAAAGTTTACATTAGTTATAAAGTTCGAACCATATAGCACGATAGTGAACAATTCATGTCAATCTTGCTATAAAAGAGAAGATGATCGCACACAAGCATATTCGCAACACATGGACTATTTTGAGTCATTAACCTTTTGAATATCTAGATTTGATATGAAAGATTGGATCTTTGCAGCATACCAGGATTGGATTTTGACGAAGATTAGGTCTCTAGCTTCTCTATCATTGTAAGGCAGCAACCTGAAACACATTTTGGTGTCTCTAGAATGGGGAAGGTTATAGCTTCATTGAGAGACTTGATTGAGGAATGTATGGTATACTAAACCCAATGGAGGAAATGGATAGTTTGAGGACTACATTGAAGATTTGCGTATAGGTTGAGAACCAATATGAGTTTTTCTTATAGTTGTTGTCTTAGTTTGAAATGGTAGCTCTTCTCTCCTTTTCTTGCCTTAATGATGTAATAAATTCAGGCAACGTTATTACTTAGGTCGAAAGATACAGAGGGTTGTTGTTGGCCGGCTTTATGGGTAACAAGAAACATATTTTTGTTCCCATCAGAGTGCTTGAAAGTCACTCATCCATTGCATTTCTATGGCAGTTGGTGGTTAGCTGCAAACACCAGAAAATTGATTATATGTAATAGTCCTCTTCTTGTACTTGAAGGACTGAACAAGTTTAGTCAAAGTGCCAGAAGCGGTTTATTAGGAAGTAAACATACTTGAAACAGTAATGAAGGTTCTCAATGTTTGCTGAACCTGGCAGGAGCTTGAAAGGCATGGGATCTCTGATTCATTTATATTGTGCACCAAATGCTAGATGCCCTACTGCTTGTCATGGTAAAGTTCAATTCTAACAAGCAGAAATCTATTCTAAGTTTCAGTTACCATCCTTTAGCCCTCCTCTGAATGAGAAAGCTTCCTTTTCAGGATCTCATTCTCCTTTCTCAGCTTCATAATCTTCTGTTTTAGTGTTTCAACAAGTCGACTGGAAGCCAAATCTTGCTGCTGTTCAACCCGCTTTGTTTTGCTAATCAGCACTGCAATTCACCAGATACAGATAAACCATTCGCATCATGGCATGCCAAAGGAACCTCAGTTACTCGGAAGAAACATATTTTGAGCAAGAAAACAAGTACGAAGTTATTCAGAACCATTTAAATGTATTAGGCACAGAAAGATAAGACACTTACATTCCTTTTCCAAACCCTGGAGTTTCTTATTCAACTCATTTTTCTCTTCTTGTTCAACCATGAGGCAATCCTTCAGATCCTGAAGCTCAAGATGATCTGTCACAGAATGATCAGCAAAGTTTACTATTCCTTTGGTATAATAAAATCCAACTACCAAGTTCAAGAATTCTTGACAAATTATGAACCTCACATTTTGATTCCACCTCGAAAGCTACACGGTCCAACCTGTTTGCTAGAGTTTGCATATGAGCTTTATGCGCTGCTAAATCTTGGCGGAGGTGAGTCACAGTTGCTTCATTTGTTTCCTTCCCAAGTAGAAACCCTCTAACATGCATAATCATCACGCAGAAAAGAACAGTCATCTCCGAGGAAAGTAATTGAATCATCCCTCAGAATTAGACAAGCTACCTGATTTGGTCCTCTAATTCTCCAACCTTAGTCGTGTAGTCTTTCTTAAGCAATTCCACTGCCTTTTCATGCTCCTGCCCACATATTTTAACATCTTAATCCTGGTATACAATGTTCATCATGCAATCCGATAGTGTATGTTCTACATGACACCATTTCCATCCCATCACAAATTATCATCCCCAAAGAAATTGAGCTCCAAGTAACCCCAGTTATGAGTACCCTATCAACCATGACATAGTAGATTCCATTGATGGGTTCCATTCTCATACAAAATTATCCGGGAAACTCATTCGGGATTGAATTATACATTTCACAACAAATTGTCATCTCTTGAAGAAATTAAGCTCCAAATTACTTGAGTTATGAGTAACGCTATTCATCTCGAAATAGCCACTCTGAACGAGTTTCCAGAAAATATGAACCATCACGTCGGGGATTCAACTGGCAGGTCCCATTCCCACATGAAATTACTCGAGAAATCCATCCAAGATTGAATTATCCATTTCACAACAAATTATCATCTCTCAAAGAAATTGAACTCCAAATTACTCTCTAGTTATAAGCAACGCTATTCATCTCAAAATAGCCACATTGAACTAATTCCCTCAATAATATCAACCATCATAGGTGGATTCAACTGATGGATCCCATTCCCACATCACACCACCCATCACGGGTTGACATTATTCAAGAAACTCATTCAGGATTGAATCACACATCGTATGGTAATGTAATGCTTCAACATGGCACTTTGATCTACTCACAATCAACAGGAGACTCGAGGCATCAATAATCATGAAATTAACTTACATCCTCTTTATTAATCAGCTCATCTCTCAATCTTTTTAGCTCCTCATTCAAGCTTACACATTTCGTACGGCGCTCAAGCTGTACTCACATAAATTCAAGCAATAAAAAAGTTAATTAATTTTTTATTTTTATCAATCAATTCTGCTTTAAATTTGTAGTGATTAAAAACTAAGCAACATATCAAAAAACTTGCTTTAATAATTAACAAAATTGCACGTACCTCTTCAGCTAGATTGTTCAAAGATCCTGTGTACAGCTTCCTAAGTCTCTCATTTTCTGCAGATAATAATAATAATAATAATAATAATAATAATACTCAACAAATAAAAAAAAGCGATTAAGAGAGTGATTAAGCAGTAATTAAGAAAAGAAGAAAGGAAAAAAGGCGATTGAGAGAGAGATTAAGCAGTAATTAAGAAGAGGAAAACCTTGATTAAGAGATTTGCAAGTGAACTCGAGTGCTTCTGTTTTCTTAATCTCTGCATTCAAATTTGATCTCAGAGTTTGAATTTCCGTGATACCGTTCTTGAAATCCTTCAGAAAAATAAATAAATCAATAAATAAATTTTCATTTCGATTTTCTCGTGCTTTCTCAGCAACCAAACAGAAAGGAGATTTTTTAGTGCCTCGTAAATGTGATCGAAGGAAGAGAGAAGCGAATTGATTTCTTCGTTGATCGTTGCCGCCATTTTCACGCTTTTTTTTTTTCAAAATAAAATAAAATAAAGAAAAAAGAAAATACATCTCCGTCTAATAAATAGTTAGTAATACTGTGTGTATATATAATTATACATACGGGCCTTTCGTAATTTAAATGGGTTGGGCTTTATTTTTTGGCAAGGTTTCTTTATCTGGGCCTTTTTAAAACAAGCAGCCCTTTCTACAGCTTAATGTTTTGTTTTTTCAAGTTTTTATTCTAAATTATTTTTTTTGTCAATTGTTTTTGAAAAATATTTTTATTTATTAACTATAATTTTTGTTAGAATCAATTAACAGATCCGTTAAGCTATATGAAAAATCCTGTAATTTGTTATAGAAAAGGTGCAATTTAAATAAAAATATAGATAAAAAAACTTTTTAAAATAATAATTTTTAATTAAAAATTTATAAAAGTTTAAGAATAAAATTAATATAAAAAATTATTTGATGGAGAATCCGATACTAGTTGTATAATTTAGGTTATTGATGTAAAACTTATTCTGACCATTTAAGTTAATGACTTATTAATCTAGAATCTAGCTCGAGTAAGATTTTATATCAAATTATATTTGAAGATAACCTGATTTATTTGGTAGGTTAATTCATAACATAACCAACCCGGTTTGATTAAAAAAATATAATTTCTATTTAAAAAAAGACATGTTTTATAACAATATTCAAGGTTTTGGTTTTTTTTTTTCAAATTCAAGATTTCAGATGTGTTTGAAATTTGTGATAGCGGTAATGATTTAAAGTTTTTTCACTTAAAAATATATCAAAATAAATTTTTTTTTTATTTTTTAAAATTATTTTTAATATCAGCATATCAAAATGATCCAAAAACATAATAAAATTTTATTTTAAAATCTAAAAAAAATACAGTTTAAACTGCGTTCCCAGACATTTCTTGCTTTGAAGACACTAATATTGATTGACTTAATATAAGTGCTCGTTGGTCATAAAAATAACGTTAGCTGGATGGGTTTTCGTCAAACCAAATTTAATGGTTAATTTTAAAGAAATTCAAAACTTCCCCCATCACATATTTATTGGGTTTGATTAATTTTAAAATCTCAATAGAAATTAATTTTTGTTATTTTTTATTAGTTTTATTGATTTAAAACTTCAAAAATTTTAGTTTTGGATTATATTCATTGCTTATAACTCTTTTAGATATAAGCCATAACCTATTTTGACCTTATAGCCTGCATGTCATAACGTTTGATGCATAATTAATTAACCCGGTCTAGTAAATCGATTCAAAATCTAATTCTTGATATGAGTCAGGTTAAAATAAATTCAATTTAAAGTTAATCTAGTTGATTTGACAGATTAACTCGTGACATGATTAATAATGTGGCTGAACTGTATTCAAGCAGGTTTCATGGCAAATGATTATATAGCTAGCTAGGGTGACTCTTGTCTCTTGGTGTTTAGATTGTTCGAAAAAACATGGGAGCATAAGGTAACAATTGTTTTTTTTGTGATCGTCTATAATATACATTTTCTGCTGGGAGGCTATCCTATGATATCATCAGATTAATCTTGCCATTGTTGTTGGCATATAGCCTGCCTCTCAGCTTGTTAAGAAACTCCATGTGAAGTTTTTGTTTTTGTTTTTTTTTTTTTATATATTATATGCTATTGTTAAGAAAATAAAAGATAGAATTGAAAACCAAAATAAAATAAAATAAATGCAAACCTTCTCAATCAGCCAATAATTTTTTTTTATTAACGTGGATGTTCGGGTTAGTTTTCGCGTATCTCAACTAATTCCACAAACCTTAAAGTTAACGACCATATAAACCTTTAGTGATCCTGAGAGAACTCGAACTCATGACTATTGATAAGCAAACCTAAAAGCTGACCAGTTGAGTTAACCGTCAGGGTTTAATTAGTATTTTGCAAAACTAAGAGTTGTTAGGTTTTTAATAATAATAATAAATAAGAGAAAAATAAAAAACGGTGTTTATATCTTAATATTGATTGAGTTTAACTATTTTAATGACATAATAATTTTTTTATGATATTATAATGTTTCAGAAAATCGATTTGAATGTTATTTAACAAAAACGGATTGAATATAATATAATAATAGGACCAATTAAAACATTATATAACTAGGCAATTGTTTGATTGCTATTACGCGGGTGGTCTGTGCTTTCTTTTCCATTGTTTTAAAAAAATTATAATAAACAATAATCATTCTTAAAACATTATAATATTTGCCAAAACTAATGTAAAAAAATATCTCTTAAAAATTTGGCAAGGTTTTATTATATTGATCATATAGTACACAATTTTAGAATAATAATATGTTTATTTGTTTTGGGTTTTGCAAAGTTTATAATTATTAATTTAGATCCTTGTGTTTCTTTTATATATGAATCATATACATTGGATCTTTACTGATTAAGTAGTCCATATGCATTTTGAAAATACATATAATTTTTTTTTGGAAATATATACATTTCTTTCTTTAATTTATTGAATTTAAATTTATTATTTTATGTTTTTGTATTCTCATTTATGGATTTTTTTATAACATTTTATTTTGTTAATAAAAATAAAAATAAAAATAATTCACATGTATCTATCACACATTGAGTAAAATATGTTCATCCTCACCATCAATCCTTAGTCACTCTAATATTTCAATTAAATGATTAATTAAAATCACTTTTACTTTGCTATCATACGATGACATAAATGAAAAGAATTATGCAGTCTACAATGACTGTGCAAATTAGTCGGCATAAAGCGTTAATGCTTGAAAATTAGGAATATTATCCAGTCAACATCCAACTCCTCAAAGCAAGCTCCCATGGTGGTGTCAAAATATCCTAGTCTTCTTTTTCTTGTCCAGAGCAACAAACCTTAAAAGCTAGTTGACAAAACAACAGGATCCTAACTCCTTCCATTTGTTTTCATACAGCCTTGAGAATTACTCAAACACATCAAACCTGACAAGAAATTAATATGAGAGAAAATTCCAGTGAAAATGATGAAAGAAAAGGGGACAAGCTGGTTATCATGGACCTTTCGTCCGTTTGCATCACATTGTCTAATCTCAATTATGTTGGACTAAAATTGATAAAAGTTTTGATCTGAATTGATAATCAAGTAATACGTTAGGAGCTACATTGAGGTTTTGCATTAGAAATCCACAATATGATACAAGCATTGCACAGTTTCAATGGCATCAGATGTAGTGCTAGACGAGTGCTTGTACAGCAGGTAGGCGGCGACTTGGATTGCAAGACAAAATCAAATAGCCAGTAATTGAGAGATTCCACTGCATCAATGCTTGTCATCTGCAGAACAAGCCGGCACAGGCAGATGAAGACATCAAGAATCACAGATTTGACAACGTAGGAAGATAGCGGTCCTAGGTATTATATATTCAGTTGATGGTCCCAAGAAATCTTGTTTTTAGTACTAGCTAGATAATTCCAGGTGTTTGGAAAAAACAAGAAGAGTAAATAGAAAATCTTACTATATAATATAAATCAATGTTTTACAGTATGTCAAGATCACATTAATAACATACAGTGCATTTTAATGTTGCGACAGAGGTTAAGCTAAGGTTAAAAGTGCTGAGAGCTCCTTCAAAAGGCAGCTCCTAACAGTATCTTCACGTCAGAAGTCCTAACACAGCAACCCTGATTGTTTGTACTGATATGTAACTTGAAAGAACATCAAGAGAAATTAGCAGGAAATAGTTGCTGAAGAATGGAAGAGCTTAGTTCAGAATTAGAGAAGAGAGGAGAGCCATTCAGCAAGGATGAAGTCAAGCAAAAAGCAAGTAGTATGCCATCTGGGTCGTTGCGGACTGTGTTGAAGCATTCAGATTGGAAGGATGTTCTGTTGATGGCACTTGGGTCAATAGGGAGTGTTGCAGATGGATCAAGCATGTCATTGATCATGATAATTCTCAGTGACCTCATGAACAGTTACGGCGGTTCATCTGTCACCATCGAAGACATAAACAAGGTTGGATCACAGACACATTGCTAGTCTTTGCAATTATATTATAAAAGAAAAAACATCAGAAGCAATGGTATCTATGTAGAAAGTTACTGACCTTTTTGTACATGGTAACAATGCAGTTTGCTTTGTCCTTAACTTATGTTGCTGTTGGTGTGGCTTCAGGCTCATTTCTAGGTACTTTTCTCTCTTTTGCTTACATAAAAACACACAGAGCTTATGTGAGATGATTTGCAGATACTATACAATATGCGTGATTCACTCGTTCTGTATTGGTCTTTGATCATCAACAGAAGGATTCTGTTGGGCACGCACAGCAGAAAGGCAAACTTTTCGACTTCGCAGACAATATTTACAGGCTGTTTTGCGGCAAGATGTTGGATTCTTTTGATACAAATCAGGGCCTGTCCCTCACGTCTCATATAGTTTCCAATATATCAATTGACACGCTAACCATACAAGGAGTTCTTACTGAGAAGGTGCATGCACTACCCTCATTTAACAAAAAAAGTTCCTGCTTCTTCTCTTATTTTGTTTCTTGTAGCATGCTACTTTGACATAGCATTTGAATAACAGATTGCCAATTTCATCTCAAACATTACAATGTTCATCACGGGCCAACTAGCTGCTTTATACCTCAGCTGGAGACTAGCTATGGTTGCAATCCCAGCATTGCTAATGTTAATCATTCCAGGATTAGTATATGGGAAGCTCCTAGGTGAGGTTGGAAAAATGATACAAGAAGCTTATGAAGTTGCCGGGGGGATGGTAGAGCAAGCGGTGTCATCAATCAGGACTGTTTATTCCTATGGTGGAGAGGAGAAGACAGCTAAAGACTATAAGATTGCATTACAACCAACTCTTAAGCTTGGGATCAAACAAGGACTGCTGAAAGGTATGGCCATTGGTACTATTGGCATTACATTTGCAGTGTGGGCACTTCAGGGCTGGTATGGAAGTACCCTGATCATAAATAAAGGAGCCAAAGGTGGAAATGTTTTTGTTGCTGGAGTATGCGTTATATATGGAGGACTGTAAGTTCACTACACTTTTAATATTTTCCCCTTGGAAGTAGACTACAAGGAGCATGATCATCATAGGCAATAAGGGCTGGTACAAAAACCGAAAAAATTTCCATATTAGCAGTCAATACCAAAGAAGAAAACGAAAAATTTCAGCTTCTTCAGAAAAATGCAAAGAGCAAATGCCTTTTTTAAGTAGAGATATTTTAATAGAAATGTACTGATAAACTTAATTTGGAAGTTGCACTCATTGCCACCAAAAGTTCTTTCACTTTCATTTCAGAAGATTACAATTGAAATTGATACTATATAAACCTTGCAGTGCTCTAGGGGCTTCTCTAATCAATGTGAAGTACTTCATAGAGGCAAACATGGCTGCTTCTCAGATATTTAAGATGATCTATCGAGTCCCAGAGGTTGATCCCGCAGATGAACGGAGGAAAACCATGTCAGATGTTAAAGGTGAAGTGGAATTTCGAGACATAGACTTCGAGTATCCTTCAAGACCAGGGAGCTTGGTACTGAGCAAGTTTAATCTTAAAGTCATGGCTGGTCAGACAGTTGGTTTGGTAGGCAAAGTGGGTCAGGCAAATCAACAGTCATAAATTTGCTGGAGAGGTTTTATGAACCACTTAGGGGAGATATTCGCCTAGATGGTATTGACATAAAGAGCCTTCGGCTGAAATGGCTGCGAAGTCAAATCGGGCTTGTAAGCCAGGAGCCTGTACTCTTTGCAACCTCAATCAAAGAAAACATTCTTTTCGGAAAAGAGGAGGCTTCCATGGAAGAGGTCATCGGAGCAGCCAAAGCTGCTAATGCACACAACTTCATCCATAAACTACCTGAAGGATATAACACTCTGGTAAGTCCTTATATAGGGTTAGCTATGATATTATAAATCTGTTAATACTCTCTGTAACCATTTCTCTAATAACTTCACATCATCATCCTGATAATTCTCCGCTGTCAATCTTACTATAACTTGTAACTCGTCAAGGTTAAAAAGAATAAGAAGGTACTGATAGATAGGTCAATGCCACATACTTTACAGGTGGGGCAATTGGGAGCTAATATGTCTGAAGGGCAGAAACAAAGGATTTCCATTGCAAGAGCACTATTAAGGGACCCAAGAATTCTTCTTCTTGATGAAGCAACGAGTGCACTGGATTCGCATTCTGAAAAGGCTGTCCAGAATTCTTTAAACCAGGCCTCCGCAGGACGATCTACTATTATCATTTCACACCGCCTGTCTACTCTCCGAAACGCTGATGTAATTGCTGTTATTCAATCTGGACAGGTGGTCGAGTTTGGCTCTCATGACCAACTTATGGAAAACCGAAGTGGTGCTTATGCAGTAATGGTGCAGCTACAGAGAACATACATGGACGACAGTGTTATATCAGAAGATACTCGGGAGTATGGCAGCTCTGTTGCTTTAGACAATGGAATGATTGGGGCAGAGGAAACAGTGGACATATCACTGTCTCGAAGTTTCAGTCGCAGTATGAAAACAAATCAGCAGAAAGAAGATAATTACAGTCCCCCATCTTTGTGGCAACTTATAAGCATGGCAGCACCGGAATGGAAGGCATCTCTAATAGGTTGCATTGCAGCTCTAGGCTACGGATTAATTCAACCACTGCACTCATTCTGTATGGCAGCACTTTTATCAGTATACTTTACAAATGATCATAGCGAGATAAGATCTCAAACAAGAATCTATTGCTTTGCGTTTTTAGCCTTTGCAGTCTTTAC
Source organism: Populus deltoides (assembly GCA_015852605.2). Lineage (NCBI taxonomy): Eukaryota > Viridiplantae > Streptophyta > Magnoliopsida > Malpighiales > Salicaceae > Populus > Populus deltoides. The sequence goes on along the minus strand of CM027587.2, from coordinate 1,700,530 downwards.
TATCCTGACAAATGTGATTCAGCATTACTATTTTGGGATAACGGGAGAGAGCTTGACGAAAAGACTTAGGGAGGAAATTTTTCATAAAATCTTAACGTTTGAGATTGAGTGGTTCGATCAAGAAAACAACAGCACCGGTGCTGTATGTTCGAGATTGGCCACAGATGCAGCCATGGTGAGAAATCTTGTTGTTGATCGCTTGTCATTTCTGACTCAGGCGACATCAGCAGCAACTTTGGCTGTTGTTTTAGGTTTAGTGTTGTCGTGGCGGCTTGCACTAGTAGCTATTTCACTACAGCCCTGTATCATTGCTGCCTTCTATCTAAGAGTGATGACAATGCGAACAATGTCTAAGAAAATACTTAAAGCACAGAACAGGAGCAGTAACTTAGCTAGCGAGGCAGTTGGGAACCACAGAACTATTTCAGCATTCTGCTCCCAAGAGAAGGTCTTGAAACTATATGAGCTTACACAGGTAAGCTCCAAGAAAGAAAGCCATAAGCAATCTTGGTACGCAGGACTTGGATTGTTCATCTCCCAGTTCCTTACAAGTGCTCTCACAGCTCTGATTTTCTGGTATGGTGGGAGGCTGTTATTCAATCAAAAGATCACAGCCAAGCACCTCTTTCAAACATTTTTCATTCTGGTATCAACAGGCAGAATTATAGCTGAGGGTGCAAGTATGACAGCAGACCTATCAAAAGGCACCAGCGCGTTGAAGTCGGTTTTTAAGATTCTGCAAAGAGATACTAAAATGGAACCAGAAAACTCAGATGCTATCAAGCCAGAAAAAATTAATGGAGACATAGAGTTCAAACAGGTGTATTTCTCCTACCTGGCAAGACCAGAACAGATCATCTTGAGGGGTTTAAGCCTAAAAATTGAAGCTCAAAAGGTTGTTGGACTGGTTGGAAGAAGTGGATCTGGAAAATCCACCATCATCAGATTAATAGAGAGATTTTATGACACAGCGAGTGGTTCAGTTGAAATTGATGGAGTTGACATCAAATGCTATAACTTGAGGGCTTTGAGGTCAAATATAGCATTAGTAAGTCAGGAACCAACTCTTTTCTCAGGAAAAATCCGAGACAACATTGCATATACAAAAGAGAAAGCAACTGAAGCTGAGATAATTGAAGCAGCAACCACTGCAAATGCTCATGATTTTATAAGGTTCGTTTATAACTTACCTCCCTTTTTTCTAATATTCCGTGTCTCTTATCAGTTCAAATCTAAATTTTCTAAACCTACTAATTTTATAAGCAGCTCCTTGAAGGATGGATACGAGACCCACTGCGGAGAAAGAGGTGTGCAACTATCAGGAGGGCAAAAGCAAAGGATAGCACTCGCTCGAGCCTTGTTGAAAAATCCTGCAATATTGCTTTTGGATGAGGCAACAAGTGCACTGGACGTCAATTCAGAGAAACTTGTTCAAGAGGCACTGGAGAGGACCATGTTTGGGAGGACATGTCTAGTTGTTGCTCATCGACTATCTACCATTCAGAAGGCAGATAAAATAGTAGTGATTGACAAAGGGAGGGTCGTCGAAGAGGGGAATCACAGCAGCCTGCTTTCTGAAGGAGCAAAGGGTGCATATTACTCACTCGTAAAACTCCAACAACTTTCGGAGCTACCAACGTTTGAAGAACAGCCTTAAAATTCTGTAACTGTCTACAAGTAGTGGATCACAGTAAAAGGCATAACTAGGACATCTTAAACAGCCTTTTTTAATTTGTATGCAGATGCTTAAGCACTTTTGATTTGTGAACGTTTTTCTGCTGCTATCATTTTGTGTCTTGGTTACAGAAGTAAAATGGGGAAAAGCCTAGGCAGGAATGGTTGCCTTTGACTTTGACTTGTGACTCATCTCCTAGACCAGTCTAGCCTCCATAAGGTAAAGCCTGGCAAGGCTGCTACCGGGAAATCCAAATACACGGGCCTCTTGCCATGAGCTTGGAGAAATTTATAAGGCAATATCAAGTCTTGAATTCTTTCAGACATAGCTACTATCCTAAATTCTCAATGTCTGTCATTTATAGCTCTTATCATGGTTCTCACATTGAACCTCAGGGGACTCTCAAGAGGGTTTTTCGAAAGACGAACAATAACATAAACAGAAGAACAAGAACGTATAACATGATCCGATTAAGATATATGAGATCTCATCAGTACCTGAAATCAAGCCATCTTGACTGGTGAAGCTCCCATAAGATTTGTTCATCAAGCTTGATCAGCTTCTCATCATCAAGACGCTTCCACGTGTTGATCTTCTCTACTGCCACTCGAGACTTCTGATCACCCTTCTCAAGCCTCTGCCAAGATTTTATTATCTGTTCCTGTTCCTGTTAATTTCTTATCTGCAACATGTCAAGAAAATTCCAAATTTCTTGATACCAAGTTTTGCTGCAATCAAGAGCAGTCTTCATAGAGGAAATTCCTAGTTCCATTAGCAATGAGAAACAAGAATTCAAATCAACAAGAAGGTTATTTAGTTTCATCATGAACACGTGATCAGGCCAATTCGTAAGCCCTATATGAATTTCAAGTGAGATCATCATCATATAGATAAATCTATTCCTAACCAAAACATGCTATCATGTACTTACCAGTCAGTCACACTCATCACAACAAAACCCTTTTTCTGTTTTATCAAGAAAGAGATTACAAGAACCAAAACAGAATATATAGAACCTGGACTCCTGAAGGTGCCATAAATAAAAAAAACTGAAGCAGCTGAGAGGAAGACACAAGGATCTTTAAAATATTTTGTGAGCAATGCGTCTGGAGAAATCACAAGAATGGGATGTCTCGGTGTCCACAAGATCGTACTTGTGTTCATGCGACTCAAAAGTTGGCGAAAACCGTCTCAACTTTTATCATTTTCCTTTTTGTCTAATGCATCAGAAGAAGATGCAGTCCCGAAGAGCATCATGCTTGCTTGTCCCTCCACGCTTGCTTGTCCTTCTATAAATAACCACTTTCAAAATTTAAATAGGTTAATGCTAAATGGCCCGACCCATGACTTGGCCAAGAACTGAATTACAGGTTGTGCATGTTAAGTTAAAATGATGGGGTATTTTTTTTTTTTTTGATTTTTTTAAATTAAATTAAATTTTATTTAAATTTCAACTAGATTAATCTAGTTTGACAGAATAAATTCCCAACCCGGTTCATCTTGCGTCGAGCCTATCAGATTGTAAGTGAATTAAGGTTCATTGGGTCTGTTCTTTGGGCTCGGCCTCGTTGTTGTTTAATTTGTACAATCAAGTAAACCAATATGACAAATGAATTTGGATAATCCTTCCTGCAAATTTGTGTTCTACGTAGACAAGATGGCAAACCAATATTATTATCATTATAGCAAATATTTTATGGCTCAAAAACCACTATTTTAATTACAAGTTATGTCTTTTATTCATATATAACTATTATGAATGTGGAATATGAAAAAAAATTGAATGAACACACACATATATATATATATATATATATATATATATATATATATATATATATATATATATATATATATATATATATATATCAAGTTAGATTGAATTATGTTTCGTTTAACAATATTAATATTCTATTTATTATAAAAATAATTATTTAAATAAATTTATTCAACAAATTAGATGAATTCTTTGATAGAGTTCTGATTAAGATAATGTGGAAAAACTCTTTTAATTTAATAATTTTAAATTGTTTTAATATGTTGATATTAAAAATAAATTTTTTAAAATAAATAATATATTATTTTAATATATTTTTAAATATTTATTTTTTCAAATAACAATTATCATGATCACCATACAAATGGGCTCCAAATTTTTACCAATAAGTCGCAAGTGGCACATTATCTATTACTTCCATAAAGTACATTAATGAAACACTATTATCTTATCTTTTAGTATTAGTTATTTATCTATCTGTAAATATTATTATGGGACATGATAAAATATATAAAAAATGATATGGTTTTGATTTCATTTTTATTATTTTATTTTTCATGTTACTAATTTCTGTGTGTGTGATGTGTGGGTATGAGCAATACAGTTCTTGGTTTTATTGAAATGGCAATTGTCCTCTCAGAAAACAGAAAATAAGCACAAGCCACTCTGCAAATTCCTGCCAACCCTTCTCTAACCATACTTTCCCATCATCCTTTGTCAACCCAATTTAGAGCTACTAGATTTCAGAGATCTTTCCCATAATTCATTACAAATTCTTTGGGAAGCAGCTGATATAAAAATCAAACCAAGTTAATCACCTTCCAATTTTCCAGTAGAAATGGATTGACAAAAGCACATGCATAGGCGTCTGAGATTCCTGTGAATACATCCTTCAACATCACACAGTACAATAGCAAATCATTCCTCAGGTTATCAGAAAAATGCTATCCTCTCCAAAAGCCCTATTTTACTTTTACTGTTTAGTATTATTAGGATTTTCTAGTTTTTTTTCTTCTATATAATAGTTTTTTGGTAAATGAGTTTGGATGAATAAAATTTAAATATTTTGGATGTTTTCCATAGTTATGGTGCTCTTGATCATGTTCGGCTACATAAATTGTTATGAGAGCTACGTGCTCGGAGACTCGTGATATGTTTCAATCGTTTATCTAGTAAATGTTGTTACATTTATTCTTTTATCTAGTAAATGTTTATTTACTTAATGTCTGAAATTTGTTGCCAATTTGTGAGATTCTGACAGAATTTGCTTCATTTTTTTTCCATGGAGTCTGGCAAACCAGAGTCCTTTGAGTATTGAAAGTGGGTTAAACATGACAAGCAGGATTGGTAACAACTGTGTCATAGTAGATTTGTCTTAAAGGACCATTTTCCCGGCAAATTTCTCCAAAAAAAGGCATCAGAGCTTGCATTTAAACTACCGGAAAGAAGTCACCATTGTGGCTTCAGGAAAGATTTTAGTTCACATTTCAATACTGAAACCAAGAGATATAAGAACAGAAACACAAACACTTCATCATGTACATGTTAATTCAGAAAAGTTTGTAATATAGCCTGCATATTCTTTTATCTTGGTTCACTACTTGGAGCTTGCTACATGCTTTTCGAGGCACTTTATCAAATGACAGAAAGTTGTTGGAGTTTTACAAGGGAGTAGTAAGCACCCTTTTCTCCTTGAACAAGAAGCTCACTGTGATTCCCCTCTTCTATGACCCTCCCTTTGTCAATCACTACTATTTTATCGGCTTTCTGAATCGTAGACAATCGATGGGCCACAACTAGGCACGTCCTGCTAGACATAGTCCTCTCCAGTGCATCTTGGACAAGTTTCTCTGAGTTAACATCTAGTGCACTCGTGGCCTCATCCAAAAGCAATATTGCAGGATTTTTCAATATGGCTCGAGCGAGCGCTATCCTTTGTTTTTGTCCCCCTGATAGTTGCACACCTTTTTCTCCGCAGTAAGTCCTGTATCCATCCTTCATGTAGCTATCATGGAAATAGAGATTTAAGCAAATTTAGACAATGAGGAGAGAGAATGATTATCCAAAAGTAAATGAACAAGTAATGATACCTTATAAAACCATGAGCATTTGCAATGGTTGCTGCTTCGATTATCTCTGCTTCAGTTGCATTCTCTTTTGCATATGCAATGTTATCGCGTATTGTTCCTGCGAAAAGAGTTGGTTCTTGACTTACCAATGCTATATGTGACCTCAAAGCCCTTAGGTTATAGCACATGATGTTAATTCCATCAACTTCAATTGAACCACTCAATGTGTCATAGAATCTCTCAATTAATCTGATGATAGTGGATTTTCCAGACCCACTTCTTCCAACCAGTGCAACAATCTTTGAAGCTTCAATTTTTAGGTCCAATCCCCTCAGAATTATCTGTTTTGGTCTTGCTGGGTAGATGAAATACACCTGCTTAAACTCTATTCCTCCATTAATTGTTTCTGTTTTGATACCATCTGAATTTTCAGGGTCAATTTTAGTCTCTCTTTGGAGAATCCTAAAAATTGACTTCAATGCACTGGTGCCCTTTGATAGGTCAGCTGTCATAGTAGCTGTCTCTGCTATAACTCTCCCTGTTGAGATCAGAATGAAAAATATTTGAAAGAGGTGCTTGTATGTTATCTTTCGTTGGAATAACAGATGCCCACCATACCAGCAAATCACAGCTATAAGGGCACTCGTAAGGAACTGTGAGATAAACAATCCAACTCCTGCATACCAAGATTGCCTATTGCTCTCTTTCCTAGAGCTTACTTGTGAACGGTCATATAGTTTCACAACCTTTTCCTGAGAGCCAAATGCTGTGATTATTTTGTGGTTTCCGACAGCCTCACTAGCCAGTGCACTACTTGCGCTCTGTGCTTTGAGAATTTTCTTAGACATTATTCGCATTGTCATTTCTCTAAGATAGATGGCAGCAATGACTCCAGGTTCCAGGGCGATAGCTACTAGTGCAAGTCTCCATGACAACATAAAAGCTAAGACAACTGCTAAAGTTGCTGATGAAACTGCCTGAGTCAGCAATGACAAGCGATCCGTGACAAGAGTTCTCATCATTACCGCGTCTGTGGCCAATCTTGCACATATAGCCCCACTGCTGTTGTTTTCTTGATCGAACCATTCAATCTCAAATGTTAAGATTTTTTCAAAAATTGCCTCCCTGACTCTTTCAGTCAATGTCTCTCCCATTATCCCAAAATAGTAATGCTGAATCACATTTGCCAGAAAAGTAAAGATAGCAAAGGCTAAAAAACACAAAGCAATAGATTCTTATTTGAGACCTTATCTGAGCATGATCATCTTCAAAGTATACTGCTAGAAGTGCACCAAGAAAGAATGAGTTCAATGGTGGAACTAGTCCATATCCTAGAGCTCCAACACAACCTAATAGAGTTGATTTCCACTCAGGTGCTGTCATGCTTATCAGTTGCCGTAAAGATGGGGAACTGTAATCATCTTCTTGCTTCTGGTCGGTTATCATGCCAAAACTAGAATTTCGAGAGAATGACTTGTCAGGTGTTTCCTCTGCTTGACTGGTTCCATCATCAAGAGGAAAAGCACCTCCATGCTCTTTATCCATGTCTTCCAGCATAACTTCATCATTCATGTATGTTCTCTGCAGCTGCACCATTACTGCATATGTACCACTTGAGTTTTGCATAAGCTGTTCGTGCGAGCCAGATTCTCCCACTTGTCCAGACTGAATAACCGCAATTAAGTCAGCATTGCGGAGAGTGGACAAGCGGTGTGCGATGATAATAGTTGTTCGACCTATTAAGGCCTGATTCAAAGCATCCTGGACGGCCTTTTCAGACTGTGAATCCAGTGCACTTGTTGCTTCATCGAGAAGAAGAATTTTTGGGTCCCTCAGTAGTGCCCTTGCAATGGAAATCCTTTGTTTTTGCCCTTCAGATATTTGATTTCCCAGTTGTCCCACCTAAAGAGTATTCAACATTGGCTTAAATTTCAGTACTTCCCAGGTCGTAGTTATCTTAAAGATTGAAAGAAAACATTAATAAGGATGGGAATGTTAAGAACTAATAGTAGAGCAGATTCTTTGTTAAGGACTCACCAGTGTCTCATATCCTCCAGGAAGTTTACTGATGAAGCTGTGTGCATTAGCAGCTTTGGCTGCTCTCATTACCTCTTCCATAGACGCATCCTCTTTTCCGAAAAGAATGTTTTCTTTGATTGAGGTTGCAAAAAGCACAGGCTCCTGGCTTACTAGCCCCATTTGATTCCGCAGCCATGTAGGCGGAAGGCTCTTTATGTTAACACCATCTAGGAGAATATCACCCCTAAGAGGTTCATAAAATCTCTCAAGCAAATTTATAACCGTCGATTTGCCTGATCCGCTAGAGCCTACCAACCCAACAGTCTGTCCAGCCATAACTCTAAGATTAAACTTGTTTAACACCAGGCTCCCTGGTCTTGAAGGATACTCAAAGTCTATGTCTCTAAACTCTACTTCACCTTTGACATCTGATATGGTTTTGCCTTGTTCATCAGCAGAGTCGATTTCTGGGACACGATGAATCATCTTGAATATTCGAGCAGCAGCAATATTTGCCTCTATGAAGTACTTCACATTGACTAGAGAACCCCCTAGAGCACTGCAAGGTTGACATGGTATCAATTTTGATTGTTAATTGAACTGCAATAAAAGTTAAGGAAACTGCTAAAGATTATAAGAGTGCAGCAAGCAATGAAGTTTCTTGGGACATGATTGCCTTGAGAATATGCTGCTATAATGGCAATTCTGAGGATTATCATGCCATGTGAATATGATCATCATGCTCCTTATCATCTAAGTACATTTAATGGATATCATAACAAAAAACATTAAGGATAGAACATTAAAAGTGCAGTCAACTTACAGGCCTCCATATATAGTACACAATCCAGCTGTGTAAACATTTCCACCTTTGGCTCCTTTATTTATGACCAGGGTACTACCATACCAGCCTTGAAGAGCCCACACTGCAAATGTAATGCCGAAAGTACCAATGGCCATACCTTTCATCAATCCTTGTTTGATACCAAGCTCCAAAGCTGGTTTTAATGCATTTTTATAGTCCTTGGATGCCCTTTCCTCGGCAACATAGGAATAAACAGTCCTGATTGATGACACTGCTTGCTCCACTATCCCTCCCGCAACTCCATAAGCTTCTTGGATCTTCTTTCCAACCTCGCCTAGAAGCTTCCCATATACCAATCCTGGAATGATCAACATTAATAATGCAGGAATCGCAACTATAGCTAGTCTCCAGCTGAGGTATATTGCAGCCAGTTGGCCTGTGATGAACATTGTTATGTTTGAAATGAAACTGGCAATCTGTGATTCAAATGCTATATCAAAGTTAGTCCTACAAGAAACCAAGTAAGAAGAAAAACAGGGACATGCTAAATGAGGATAGGAAAAGCACCTTCTCTGCAAGAAATCCTTGTATGGTAAGTGTGTCAATTGAAATATTGGAAACTACTTGAGATGCGAGCGATGCACCCTGATTTGTATCAAAGAAGCCAACATCTTGCCGCAACACAGCTTGTAAATATTGCCTCCGCAGTCGAAAGGTCTGCCTCTCGGCCGTGCGTGCCCAACAGAATCCTTCTGTTGGTGACCAGAAGACAATACTAGCTGATGAGTGATGTTGTGAAATAGAATTCACTAACTAGAAATCAACTGAAATGTATAATACTGTGTTTTTTGGCTGGCCAATCTGTGCATACCATGTTATTGCTATACCAAAAGACTATTCTGTCAGTCTTTCAAATTCAGAGTTGCTAAACAGAGACCAGCACTTGTTCAAATGCTGATAGATCCTGTGTGGTAAAAATTTAACTCACAAGAAGTATATATAATAGAAATTGCATGAAATTCCATTTTTATTATGGTGGTCGTTCTCCAGTTCTGTGACTGAACTGTCGAAAATAGTTTTAGTGGTATGGGATCACCAACTGAGAACATATTGTATATCTTATAGAACTTAGACTGGCTTGGCGATATGGGACTTGCCAACATGAGTCCTAGATCAGACTATATTGAAGAGAAAACAGGGGATGGAATTGACTCAATCATAGTAACTTTAACACAACACCACTTATTGTTACAATATAGTAGGTACGTAAAAGGAAAAGCAAATTGATGTAGTGGGTATGTGTGAGTTGAAACCAGAAAACCAGGTATATATAAGTTGAAGGTAAAATCCCTTTTCAACTCTTCAGTGCTGGTTTTTTTTTTTTTTATTTTTGTTTCTAGTAGATGAAATATTGACAAACAAAGCAATGTTTGTAGTATTATTATTGTTGTTAGTACTACAATGTTAAAACTATTTATTTTGAAGAGACGACTATACTTCCACCATGTTTTGTCTCCTTGGTATTTGAAAAAGTTGAACAAGAAGACAAATAATATTAACTTGATTGCTTAAATATCAAGTGTAAAACCTTTTCATAGTTTTCTTACACAAATTCCAAAATTAATGATTTTTTTTCAAAGTTTGTCTTGATGGAATTAAAGACTTACAAGTATATGCTCTATATTGTAGAACATCAAACTACTATTTTCCAATACCATAAGAAAGTTTGTGGATGGAAAATTCTGCTTTTGATAACAAAAAATATTGTTCATGTAAAATTGAGCTTTCAACTCTAAAAATCATCTAATAAATTCTTTCTTCAAAAAAGTGAAAGGAATCTCATCATAATACGGAGAATAGGAAGATTGTGAATTGGGTTTTCAATGTTTTGCCCAACGTATACACCATTATCTATATAAAAATGATGTCTCCATGGGTTTGCAGGAATAAATATAGTGTTTGTTCGCCTCAAGGTAAGTGTGTGGACGCATCCTTCTCCTCTTCATGATTCATGTTTGTGCCCCCCTCGTAGTGTGAGATGGTTAAGGTGTTTTGTGATTTATTTTAATGAAAGCTCCACTTAATTAAGGCTAAGTTTGTTTACTTTTAGTTTTTGTGTTTGTGGTATAAAAAATATAATAAAATATTTGGTAACGTATCAAACTATGTTTTTTTTACTGTGGGGTTTATTAAAAAATTAAGTTTGAAACGTAATTTTTAAAAAACAGTTTTTACATGTTTTTATAACTGAGTTTTGTAAAATTTTGTTTGTTTTTGCGTTTCAAAAATGTTTTTGAAAAAAATTAATTTTTTACTTTAAATTAATATTTTTTGTGTTTTCGGATCATTTTGATGCTGATATCAAAAATAATTTTTAAAAAATAAAAAAAATTATTTTAATATATTTCTAAGTAAAAAAACACTTTGAAAAACAACCGCAACCACACAACCACCAAACATTTTATACATGTTTTTTGCTGCACATAAACCTCAATCATAATTTTTATCAAACATGTATCTAAATTCAACTAACCACATGTAATTATACTTTTAAAAACTTATTTTTTTTCAAATCACAATCATAAAAATTACCTAAAAAATAAACACTCTACGTACGTGTGTTTGGGTTCTTTTCAGGCGTTTTATGATTTATGTCAGTGAATACTCTACTCGATCAAGTATATGTCATTGGATTCTTTACACTATCTCTTGAGTCCTCAAGGTTTTTTAGATGGCCTCTACTTCATCAAGAAATGGGAAGTTGTTAAAATTCCTCTGTACATCAAATTGTCGTAGCCAGTAGCATGGATAATGTTCCTCAATTTCTAAAGTTCTACAGTTATAAACTGTAGATAAAAAATCTAGAGTTTTTATACCTAAGGTATATTCTTTAATTGTAGAGAAAGCTACTGAAAGTTTATTTCATAAATTCTCCTCTCAAAAATAACATAAAAGGTTGTTTAAATTAAAAAAAAAAACATTATAATTTGTAAAATCCTAATTAAATTGAAATTTTTATATAAATAGAAAAAAAATTAAAAAAACAATAAGGAAAATGAAGAAAATTTTAAAACTTAAGATTCCGGGCCCAATTTGAGCCTGAAAATGAAAACAACTGGTATAACATTTGTTCTTGTATAATTAGCTAGCTAGGTTTTTGGAATAATCCGATAAAATTTCAATTCCATACAATATTATTCAAATCAAAAGTTATGTAACATACGTCGATGAAGCTTTTTTAGAACTCTTTGTAACTAGAAAATATTAAGAATTAAGAAGTATTACAATAAAAAATAACATAACGATGCCAAGAATTACAAAAAAAAAAAAAAAAAACGTCACGTATACCTAGAAAGGAGCCTGAAGCCACAAAAACAGCAACACAAGTTAAGGTCAAAGCGCCCTGCAGTACTAACACGAGCAAAAAGTCTGTTAGATTTTGATGTCTCGGTTATATACGATGCTTGCTTCTATAATATAATTGCAAACCTATCAATCTATCAATGAACATACCTTGTTTATTGCTTCAATGGTGACAGAAGTAACACTATATCTGTTCATGAGGTCACTGAGAATTATCATGATTATTGCTATAGATGATCCATCTACAACACTCCCCATTATCCCTAGTGCCATCAGCAACATATCCATCCAATCAGACTGTTTCAGCACAGTCTGCAATGACCCAGATGGGGAATCACATGTTTTTTTCTTAGCTTCATCCCTGCTCGATAACTCCTCTCTCTTCTTTGATTGTACTTTCAGCTTGGCTTCCATTACCATCCACCTAATATTTCTCGCTAACTTGTTTTGTTTTCACAAGCATATATAACCCATGAATTTTGTCCACAATTGTTTTGTTTAAAGTTGTATAACTTTGAACTTACAGTCAGAGTAAATGGTCAGTTGATCTGTACTTAGGCTGGCTGATAAACCTGTCTGCTTGGAAAATCTACCCCATACAGATTCTTTTCTTTTTGGAGGCAGTTTTAACCTATCTTGAAACCGTGAAAGTGATAGTACAGATATAATTGTTGCACTTGTTTTGTTAGAAAAATGTTTAATGTTTCATTAAGCAAAATAAGTCAGCAAAAACCATTAATTACTATGATGGTGATCTTGATAAATAGTAAAAAATATTGGCTGCTTGGTGGCTTTGTTGTCTGTACAATTTCTTGAATAAACAAGTTAATTTCTTGGAATCTACAATGTAATTTACTATGTTACCTTGTTGTTGCCATCATTTTCTTGTCCGGCTTAAGAAGAATGGAGTAAACAAAAACAATTTGCATTTACTTTCAATCAATAAGTCCTAAACAGTACTAGTAGCATAATTTCAACAAGAAGGGACGGCCATGGAATAAGGACACAATTTGGCATATTTAGAAGAGATGACTAAGTCTACAATGCCACTATCACTATCTTTCCTTCTTTGCAAGTTTTATTCAGTTTGGAATCTCACAGTACAGGATTCTTAAGCAGGTTTGCCAGTGACAAAGGGAACGAATGCACGAAATTTGGGGGAGAATCTCACAATTGGCAAGAAAATCAGTTGTTCCACCCTTTGCACACTACATGATTCTGGATCGAAATTTTTCATGCATGGACTGAGTTTATTCTGACTATATATAGAAAATAAAAATTACTACTACATTTAAAGTTTTACTGATTAGAATTTTCAGTCAGTACTTACTCTATCATGTGTTATATATGCTTGTGACCAAAATGAATTATAGGAGATGAATTCTTTATCTATGATCGGTTAGAGTTTTTAGTGATCAAAATATTAGATAACGACTTTTATGTTTTTTTTCACGGATAAAAAACAAGAATTCATTATCTCCTTGATTTCTCAATTTTCAAATCGTAGAATGGACGTATTGTCGCGTCACTACACATATACGACATCATCTATGAAGTTCCGATGCATTCATCAATAAAGATTTTAAAAAAATATAGATTTCTTTCTAAAGAGTACAATAAGTTAATCTATGAGTCCACTTTAACAAAGCTACACAATTAAAAAACTAACATTGTTTCTGGTTTTTTTTATTTAAAGCATGATTAGAAATGAATATCATGTTTTTTTTTTGTTTTAATTGACACTTTGAAGCCTCATCTTAAAATATCATTTGATTTTTTTTATCAATGAGAGAAATTAAGTTTTAAATATTGTTTTAAATCCCCATCCTAGAATATTCTTTAATTTTCTCTCCTTGACCAATCTCTATTTAAAAATTCTAACTAATTAAATAATAATTTTAATTAATTAGCCTAAAACAAATATTTTTTTTATTACGAATTCCCACTTACACTATCATTTAATATATAATAGTAACTAATTATTTAAATACCAAAGAATGCAACAACACTTATTAATTCATGTTTCTTGAATTTAATCGCACAACCACGTGTCGATCGGAGGAGATTATTTGGGCTGAAGGACCACCACCTTCTCTCGAGGCTATTACATTCCTGATCGGTGGCACTTACCCCATTTAATTTTAAGAGAAATCCAGGGTACACAAACATGTGCAACTCAACAGCATACATAAATGAAGCCACTCCAATTATAAATTTATTTTGAAATTATTAATTTAATAAGAAGAATGAATTATGCAGTAATATGATTCAAAATCATAAATGTTTGGAAATTAAGTTGTCAAAAAACCGTCTAAACTTTTGAAACCCCAACAACGTTTTTGATATTAACTTGTTAACAATCTCAAAGGTGATCCAATTACGTTAATGTATTGGGACAATATTGCAACAATTTCTTTATCCATAGACTAAACTGGAAATTGAATTAATCATGGGATCATCCCAACTAGATATTTGCATTCTTTTTCCCTAGCCAGCAGTGGCAGGGCACAATGCGAACTAAGAGTGTGTTTGATATTGCGGTAGTTTTTATGGTTGTGATTTGAAAAAAATGGTTTTATAAAAAATATTTTTAGTTGAGGTTGGTTTAAAAAAATAGGTGTTTGGTTAAAACTGTGGTTGAAATTGAGGTTGAAGAAAAAATAGTTTTATTAATGTGTTTGGTTAAAAATACTTTTAAAATTGAGGTTATAAAATAATTTTAAAAAATATATATTAATATTGATGATTTTTAATTTAAATATTGTGAATTTAACTATTGCTATTATAAAATAATTTTAATATATATATATATATATATATTAATATTGATGATTTTTAATTTAAATATTGTGAATTTAACTATTGCTATTACATCATGAAATAAATCATATTTAATATAAAATATTTTTTATTATTCCATAAAACCATCTACAATTCCATTACATACAAAATACATCTGACAAGAACTACAGTTTTCATAATTTTTTTAGCGTATAATAAAATTAGATAAAATATTATCAGGTATAAAATTCACTCTAAACTAATTTTAAAAAATATTAAAAAATTTTTTTAAAAAAAAACCCGCAGTGCATGTGAACAGTGCAAGAGAATTGCACTGTTCAATGAACAGTGCAATTTTCTTACACTGTTTTCATGAACAGTGTACTAATGCACATCGTTCATGTTAATTACATGAACAGTGCAAGAAGAAAAGCGACCTTTCAGCTTGCTTTTTTATCCTGCGTTTCTAACACAACAATTGATGGGACCCATGAACAGTAATCAATGATTTTTCCTTTACCAAACACTTAGCTCCTGCGTTTTACTTTAAATGCAACTTTTAACGCGTAAACAAACGGCCTCTAAGGGGGCACTTGCCCCTTAATTTTTTTTATTCAAAATATTTTTTATATTAGAATTTTAATATAATAACTTAACAAGTTTAATTTTTTTATTAACTACTAATTGATCTAAGCTTTTTTTTTTGAATTATTGTTCTTGCCTTTCTTCCTTCTACAAAATTTCTCTTCAATTCCTAAATTATTAATTAGTTAAGTAAGTAACTTTTTATACTTTACGTTTTATGTTTTAGGTGAGTTTCCTTCATTTTTTCTATTTATTCCATTGTTTAATTTTAATTAGTTTTATTTCTTAATAATTAGTTATTAAAAATGTTAGAGTTTATGATAATTTATGGATTTGTTAAATTAATATGTGCATGGATAATATTATATGCATATGAATATGAATTGAAATGAGTTTTGATGAATTAATATGTATTTTGTTATGAATTTCATATGAAAAATAGTGGTGATCAACTTACTAGTGATTAAAAATGAAGTACTAAATTAACAACTCAAAAAATTAGGGACACAATAAAAAATATTAAAAAAATATATTAATATTTATATTTAACCTACTTGTATAAAATAACAGGTCAACAAACAATTGTTGCCAATAATTTCACTACTCCCTAGAAGATTTAGAAATAGATGAATGAAAGTTTAATTGTATATATTGAGAAAGAATATCTTTAATAAACTTAAGAATGAAGTTATTATAAAACAGTTTCAAAATATAAAAACTCGAAAAGAATAATTAGAATGTAATTTTTTTTCATTTTAAAAATATTCTTAAATTAATTTTGCTTGACATGAGTTAGTACATGGATTTCAAATTGATTTCTCTATATATAATATATGTCTATAGTATATAATATCAAGTATTTGTTAATAATTATCTCTGTATATAAAACATATCAAGTATGTATTTGTTAGTAATTATCTCTATATATAACACATATCAAGTATTTATTAGTAATTGATCCTCATTTAAAATTTATTGGCTCCTCCATAAGTATGCATGATGGAATTTGCTTTCCTCTCACTCTGCTGAGCCGTATGTTTTTTTTCCTCTATGAGAGTACATAAAAACGAATTTTTGGTCAAATCAAAGCACATTTTTCTTTTAAAAAAGAGCATAATCTAACTCCCAACCGAGGGGACTGGAGAAATTTAACAGAGAGGTGTTCACATTTCATAATAGGCGGATAGAAGGGAAGTATTTTTGGTTAGTCAAGAAAGCTTCAGCTGCTACTTTCCATGCACCAACAATAACGTAAATAAGACCAGCCGTCCATCATGACTCGACCCCATAACTTAGACATACTAATTGTTTTCCCTTTTCTTTCAATGCTGAAAAATTTCTATGAACTTTCTCGGACGGTCTCATGATGCAAAGAACAATCGACGATTCCCCAGTACTTCACACTTGCCCTTGCAAAAGTGCCTGCTTTAAATGGTCTTTTAGTCGTATTTTGCAGACGGAACATGCAGTCTTTTGTTCATTTAGTGAATTACTAGCTAGAAACATAATTACCAGAAAAGATTATGATAATAACAAGGAAAATAACTTCAAAATCTAATTATTGAATCCTCTCCCTTAGACAGCCCAACTCTCAATCCATGGAAACTTTTGAAAAAAATGTATCAAAAGTACAGGGAGATGACTGACATGTTTTGGAATATTGATGAGCTTAACAGGTACGCGCCCTTTCTTATTTGCTGGCAGTGACCAAACATTTATTTATTTCTTTATTTTTTTAATCATAGAAAATATATTAAAAAGGTATAAAACTAATACTCAAAGCAAAATATAAAAACATTATAAAAATAAAATAAAAAACAGACTTAGAAAAAAAACTAAAATAAAAAAAATAATCTACTACAACAAAAACAAAGAGATTACCTAAGATTTCTTATTAAACCACAATTTGATGGCATCAGAAGATCTTAAGAGGTTATTTTCTGTATAAGTGAAGTTTGAATTTAAAATATATAACTAAATAGCAATTGATGATAGAAAAATAATTAAATAAATTTATAATTTTATATTAAAAAATAATTTTGTTTCTTAACAACCAGACAGAACCAGACAGTCGAAGTAATGCTACTGGACTGCAGAAACAGCCAATATAGTATAGTACTGTGCTCGGTAAACAATGATACCAAACTTGTATTTCTATTGTTATTCCATGTAATCTTTTATTTCAGTACTAGGGCTGCACTTAAGAACAAGAGTTCTTTAATTTTGAGACAGTCGGGCAATGGATCAGGCATCTAGCCAGTATTCAAGCTCGCCGGACGTACGTAGCTGCTTCAGCAACAGGTTCTAGAAATACAGTTTCAGAGAGAAACAGGAGGAAGAAGCTTAATGACAAGCTCTACGCGCTTAGAGAAGCAGTCCCCAGAATCAGCAAGGTTAGTTTACAGCTCATTAATCATGACATGTCATTAATATTCTAAATCATATATTGCAATAATAATTCTAATATATTGTTTGTTGAATCTCAAAATTTAATATTGTTTTTTCCATGTTAGATTATATATAATTGTTGGAGTTATGCTTAAGTTGCTGCCTTTGTTTTATTTTAGTATTGTCTGTTTTTATTATTTTAATTCTGCTGAAATAAAAGATTAGAGCTGGTCTTCAGGACGTGAACTAGTCTTTAGGAGTCAGTTATGTTGTTAGCTGAACATGGTACATTTATGTTAGTGGTCATGTTAGTGGTCAACTGAACGTGGCACATTGTAGTGCTACAAACCAGCAATTTCAGTTTGTTTCAAGTCTATTCAAACGTGTAAAGATTGCTGAAACAAGTAAGCAATCAACGATATTTTTCAATTCAATAAAACAGTAAAAACTTCCACTGTTCAAATCAAAATCTGCATTCTGTTTTTCACTTCTTCTTTTCAATCTCTTCAAACTCTTTCAATTGGTATCAGAGCAATTTTCTTGAAGGGCCTGTGATGGATTCTGAATTAAGTTTCACCTATATTTCTCCTCCAATCTTCAATGGAGAGAATTTTCAACTATGGGCAGTAAGAATGGAAACTCACCTAGAAGCCTTAGATTTGTGGGAAGCTGTTGAAGAGGATTATGAGGTGCCACCACTGCCTAATAATCCAACTATGACTCAGATCAAAAGTCATAAGGAGAGAAAGACCAAGAAATCGAAGGCGAAGGCATGTCTGTTTGCTGCTGTTTCCACAACCATTTTCACCAGGATCATGTCACTTCAATCAGCAAAGGATGTTTGGGATTACTTGAAGAAGGAATATGCAGGAGATGAAAGAATTCGTGGAATGCAAAGCTTAAACTTGATACGTGAATTTGAGCTGCAAAGGATGAAGGATTCTGAGACTATAAAGGAGTACTCAGACAAATTGATGGGGATTGCTAACAGAGTCAGGCTGCTGGGAACATCATTTGCAGATTCCAGAATTGTTGAAAAACTTCTGGTCACAGTACCAGAAAAGTATGAAGCTTCAATTACAACATTGGAGAATACTAAAGACCTGTCAAAAATTACATTGACAGAGTTGCTAAATGCCTTACAAGCTTAGGAGCAGAGAAGGCTTATGAGGCAAGATCATGCAATTGAAGGTGCTTTGCAAGCAAAATTTGCAGACTATAACAAGAAGAAGTTCTTCAGGAAGAACGCAGTTTCAGGCAGCATTAAACCAAATCAAGGTTACAACAAAGGAAAATTTATTAAAAGGAATTTTTCACCTTGTCAACACTGCAACAAGAGTGGTCACCCACCATTCAAATGCTGGAAGAGGCCTGATGCAAGGTGCAGCAAGTGCAATCAGCTAGGACATGAGGCAATAATCTGCAGATTCAAAAATCAAAAACAAGAAGAAGATGCTCAAATCGCGAACCAAGATTATGAGGATCAGATGTTTGTGGTTGCATGCTTCTCGGTTCAAACCACCTCAGACCATTGGCTAATTGATAGTGGTTGCACCAACCACATGACTTTTGATAAAAGTCTTTTCCGAAATTTGCAGCCTACAGAAGCTGCAAAAGTCAGAATTGGAAATGGTGAATGCATTGAAGCCAAGGGAAAGGGAACAATTGCCATCACAACAAATTCAGGTACAAAAACAATTACAGATGTTCTTTATGTGCCTAATATAGATCAGAATTTGTTGAGTGTGGGGCAATTAATTGAGAAAGGAATGAAGGTGATTTTTGAAAATCAACATTGCTGTATTTTTGATGCTGCTGGGTGTAAAATTCTACAAGTTAGAATGAAGAGCAAAAGTTTCTCGTTTCTGCCATTTGAGGAGGAGCATAATGCTTTCCCAACAAAACTCAATTATACTAAGTTATGGCACAAAAGGTTGGGGCACTGCCATCAACAAAGGATGCTTACCATGAAGAATTCTGAGGCTGTCAGGGGTATACCTCCATTTACTGAAATTACATTGAACTGTCATGCTTGTCAGTTTGGTAAGCAGAATAGAAAATCATTTTCGAGATCAACTTGGAGATCATCCCAAAAGCTGCAGCTGATTCATACCGATGTGGCTGGTCCTCTAAGCACACCATCATTAAATGACAGTAAATATTACCTGCTGTTTATTGACGATTTCTCTCGAATGTGCTGGATTTATTTCATGAAATTCAAATCAGAAGTGGCTGGAATTTTCTGGAGATTCAAGAAGAATGTGGAGAATCAAAGCAACTGCAGAATTCAAGCAATTCGTTCAGATAATGGCAGAGAATACACATCAACAGAATTCAATCTTTATTGTGAAGAAGCTGGCATGGAGCATCAACTCACAGCCCCTTACACTCCAGAGCAGAATGGGGTTAGTGAGAGAAGAAATCGATACATAATGGAGATGGCTAGATGCATGCTACATGAGAAGAACTTGCCTAAAGTTTTTTGGGCAGAAGCTGCTAACACAGCAGTATTCCTGCAAAATCGTCTCCCAACAAAGCTTTTGGCAGAAAAAACTCCTTTTGAAGTGTGGTATAATTACAAACCCTCACTTAGTTTTCTTAAGGTTTTTGGCAGCACATGTTTTGTTCACATTCCATAGATTAAGAGGGATAAGTTGGACAAGAAGGCAATGCAAGGTATCTTTGTTGGCTATAGCACAATTTCTAAAGCCTACAAAGTATACCTCCCTCAAACCCAGAAGATTACAATTACACGGGATGTGCAGTTCCATGAAGACGACAAATGGAACTGGGATGAAACATAAAAGATCATGGTGCTTGATGATCAAATTATTACTCCCCTGCAAAATGAATCAATTGATGAATCACCAGTACGAGGCACCAGATCACTTGAAGAAATCTATCAAAGGAGCAATGTGGCTGTTTGTGAACCAGAAAATTATGAAGATGCGCAGATGAATCCAGCATGGTAGGAAGCAATGAAGGAGGAAATACACATGATTGAAAAGAATCATACGTGGGAACTTGTTGATCGACCTGCAGACAAGAACATTATTGGCGTCAAATGGATTTTCAGGACCAAACTGAATGCTGACAGCTCCATCAACAAATTCAAGGCAAGGCTGGTTGTCAAGGGGTATGCTCAAGTGTATGGGGTGGATTATTCAGACACATTCGCTCCAGTAGCAAGGATGGACACCATCAGATTGTTGCTTTGGTCATTCTTTGCGGACACAAAAACTGGAAAGTGTTCCAGATGGACGTAAAATCAGCCTTCCTTAATGGCGATTTACAAGAAGAAATTTATGTTGAACAACCTGCTGGATTTGTTGTTCAAGGAGAAGAAGACAAGGTGTACATGCTAAAGAAGGCACTTTATGGATTAAAACAGGCACCAAGGGCCTGGTATGGCTGAATTGATGACTACTTGACAGGGTTTGGATTTCAAAAAAGTCTTTCTGAATCAACCCTCTATGTGAAGAAAATTGATGATGATGTTCTTATTGTGTCCCTCTATGTTGATGATTTACTTGTAACTGGAAGTAATTTGCAGCAAATTGAAAGGTTCAAGCAGGACATGATGCAAGCTTTCGAAATGAGTGACCTTGGACTCATGAGTTTTTTTCTTGGCATGGAGATTAAACAAAGCAGAGGAGTGATCTTCATTGGTCAAGAAAAATATGCGAAGGAGATTTTGAAGAAATTCCAAATGGAGAATTGCAAACTAACTACTACTCCAATGAATCAGAAGGATAAATTCAGCAAAGAGGATGGGACTACCAGGGTAGATGAAGAAAAGTACAGAAGCTTGATTGGTTGCTTGCTGTATTTGACAGCAACCCGACCTGACATTCTTTATGCAACAAACCTTCTATCAAGGTTTATGCATTGTCCAAGTGAGCTACATATGAGGGCAGCCAAACATATCCTGCGATACATCAAAAGAACATGCAGTTTTGGTGTTAAATTTATGCAATGTAAAACACTGAAATTGCATGGCTTTTCTGACAGTGATTGGGGTGGATTCATTGATGACATGAATAACACTTCTGGTTTTTGTTTCAATCTAGGCTCAGCAATATTTTCATGGTCTTCCAAGAAGCAAAGCATTGTTGCACAATCAACTGCAGAGGCAAAGTTCATTGCTGCCACAGCTGCAGTTAACCAAGCTTTATGGCTTCAAAAGTTACTGCGTGATCTACATATGAAAGAGGAAGAAGCAACTGAAATCTCAGTTGACAATCAAGCAGCTATAGCAATCTCTAACAATCCTGTGTTTCATGGGAAAACCAAACATTTCAACATCAAATTATATTTTATCCGAGAGGTGCAGAAGAATGGAGATGTTAAGCTACTTTATTGCAGGACTGAAGATCAAATGGCTGATTTGTTTACCAAAGCACTTCCTGCTAACAGGTTCGAATTTCTCACAAGGCTGATAGGAGTATGCAGCCCTTAATGCAAGGAGGAGTGTTGGAGTTATGCCTTAAGTTGCTGCCTTTGTTTTATTTTAGTATTGTTCTGTCTTTGTTATTTTAATTCTGCTGAAATAAAAGACTAGAGCTGGTCTTCAGGACGTGAACTAGTCTTTAGGAGTCAGTTATGTTGTTAGCTGAACATAGTACATTTATGTTAGTGGTCATGTTAGTGGTCAGCTGAACGTGGCACATTGTAGTGCTACAAACCAACAATTTCAGTTTGTTTCAAGTCTATTTAAACGTGTAAAGATTGCTGAAACAAGTAAGCAATTAACGATATTTTTCAGTTCAATAAAACAGTAAAAACTTCCACTGTTCAAATCAAAATCTGCATTCTGTTTTTCACTTCTTCTTTTCAATCTCTTCAAACTCTTTCAATAATGACAAACTATATAGATAAGTATTTTCAGTTTCATGCTGTTAATTAGAGAACGAATTGATTGTCGCCATATATAATTAGTAAAGAGGAGCCTTTTAGAAAGAAAGAAAGAAGGGCAGTCTTAAGAATAGCCATTAATATCAAAATATTGGTTGATTTTACTCATTAATGTTCGGCCATTGTCATGGAAGCTGATACTAATTAATTTGTCTTGCAGGCAGACGTAGAAGAGAAAGATCATCTGAGGTTAGAAATTGAAGGAGCTATTTCAGCTCTAAGTGGCCCATATAATCCTCAAGGCATGTAACTAATAGAAAATCGAAGTATGATTGCACCATTGCCACCACAGCTTTGAGAAACCACGAGTTTAAATAATCCTTCTCGTCTCTGTTTTTCTTTAAGCATATTGAAGAAATTCCCAATACATTTATATTGGGATAACATTGCAACAACTTTTTTTTTCCCATGGATTAAAGTGGAAATTGAATTAATCATGAGATTCTAATTAGATATTTGCGTTCTTTTTCCCTTGCCAGCGGCTATGCATGGTTGAATTTGCTTCCATCACTCTACTCAGCCTTCCGTTTTTTCTCTATGGAGGTACACAAAAATGAATTTTTTTTGCAAATCAAACCACATTTTTCTTTCAAAAAGCTCATAATCTAACTTTTCATAATCTTTCAAGAAATATGGGCGCCTCACATGGCAACAACAGAGGTGTTTACATTTCTTAATGAGCGGATGCATGCATTGTCAAGAAGAAGGGAGGTATTTTTGGGCAGTCAAGAAAGCTCCTTCTGGTTTCCATTTCACCAACAACTAATTGAACATACTAATAGTTTTTCATTTTCTTTTCAATGCTGCGAAATTTAAAGAACTATCCACGATTCCCCAGTTCACACTTGCCCTTGCAAAAGGGCCTGCTTTAAATGATCTTTTAGTCGTATTTTGCATACTCTTAGCATTGCTTTTAGTTGCATGATACAATTCGAGAACATGCACAAGACGAAACATACATGCAATCCTCCTTTTCTTCTCCTTTTTTACTCGCAAACTCCCCTATTCTCAGTTGGGTTTGATTCCCCTTTTTTAGTTACCAACATCGTCATGATATTGGTTACCGCTATTTGTCTTACATAACTGTGAATAACGTGTGATGGCATTATGACCCTTAGAAGGGCACAGTAAGAGCATAAGACAAGTTAGCCATCCATAAGGAAATTGTGCCGGGAAAAAAAATCCTTAATCCACAATGAGGGACTTCCGACAAGAGACCCACCACTCCATAATGGCACAAATGTACTACGTTAGAGTATCCACCGCGAGTTACGTCAAAAAGCCATCAATTACTTTTTACTAAAAGACAATAGCTTTTTGAATTACTGTATATTCTTTCACATTACACTGTCGATCGGATTAGTGCATTTTCTTTATAATTTTTATTTTAAATTTTTATTTTACATGATTCGGTTTTTTTTAACCCAAATTAACCTTTAATTACATATTTTTTTAGAAAAAATGTTTAAATTAAAAGATAAAGAATTGAAGTGAAACTCTCAGGTAACACAAAAAGCAAATTAAAACTTTCGTTAACATATTCATTTTAATTCTTCATTTTTTTAGATATTAGATAAACAATCCCTTTAATTTTTTTAAAAAATACATTTTAATACATAATTTTAATTTTTTTTTGTTCTTTTTTATTTGGAGGAGAGAGAGAGTCACCGAATTCCGGTTTAGAAATAAAAGGTGATTGTTGGAAAAGATTACAATCATTAAAATAATTGATTTTTATGTTAAAATGTTTCATATGATGAGGGGGTTATATTTTGATTTTTTTCCCCTTAAAAACACAAAAAAAAAAAACAAATCTGAGTTCGGGAAGATTTTTTTGTTTTGGGTGAATTTTGAGTTTTGGGATAAATTATTGGGTTTTTGATGGCCATGAATTGGCTTAACAAGGTATTTAAAGTATTTTTTTAGGTGTTTTGGGTCAAAATGAGTTTTTTGGTGCAAAAAATAAAGGACCATGTTTTTCCAGCCACCATAGTGGTCGGATTTTGGGTTACACAGACGACTCGTCATTTTTTTATATATACTTGGGGCGGATGGTGTTGTTCGCTCCATTAAAAATTTTTAAAAAATAAAGGGCCACACATGGGCCTTTGCTTTATTAGGCCAGATGTTGAGCCTGGCTTGCCTGGCCAGCAATGCCTAACCTGATTCTTTTTATTATTATTTCTTTAGTTTTTTTAAATAATGCATTATTTTTGTGTATTTTTTTAAATAAATTTTGGGTTTATATTTTAATTAGATTATGATTATTTTTAAATGATATTGGATGTATTTAATTTTTAAAGAGGTATATATGATTCATTTGTGATTTTTTCTTAATTTTATATGGATTGAATTTTTTTTTTAATATTGATTTTTTATAAGATTTTTTACATGTGTAGCCTTACATTGTTTTTTTTTAATTATTATTCAATAAATTTTATATGTTTTTCTATTACAAATTTATTTTGATACAGAAATTTATTAAATATAATTAGGTAGATTACTTGTATTGTGATGTTAGATATCTTGACTTTTATTTTTTGCTTGATTTTCTAAAAAAAAATTATTGTTGATGAATTTTTTTATAGGGTAATTCTTCTCTTTTGCTTGTTCATTTTAGAAGCAAGAATGTGAATCTCGATTTCAAGCTACAATATTATGGTTTAACAAATGCAATACATTTTTTTATACAGAACTAAGAAAAAAAATCTGACCAAAATCTAGCTAATTATAATATTCTTATTTTTATTATAATCAATTAAGCAAGTTCGTAAGCTATAAAAAAAAACAGAGTAATAATAAATGCTTCTAAAAATGGATTAATTCAATTATTAATGTTGAAGAAAATAGAGGAGCTCATCCACAAGAATTCACCAGAAAAGAATAATGTATTTTAAGAGATCAATACAAAGTATTATTTAATTTTTTGAAATTAAAGAAACAAAAAGGTAAGATGGGTGAAAAACTATATAGCTAGTGATCATACCTCTCCAATAAATCAAGGACAAGTTCAAGATTCTAACTCTACCATAAGTAAAGATGATGGATAATCCAGATGCAGTCGTGAAATTAAAAGCTTCTGTATACAGCTTTGGAAGAGGGGAGATAGCTTTCACCATTTTTTATGACTGAGGATATTATACTCTGCTCTCCATTCGTCTGCAGGTACTCCAATAGGGCATATCTGCGTAATCTTCGAGATAGCAGAATTCTGATATAAAGGAGAAGGTTGTTGTCGAGGATTGGAATAGCAAATTTTCTTCCTTTTTTTTTAAAAAAATCTTATATTCTAATAATATTATTAAATTAACTGTTTTTATTAAACTCATTGAAACCAATTACCTTAATGTTATATAACTTTTTAAAAAAATATTTATAATTTTTAATATTTTATTATATATAAAAAAGTTGATTTCACGACATATCATGAACCAACTAACTAGTTTATTAAAAAAAAAAAAAAAGCATCACTTTCCTTCTAACATTGGAAGTATTTGAGCCATAATTTCCCAGAAGCTACAACACCACATCAGCAAGTGCGGACAGGGTGAATCAAAGTCGCGCCGCACAGAATTATGAAACAAATAATCTCCTCCTTTTGCATCCCACAGCATCTTCAATGGCTTACCCATTCAATCCTGGATTTGACAGATGGTATCAGTTCACTTCTTGGATATTCTGGTATATGCCACAAGCATAGTCAAGAGAAACATCAGCAGTTACGTGTTCAAATCCTGGGTAAGATGGTATCAGTTCACGTTGCGGATAAAATTAAAATTTATTGCTTGCAAAACTTAGCAATAAATCAGCAATGAAAAGTATCAGATGTATATTTGTGGCTGCTTATTTATCAACAATAAAAAATCCCTTCTGTTGTTGATATTAGTTTTTATTTATTTAAATGAATAATTTGTTGCTGATATAATTTTGTAAATTTTTTAATCGGTTGCTATGGAATGTTTTTTAATTTCGTATTAGTTTCTTTTTCATGATTTATTGAAAAAAGTTTATTGATTTTTCGTGGATAGATATCTTGAAAAATCTCGTTTGCCTTCTCCTCGGCTCCTTCCCCTCCTGTAGTCAATTTTTGCATCGGAGCTCGATAATCCCGAGGGATATTCCCTTCTGATTTCGGACGAGAATAATATGACATCATCAGTCTCAACATGGTCACCGGCCGGCTGGGCGTGCCTGATTCAGAGATATCCCCAGGGTAACATGTATTGAAACAACGGGATGACCCAGCCGGTGCTAGACTTATGAACATGACCGTTCTCACTTTCCCCATTTTTAAGAGAAATCAAAGGTACACCAACAAATGTAACTCAACAGCATATTTAATGCATGAGATGACTAAAATCAAAGGCCATAGACTTTTCTCCATAGTCTTTGAATCAAATCACTATGGAAATCGCTACGGAATAAAATTGAAAAATCATTCTATGTTGATCACTTCTTTTAGTTTATTTATTTATTTGTTATTTATTTGTTTGAATTCTTGGGTACGTAATAATTGGCTGAGAAAGACAGAAAATAAACTGATCGATGGGAAAAATTCAAGAGCCATATCTGCCACCTGTAATTTCTTTTTTTAAAAAATGTTAATTTTCTTTTCCTAGCAAGTTATTCTTAATAGTGAACTGACAGCTATATTCTATAAAATAATCAGAGTTTCTTCAATTTTAAAATTATATTCTTAAACTATAAAGAAAATCTATTTACTCCATATAGAAATATAATAATGCTTCAAAACTTGTTCTAAGAATATCTTACAAACTATTTAAATAAGTGCTAAACTGATGTAAGTTAATGAAGCTACCAACACCTGTGCCGAAAAAGCTTGGATGCCACCAATACGCCGGCACGTGAAAAACACGTGCTATAAGCTTTTCAGAATTTAATATGAAAAATAAATATTAAATTACTAAAAAGCTCTTTATAATCCTAAAAATAACAAATAAATTAATGTGAAAATACCAAAACACCCATGAATACATAAAAATTATTATCTTATCTAAAAGCAAAGAAATATTTAACTTAATTTAAAGTTTGTACAAAATAAAAAAAATAACCCTTCGTCATGAGGTTTAAATTTTATTGATGTTAAAGGTAAAATAATGTTTTTACTGTAAAAAATAATTTGAAAAAAAAAAACTCATATTCAATCTCTTAATAATTAAAAGATCAACATAAAAAAATGAAAATACCCCCCATATCCCAGCCTTCCAACTTTCCCACTAAACAGCACAAACATGAATTCATCGGAGCAATCTACACTAAACCATGCCTATTACTAATTACTATAATGAATTCACCACCAGTTTTAGAATTTTAATTAATACTTGTAACATCCTGTCTGAATGTCAGCCTACTTCGGTAATTGAATTTATTGTCAAAAACCTCGTTTAATGTGCACATTCTTCTACTTTAACTTAAACTTGGTGATATTTGGAAGAATGGTAAAATTTAATTTTTAAAGTGTTATTTTGTTTAAAAGTATATTAAAATAATAATTTTTATTTTTTAAAAATTATTTTTGATATAGTTTATTAAAAATATTTAAAAATATAAAGAAGTAATTTTTTTAAAAAATAAATTAAAGTTTCTAGAAACGAATGTGATTCAAAACTGTCCTGTCACCCGTCATCAGTATTCTAGTCAAATTTCAAAGAGTCCCAACCACCGTCCACCTAGCTAGTCCATGTCAAGTCCTATTATTCATTCATACATGGTTGAGAAAACAAAACCCCCCACCTCAAGCACAGCAGCATTCAAGTTCTCTCTTTGAATTCTTTCCCTCAAGACAGCCCCACTCTCAAGCCATGGAATCTTTTGAGGATATTTCTGAGTACCAAAATTACTGGGAAATGACTAGCATGTTCTTGAATGATGAGCTTAAAAGGTACACCCCCTTTCATATTTGCTTTTTTTCTATTGATATTCCATGTCCAATTTTCTCTTTTTTTTTTCACACTAGTGTTCAACTTAAGAACAAAAGTTTGATTTTGAGACAGTTGGGCAATGGATCAGGCATCTAGCCATTACTATGACTCAAGCTCGCCGGACGAAGCTGCTTCAGCAATAGCCTCTAAAAATACAGTTTCAGAGAGAAACAGGAGGAAAAAGCTTAATGACAAGCTCTTGGAACTTAGACAAGCAGTCCCCAAAATAAGCAAGGTTATTTACAGATCATTAATAATGACAAGTCATTAACAATCTAAATCATATATTGCAATAATTAATTCTAATATGTTGAATCTCGAAAACTCTTTGGTGTTGTTTTTCATTTATGGGCTGAACTCATTTAGTTGGATAAGGCTTCTATAATCAAAGATGCTATTGACTACATCCAAGATTTGCAAGAACAAGAGACGAGACTCCAAGCTGAGATAATGGAACTTGAATCTGAGAGATCTCAGAAAGATAAGGGTTACGAATTTGAGAGGGAGCTACCAGTCTTGTTAACATCCAAGAAAACAAGATATGACCACATTTCTGATCACAGAGAGCCCAGAAGTGATCCCATAGAAGTTCATCAAGTAAGTTCTAAACAGTGGAGATATGCCACAATTTTTTAAATATAAAACAAATCTCTCTCTAGGTATCTCAAACAATTCATTAGTTATATTAGAACACTTGAGATATATATCTGTGCTGATGTACTTCCAGCTTAGGGTCTCGTCCATGGGAGAGAAGACTCTGTTTGTGAGTTTGACATGCAGTCAAGCTAGAGAAGCAATGGTTAAGATCTGCGAGGTTTTTGAATCTTTAAAGCTGAAAATTATTACAGCAAGTGTCACATCTGTCTCAGGGATGTTCAAGAAGACAATCTTGATAGAGGTCCGTCTCTTTTTTCCTTCCCGCCTCTCTATTATCTCACTCCAAGGGACTGAAATGTTAAGCAATAAGAAATAGCTGCCAAAGATACATGTAAATGTTGATACAGAAATGTTTTTCTTTGATTCCCTGTCAAGTTCCAAAGACGTTAGAACCATCAATGCACATGAAATGAAATAAATATATAACAAAAAATTAGTATATAAATTTAAGAGACTGCAAAGCATAACTCTTTTGAATGTTTCTCAATTCAACTATTAAATTAATATGGTAGAAAAACATTTAAATCATAACCATCTGATTAATTTGTTTTGCAGGCAGATGTAGAAGAGAGAGATCATCTGAAGTTAAGAATAGAAAGAGCTATTAAGGCTCTAAGTGGTCCATATAACCCTCAAAGCATGTAGCTAATAGAAAATCAAAGGACCACAGCTTTGAGAAACCATATCCAATTATTTTAAATAATCATTTTCAGTCTCCGTTTTTCTTTAGATGTAAAATGAAATGACCTTGTCATTTGTATTTTCAAGACTTGCTCAATTCAATAAGAATTACTGTTTGTCAATTGTAATTCAGATTCAGACTGTGCAATTAGCATTTGATCTTTCTCTCTTTAAAAATTACTTGATGGAATTGCGTTATGCTCGGTTTTATACTGTGCTAATGACCACTGAGTCAAGTCAAGAAGTCTTCTCTCCATTATCAAACAAAAAAAGGAGGAGTAACTTTCCTTCTAACAGTGGAAGTATTTGATCCACAATTTCCCAGAAGCTACAACACCCCGTCAGCACGTGTGGACAGGGTGAATCAAAGTCGCGCCGAACAGAATTATGAAACAAATAATCTCCTTATTTTGCTCCCAATCAACCCTGAATTTGACAAAAAGCATAGGTATTTGTTTACTTCTTGGATCTGTCATGCCAAAAGCATAGTCAAGAGAGATACGTGTACAAATCCAGGGTAAAATGCATTTTAACAACAGGATGACCCTGCATGTGTTGGGGTTATGATGTTGTTTGAGAATATTTGTTATAGTTTTTGACTTAGAGGCAGATTTTGGATCAGAGTACGGGCATTTACCTCCCTGTGATTTATTTGTTGTTTTGTTGCTAGGAATGATTTATACAATGCCCCCGCGATACTATAAAAGGGTATAAGAAAAAAAATATATTAATATCTCTAGGATGGTTACAATTTTTTGGGTGGCTAGGTTTTTTTCAGCGATTTAGAATATATTATAAATACATATAATGTAATTCTATTTTAATATAATAAAAATAATAACTTCTCGTTTACCTATCTCCTTAACTATAAGACTCTGAGAATTATGTTATTACAGCATTGTGTAGGCATTTTCAAAAAATAAAATATATAATAGTCAAGGGCGCGTAAATATTACTCAAGCCATTATAATGGAGTATCAGCCGCATAAAATGCCAACATTTTTATATATAAAAGACTTACATTTTACAGTGAATGATCCATTCTCAACTTTATATTGCAGCTTGAAACTTGTAATGATATTACGATTCAAGGTCACAGCTGTTCGGAGCAGTATATATATCTTGTCGGAAAACCGTCTAAACTTTTGAAACCCCAGCAATGTTCTTGATATTAACAATATCAAAGGTGATTTAAGCCCAATGAGCACGTTTATATACTGGGATAACATTGCAACGATTTTTTTACCCATGGACTACAGTGGAAATTGAATTAATCATGGGTCCCAATTAGAAATTTGCATCCTTTTGTGTTAATCTCTATGGACGTACACAAAAATGAACATTTTGATACAATCAAAGCACAATTTTCTTTCAAAAAGAGCATAATCTAACTTTTAGCTTTTGAAGGTGTTCACATTTCATTATCTTGAAGGAAAGTATTTTTGGTTAGTCAAGAAAGCTCCTGCTACTTTCCATGCACCAACAATATTAACGTAAACAAGACCAACCGTCCATCATGACTCGTCGACCCACCATAACTTAGACATACTAATTGTGTTCCCTTTTCTTTCAATTCTGTAAAATTTCTATGAACTTTCTCATACGGTCTCATGATGCAAAGAACTATAAATCTACGATTCCCCACAATTCACACTTTCCCTTTCCAAATTGACTGCCCTACATGGTCTTCTAGCCTTGTTAAAATAGGTTCTAAACCGGTCTAAGTTAATGGCACCTAAAAAGGTTTTCAAACAACTTTTTTTTTACACAACACGAAATATATAATATAAATTTGAATTGTAAATTTGAATCATAAAATCATAAGTAAAATATTTTACTAATGATATATTAACAACTTCAATCAAATAGTAATTAATAATATAACACAATTAAAATAAAAATAAAATAAACAATAGAAAAGTTCAAATATCATTATTTTATTCACATTGATTCCTCCACTTCGTGGACAAATCGACCCACTTACTTTGTCATTTACAATAAACAAGTCCCTTCAAATTTTGATAGACCATTTAACATTAATTACTCCAAGGGTCAAGTATGCTAATTTACAATTTTTATTCTATATATTTACCAGCTAAAACAGAGTAATATATCAATTGATATGTTAATAATTTACATAAGAAATTATGAAGAATGAATTAATAGGTATGTTAATTTTACGGAAATGGAATCCACAAATAACTTGTATCATTAAAAAATTACAATAATTTATAGTCAAAATCAAGCCCTTAATTATCAAATTGCATAAGTTTTGCAAGATATAAATTTAAAACAATGAAAATGCTAAGGTACAGATTACCAGAATACACAATTTTATATTTTTTTCAAACTCGTAAAATCGGTTTTATTTTACCGATTTGATTTTATTAGTTTTCGAGTTTTAATCTGATTTAACACATTAGATATATGTTGACTAGTAAAATTATAAGATTTTAAGAGTTAATTTGTTTTTTTTACAACATTGATAACACCTAATAAAATAAGAATTTTGAGACCTAGAAATTGGAAATATTATGCAATTACTAGAAATTATTTATATTCCTAATCTGGATATAATCTCAATATCAGCTGCCTTTAATAGTTGGATTTAATGTTACCCCCAAAACACATATATTTTACGGTCTTTTAAAAAAAAATTATTTTTCTTTGCTTAAAATTCATTTATTTATCAAAATATCTTAGGAATGTCATGGTCGAACTTCTTTTCGATCCCTTTCCTTTGGCCTTGACGGCCAAACTTGCTGATGCAACGTCCTGCGTCACATGTCTCGTCAAATTTCAATTAACCCCACCCACCGTCCACCTGGCTAGCCCATATAGTGTGCCATTATACATACATGGTCGAGAAAACAAAACCCACCATCTCAAGCATAATTGCACCATTCAAGTTCTCTCATTGAATTCTTTCCCTTAAGACAGCCCCACTCTCAATCCATGGAATCTTTTCAGAACATTTCTGAGTACCAAAATTACTGGGAGATGCCTGGCATGTTTTGGAATGATGAGCTTACCAGGTACTCATCCCTTCTTATTTGCTTTCAGTGGTCAAACCTTTCTTCTATTGTTATTCCATGTTCATGTTTATTTTCAGTACTAGTTCCACCTAAGAACAAAAGTTCTTTGATTTTGAGACAGTTGGGAAATGGATCAGGCATCTAGCCAGATCTATGATTCAAGCTCGCCGGACGGAGCTGCTTCAGCATCAGCCTCTAGAAATACAGTTTCAGAGAGAAACAGGAGGAAGAAGCTTAATGACAAGCTCTACGCGCTTAGAGAAGCAGTCCCCAGAATCAGCAAGGTTAGTTTACAGTTCATTAATCATGACATGTCATTAACATTCAAAATCATCTATTGCAATAATTAATTCTAATATATTGTTTGTTGAATCTCAAAAAAAAAAAAATGGTGTTGTTTTTCATTTATGGGCTGAACTCATTTAGTTGGATAAGGCTTCTATAATCAAAGATGCTATTGACTACATCCAAGATTTACAAGAACAAGAGACGAGACTCCAAGCTGAGATAATGGAACTTGAATCTGAGAGATCTGAGAAAGATAAGGGTTACGAATTTGAGAGAGAGCTACCAGTCTTGTTAACATCCAAGAAAACAAGATATGACCACATTTCTGATCACAGAGAGCCCAGAAGTGATCCCATAGAAGTTCATCAAGTAAGTTCTAAACAGTGGAGATATGCCACCATTTTTTAAATATAAAACAAATCTCTCTCTAGGTATCTCAAACAATTCATTAGTTATATTAGAACACTTGAGATATATATCTGTGCTGATGTACTTCCAGCTTAGGGTCTCGTCCATGGGAGAGAAGACTCTGTTTGTGAGCTTGACATGCAGTAAAGCTAGAGAAGCTATGGTTAGGATCTGCGAGGTTTTTGAATCTTTAAAGCTGAAAATTATTACAGCAAGTGTCACAACTGTCTCAGGGATGGTCAAGAAGACAGTCTTGATAGAGGTTTGTCTCTTTTTTCCTCCCCACCTCTCTATAATCTCACTCCAAGGGACTGAAATGTTAAGCAATAAGAAATGGCTGCTTAGGATACATGTAAATGTTGATACAGAACTTTCGATTTCTTAAAATAAATCATAACCATATAGTGAAGATCATGAGGTTCAATCTACTTTAAAAAATCTTAAAATAAAGGTTGCAAGTGCGGAGAATCGTTAGAATCATCATTTCAACATAGAATAAATAAACAACAAATAAAGCAACATATGTAAAGTTAAAAATAAGACACCGTTATATGAATTAGACAGTGAGACTTAAGTAAGATCGAATAAACTATCGAATTCAATAAAAGATAAGTCATTCATGATAGGATTAAAAAAAATATATATTTATAGCTTATATCTTCAAGTACCATTATATGAATTAAACAGTGAGACGAACAATGAATATAAGTTGGTTCTAAACTTCTACAAGACTAGCTTAAAAAGGGCTTGTGCAATTATTTTTTCCATGTTGGATTATATATATATATATATATATATATATATATATATATATAATAACATACTATGTAGATAAATATTTTCAGTCTCATGCTGTAAATCAGAGAAAGAATTGTTAATAAAAAAGAGAAATATTGGTTGATTTTACTCATAAATGTTTGGTCATCATCATGGGAGCTGACACTAGTTAATTTGTTTTGCAGGCAGATGTAGAAGAGATAGATCATCTGAAGTCAAGAATAGAAAGAGCTATTAAGGCTCTAAGTGGTCCATATAACCCTCAAAGCATGTAGCTAATAGAAAACCGAAGGGCCACAGCTTTGAGAAGCCATATCCAATTAGTTTAAATAATCATTTTCAGTCTCTGTTTTTCTTTAGATGTAAAATGAAATGACCTTGTCATTTGTATGTTCAAGACTTGCTTGCTTCAATAAGAATTACTGTTTGTCTATTGGAATTCAGATTCAGATTGTGCAATTAGTATTTGATCTTTCTCTCTTTAATAATTACTTGATGGGATTATACGTTATGCTCGGTTTTATACTGTGGTAATTATCACTGTGTCAAGTCAAGAAGTCTTCTCTCTATTCCCAAACAAAAAAGAAGGCGTCACTTTCCTTCTAACGTTGGAATCTTTGAGCCATAATTTCCCAGAAGCTACAACACCACGTCAGCACGTAGTGAATCAAAGTCGCGCCCGCACAGAACTATGAAACAAATGATCTCCTTCTTTTGCACCCCAATCAACCCTGAATTAATTTTACGAGAAGCATAGGTATTTGTTTACTTCCTGGATCTGTCATGCCAAGAGCATAGTCAAGAGAGATACGAGTACAAATCCAGGGTAAAATGTATTTTAACAACAGGATGACCCTGCATGTGTTAGGGTTAACATGTTGTTAGTGAATATTTGTTATGGTTTGGGAGGCATAGGCTGTTCGAAGTAGAATACAAATATTTATCCTTCTGTGATTTATTTCTTGTTTTGTTACCAAAGACGATTAATATATTGAGAGATGAAGGGGCAATGCTTTCGTTGATGTATTAATACTTCTAGGATGGCTAGGTTTTCTTGGACGATCTATGATCAATATTATAAATACATATTATATAATTCTATCATATAAACATTACTCAAGCCATTATGGAGTATCAGCCACATAAAGGCTTGAATTTTTGGTGGGGCAATAGATAGCCAAATTGTTGAGGAGAAGGGGCTAAAACCTGGATATTCCATCTTATCTTGTACCTGGACATTTTTTTACCTTTAATTCAACGAAATGTCCCCTGCAACAATTATCATGGAATCTGATACTGATTAGTCTTGCGGGCAGATGTAGAAGAGAGAGATCATCTAAAGTTAAAAATTGAAAGAGCTATTTCGGCTCTAAGTGGTCTATATAACCCTCGAAGCATGTAGCTAATAGAAAACTGAAGAACGATTGCACTATTGCCACCATATCCAATTAGTTTAAATAATTTTTTTCATCTCTGTTTTTCTTTAGTTGTAAAATGAAATGAACTTGTCACTTTTATGTTCGAAACTTGCTTGCTTCAATAAGAATTACTGATTGTCGATTGTAATTCAGATTGTGCAATTAATTCTCTCTTTAATGATATCAACAATTACGAATTTAAAATTATTTTCTATAATTAAAATTTTGCAAAAGATAGTTATACATTTATACAAGTTTTAAACTTAAAATATTTTTATTTGATCTATATAATACGTTAGGGAATAATATAAAATTATTTATTATTCCATGTTATTTTGTTTTTTTTTTCAATTGTCCTTTTATTGTTGTCAAATTTAATTATCAATAAACTTGCTTTGCTTTCTCAGGGATCCCTTTTTTTAGTTTTTTTTTTTATAATAATCAAGAGAATTTATTAATAAAGCTAGTGCAAGTTGATGGCAAACTAGCAAAAGAAGGAACACATGATCTTATATACAAAAAAAAGGAGCTTGCTTAACCTAGAATTAGAAGAAATTCTCTATGAAGGTCATTAATTATTAGTCCATTTCGTATACCTTCTGGTTCGTTGAACAAGTCTCTAACCTTGCGTACCTAAAGTTTCCATCAACAGTAAAGCCAGACAACGTAAAATTAACTCCAAAACTGGATTCCAATATGGCAACTCATCATGGACGATCAATTTGTTGCTAGCCATCCAAATACACCCCCACAAAACTCCATAAGCCAGAATGATGACAGCTTGATGTTTGAGACTTACCTCTTACAAGGACACTTCACTGTATCAAAAGCTGTTCTGTAGTACTCGACACGCACCGTTGTAAGCCTAACCAATGCATAAAACCGCTCAAAAGTCTCTAAGACTCGTAATAGTGGAGGAAAAGACGTTCGACAGATTCTCTTTCAGCAGCACAAGGTGGACAGATTGTTTGATCAATGCCAATGAGATTTCTAGTACTTACAAGGAAGTTCCTAGTTGATATTATTGTATAAAGTAACAACCGTAAAAATACTTCAATCTTTGGTGGAGCTATACCTTTCCATAACATTATTGATGAGAAGGACACACCAGGGTATTCAATTCTGTCAATGATGATGTTGCAAGATTTAACAGTGTGTCTGCCCTATTTCTTAAGTTCCCAATACTTTGAATCTTCATTGTGCTGAATCAAGCAAACTCCATTCAACACTGCAAGAAGAAGATCGTTAATGAGCAGTGAAATCCCTTTTCTTTACTGATCTTGCATGGCTAACAAGACAGAAATAGAGTTCATTTAGTGAATTGCAGACGAATAGTGATGGAACATTTCTATTCATTTACTCCCCTATTATCAGTTGGATTTGATCCAATTATTAATTTGGTTAGTATTATCGTCATGATTTTATGTGCTACGTATTGGACCGACAACTATTTATTTCATGTAACTACGAATAACGTGTAATGACATTATGATAACGTGTGACGACATTATGATGTTTTAAAGGGCACAACAAGAGCACAAGACAAGTTCGGCATCCATATAGAAATTTTGCAGTGGAAAAAAATTCTTAATTCACGACGAGAGGGAGTTCGGACAAGAGACCCACCACCAAGGCACCAATGTGTTGGAGTATCCACCACGAGTCAAGTCAAGAAGTCGTCATTTTATTCTCAAACAGAAAACAAGGCATTACTTTACTTTGAGCCGTAATTTCCCAGCTGCTACCACACCACACGTTCATCAAAAAAGCTACAAAACCATGTCAGCAAGTGTGGACAGGGTGAATCAAAGTCGCGCCGCACAGAATTATGAAACAAATAATCTCCTTCTTTTGCACACCACAGCATATGAAATTAATTACGTCCCTTTCCTTTGTCAAGTATTAGCCCATGGAATTTATATTTAATAATATATTATTTGCTCTTAAAAAACTTGTAATATATAGTTTGACGAAATTAAATGTCAACTAATATTGATCACTCGCACGTTCACACATAAAGTTACTTAAAAATAGATGAGTATATATATAGGACATGAAAAATCTATGGTATATCTTATAGTTTTTATAAAAATAATAAAATAAATATGTGATTTGAGATTTAATAGAGGAAGCTTTTTTTATGAAAGATTATGAGTTAGAGAAAAAAAGATATAAAAATCATTTGAAAAAAAGGCAAAATATATTCATGAAGCTTCGATGCCTTTAATTTGCATTCTCATTATTCTATGAAGCTTTAAATTATCATTTCATATTCATCATTTATTTTTAATTGAACTCTCAAATCAAAAGCTATGGCCTCCTATAGAAGTGATGTACCTTTGAACCTAATTAATTTCTTAAGCTTTAGTCGGTGGATCATATCCATATACTCATAAAAGAAACATCTCACATTGTAATCCAGCTAAGATTGATGGTTAACTTGAAAATGATTGTTGCCCGATTATCCTGCCCTAGAAGATTAAACTAATATACGATAGTTTTTTTAATAATAATTTAGAAAATATGAGTATGTAATGAGGTCTTAAATTAGAGAAGAGAAGGATGGAATTTTTTTGAAAATAAGTACGATTTTATTTTGAGGCAAAGGGAGAAATACTCCATTGCTCTCTCTCTCTCTCTCATCTCTCTCTCTCTCTATATATATATATATATTAACAAAAAAATTAAAAAATATAGGGCATGAAGAAAACATTGTATCATAAAAGATAATTTATTGTGGATTGTAATAATAAAATAATAAGGTTATTCTTCTTCAAATCAGGTCAGAAGGGTAAGATTGGAGGTAAAATAGTTTTTTTTTCCATATTATCCATTTATCATTTTTTTTAGTAGGGATATAAATGTATTTTTTTTTAATAGTGAAAAACCTTCACTGCTCTTAAAAGAAAACACTCAAATATTTGGTTTCCAGGGGAATTTTTTTTTAAGATTTCATGTTTTTTGCACATTTTAATTACTACCTTATCTTTTATATTAGAATTAATGAAGGCTTGCTTTGGAAGCACTTTTATATTTTCATTATTCATAACAGTGAAATCACAAGATAAAACTTTGCATGTGCACCTTCATTCAATGACCAAAACATTCATTCCAGTATCATTGGATACCTCATGATATCCTCTTTTATCTTAAACAACGAATGATTTTATTTTTGATAGATTGTTGTTAGAGATTTTTTTTTTCTTTTCTCTCTTTTTTCTCGAGATTCGCTCCTGACATTTAAAATTTCAAGGCAACCCTCTTGGTTGAGTATATTTGTGTATCAATCCTTATTTTTGGATTTAGTTAATTTTTATCCTTGGATCTTTTATAAGTTTTTTTTTATTTTTTTATTGCATCCTTCAATCTAGAATTTTCATTTAAATTTTTTTCAAATGTGGTCCTAGTTTTTTTCTTCATTTTTTCCTTGCTTTTTTTTTTTTGTAAACTTTCAATTGTTTTTAATTTTATCCTTCAGTCAATTTTTTTGATTTGTTAGCTTTTTAGGTTTGATCCTTATTTTTTTTATAGTTTGTTTTATGAAATTTATTTTTCTTTTCAATTTAGCCCTTCAATTCAAAATTATCTACCCTCTCAATTTATTTCTTTCAAATTTTATCCCCATTCTCTTAATTTCTATTTTTTCTTTTGAATTTTTTTGTGATTGTTTTTTTTTTTCAATTTCATCATTTTAACAATTTATTTTTTAAAATTTAGGAATTGTAGTTTTTTTTTCGGATTTGATGCCTCCAATCAAATGACTTAGGTCACGAGTTTTATAAGCTAACATGGGTCCCCATCTTTTTTAGACTTTTTTTTCTTTTTCGGTCTCGTTACTTGATTTTGGTTTTTTTAAAAATAGGATTCATGATTTTTTTTATTTTTTTTTTATAGAATTATCTTGATTTCATGACCTGACATGTGGGTTTGACGGATTAACTTAAGTGGTTCACACCCTTTTTTTCCTTTTAATAACTAATTTGTTCTTTTGGATCATTTTGTGTTATTGATTGTTTTTTATTTTTTCTTTCAATATTTAATTTATTAAGAATTGATCTTCGTGAGTTTTTCATATTTGATGCTTTCATCAAATGGCTAAGGGCTCAAGTTTTATAAGCTAACAATGGTAGGCATTGTGTTTTCTTTTTACTGATTTTTTTTCCCATATCATAATTTGACATTTAAAAAAAACAAAATAGGGTTTGTGATTTTAATCATTTTTCTTTCGCTGTAGGGTTATTTCAATTTCATGA
Organism: Populus deltoides; assembly: GCA_015852605.2. Classification (NCBI taxonomy): domain Eukaryota; kingdom Viridiplantae; phylum Streptophyta; class Magnoliopsida; order Malpighiales; family Salicaceae; genus Populus; species Populus deltoides. The sequence goes on along the minus strand of CM027587.2, from coordinate 1,660,695 downwards.
CCTTAATCATGGGTATGGCGAGTTCACCCGGGTGGGCTCAAGTCTTTTTTTTTTTTTTACTTATAAATGCAATTTTTCTAATTTTTTTTCCATCTCATGATTCAACATTCAACATTGTTTTTTTTTTTAAAAAAAAAAAGAATAGGTTTTATTATTTTCTTTATTTTACTTTTTATCGGGTTATCTCGATCTCATCACCTGACCCATAAGTTAGGCAGGTTGCCCGAGCAGCCTGAGATCTTTTTTAAAAAAACTTATGATTGATTTTTTTTGTATATTTTTTTTACATCAACACATCAAAATAATTAAAAAAAATTAAAGAAATTATGAAACACAAGTTGCATTGCAACTCCTTAGCTAAAATGAGTATAGAATTAAACAAATTTGAAACCTCCAAATTAAGCAAAGTTTCGAAACCTGGCCCGGCAAGTCGACCTGGGGCTGGAACCAGACCGGGTTTAAGAAAAAATAGAAAAAGGTAAAACTCGGGGTGACCTGGTTACCTAGTTGACCTGCCCAAACCCGATCAAAAACCCGGTGCAACCCATTAACTGTTTTTTTCTTCTAAAACAACATCGTTTTGATTTAATAAAAAAAATAAATTAACCTGGTCTAAACTCGATGAACCTATCCAAACTCAAAATCCAAATCTTGAAATAGATGGGGCACCATCAAAGCCACAACATTGTTGGAGTATGATTCTATAATCCAGCTAACCTGCAGTGAGAATAAAGATGCAGCACTAATTTCCATAGCCTTTTTAATTGCAGTATAGCTCAGCTTCATTGGATTCCATAATAATTGTTATTACCTCATTTCTGACCCTATTTTTCAAATTTTTTCAAAAGAAAAACCATTCGTAATTTCAACTTTTCATTGTGGATTGCATGAACACCATTCGTAATTGCTTGGAAATTTATCGCAATAATTGGTTTATAGTCTCTTTGAAAAGATTGACAATTGACATCCAAATCGATAATGGTCATTGAGTTTACTGGCAAAGAACTTTCCTCGGCCGGTGCAACTACAAGGGTTCAAAAACACCAACGTAGGAGGCAAGAAATTATTGTTGGTACCTAGGAATTCAGAACAATCTTGTCGTACCTTGGTTGGGGATCGTCTCCTGCCTCGGCAAGTTGTGTTCTTATTGTTCACATCAACTTAGCATATTTAGAATAATTTAATAAATTTAACCCAATACGGGTCCTAAAGTCTCAATCTAGCAAATCAATATATATACACACACACACGCCTTCTTAATGATCAATCAACCTGTTAAAGCTAACCAAATTAGTGTGTGTTTGATGATAATGAATATGTTCAAGCTATTTTACACATTAATTCAAATTAAAACTTTTTTTTTTAAGATTTTAAAGACTTATTCTTCAATCACCTAACTTATTCAGAGTAATTTAATAAATTCATCTCAATAATTTAATAAATTTATCTTGATATAAGTCCCAAAGTCTCAATCGAGCAAATTATAAAAAAATATATCTTCTTAATGATCAAATCAACTCGTTAAATCTAATTAAATTAGTGTATGTTTGGTATTATAGTAGTTTTTTGTAGTTGTGATTAAAATTTTTTTTAAAAAAACACTTTTAATTGCAATTTTAAAAACTATTTTAAAAGGATGTTGTTTAAAATTATTTAAGTGAATGACTTCAGAAATAAGCAGGTTGATTTCTCAAAACAATATACATTATCTGCATAAAATTTAATGCAACAGATCAATAAAATATTGCACGCAGTCTGAGAGATACAATAAACTTGGTTACCTTGCCAAGTCATCACAAGTTTGCACTACTTGGAAGACTTGAAACTCCAGAAAAGCATCCCTCTTGCCCAAATAGAATAACAAAATAAATTGTATGATATGGTTTAAGCTTATTTGAAGAAAAAAAAATACAAAGAAGCCAAAATAAGTATTTTTTGGAGATGGATCGATAATTTTCAGCTAATTGAAGATAGTTTTTATAATATATTATATTCAATAATGTTTCTTTTATGATAATCAAGAAAATATGTATTATTCATATAATGTTTTGTATCTCAATGCAATTAAAGGACTATTAGAAGTCAAATTAAAATATTGTAAATGCATGTAATTAAAGGATAATTAGAAAGGTTAATTAAAATAGTGTAAATGCATGCAATTAAAAACAATTAAAATTCATATAAAATGTTGTAAATGCATGCAATTAATATTAAAAACAATTATTTTATTAATAACACCATAAAATTTTGAATTTTTGTAAAAATATTCTAGCAGTGAGGTCCCTAGGAAAGCGATGCATGCACTTATCAAAATAAATACACGGATGCTTTGCGAACACGCCGATGATTATTCTTCCTGCCGACGACAACCAGTACTCTTTTGTGCCCGAAATTATACATTGTTAACGGTCTTCTGTTTCTCATTTCGGTGACCAAGCCTCAACTAGTAATTATTAAGGGTGTATTTGGGACCGGGTTTTCGGAAATTTTAAATTTTTTTTAAATAATTTTTTTATGTTTTTGGATCATTTTGATATGTTGATATTAAAAATAATTTTTTTAAAAAAATTTATTTTAATGTATTTCTAAATAAAAAACATTTTGAACCATCACCACTATCACAATCCTAAATAAGCCTTAAGCATTCAGAAGCTACAAACTATATAATTGAATGGCCTTGTATATAATACAAAACAAGGAATTTTCATCATAATAGTTACACAACTCGGAAATTGATCTGAAAAATATCATAAATAATTCAATCAGCATATAAGTCATCAGATTAACTCGAAACAATCGTTATTATTAAAACAATGTTTTTTATCTCGTTGTTAACCCGACTCGAAACCTGACTTGGTTGAGTTTCTAATTAAATCAGATAAGATATTGATTGACAAAATCCAGTTGACCCCTTGAATTTAATCGAGTCAAACACATTATTAAAAATCTAATCAGATCAACTGAATTTTACTAAGTCAATATCCTACCTTGTACAACTAAAAACTTTAGTACGGATCAAGCTTAGATCTCGAGTTTGACATGTAAACCTAACCCACCAGAGCCAAGTTGTAGAGTCCCATGCACAATAAAACCGAACAAAGGCTTCACTATCAGGGGGGTCATTTTCTTGACTTTGCCATTTTTTTTTGTGACCTGGCAAAAATTATTTGAGGCTCTTCTATTTCTCATTGAGTTAGTATTTAAAATTATGATAAAAACTAATTTTTAAATTATTTTTTAAAAAAAATATATAAAAATAATATTTTTTTAAAATTTAATACTTTAAATTAAATTTCAAAGATGCTTTTTGACAAAAATAAAAAAAACAAACAATCACACTCTAAGTACCAAAGAGAATGACATCCTTGTTCCTAATTTGCCAGAATTTCAAAATGCAGGACCCCAATTTTGTAACTAGCCAAGTGCGTGTGTGATCTCCTCCATGCCCATAGGCACCAGACAAAGCATGCAGTAGTATTTGCTTTAATTAGCTAACTCGAATAAAGAAGAACAGTTGAACGAGGAATTAATAGGCCGCAGTGTAAGGTGGATTTTGAATATGTTGTTCGCTTCTAGTTTTTGTGTTGTGTAGATGCTGGTGAGTCTGTTCTTCGCTGGCTAATTGGTTCCTTGGCCAGTTCATGTTATATTCCTTCTTGTTTTCCTATTTCATTAATATATAATATATACATCCTATTCATCAGAAAAAAAAAAATTGGGTTTTAATATATTTTTCTGTTTTTTTATTTATTATTATTTTTTTCAGTTTCAATCGTCGGCATCGGTCACTTCTTTTTTCGAGTAAGTCAGATGGAGTACCTCAGCAGTGGTGGAGGCAGGCTGGGCCACTGGATTACGGACGGATGGATATTAGTGATGGAAATAATCTGTTCGTTAAATATGGACAGAATTAGCGATGAAACTCTGGCGTAATAAATTTCATTGCTAATTACAAAAATAAAGAGACTAATTTTAGTAAGTAATCCTGTCAGGAATGTTTTAAATAACTTGAAAAAAATGCTTTTTAATTATTTTTTTAAAAAATAATCTCTATCCGTAGTTATATGTCATAAATATTTTAAAATTTTGTAATTTATTTTCAAAATTTTACTTTTCTGTTAACAAAAATTCTCGTAAAAAAAGAATTTAAATTACAGATTAAATATTTCATCATTAATTCCGTAACTAATTCAAATTTTGTCTAGGATTTAGTTTCCTCCCTTCTGAAGAAAATTTTCCTCCTGTGAAGGGTATCTCTTTATAACCTCAAAATCCCTTCTCTCTCAATTCGTTTCTCTTATTTCCTCTTATCCCTGGTTTTGTTCTATTTAGGCATGCCCAAGAGTCTGATAGAGATTATTTGTTCTATATTATTAAAAGTCTAGGAGATTAATTAGATTACTTCAAGTCAATAACTTGTTTAATATTTCAACTATGAACTCGATAAAAGTTAGGTTCCAGATCTTGACCTGTTAGATCAGGTTTGACGAATATGATTGCACTAATAGTTGTACCTTCGCACTCCCAAATAAACCGAACTTGGGCTTCACTATTATTTTCTTGCCTTCGCCATTTTTTCTGAGATCTGGCCAAAATTGCGTAGATTTAAGGCTCTTCTGTTTCTCATTTAGTAACCAAAGAGGATAACATATACGCACTTAATTTGTATAGTTCCAAAACGCAGGGACCCCAAGCTTTTTGCTAGCCAAGTGTACGTGTGAGCACCAGACAAAGCAGACTGCTTAATTAAGCATCTCCATTAAGCAGTAGTGTTTAGCTAATTAAGTAGAGTATAGAAAGGAAAGTTGAACTGGGAATTATAGGCCACATTCCTACTGTAGTCCCATTACATTAAGTTAATTACTCGTTCAGATTTTATCTAGAATTAGTTCTAACCTCAAAATTCCTTCCTTCTCACTTCCTTTCTCTTATTTCCTCTCACACTCTCTTTCATTCTATGTAATACCCATATCTTATTTTCTCTCCGTCATCTCTCTCCTTCTATTTTCTTATTCTTTTCATCTATCAAACAAACCCATTTTTACAGTTTTATTCTCTCTTCAAATTTTTTATTAATTTCTCTCTTTGTAATTATTTTACTTTGCTCTTATTTTTTCCCTTTTTATATTTTTTTTCCTTTTATTTTCCCTTTACAGTTTCTAAATAATTTTTTTTGTATAGATAAATATTAGGGTGAATTATTTGGATTATATGTAGTACGTAATTATTTTGTTTTTATTTTTTTGTTATCCATTATTTTTTTTCTTATTTTATTGTTGTTCTTAAGGTGTGTAATGTTATGTGTGATGATGAAAATACTAGTTTGTTTTACTAAGAAATGTGATGAATTTGTTATTGTGGTGGGGATTATTATAACGATGTATTTGTTTAGTTTTTCTAATTGTTTTAATTTCTTAAATGAAAAGCAATATATGATTTCATTTTATATTAATACCAAAAATTAGAATATTTGGATTTTTATTTCTTAAGATTTTATTTCAATTAGAAATGGAATTAAAAATCCAATAAAAATAATAATAAAATCTATTATTTGACTTCAATTATATTTATACATCTCATTCATATATAATAAACTCTCAACATACAACAGGTGGCCCTAGCTATGCCAAGGAATTTTTTGATCTGTGCCCAGAACTAGAAAATTAATTATTTTCAATGGTAGCAAATCTTTCTTTCATGACTTTTGTGATTATAATGCACAACTTCCTTGCAACGAAAAATATTCTTATTGAAACTGATGCACCATGTACAGTTGTCTTGCTACTAGCTACCAAGACGACCACTGCATGTTAGATAAGCACAAGAGTCAAGCATAATGATCTGCCATGACAATGCTCAATGTCTTTTATCACGAAGAAAAAAAAAAATTTGTATTATAAGTGGTTTCAGAGGCACAAGAGCTGCAAACAGTTGGATGTGGGGACTTTTTTCCAATACATGGAAGACAGGCAGAAAATTAATAACCCCTGAAATATTTGTGGACAGCAGATTTCCCAGTGTTCTTCTTTTTTGTTTTCTTGAAGACTTTTTTTCCCCTTCCTTTTCAGGTCATTCTTAACTTGTGATTGTAATCCAATTCAAGTTTTGTAGGCTTAAAACATCCAAGAATATATATATTATTAATTAATTAGAAAGCAAGCATAGTTAGAGTAGGTTGTAAGATTCCAACTCACCATAGGATTTATCAAAACTTTAATATCATATTAAAAATTAATTTAAAGAATTACTTAACCATACAAAAATAATTTTATATAGCTCACCCTGTCTATATAAGGAAAGCCCACAAATCCTGCATGGTTGTGCAAGCAAAACATACTCTACATCTCAAGCAAGATTCATTGAGCTCTCTCTCTCTGTCCTCCAACACAGCCCCACCTAGCTTTCCATGGAAATTATTGATAATCATTTTGAGTACCAAAATTACTGGGAGACTAACAGGTTTTGGAATGAAGACCTTGATTATAGGTACCCTTTCTCACATTGATTCCTGCTTTTGACGTTCAAACTCTTCACTTATTTTGTAGTTTCTGTTAAGTTTATCAGTTTTTCACTACAGAGTTTTCAACTTAAAAAAGTAGTTTACTTTTGATACAGTTGGGAAATGAATCAGCAATTTAATGTCGGGTACTATGATTCAAGCTCACCGGATGGAAATACTCAGACAATAGCATCCAAAAATATTGTTTCAGAGAGGAGCAGGAGGCAGAAGCTTAGTGACAAGCTCTTGGCACTTAGAGAAGCTGTCCCCAAAATCAGCAAAGTATTTCACTAATCACACACACACACACACACACACATATATATATATATATGCATGTCATAGACATATTCAAGATTTAACCCAACATATATTGATCAATAATTCCAATGTCTATTACTTCGTTTGTATGATTTGAAAAGTTATTAATATTCTTTTCTTTCTGGGTTTGCAACATTTAGTTGGATAAGGCTTCAGTAATCAAAGATGCTATTAAGTATATCCAAGATTTGCAAGAACAAGAGAGGAGACTCCAAGCTGATATAAGGGAACTTGAATCCAGAAGATTGGAGAAAAATCATACTTTTGACATTGAGGATGAGCTACCAGTCCTGTTAAGATCTAAGAGAACAAGACATGACCAAATTTATGATCACTGGCTGGCCAGAAGTACTTGTCCTATTCAAGTTCATGAAGTAAGTGATTCTCTCTACCTTGCAAAATAATTATCCCACAATTTCCTTCTTTCTTTATTTTATTTTATTTTTTGTGAAAAAAATGATGATTATGCATTGAAACAAGCAAAAGCCAACAAGAAAGTGACTACTGCTAACAAAAAAGCAGAGATGACAACCTGGAAACATCCTATCTTGCCTTCCTATGCTTTCTTTTGCTAAGCTATGAGCTAAATCATTTTCCTCCCTTGGAACATCTCTGAGAGTGACTTTTACCCTTTAATGTAATTGAAAATAGATTTGAATTCATTCTGCACTCTCCATGGTCTTCCACTAGATCTCTTAAAAAGCTGATAGCATTAGAGGAGTAAGTTTCTAAAATCCACTCCACTTCCTTTGCCAGCCTACAGAAGATCAAAGAGTAGATATCATCCCACTAATTGTACCTCAAATGATTAGTAATAAGCTTTATTATGTGTTACTTATGGTACACTTTTTGGTGTTGTTTTCCAGCTTAGTGTCACTTCTATGGGAGAGAAAACTCTGTTCGTGAGCTTGACATGTAGTAAAACAACAGACGCGATGATTAGGATTTGTGAGGCTTTTGAACCTTTGAAGCTGAAAATTATCACAGCAAATATCACAACTCTCTCAGGGATGGTCAAGAAGACTGTCTTGATAGAGGTCAGCATCTTTTCTTCTTCCTCATCTCCATCATTTCAATTCAAGTGACACCAATGTGTGGTGGATAACATACTTCAAGTACTGGAAAAAACTCATGGTGCCAAATTATAATTTATAAAATAAAAGGTTGAAAAAGTTTTATGGTTTTGATTTTAAGAAAACAAGAAAAAGCTTTCCCATAGAGAGTAAAATGGGGCCAGTGATCTTGAGAATAGATAGATATTCATTTAAAAAAATATTGACATAAATTGTTCAAAGAAAATATTTAATTACAGCACAATTGAAATTCTGCCAAGAAGTTATATATTCAAACTTCGTCATGGTCATGAAAGTTGACAGCAATTTTGTGTCTTGCAGGTAGATGAAGAAGAGAAAGAGCATCTGAAGATAAAAATTGAAAGGGCTGTTTTAGCTCTTAGATCCGCATATAATCCTATGATGAGCATCTAAATAATGGCAAATCGAAGAACAATTTCCCTAAAGCCTTGTGTTGGAATGCTAAAATCTAAGAACAACCCTATCCATGAGTTGTTCTTTCTTTTTTTTCTTTTTCTTTTTTTGGTATCAGGCAGGAGCTGTGCCTTTTCCAGAATAACTGATTGGCTACTGTGATGGATATTGTACAATTATTGTTTAGTTTTTCTCAGTTTAAAAAGTTTTTGACTGTCAAACAAATTAACCAGTTGCACCCCTTTAACCCTTCACTGCTTAGTTTCTTGTTTCTTCCTCCTCCATGGACGTGTACAAGCTGATTTCTTGGTTCAATCGAAGAACGTTTTCTTTCCACTCAAAGGTCGACGTAGGGAATTAACTAGGCATGTGAAAACAGAATCGATCACTTTATTTAGAGAAAGCAAAAGAAAATTATGGATTTAACGCATTGTTTAAGCTACATTATTATGACCATGTTTGGGAACACGGTATAAGCCATAAGCCATGTTTTTAAAAATTTAAATTTTTTTATTAAAATTTAATATGGTTTATACGTTTTAAATTATTTTGATGTGTTAATGTCAAAAATAATTTTTAAAAAATAAAAAAACATCATTAGTATGTATTTCGGCACAAATTTTAAAAAAAACAATCGCTATCACATTGTCAAACATCCTCTATAATAGAGAAAAGTTTGTCTTTTTTGTTAGTCAAAGAATCTTTCAAGTTTACGTAAATAAGACCACACTATCTCTTCACATTCTAGACTTATTTTTTAAATGTAAATAATTCAAGTTTTATAAATTTTATAGTAATTAAAAATTTATATAATTATTAATTTTAAAATTCATGAAATTAATTAAAATATATACAAATCAATCCAACACTCGTATTAATAATAATAAAAAAAGAGCACACCGTCCAAACTGGACCCCTTTAATTAATGGTTTGTTGTTGCTTACACTCCTCTAAGTTATTTTTCATGCCAATTTTGTGTCCTGTTTCTTTCACTGATTTCAACAAATTCTATGAAGCTTCTCATTTTGCAAAGCTAAAACTAAAAAAATCTACGTCTCCACATCACTTTTGCCTTTCCGAGAGTGCTTGCTCCAATGGTGGTTAGTCATGTAAGTGTTTTTTCAGACTACTTTAGGGTTTTATTCTTGTGATTATTATTTGGTTTTTTTTGTTGTTTTTTTTTTAATTTTTTTTCTCATTAATTAATTTCATTTAATTTTTATATTAAATTTAATTCTCATTCTTTTTTTTATTATTTTTTTATATAATTTTTCTAATTGAATTTTATTTTCAATTTCATCCCTCAACATTTGATTTCAAATTATTTTTACATCAAATTTAGTTCTCGTTCTTTTTATTTCTATTTTTTATTGATTTTTTTCAATTTCATCCCTCAGTATTTTATTAATTTATAATTTTTCTTTGTTATTTTTAGGGTTTGACTTCTATGAAATTAGTTCTAGGTTCATGACTAGGGTTACAAGTTTCAAAGGTTAACATGAGTTGACTTTGGTTATTTTGTATGTCTTTTTAAAAAAAAATCATTTTCATCATTTAACATTTGATTTATTAAGAATTGATATTCGTGATTTCTTCTCACTTTCCCTTCTAGAGTTATCCCAATCATGAGTCCACGATCACAGGTTTAACAGGCCAACCCAAGTTAATTCGGATCCTTTTTCTTTGCTTTTTTTAATGATTATTGTTTAATTTTTTTCTTTAATATTAGATTGTTTGATAATTGAGTTTCATAGTTTTATTTAGTTTATTTTCAATAAGATTATCCTGATATCATGACCAAGTCATAGATTTTGCATGCTAACCCGGATGGCTCGAATCAGATTATTTTTTTATTTTTTACATTGTTAGTTTTTTTTCTGCCAATTCATTTCTTGTTAATTTTATTTTTTATTTTATACTGGAGTCTCTATTATATATATATATATATATAAACATTCATATCACTTGAACATAAGTTTTTATGTCAAAAAAAGAGAGAGAGAGAGACTGCAGCATTGCACCGGCCTATCTAGTGTCTGACGAAGAGGGAATGGTAAGAGATCTTCGAAGACATAAATGTCCCCTGGACGTTTGTGCAAACACCACGAGTCAAGTCAGGCCACAATTTTCAAAGGCATACAACACCACCTAAGCAAGTGTGGGCAGAGTGAATCTAAGTCGCGCCGGATACAATGGAAAACCATCGACTCTCCTCTTTCAATAATTTAGTGAGGTAAATGGATAACGTCTTTTGATATAGGTAATTATTGACATTCAAAGATGTCCTTCAAGGTAAATTATTGACATCACAAAATAACTTTTACTCAAGGTATTATATCATTCAAAGATGTACTTTAAGAAGAATAATCAGAAAATAAATCTACCCCATTGATCACTTCCAAAAATATTTTGATCAAATTGAATGGAAGAATGGCCAGGATTTATCATTTTCATGTGTAAACAATTCAAAGAAATAAAGAAAAATACAAAAATAAAAGAGAAGGAAGTGAGGGTTTCATTGATACTGCATGATGTGATCACATTAATCCAAAGAAAAAGATTTAACCTAAATACAAAGAGATTATATACAGGATAAACTGAAAAGAAAATATAAATATTATTCTATTTTTAATAAATAAAACAAAATAACCTTATATTTCTTAACATCTCCTTTCAAACTCACGATACAACTGTTATAAGCATTGAGAGTTTGCCAACTAGAAAACAAAAACGGGAAATATAATGCGACTTAGTAAAGAAATCTATAATCTGCAAAGAAAAAGAAACAAAAGGCAAAGTAATACGAAATACCAGTTGGATCTGTGAAAGCTGTGTTTGAGATTAAGTCTCGTTTCATCAAAAAGTGCTTTGATATCATGTTAAACAATCTAAAGAAATACAAAAACATGCGAGGAAAAAGCTAGGATTTCATTAATACTACATGATATGATCACATTAATCTAAAGGAATAGGTTTAACCTACATATAAAAAGATTATATATAGGCTAATTAAACTAAAAATAAAATAATTAAAAATATCATTTTACTCTTAATAAATAAAACAAAATAACTTCATATTCTAAATAGTGGACATCCTGCTTGTCTCGTGAATGAATTCTCAACCTTTTTAATGATAAATGCACAGAGAGGAGGTCTTTTAGGATTTACTATACGAACCAACAACCAAACAATTGGTAGATTGGATGAAACATATTGGGATGAATGAAATCTTTTAGTTGATTTGATTATTATTTTTACGTGATTCTTATTGGATGATGATAATGAATTGTATAAAATCGTTGTTAGAGCTTTATCTTATAATTTGAATTTTGAAATTGAAATGACTTTTTTAATATGAGATTTTAGAATCTCAATGAAAGAAAGAATAGGAGTAGAGCTACACCTCAATCCTTCCTTGATGTGCAGAAATATCCCAATTCAGCATGCACGTTGTGGCTATTCTGGACGTGGGTGGCTAGAAAAAGTCTTGCATTTGGTTCTAAGAAAGCGATGGACGCTGAAGCATGCACGCTTCATCCAAATGACAGAAAAATTCAAAGCATAACTAGTACCCTTTTTTTTTTATATCTCCATGGAAGAGGATCATACAGTTGGCTTCTTATAAATTTGGGATCCCTGCATTTAAAACTTTTTGCCATTAATTAAGGACTTTTTGGCTAAAACGTACGTAAGAAACAGAAGACACGTTCACATGATATTGACCAGATCGCTAAATGGACACGAGTTAGATTTGGAGGAAATCAAGAAGATGGTCCAGGGTAATTATGAAGTGCATGGTGTGCGTGCATTGACAGTATTTTGATTTTATGGTGCATGTACTTAAGGTACGTAACGTGATAGTAAAGTAAAGGGCTTGAGATTTGTATAGTAGGTTTTAAATTCGAGTCAGGGCGTGTATTTTTTATAAGAGCCTGGAACAGCCGGGATTTTACTCATTTACCTGGGCCCACAAAGTGCGCTTTCCAAGAAGTGAGATTTTCTCGAATCCAAAAAAAAAATGTTTGGATATAAGATGCATGTTCTTATGTATTTTTATTAGACCTAGCTATATGTACAAAAGCTTATATATAATGATGAACATCATTTTCAATTTAAAAGCTTAATTAGTTTGATGGATTATAAATATATCTTTTATATGAGCACCTTTAAATTGTCAAGATATCAAATGCTCTGCTTCAGCCACCTATTAAAGAGAATAGAGAATATAATGGTTAGTACGTTTGTTAATATGGTTAGGCAGTTAATGAATTCTGTTACAGTTGAGTAGAAAATGTAACCAAGCTTCTCATCTTCTGTTGATATAAAATGAATGTAACAGTGCTGGGAACGTATCAAGTGAATAAAACACATATACATTTTCTTCTTCCTCTGCATTACAGCAACATCTTTCCCTGCTTCTATTTTGCTTCTTATTCATCTCTGTAACAATTCTTGCTAACTTTCATGGTATCAGAGCTTAGGATTGTTAGTATCTTGTGAGCTTGTGATTTCTCCGTTTCTAATCTTTGTTTCTGGCGTTATTATCGCCATATTCAACCAAAAAATTCCATAATAATGATCTGCCTATCATCTGTTTGATATATTGTCAAACTAATAGACTTCTCTTCAAACACTCTTCTCAAACCTGTGATTCTCTTCCTCTTCTGTTGCTTGAACTAAAAAATGGTAACAACTTCTCAACTACAGATCATCCAATCTCCCATTACCTCTTTACTTCCTACAGTTTCAACAACAGTAACCGTTAAATTGGATGACACAAATTACCTCATCTGGAACTTTCAAATGCAAATTCTACTAGAGAGTCATAGTATTTTAGGATTTGTTGATGGATCAACAAAGTGTCCACATCGGTTTGATGCAGCCTCTGATGTTGAAGGTGCTGAAACTGATGATTACAAAATTTGGAAAATGCATGACCGGGCATTGATGCAGTTGATTATTGCTACCCTCTCTTCAACTGCAATCTCTTACGTTATTGGATGTGTTAGCTCTCATGACATGTGGATTCAACTGAAGGATAGGTTTTCCACAATCTCCAAGGCACGATTTTTTCAGATGAAAAGTGAGCTTCAAACCATCAAGAAAGGCTCGTCTTTGTGACTCAATATTTGCGAGAAAATCGAAGATGCTTGGAGCATTTTTCTACAGCAGGGGTTTATTTTGAAGATGATGACATTGTCATCTTAGCTCTCAATGGTCTTTCTTCTGATTATAACACCTTTCGGTATATGGTTCGCAGCCGAGACAACGTGTTATCTCTTAAAGATTTTCGATCTCAATTGCTAGCTGAAGAAGCTACTCTTGAGCAAACTTATTTTGCTGCTTCGTTTGTTCCTGCAATGATGGCTCAACATCAAGTATCTCCTAGCAAAGCTCTTGTTCTTGATGAAGGTAATTCTCATTCTCATCCTTCAAGCTCCAAGTCTGCTCCACCTCCTGGTTTCCATGGAGGATTTAATGGTCATAACAGTGGATGTCATGGTTCCAATGGTGGATACTTTGGCAATCGGGGGTCTCACTTTAAGGGACGAACATTTTAATTAAATCGATATACTTATGTTTTCTCACGTTGTCTGGAAACATGCCTCGAGTGTCTCACGGAGAGATCTGTGGCGCCGTTGTATACAATCAAAATCCAACCCCCCGCTCGCCTAGTTTCCAAATGTGAATGCGGTTTTCGAATTTGGCGCCAAACAAGATTTTTAATGGTAAAAATTCAAAAAGGCAGAGGACGTCATCAGTATCAGTTCAATCCACGTCCTTATTAGGTTCCACCTACGTCTCACCCTGGTATTCTTGGTCCTGGCATTGACATTTCTACATGTCAAATTTGCACTAAGAAAGGTCATGTAGCTGCTGATTGCTATCAGCGTCACACTCTGCCTTCTAATTTTGCCTCTTCCATTCAATGTCAAATTTGTTGGAAATTTAGGCACACTGCTATTCAATGTTATCATCGAGGTAATTTCAGCTATCAAGGTCGACCTCCCTCTAGTAATCTTAGTGCTATGCATGCTGCGTTCCCACCTCCTTCTCCTCCAGAACAATTTTGGGTGGCTGATACTAGCGCCACCACACATATGACCTCTGATTTGGCTCAACTTAATCTGCTGCACCTTTCTCAGGAGCTGATACTGTTGCCACTGCAGGAGGTTCAGGTTTGACCATTTCTAATATTGGTTCCTCTATTCTGGATGTTCCTCATTGCTCCTTACAATTAAAGCAAGTTTTGCATATGCCAAAACTCTCTCAACACTTGTTATCGGTTCATAAGCTGTGCAAAGATAACAATTGTCGTTTTATTTGTGATGCTTTTGGTTTTTGGATTCAGGACAAAATCACGGGGAATGTTCTCCTCAAGGGACTGTGTAGAGCTGGGTTATATCCTATTCCTTTCTCTTTTTCGTTTCCTTCACAGTCTCTCTTTCCAAATAATTTGGTTTGTTATCTTGGTAAACAGGTCAACACAAGTCTTTGGCACAAGCGTTTTAGTCATCCTTCTAACACAGTCACCTCTGCTATGTTAAAACAATCCCAGATTTCTTTCACCTCAGACACATCCAAACTTGTTTGTACCACTTGTCTAGAAGGTAAACTTGTCAAACTTCCTTTTCCTTATCCGGCAGTTAAATCTGTTAAACCTTTAGAGGTCATTCATAGTGATGTTTGAGGGCCTTCTCCCACTGTATCTGTTGAAGGTTTCAGATATTACGTTAGCTTCATTGATGAATGCATTCGATTTACTTGGATTTTTCCAATGATCAATAAAAGAGAGGTTTATTCCATTTTTGTTTACTTTCATACCTTCTTAGTTACTCAATTCTCTGCTACTCTTCGAGTCTTTCAGAGTGATGGGGGTGGTGAGTATCTTAGTAATAAATTCAAACATTACCTCCTTACCAAGGGTATTATCCATCAAATGTCTTGTCCCTACACTCCAGAACAAAATGGCCTTGCTGAGCGTAAACATCGGTATATTTTAGAAACAGCCATCACTCTATTATAAACTGCCCATTTACCTTCGAAATTTTGGTTTCATGCTTGTGCTACTTCCATTTAATTGATTAATAGAATGCCCTGTCAAATTCTTCAACACAACTCACCATATTTCCTGCTCTATGGTTCTCCACCGGTTGTTCATCATTTGTAAATTTTTGGTTGTGCTTGTTTTCCTTTACTCAAGCCTTATAATTCTAACAAGCTTCAGCCCAAGACTTCCACTTGTATTTTTCTGGGGTATGCAGGTCAGTATAAGGGGTATCTTTGTTTTTCTATTCGCACAAATTGTTTCTTTGTCACTAGACATGTTCTATTTGATGAATCCATGTTTCCTTACTCACATGTGCTTCCTGTATCCCCTTCCACTTCCTCATCCCCTTGTCTACATCCCACTGTGTTCCCTCTTATTTCTCCTCCTACTCCAGCGGCTGCATCTCAGCCTCTACTGTCAGTTCCTCTTCCCAGTATGCACTATCTCACAGTTCCTCCTCATAGCCTACACTGTCTCCGCCTCTGCCCATTCTGTCATCTACACAGTCCCCTTTCCCTGTTGATCCTGACTTCCAGCCTGAGAATCTATGTGTGGTCTTACCTCTTTCACCACTAAATCTTCATCCCATGACCACCAGGTCTAAGAATGGTATCTCCAAAAGAAGGGCTTACTCTGCCTCTGTCCAGTTTGTTGCTTCTTCTCAGGTTGAACCCCATTCCTTCAAGGTTGCTTCCACCATTCCTGAATGGCAGTCTGCTATGCGGGAGGAGCTTGATGCTCTTCATGCCCAAGGTACTTGGGACTTGGTGCCTCTCCCACCTGCCAAGAATCTTGTTGCCTGTATATGGGTCTACAGAATCAAAAAGAATGCGGATGGTTCTATCGCTAGGCATAAAGCTCGGTTGGTGGCCAAGGGTTTCAGTCAAGAGGAGGGTATTGACTATAATGAAACCTTTAGTCCTGTCGTGAAACCTACTACGATTCGTTTGGTCCTTGCTCTTGCAGCTCAGTTTAACTGGTCTTTACGGCAGCTTGACGTTACCAATACCTTTTTGCATGGTCTTCTGCATGAGGAGGTTTATATGACTCGGCCCCAAGGTTTTATGAGTAAGCTTCATCCTTCTGACTTTGTTTGCAGACTCAAGAAGTCGTTATATGGCCTTAAACAGGCTCCCCGTGCCTGGAATGAACGCTTTACCAGTTTTTTACCAAGTTTGGGGTTTCAAGCATCTCCTGCCGATCCCTCTTTATTTGTTCAGCATTCTTCTCTTGGTGTTGTGATTTTGCTACTCTATGTTGATGATATCATACTTACTGGTAGTCATGCTTCTCTTCTTTCTTCAGTCATTCCTGCCTTGACTCAAGAATTTGATATGAAGGATCTCAGCAGGTTGCATTATTTTTTGGGACTGCAAATCTCTTATCTCCCTTTCAGTTTGTTTGTGTCCTAGACAGGTTACATCACTGACTTACTTGGTAGAGTTGATTTACAGCATTCCAAATCTTGTGATACTCTTTGTCTTCCTCATCATCATTTGCTTAAAGATGATGGACAGCCTTACTCTCATCCTCAACAGTATCGCAGCATCGTTGGCGCCTTGCAGTATCTCACGTTCACAAGGCCTGATATTGCCTTCTCTGTGAACCAAGCTTGCCAATTTATGCATAATCCCATGCATTCTCATATTGTTGCTGTCAAACGGATCTTGCGGTATCTTAAAGGTACCCTTGATGTTGGTCTTCATTTTCAGGCTGGTCCTCTTAATCTCCAAGCTTATAGTGATGCTGACTGGGCCGGTGATCCCAATGACCGACGTTCTGTCTCTGGCTCTATTGTCTTCCTTGGCTCCAGTCCTATTTCTTGGGCTTCTAAGAAACAACATACTATTTCTCGATCCTCCACTGAGGCTGAGTATCGCGCTCTCACGATTGCTGCTGCTGAACTTGCCTGGATTCGTCAGCTTCTCTATGACATTCACATTCCTTTACATATCCCTCCGATCATTCATTGTGATAATATCTCTGCTATTTCCCTTGCTTCCAATCCTGTTTTCCATTCCAGAATGAAGCATCTCCAAATTGATTATCATTTTGTTCGCGAACGTGTTATCAAAGGTGATTTGTTGGTTCAACATGTCTCTTCTGCTGATCAATTTACCGATATTCTCACTAAAGGCCTTTCCACTCCTTTATTTCGGCATCATTGTTCCAATCTTATGCTTGGTTCCTCCAAGCATATGATTGCGGGGGAATGTCAAGATATCAAATGCTCTGCTTCAGCCACCTCTGCTTCAGCCACCTATCAAAGAGAATAGAGAATATAATTGTTAGCAAGTTTGTTAATATGGTTAGGCAGTTAATGAATTCTGTTACAGTTGAGTAGAAAACGTAACCAAGCTTCTCATCTTCTGTTGATATAAAATGAATGTAATAGTGTTGGGAACGTATCAAGTGAATAAAACACATAGACATTTTCTTCTTCCTCTGCATTAGTGACAAAGATCTTTCCCTACTTCTATTTTGCTTCTTGTTCATCTTTGTAACAATTCTTGCTAACTTTCATAAATGTCTACGTGAGATATTTACGGCTTAATTACATCTCGTTGTATAAAAGTTCTGCCCATTCCAACATACACAACCTCCTTGAAAAAATGTTTTTCTCCTTATATCTCCTTGTACATTTATGGCTTAGTTTGATGTATAAATATATCATGGAAAATAATTTAGAAAAAAGACTTTTTAGTGTTTGGCTAAATCATGAAAAATAAGTTAGAAAATAATTTTTTAATATTTTAATTTTTTTTCAAGTTTATAAAAAGAATGAGAACCAAAGTTTATATAAAACCAAATTCTAAGGGATGAAATTGAAAAAAAAATCAAAACAAAATATATAATAATCAAAATATTAAGGATCAGATTTGATATAATTAACAAATAATAAGACATTCTGAATTTTCTACAATTTCTAAAAAGTGTTTTATACCCAAAATATAAAAAAAAAATACTTTTCTAAAAACCAAACCATTTTTTTTTTAGTGAAAAGTGTTTTTCTTTTACTAATTTTTATAAAAATAAACAAACATGAAAAAAAAAATTTAATAATTTTTAATAAACTATTTTCCATTAAATAAACTCGCTAAGTTTGAAGTATAGTTTTTTGATTAACCATCGGGAAGCAGAAAGTCATGATTAGGCACTTATCACAACCCGAGTCAGCGGCCTATATATATGCTAGATGTTGAGGAGCTGTCTGTGATCTGGGACGATGCATGCACTAAGCTAAAAATCCTGGTTGATGCATTGTATATCGATCTTCATATAAGCACTTTATTTTTCTTGTTTCTTTCAACATGAAATACTACCACTAATTACCTGTGTACTCGAAAGTTGAAAGGAAACAACCAGGCATATATGTCTTAATTAGTATTGCTTGAGAGTGGCTTTTTGATAACATAATTAATTGTCGTCACATTATTTCCACCAGGACAGCTTGCTGGTTCTTAAGGTTCATAGCATAAAAGCAGCCAAGTCTTAAAGCAGGAGGCCCTTCATCAAAATCGGAAAGTCGTCGAACAGAACGTTATAAGAATGAAGTTTTGAAAATGACTGAATACTTATTCCTCACAATTACTGCTTTTGATGCGGCTAAACCATGGCAAGATGATCTTACTCTGCACCTGTAACTGAAAATTAACTTGTCAATATCAGACATATAATCTTTGAAAGATTCAAAGATCATTGCGGGATCATGGAATCGTACATGGCATTCAAAATCAAAAGAAAATGACAACACCTGTCAATGCATGCATGAATGTATACATTTTGGGGCTTGTTCATGAAAATGAGAAGTAGAAGACGACCATCGACAAAATGTTGCTTCTGAGAAACTCTGTTTATTTTCAAGAAATCAATAATCTTGTTAGTCAATGGTCACCGAATCTCCATTTGATAGGGTATTCTAGCTTGGGACTTCACCAAAATCTTCTTGCTTTGACAGTAACATGTTAAGGGAATCTTGGATTTCATATAGGGTCCAGTTTTCTTTCTTTATTGTTTTTTCCCTGCGTCCCTTTCCCCTTAGAACCAAACCTATGACTAAATTTTTTTTTTGAAAATGTTAGGTGACTCAGCTTAAATATAACGATGATGTTTTAGCTAGAAAAACTCATTATATCACACACAAAACTGAAATCTCAATTATATATAACCAATCAATTTGTAACTGAAATTTACAGCTGCAATTAAAGGGTGTTTGAGAGTGCGATCGATAATGATTGTTTTTTAAAGTATTTTTCATTTAGAAATATATCAAAATAATATTTATTTTTATTTATTAAAAATTATTTTTCACATTACCACGTCAAAATGATTTGAAAACACATAAAAAAATTAATTTAAAGTAAATAAAAAAAATTAATTTTTTTCAAAAATATTTTAAAAATGCAAAAATTAACAGATCATATCAATCACAATTTTTTTATTATATATAATTGATTCGGTCATAAATCTTTCTTTTAAAAAAGTTTTATACGTTTTTAAACAATTTATATGTCATTATTTTTAGAAACAAGATTAGTCTTGTAGCTGCTGTTTTGCTTTTATATAGGTTCATGCATCCGGCCATTTTGTACCTGCCGGATTTTTATAATTACTCTACTTAATCATACTGATTTAATGATACGTAAAAGAAAAATAAAGAGAGATTGAGGAATACAAGGAGTGAGCCACCAAAAATTTGGATTCTTTTTGTGTTTGGTTGCAAGGAAAAGTGTAGGAAAGTGGAAGAGATTTGAAAGAAAATGATGGTGAACTAGAATTATGTTAATTTATTGAGAATCTATTTTCTCCTTTTCAAATTATATTTTCTCTTTCAAATTTCACATCTCACATTTATTTTTTCGATAATGTTTCGTCAAATCATTAATCAACATTTTAACATTTGTCAACTTTATCTAACATCTCTGGCGACATGGCCACATGTCATCATTTAATGATAAATTTGAAAAAAAAAATCTAAAAGCATATATTTTCAGATTAAGAAATTTAATTTCTTGAAGAAACAATTATATAAATATTTTTTAAAAAATTGATTACATTAAGAAAATATCAAGAACACAAGTGTGTGATTAATTCTCCATGGATGGAAGATAACTAATTTTGGGGTTTTCATAATTTGTTTCTTAATTTTACCATGTCCTGGAGCAGAGAAATGACTGGTTGTCAGTATTTGTAATTGAGATTGTGCTATTAATCTTTAATATTTTTGTTTAATAAGTAGTTGGAGTTGCTTGTTTGCAAAAATTAAATGAACTAGAGTGTCTCCAAAAGTACTCCTTATTAATTAAGATCATGGTTGTAAATTAATCCTGACTTTGTAAAAGGCTCAGAGGTGTCCAGTTGATTAGCACTAGACACGTATTTAGTTTTTCTATTAAATGATTCCTTTAAGAATTTAATCGCCAATAACTCCTGCTATTTCTCCATTCTTTTTAAGAACATAAAATAGCACAATTTCATTAATATTTATTGATTTTGATAAATTGAGTTTGAGTTCCATGCGAAAGACTCAAATCTTAATTCTTGGATGTCTTGCTCTTAATTTTTTATATTAATTGATTTTCTTGTATTTATTTAGTATGGAATAGTTCCTCTAACAATATTAAATAAAATATAAATATTTCTATTACTAAACTTGGAAAAATTATAACAAAATAAATTGTAACATTTTATATTTTGAAAAATTACACCCTGTTATCCTTTTTCTAATGTTCTAGTATTCTCGAACAGCCTTAAATGAGATTTTTTTAAAAAAATCTCATATAAATTACATTTGTTGATTTTTTTTTAAATGATACTTTGTAAGAAAAATAAAACGAAAGGGACACCCACAAACACTACCTCACTTGACATGACCAAAAAGAACAAATCAAATGTTTTTGAATTCTCTAATGGAGAGGGCATAATAAAACACGGGGTAAGCCATCAACACAGAAGCCACCAACATAGCAGTAAATTCTGAGTGGACTTTCTGACAAGAGACCCACCACAGTATAGCATCCACCATGAGTCAAGTATGGAGTCTTTGGCCACAATTTTCCAAAATGTACCACACTTACAGGCGTGGACGGTTGAATCAAAGTCGAGCAGCACAAAATCAAATGCCAATTGATTACCTCTTGGATGCGTACGTGAGTGTAATTTCTCACCATTATCTAATATATCTAAAAGAGATGTGGGTTGTGTATCTCAGTTTTTATATTATCTTATGAACAGTGAAAGAAGCTTTTTTTTTCCATTGCATCCTCTTTTTTTCCTTTCATTTTCATTCTTATTTTTTCTTTTTGTTCTTCTTTCAACATTTGCTTGATTTTGAATTTATCATTTTAAATTATTTTGGATTATTTTCTGTAAAGTTATCAGAATTTCAAATAAATATCCTGATATTTAGTTTATATTTGATTTTATAAGTATTTATTTTTATCATCGTACAATTAAGTAAAAATAGTTTAGAAAAAACAAATTTCTTAAATCAAGTGGAATTCATCACTCGAATCATGAATTTTATAGGTTAAGATGGGAAGCCAAGATCAATCCAATATATAATCTCAAAGTTCTTCTTCCAAGTTGATTTGGTCATGTCTCGACAACCCCTTCACAATTTCATTTTAAACTTGAACTAAATAAGGAGTCAAGTCTGAAAGCTTCAAAATTGACTCATTGGAACGAGTTTAATAACAATATCGAATTGTTTTCTATAGTTTGTATATTTTTTTTCGTATTAAAAAAAATAATTCGAATGGTAGCATGGCATGACCATGTAAAATAGTTTAAGAATAAAAAAGTGTTTTAAAAAATAAGATGGATTCATAACTTAATAATTTAGATTTTGGAAATATTATCTTATTCCGTGTAAATTGAAGGTCGCAATATATGATTTATATTATTGTCTTACACACCCCCTCAAATAAAAGTTTTATAGGCTTAAAACTTGCTCAGACTAATGTTAACTTGTGTTTAATTTTTATTAAATAAATGGGGATGGTGAGATTCGAACTCGTGACCGCTTGGTCATCAAGACTTTAATAACATATCAAAGAATTATCTCAACCCAATAGCTTAAACTGTTAGTAAAGTTCTAAAATATGATTTATATTATTCTCTAGCATAGAAGACGATGGAATTATCCACCTTGCATTTTCAAAACATTTATTTGAGCTCTAATTTTAGTAGTTCAAATGTATAAAAAAAAGTGAATTTTTTATAAATAGTTTATATTATCTTGGATGCGTACGTGAGTGTAATTTCTCACCATTATCTAATATATCTAAAAGAGATGTGGGTTGTATATCTCAGTTTTTATATTATCTTATGAACAGTGAAAGAAGCTTCTTTTTTTTTTTCCATTCCATCCTCTTCTTTTCCTTTCATTTTCATCCTTATTTTTTCTTTTTGTTCTTCTTTCAACATTTGCTTGATTTTGAATTTATCATTTTAAATTATTTTAGTTTAATTTCTGTAAAATTATCGGAATTTCAAATAAATATCCTGATATTTAGTTTATATTTGATTTTATAAGTATTTATTTTTATCATCGTACAATTAAGTAAAAATAATTTAGAAAAAACAAAGTTATTAAATCAAGTAGAATTCATCACTCGGATCATGAATCTTATATACCTTAAGCTGTTAGGTAAGGTCCCAATATATGATTTATGGCTTGAAACTTACTCAGATCCATATTACCTTGTGCTTAATTTTTATCAAATAAATAGGGATGGTGAGATTCGAACTTGTGACCGCTTGGTCATCAAGGCTTTAATATCATGTTAAAGAATCATCTCAACCCAATAGTTTAAACTGTTAAGTAAGGTTCTAAAATATAATTTATATTATTCGACTGATGGAATTGCCCACCTTGCATTTTCAAAACATTTATTTGAGCTCTAATTTTAGTAGTTCAAATGTATATAAAAATAAGTGAAGTTTTTATAAATAGTTTAGATTTTATAAACATTATTTCATTACATGTAATTTTTCATAGTTGCAAGCTCGATCAAGGGCAGAGTTACATAGAAGAGATGGGGGAATTGGTCATCTTGCATTTTCAAAATATTTATTTTAACATCTTTAATGTTAGAGAAACATAGAATCAACCTCACCTACCATTTAAGTTTTTGAATTGATATAATTCTTTGATATGGTATTAAAATCTTAATAATTAAAAAATCATAAATTTAAATCATTCTAACTAATTAAATTAATAAAATTAAATACAAGATAATAATGAATTTATACAAGTTTAAAACTTAAAAAACTTTTATTTAAGAAAACAATTTAATAAAAATGACAGAACACACTTGTAGAATAATCTCATAAAATATAGACTCAATTCAACGACTAAATCTAAAATTATAACTATTTTATGTGTTTGATGTATTTAAATTTTCTTCTTAAATTTTATTTTATTTATCTTATCCATAAACACATTAACTTGCAACACACTCACGGAATCGATTCATGCCAGCAATACAAGGTCATATAAAGAAAAAGGCCGAGGAGCAGCTCTAACTAGCCAGCTATAATTTACGAAGCAGGGAGCAACAGCTAGGTGAAAAGTGCACAAAATCATGCAGCAGGAATTCAAAGGTATAGACCAAGGTAAGGTGCAGCACTCGCTAGCTTTTACTTTACGAAACAGGAATCGACAGCTTTGTTGAAAAGTAAATGATGGTGATATTGATTGAGTGACGTAAGAGGGTGACATATTTACATAAAAGCAATAATCACGAGAAAAACAAGAACATCATCATCATCATCATTTAAAGATTGCATTTGGAGAGAAAATTAAACAACAACACATTTCATTTCTAGGAAATAAATTTACATAATTGACTTCCCAAAACACCTTCACTGAACACGAATGCGATCTATCGCTTTCAAGCCTACTCATCCTATGAAAGAAAGAAATCCTCTTTCTTTTTCTTTTTTTTCTTTTTTTAAGAACAAACACGGAAATACATGTGTAAAACGAGATCACTGAAGATTTCTTGACATCACCATAAACTAGACAATTAATGAAATCTTTGAACAACTCAATTCGCTATACTTTTCTTCCAAAAAATTATCAAGATACAGATGATGTCATTAGTGCATGTCTTATTGCATATTCGTGAAGTTTTGTCACCATCCTTCTGTAAAATTCAATGATATATATATACATGAACTATTGATGTGTAGAAATTAATGGTTGATCCTTGAAAAAAGCGAAAGCTAGTCAAATAATTCGTCACTTAATATTTTGTAATTACTACGAATTACACAATAATTATAAGGCCACAATTAGTCTTTAACTATTCCTCATTTACCTATTTTAATAATCAATCATTAAACTTTCATAATTCATAAAGAATTAAAACTATATATAAATATATGATTTTTGTATCGATGACTCGAATGATATATAACTTATTATGGATATCAATTTTATTTTAGTTTATGTGATGAAATCAATATTTTACATTTCACACACACACACACATATAATGGTGTCCTCACAACATGGAACACATTCAATCTCTTCCCAACCCTAGCCAAACCAGAGCTCATCCCTTCCAGCTGTTGGTTCCCGTCATCCACGAGCTCGTCATTTCTAGCCGCATTCAAGTGGGTTGTTGACACGTGTACGTTGTTGATCAACCTTGTTCTACAAGGTGATGGGATTTGATGCTGTAGAAAAATGGAGGGTATTTGCGATTTGAATTGCAGGATGCGGGTTAGGGCAAGGGGTCCGAGGGTTTGATGCTGGAAAGCGAAGATGGACCTTACTTGGACAATAACGATTCATGAAACAAGCACCGCTGCTTGCCTTTGGTATCCTCGACGACGACCAATTATATTATTACAAAAAAAAAACTAATTAATAGGCAAAGGTAAAACTATGCATCAAGAAATCAAGAAAATGACCCAGCATGATGAATTAGTCCTCTTGTGATATTGTGCTTTGCGTGGGTCAATGTTTTTTGTTTTTTTTTGGTTCGTTACATGATATTCATGCTTAATTTGTTCACGAAAATGAAAAATGGAGACTATTTAGGCCGCATATATATATATATATATATTGATGTGGATTTTGTCATCTAGGAATTATTGATGCACTGAATGATGATATATTATCTGCCATGTGTACACTTCTAAGTGGTAGAGGACGAAGGGACCATAAATGAGCAAGGGCTGTGATGGCATAGAGTTGTGCGCAAGGTTTAAAATGTAAGAATGTAAAACTCGAGGGATCACATGTGTAATTTATCCATTGCATGAAAGATACCCGTCGGAAGAGTAAAATCTCTCCCATTCTCCTATTTATTTTCAATGGTAAAATTGTCTATGTATATAAATGTTATTTACATTTCATTATTAAAATTTTGAAAATACTTATAAAACGTTGCTATTTGAATGAATTAAGATGCTTGCAAAATTTTGTTGTCATGAATGTACATTTTTTAAGGAATTTATTTTACTAATTGAATGAATTAAGATACTTGCGAATTCCTTGAAGAGGAGAGTTTGGATTTTTTTTGTTCAACTTTGCTTTTTATTTTTCTCTTTGCTTGATTGGGATTTATGGGTTTTTTTTCTCGGTTATTATATACTTTGTTGGGTTGGATTTATTAATGTCATTAAAAAAAAGCATATATATGTTAAGGCCCAAAAATATCTCATGCCCATAAAAAAAAAAAAAAAGTATAAAACAAAACTTGAAAAACCAAGAGACAATTATAAACCAAGATATTAAATCTTGAAAAATAGAACATTACCATGAGTTAAATATTTTTATTTTTTATAAAACATTATTTATGCAGGTTTTGTCAAGGCATTTTGATAGTTCAAAAAATATAATAAATCAAAAGGTTTATGTACATATGTAATCAAATAAACTAAGAATTATATATGTTAATAAATCAATAAAAAATCATTAATGACACTTAAAAATAAAACTTGAAAATCCGAGAGATAATTATAAACCAAGATATTGAATCTTGAAAAATTAAACATTAAATTAATTGAATAAAAAAAATAACATATAAGGCTACACATATTAAGAATATCATTCAAAAATAAATATTTTTTATTTTAAAAAACATAGTTTATCTATATAAAAGATAAAAACAAAACCATAGATAAACCAAAAAACCACTTCGGAAATTAAACACATAATAAAAAAATCAATATTTTTTAAAAGAGGCTCCTGAATAAATAAAAGAGAAGAGGTTTTGTCTATTTTTTTGGTTTTTAGTTTTTTAACCAGTTACGTCACTTTATTTCTTTTCAATTGCATTCTTTAAAGTTATATTTTCATGGCAACTATAATTATCAAACCCGGCATAGGGGTTGACCCGGCCAATAGGCCGGGTCCTAGGTTACACAAGTTTACTCGTGTCAATCTGGAAACATTTTTAAAAAAAAATTGAGATTCTAATATTTTATATGAAAAATTAAGAAACAATACATGTGGATATATATTATACATGTTGTAAACAATTAAGTTTAAAAGATTATTTCAAAAGATTTTTTATCCCACATTGAAAAAATATAACTTTTTTTTTGTGAATATAGAATATATTTACTAAAGGATTTTAAATCCTACATTGAAAAAATAAAACATTCTTTTAGTATTTATATAGTGAACTTTGAAATAACTTAGTAACTAATTGAAAAATATAAAAAAAGAGGGGTCTCTGGGTAGAAGAAACAAAACATTTGAAAAAAAAATGGTCTCTACCGGGTTTTTGCCGAGTCACCTGAATTCCGGGTTAACCCGGCAGGTTGACCGGTTTATTCTGGGTCATTTGCAAATCCGGATTTTAAATGAAACAGACTCGGCCAAGGCTCCATGTCACCCGAAAAAATTTAAAAAAAATATTTGATGTTTTAATATTTTGTATGAAAAAATCAAGAAACAATCAATGTAGATATAGGTTATACATGTAGTAAATAAATAAGTTTAAAAGATTATTTCAAAAGGTTTTTTATCCCACATTAGAAAAATATTATCTTATTCTTCTAAGTTAAAGTATTTAAACCAAAAAGATTTTTTTATTCTACAATGAAAAAACAAAACTTTTTTCTTGTGAACATAGAGGATATATACTAAAGGGCTTCAAATCCCACATCGAAAAAATAAAACATTCTTCTAGTATTTATATAGTGAACTTTGAAATGAATTAGTAACCAACTGAAAAATATGGAAAAGAGATCTCTAGGTAGAAAACAAACATATTTTAAATAAAAAAAAATCTTTGCCGGGTTTTTGTCAGGTCACCCGAGTTTCGGGCTGACTCGACGATTCGACTGCTTTACTTTGAGCCAATTACAAGCTCGAATTTTAAATGAAACAGACCCAGCCAAAGCCCTAGATCACCTGGAAAAATTTTTAAAAAAATATTTGATATTTTAATATTTTATATTAAAAAAATTAAGAAATAATCCTTGTGGATATAGTGAATTTTGAAATGAGTTAGTAAATAACGGAAAATATATATAAAAAAATTCTCTAGATAGAAGAAAAAATATATTTTAAAAAAAATCTTTATCTAACAGGTAAGTTAGACCCAATACCTTAAATTCAAACATAAAAATTTTGAATCTGGTTAAGTTGTCAAACCCAATCATAAAGTTGTGGGCCAGCTTGCATTTTGAAACCCGAAGCCATTAATATGCCACCTACTTTGGCTTCAATGAGAAACAGAAGTACCCTTTACATAATTTTAGACAGATCAGAACTGACTTGACAGTAGAAAAAATATGACTCTGTTAATGCATGTATGTGTGTAATTTGGTTCTTCAGTATTTTTTTTATATCTTGTTTTTTTTAATTAAAAAAATTCAAAATATAAAAAAAAATTCAAAATTCAAAATATATAATTTTCTCATCTATTACTATTTTTTTTTAATCAAAACAAGGTTAATCATAACAATACATATCAAACTACGTCCATCTAAGTAAAAAATTGGCTTCTCAATCATTTCAGGTCAAAAGCACTATTTTTAGTTAAATTATTAGATCAATAAAATCAAATTATATTACTAGGATAAAAATAAATTTCAAGTTATTTCCAAAATCAGTTTATTTGGTCAATACAGGTTACAAAATCAATATAATTTTATCAAATTATATTATAAAATTAAGTTATTAAATAAATTAAAAAATTTTTCAGGTTGAAGTTAATTTTGGCATTAAAAAAATCTTAACTGTTTAAAATTTAATATTATTTTTTTTAGTTTAATACAAGTATAAATTATATTTTATAAATAAAAAAAAAAAAAATTTTTTTTTTTTTTTTTAAATATATTTTTGTTTTTTTTTTTTTTTTTTTTTTTTTTTTTTTTTTTTTTTTTTGACCAAAGGTAAAAAATTAAGTTTTGAATATATTTAAGGGTCAAAACTTACTATTCCTGATTTTTTTAGTTTTTTTCATATTGATTGGTTTTTTAAAAAAAATACAAAGACGTTACACCGTTAGATCCTCTTCAGAGACCCTCCAGCCGTAGTTCCAGAATTAACTGCCTCAAAATACACTAGTTTAAAAAATATTTTCCATCTCGTTCCTGTTGGTTCACAGAGATGCAATACGGCACACATCTCACGGCCCAATCAAGACTGTAGACCTAATTTCAGATTAAAAGACTCCTCTCCTCCATACGCCAGCCACCAAATCAAACCCTAAGTGGTATTCATTGATGTCCCATATTGCTGAAAAAAGGTTGGGATATCTTCGGTCAACCGAAGCTTCAAGCCATCAACGATCAACACCACCACCACCATTATTGGAGTCCTCTCACCGAGATCTACCAGATTCCGACCTTTGGTTTCTCGAATTCTCGCTGGAAAATTCCAACCCCTCCAACAGTGGCTGCGCGTGGACTACACACTTCATAGGGTTATTTTTGAAATTTTCTGTGAAATTTAATGGTATTTCGGTATTTTCCCTATCCAGTGGCATTCAGGTAAATTCAGGGATTTCTGGGATATTTTAAATTTTTGACATGTATTTGTATTTTATTTTTGTATTTTGTAAAATATCCTAAATAATAAAAATAACAATGCTGGTCCAACGCATGAATTTTTCTTAGTTGCACACGAGTCCAACATCCATTTTTTCACCATCCATAAGGTTGAGCATTCAATTTAAAATTTTTAAAAATATATATTTTTTATAAAAAAACAAAAATATATATTTTGTTATTCAATGTTTTTAGTTTATTGTAGGTTTAATAATTCAACTTACCAAAATAGCTTGATCAATAATAAATTACGAGTTGTGATTAAAAATGATCAAATAATTCAACTTATTGATATTATTAAATGGATGAAAAGTCACCAATTATGATTAGAATTAACCAAATTGATTAGCTTAATGACATGATTTAATCAACTAATAATTACATGCTGTGATAACCAAAGATTGACAAAAATAATTAACATCATAGAATGGCTAGTTTAACTTTTAGCCCAAAGTTTATTTATTTTTTCATATTTTATTTGTTTTCACCTTGTTAATAAATCATTGATTAAGCACAATAAACTTCTAGCAATGAAGGATAGTTAACAATGTAGTTTAATTATTTAAATGAAATGCTTTGAAGTGATAATATTTTTTCTTTAATATAATCACTTTCTTATCTAAAAAGCTTTAAAATTACGTTATAATTATTAATACCTTTTTTGTTTTTTTTTTTTTGAGGTCGAGGCCACGTTCACGGAGTTGTAACAATGTGCAAAAGGGCATGTGTGTGTTTTTCATGAAAAATGAGAGGTAGATCGAAGACCATTTGATAGAGAATAACTTGGGGATCAATTCCATCAGATTTCCTTTTTTGACAATAAGCAAGGTAATCTTGAATTTCAATTTGGAAATATATATAGAGAAAGTTTGAGGAGGTGGGATGACTTTTGTCTATTAATTAATAATAGTGTCCAGTTAATCTGTGTATTTGTGTGAGTATCGTCTTTTATATAGCATTTATGGAGATAGCTGAGACAGAGATAACAAGATATAGTTGTATTTTGCGTTAATGCATGGTGTATATGATATAGTTTCCTTTTCTTTATTCTATATGGTTAATATTAGATCAAACAAAATAAAATATAAATAAACTTGATATGTTTAAAATTATTGAAAAATAATATAAATTATATTTTAAAATCACATCTAATATCTATAATTTATATTATTTTCTATCCCATGTTTTTCTTGGCAAAGAGAGTTGAATATTGAGATTAGAAGTTGAAAGTTGTTCAGTGAAAGGATTCATTTTGATAATTTGCTTATTGGAGACTATAGGGTTACAATACCATATAAGAAAAAGATCGTCATTGTTTTTTGTGAAAATTTTACACCCTCTACTTTTCCTCTGTATTTGTGTGCTCAATTTGAAAAAAATATAATTTATATTATTTTTTAATAAAAAATAATGATTAAATATTTCCTTTTCTTTTGCTTTAGTTAATATTGAGTATCAAAATATTATTTTAACTAATTTAAAATATTAACTTCTGGATATTATTACCAAATATTTATTATTTTTACATCCTAGTATCAGAACATGTTCTATAATTTAGTTTAATGTTTTTATACTACAAAGTATAAAATTTCTGCGACCCTCTTTAGTTTCCGGAGAAGAAACAGAAGTAGTTCTGTGGTTTAATTTTAAACTGATCAGCACTCCCTGGACAATAGAGAGAACAATGAGTCCTGATAACGCATGCATGTGTAAAAAGGCATTTGTGTCGTGCTGAGGAAAATGAAAAACAAAAATACCCTTGACAATCTGTGGTTTCGGCTAGAGGAAGCAGACTGACTTGGCTAAGCATGTAAAAAGACAAACTATCGTATCAAGAAATTGACATGTTAAATAAGAACAAAAAAACCCCCATTTGATAGAAATAACTTGGGATCACTTCCACTGAATTTTCCTAGGATATGATGACGATGATGATATTTTAAAATTTAAGATGCATAAATATATAGGTTTCTAGTGATTAGATGATTGGCTTAATCAAGTGTTCATGTTACTGGATTTTTTTAGAGAAAGAATGCAATAAATATACAAATGAGTATTAAATCCTAAGAATAAAGTTGTTTCTTCTTGATTTGGTATGAAATAAATGTTTTATAGAAAAGATTAGCTCCATCAAAGACCGAAAATTTTATATGGATGTTGCTACATGGTAGATTGTGTATTTTAGATAGTGTTTAGTTACTTTTTAGAGAATAAAAAGATAGAGATGCTTGGTAAAAATGGCTATTTAAATCATACCACACTCTAAATACATGCCTAATTGATCTTAATGCATGCTTCTAATTAGGACGATTAGGCAAAGAGAAGCGTGTAAAAAGAGAACTCAAAATCATCTAGAAAAAGAATTCATGAATTTAATAGAACAATCATGCTTAGATTTCAACCATGCCCTAACTACAATTGGTATTTGTTATTCATGAATAAAAATAAATAAATCTAAGATAATTTATTAAGAATGAATAAACTGTTGGGTATACGATCAAAGTCCCACATTGACTATAAATGAGGAGGATCATGGGTATATAAGGATGGACAAATATCTCCATTGGTATGAGACATTTTGGGTATAGCCCAAGAGCAAATCCATGAGGGCTTAGGCCCAAAGTGGACAATATCATACCAATGTGGAGATAGGTGGTGTCCATAGTCCTTACAAGTGGTATCAGAGCCAGGCCCCAGAGTTAGCCATGATGGATGAATCCTCGGAATTTCGAACAAAAGGTGGTGGGCCCCCAATCACGATGTAATTCATGGATCAGCTCTATTGGATAGGCGGTGTGCTTCAGATGCTTCATGGACGTGTCCTGATCCCAACACGGTAAAGAGGAGTTGACCTAGAAAAAGCAAAAAACTCTCAAGTCAGGTAGTGCTCTCCGGATGCTTCATGGACGTGTCCTGACCCCAACACGGTGAAGTAGAGAATAAAGAATCCTGGTTGGTAGAGAGTGGACGGATGAATGATCGGTTTGAGGGGAGGCTCGGTGGTCCTTTGTTCGAGGGGAGGATTGTTGGGTATACGACCAAAGTCCCACATTGGCTAGAAATGGGAAGGATCATGGGTATATAAGGATGGACAAATATCTTCATTGGCATGAGGCTTTTTGGGTATAGCCCAAGAGCAAATCCATGAGAGCTTAGACCCAAAGTGGATAATATCATACCAATGTGGAGATAGATAGTGTTCATAATCCTTACATAAACCAAACACCACGACATTAAAAGTGGGATTTAACACTTTTACTACGCTATAACGAAATCCCAATGCTGAGAAATAGTATCTAAATAAAATAATTAAGATCGGCGGTCTTCTATTCCTCATTTTGTATATCCCAACATTAAAACAAGATCATAATTTAATTTCGTTTTAGCCAAGGCAGTCTGCTTCCTCTAGCCGAAATCACACGTTGTCAACGGTCTTCCATTTCTCCTTCTCATGAACAGCACACGCATGCCTTAGCCAGGTCCATATTATCCCCCACATTCATGAACAAACTCCTTATTTTTTTGATCTCATGATTTGTCTTCAGACATGCTTAGCCTGCTTTCCTCTAGCAGAAATCACACGTTGTTAATGGTCTTCTATTTCTCATTGTCACGAACAGCGCACACATGCCCTTTTACACGTGCATGCATTAATAGGAGTTTTTTTTCCCCTACTGTCCACTCAGTACTGATCTGTCTAAAATTATGTAAACGGTAATTCTGTTTCTCATCTGGTAATCAAAGGGGGTGGCAATTTAACGTATTAATTGCCACAGGTTTCAAAATGCAACCATGAGTATGATCATGGAGGCATCCGATCATGCAAGTGGAGTAGACGACATAAGTACAGTAATTTCACCATGTTGTCGTCTTTTTTATTAAAAAGACAACAACATGGTGAAATTACTGTATTTATGTCGTCTACTCCGCTTGCATCCTAAACTACAACTTGATATCTATAGTCCCATAATTAGTTTGGGAAATTAATAAAAGTACGCCTTCACCACAGATAAACAGGAACATCCATCCATTTTTATTTTTTTTTAATAAGCAAAAGATACATTGGAAACGCCTTGGAGAATCAGGACCGGAGGAAACAGAGACCAAGGAGCGAAGCATAATGAAAAACAAAAACAGACGGAAAGCCAATAAATAAATAAAAACGAGATTACAACCAAGACTAGAGTCAGCAACCATCCTGTGACAATCTGCAATTTTGTTACTTGATATAAATTTACAGGGTCCTATATAATTTCTGATTTATACAAGACTCTGCAGATTTATATCAAGTCGTCTTTACAGTTGAGGATTCAAGACAGTAAGAGACGTGTGCTATTTGCTGGATGTGCCAGTTTTTAATTGCCGTCTAAGCATGCAAAGTCTCATTAATGTCAAGACTTGAGTGGCAGTGGCGTAGTTATCAAAGTGCTACAATAACACTGTAAATACAATATATCAAAAATATTAATTGTGTTTGAGATTATTTTTTAAAATATTTTTTATTTAAAAGTATATAAAATTAATATATTTTTTTATTTTTAAATATTATTTTTGATATCAGCACATCAAAATGATTTAAAAATACCAAAAAAATATTAATTTAAAATAAATAATTTTTTTAATTTTTTTTCAAAAACACTTTTAAATAAAAAAAAAAACAAACAGATAATGTTACTCTGATACATATTTCATATTAATAACTTAGCATTATGAAGCGAGAAGATTGCATCTCTCCAAATTATTGACCTTCGTAAGTTCAGTTAATATCTCTTTCTTTCTTTGAATTGATCGCATACTTGAGGTTCATTGTTAAGATTTTAAAATATGTTTTGAGACAAGATGTTTGGAGGTATTTGATATGCTTAATTTTTATGGTATTTTTACTTTAATTTTATGTTAGTTTATCTTTAGTTTCTTTAATTTATTGTATATAGTTTTTATTTGTTTCATCTAATTTTATGTACAAAGAAATAAATTCATGAATCATGGGTGGTTTTGAAGTAAAAAAAATCATCATTCAATCCTTGAATTCTAGCTAAGCATTAGCCCCAATTGGATTTAGATTCATGGTAGTGGGAATGCCTATTTAAGAGCCAATTAAATAATAATTAAAATTAACTTTAAAGATGTCTATTTGACTTGTGTACACGTTTTGGGAAAAAAGGGAAGGAGGAAAGTAAAATTCTCTATTGTTCTGTTTTATATAATAATTGAGGAATTTTATTGATTGTTTTATATAAAATTCTCTATTGTTTTGTATATACAAAGTTATGATCAATTGAACTAGCTTTATACCCCAGTAAATATATATGTATACCTTGTAACAAGTTAAGCAATTGATACATCTGAGCGAGCTCTAAATCTCGTAAGTTCCTTTTCCAAACTAGCTAGGTTTTAGTGCCAGTAGCCATTGTTTCGGTATCCTATATCTGCAACTTGTTCTTGCAGTGTTGTAATGAGGGCAAATGACCAAGGAAATTGAGTTTAGAGGACCATTTTCAAGCCAAAACTCTGTCAAGAAATTCTCACCATTTTTCCTACAGTGTTTTAGTTTATTTTTAAACTAAACTTATCCTTATTGTTTTTTCAATTACATTTTACTCACTGAAAAAGATCTTGTTGGATTGATTTTCTTTTTTTTCTTTTGATTCTTTTTAATTTTGAAAAACTTGCCAATACAAAAACAATATGCGAAATGATCCAAAAATTATAAAATGACTAGAAATTTACCAAATCGTGTCAAAAACATATTTTCTAAGAATTTTTGTATTTTGTTTTAATTTTTAAAAAACATATTGAAAGCAGAGGTAAAAAAAACAAGTGATGACACATACCATGCTAGATTATTGTAGTTTAGGAAATAGTTAGGATATTCATACCAAATGATGAACATAGAAACTAAGAGAGAATTAATATCAAAGTGCATCGTCATAGCAAGAACCTTGCGTGAGTATAGTCTAGTCATCCATGAGAATTGAATGTGTTTGTTTGGTATATAATATTAATTATGATTGTTTGATGTTGAATTTCTCAACTATAACTCAATCTCCCATTAATTTCTCAACTTCTATTCAAATCAGCTTCAAATCCTTTCAGATTTAGTCAGTAGTTAGCTTCAAATTCTCACAACATTTGGATTAGTTTAGATTCATATGCCAATAAATTATTTAGGATTGGACATCTCTATTTTTAAGTTTTGATTTGAGTGATGCGATAACAGCTAGAACACAATCTTCGGCAGAACGATTCTTACTTTTTCTGTACTATATATCGACAACCAGGTAACCACCATATTATAGGGTAAAGTTATAGGTTATTGTGTGCTTTACAAGCTAGGCAATAATAAATTGATCCATAAAAATAACTTCTTATCCAGATTCCCAGTCTTAACAATCATTCCAGTCAAGAATTCCGGCCACGCCACCTCAAAGAGGAAACCACCATACTATGGGGTAAAGTTATAGGTTATTGTGTTGTTTTTTAAAATATTTTTTATTAAAAAATATATTAAAATAATAATTTTTTTAATTTTTAAAAATTATTTTTGACATCAGCGCATCAAAATAATTTATAAACACTAAAAAAATATTAATTTGAAGCGCACCAAAAATTATTTTTGACATGAACACATCAGCGCATCAAAAATATTTTTAAAAATATATTTGAAATGCGAAAACAAACAAATTTTCGAGTTGTCAATTCTGGATTATAAAAATGGACAAAAATCCATTATTTTTATGATGATCGAGCAAATAATTAAGAAGGTGTTAAATCTTATATCTCCTTCATTATTTTTCCTCTCTATCTTTTTCATTATTAAGCTCTCTGATTTTATTTTTCTTTCTTAAATCATGACGATCATACTAATTGAAATTTCCTCGACATGAAGGGTCTTTCTTTTCCTAGTGCAAAAGCAAGGATGGTGATGGGTTTCGATAGTCTTGTAGCTCCTGCAAATTTATATAAAATATCTAATAATATTATTTAAATTCCATGCATATATTACCTTCTATATAGTTTCTACATAAACATATGTTTTTTAAAATATTTGGGATCAAATTCAGTAAAATTTATAGTTTTGGTTATAAATTTTAATTTCCATATCTTGTTTACACTCTAAACTAAGTAATCACAATCAAGTATCTCCGACCCCTCTATATAATATCAAAAAACTATACATAACTTTATACATTTCTATCAATGATTATGTAAAATAGTTTTCACTAACATACCCACCTGGGCCCTGGCAACGAGAGCCGAACTATATCATCTGTTCGTCGTGCATCTTTATTTCTTCAGCACCGGGCAAGTCTAATTTGTGGGGACTCCATGGACGAGAATCGTACTGGCTTACTATAAATTTGGGGTCCCTGCATGATGAAACCTTTGGCAATTAAGCACATGATATGTCTCTCTTTGGTTACCGAATGAGAAACATAAATTTTTGACAGATTTCGGAATTGGACAGTACATGGAATTTTGAAATCAGAAGAAGAAAATGACATGATAATGCACGGGTACAAGGGCATGTTGGAGTTGCTTGTTCATGAAAATGAAAAATAGAAGGCCATTGGAAATTATAATTCTGGCGGGAGGAAAGTAAACGGTGTCAAAACAATTATCATCAACTCAAGAACTTAGATTATTAAATAAAATCTCAATGATAGTTTTACATTAACTTTATTACATACTTTCAAGTACAAAAAATAAAAATAAAAATAAAAATAGACGCAATAAGATTTAAACTCTTGATACATAAATTTAAATTAATGAAAAACCAAAACAAAATTATGTTATATTCTAACGACTGAATTGGATAACTTCATCAAATTTCCTTGATTAATAATAAGCAAGGAAGACTAGAATTTCCTAGCTTTAACAATAGACAAGGGAATCTTTACTTCCATAAATTAGAGAGAAAATTGTTTCAGCTGGTGGGGTAGCTTTAAGAATATATCCATGTGTAGTTGTGTATCATTTTCCTAAATGAAGACTAAGACTAGAATTTGAATTAAAAAATATAATTTGTTATGACTAATTATCTTCATGCCGATTAACTTAGTTGGAAAAAGTCATCAAATAACAAAAAACAATTGGAATTTCCACTTATAAATATATGGTTCATATTGTTGTATGTGAAAAAATGGAGAAATTTGATCAAAAGTCAAGTAATAAGTTCCAAGAAGGGATGGTGATATAGTTGGGCCTATGATAATGAGTAATTCTGAACAATCATGTGTTAGTCTACAATAACTAAATGAAGATCTGTCTATAGATTATGTGGATAGTCTGGCAGATACATTTATGAACCAATGGAATAAATTTAAGTCTAAAAAGAGATCTAATCGTGCTAGACCAAACTAACAACTTAAAAAGACCATAATTTTTGACCCAACCATTGGATTGTGCTCAAATATTTACAAGAGTTTCTAGAGGTTGTTTTCCCTTCAGTAGCTACTGCATCGCTACGCGAATTGTTGAATCTTTAGATATCAAAAATCTCATTAAAGCCTCTAATTTTAGCAGTTTTTATGATTTTCCTTCTTATTTTTGGATTTCCTATTTATTTTGGATATTATGCTTCTTCTTTTCTTTGTAATTTCAAATTTTTGTTTTGTTTCCTAGTTATGGTTAGGTTTCTAATTTATTTAAAGTTTTGTAAACCTCCTAAAAAGATAGACTTCATTACTATTATTTCAAAGAAAATAAACTTGTGAATTTAAAGTTTACATTTGCAACTTTGTTTTTGCTTATCAAAGATTGTGTTTTTTGATTATTGTTGTCTTTAATTTTCACCTGATAGAAAACATATATTGTATTGACTACTCTTTTTGTTTTGTTCAATATTTTTATAATTGCTAATTGGAAAAAAAAACAAAAAACAAAAACAAAACCAAAAACTCTTATCTGCCTTGTCAAGTAAGATTTGGAGATATTGAACATACTTTTCACATGAAGTTTTGTGATTTTATTATCTACTTTAACTTATATTTTTTTTTTTATCTTATATAGATCTGTGTATGCATTCAAATTCTTCTATGCTATGTTAGCATATCCTCTAAAAGTTTTTTATTGATATAATTATTATGTTTATGAAAAGAAATCAAATTTATTTTTAGAAAAAAATTACTTTGTATCACAACATAAGATCAGACAGAAGTAGGATTTTATTGGCTTACCATTATAAGAAATATTAGGGTAAATTGAAATGAGTAAAAAGAAAAATGAGTTACCTTAAGAAGGGCCAACGCGTAAATATTAGTTTGAAACTACATACTTCATTTAAGGATCAAATCAGAAAGATTTTAAGTTTTAAAGGGCTTTATGACCTCTCCACATAAGTTTAATATGAAATAACAAACATTATAACTTTGAGACACACACACCACACTGAAGTACATAGAAAAACTAATTCCAGAAAATTTCTTACCATAAAATAAAATTACAAAAAGTTTCATACTATGCATTATTCAAAAACTAAATCCAAATCAATTAAATCATTGTCAAAGAACCATCTCAACCCAATAGCCTAAGCTGTTAGGTAATATTCCAAGATATGATTTATATTATTCTCCAACACACTCCCTCGAATGAAAGCTCTTTGGGCTTGAAACTTGCACAAGCCAGCATTACCTTGTCATTAATTTTTATCAAATAAATGGGGATAATGAGATTCGAACTCGTGACCGCTTGGTCATCAAGACTCTGATACCATGTCAAAGAACCATCTCAACCCAATAGCTTAAGCTATTAGGTGATCTCCCAAGATATGATTTATATTATTTTCCAACAACCATACATGTTTTTTTTTTAATTATTGTATTCGTATATATTTAGCACTCAAGTGCTTTGCTGGTCACTTGACTTGTACATTTAGCATTACAAAACCTAAGTTATTAAACTCGGTCCGACCTCTGATCTTGTCCATGACTAAAGTTATGGGTTAATCTAGATTGAATTGGATTAATATGTTTCAATTTTATTAATTCAAAAAAAGAACGATTTGAAAAAAAATCAAATTGAGTTTTGACCAGGTCAAACGAGTCACGACTTAATTTGTTGAGTTAATTAAGTTAAAATGAGTCAACTTTGGGATGATTTTTTTTTAAATCAACTTAGGTTACAATTTTTATAATTATGCACAAAATTGTACCCATCTTGTTTACATCTCCCAAATAAAATGCACCCCTCGATATTTTAGTGTACACTAGTAGGGGGCCCGCGTTATGCCACGGAATAATTTTTTTTGGCATAAAAATATCAAAAAATGCTAATATCCAAAAGCGTTAAGTCTATCTGCAAAGCTAGACCCAAGACTTTTAGATCTGGCTGCAACGTCTGACTCAAGAACAATATTTATAATATTAATTATAATACCAATGGTAATATTTATAATACAAATAATAATATTTTTAATAATAATAATAATATTAAACTTATTTGACCCAAATTCATATACTTTTTTATCCATTGAAATCAAATTTATAATTTTTCTTCGATAGTAATAATATTTTTTAAAAAAATTATTAATGATAATGATAAGAATAAGAATAAAAAAAAATACTAATGATTATAAACTTGAGTCTGGCACCCTAACCAGACCCAAGTTTCAGGGGTTTGATTCCCCTAATAAGAATAAAAATAAATATTTATAATAATAATAATAATAATAATAATAATAATAATAATAATAATAATTTAAACTTTTATAACTCAAG
This sequence comes from Populus deltoides, assembly GCA_015852605.2. Classification (NCBI taxonomy): domain Eukaryota; kingdom Viridiplantae; phylum Streptophyta; class Magnoliopsida; order Malpighiales; family Salicaceae; genus Populus; species Populus deltoides. Next base: position 1,620,597 of record CM027587.2, on the reverse strand, counting down.
TTCTTATAGTTTGTAATCCCTTCAAATCAAATTTATGGTTTTTCTTTAATAGTAATAATATTTTAAAAAAAATTTAATAATAATAAAAATAGTAACAACATTAAGAATAATAATAACACTAAAAATCATAATAATAATAAGAATAACAACAATGATGAAAATTATTAAATTTACTCTTCAAATCAAACCTATGATTTTTTTCCAATAATAATAATATTTTTTTATCAAATTTATTAATAATTATATTAATAATAATAACAATTATAATATTTATAATATTAAGCACGTCTAACTCAAGTTCTTATAATTTTTAATTTTACCCTTCAAATCAAATCTATGGTTATTTTTTAATGTTAATAATGTTTTTTTCAAATTTATCAATTATTATATTAGCAATATTCATTATAATAAAAATAATAATATTTTTAATACAAATAATAATATTAAACTTGTATGATCCAAGTTTAAGTGGGTATGGCTGCAACTCCAGACCCAAAAGCCTTGGGTCTGGTTGCAACGCTAGGCCCAAGAGCCTTGAATGTGGGTTTGACAGCAAAATCGTGTCATGAAAGTATGATAACTAAATAGAAAAAAAATTAATATTAAAGAATGAAATTAAAAAAATTAATTGAAAAGAAAAAAACAAAGAAAAAAACAAAGCACTATTCTAATTAATAGTGTTTTTCGATGAATAGTGCTTTTCGAAAGAGGTACAATAGAATCCCCTCATGAAATCACAATAATCTAATGAAAAGTAAACAAAACAAATCATAAAGTTTAAATTTCAATCAAATCAATATTAAAAAATAAAATTGAAAGAAAAAAACAAATTAAGAAAAAAATATGAATCAACTGGGTTAACCTGTCAAACCAGTTTAATCCGTTAAACCTGGGATCCGTATTGTGAAAATATGATAACTAAATAGAAAAAAATAATATTAACAAATTAAATCAAACAAAACAAATATTAATTAAAAAAACAAAAAAAAATATTTAATTAAAAGCATAAACTATAACTAAAGAAGATCATGCTTTTACTGTAGATTGTACTGTGGAATTCACAGTAAAAAGCTAATCATCTTCGGTTATAGGTAATAAATATACGTTTGAGTTATTTTTAATCATGAATATATAATTGGATGTTGCATCACCCAACAACCAAAACAAATTAGAATTTGCATAATCATCGTATATCCTCTCTTTTCTAATACTGAAAATAGTAATTAAGCATTTATACATGATCAAGCTCTTCCGCGGCTTCTAGCCCACATCCCATTGGACGGTTATGGTCCTTCCAGGAAGCATCAAAACATATGACACCGTAACAACACGTGGTTCGAGGGCTCCCCCTCCTCCTCCCCCCCTTCTCCCTCTATAAACATGTTGTGGCTTCCCAAAAAAAACACTAAAGAAAGAAAGAAACACCCACCATTTGAGGAAGTCATAGTTTCCCCCTTTTATCACTCTCTCAAAAACATAAGCTCACCCTTCCAAAACCCATGGAACCTATTGAAAATATCGGTGAAGAATACCAAAATTATTGGGAGACTAAAATGTTTCTCCAAAATGAAGAGCTTGATAGGTATAGTGTGTGCATACCCTTTCCATGCATGGATTCTTGCTTTTGTTTTTCTTGTAACTTGCTCAGGTGGCTTTTTTATCTTTTTATTTTGAGGCAGTTGGGCAATAGATGAGGCCTTTTCAGGCTACTATGACTCAAGTTCGCCGGACGGAGCAGCCTCATCGGCAGCTTCTAAGAATATTGTTTCAGAAAGGAATAGGAGGAAGAAGCTCAATGAAAGACTCTTTGCACTTAGAGCCGTGGTCCCCAACATTAGTAAGGTGATGACATCAGCACTTCACAAATTTTGTTTCTTTCTTCAAGTTCTATCTTTAGATAAATTATTGAGTGTGATTTGGACTTAACATGAGTTGATTATTTTGTTCTTCTAGATGGACAAGGCGTCAATAATTAAGGATGCCATTGACTACATCCAAGAATTGCACGATCAAGAGAAAAAAATCCAAGCTGAACTAAGTGAACTTGAATCTGGGAAATCGAAGAAAAATCAGGGTGGTTTTGGCGTATATTACCACCAAGAGTTGCCAGTCTTGTTGAGATCCAAGAAAAAGAAAATTGATTATCAATTTTGTGATTTTGGAGGATCCAAGATTTCTCCTATTGAGCTTCTTGAAGTATGTCCCTTCGTCTCTCCTACTCTTATGCACTACTGATTTATTGATTTTCTTTTCTATTTTTTGTATATTCGTTTGTAGAAATGGTGGGGTAAATTTATTTATTTATTTATTTGCGCGGCAGCTAAGGGTTGCTTACATGGGAGAGAATACATTATTGGTGAGCTTGACCTGCAATAAAAGAACAGACACAATGGTGAAACTTTGCGAGGTTTTTGAATCATTGGGACTCAAAATTATTACAGCAAATATCACGACTGTCTCAGGGAGAGTCTTGAAGACGGTCTTCATTGAGGTTAGTCTCTTTAATTAATTTATTTTTTTCCTATACATATCATTTCGCGCATCTCCACATGTCACAGTACATATGGCACTAATTAAAACCACATGAGATTGAAGACAAATTAGCATGTGATTGTGACATCAAGTTAGATATGAATAATAGCCTAATTGACCATTAAGACCATAGGAGTTCTTGTTTTTTTTACCATGTATATCATGATTGATGAATATAACTCCACACGGAGATGTTATAATATCTTCTAATAATTGATAAATTATGGGTTGATTTTGAATCAAAATAGTAGTTTACATTCATTAATTATGATAAAAGATTGTTGCGAAGATATTTCAGCTAAAAGAAGGTAATTAAACCCCACAACCTTTCAAGATAAACGTCCACCACCCATTAAGATGTAAAAATCAAGTTTATTTTCAAACTAGAGTGCAAAGATCAATCATATTTTTGGTAAAAAGTTTGCTGGTGTCATGATATTGATTTAGTTGTGCTCGCTGTGATGTGAACACCCTCTTCTTTTGGCTTATATGCATATATATACATATACATATAACCAAAATAAAGAGAATAGAGTGAAAAATCAAATCAAATCAAATAAATAAATACATAAGCGTATTAACGGTTAGGATACTTGGTGATTTAGTTAGCATCCCATCATCAAAAAGACGAGTATTCAAAGGGCAAAGTGTGGAAGTGGCATAAAAAAAGTGAGGCATGAATAGTTGGGAACCGATAAGACCACTTTAATAAAGTGGGATCATACCATTGCGATTTTAATAATTTGGGGCAATCATGATTGGTGCAAGCCAGAGTGCTGGAATAAAAACAATCGAGAGAACAAAGTGATGAAAGGACCCCATCAATTTTCCACCATGTACAAGCATAAATAATCTTTTCCCTCTTTAGTGATCTAACCCATTCACAATTGTTTTGTGGGAATTAGTGGGATCTTGTGAAGATCTTTTTTCCACTCCGCAAACTAGATCACTTGAAAATATATGTCTTATTAGATGGTAATGGCACGAAGCTTTAAAATCTGGTGCTATTACCGTCAATCTTGTAAAGATATTTGAGAATAAAGATATTTGGGAATATGGTAATGGTTGTTTTTTAAAATAATTTTTACTTAAAAATATATTAAAATAATATTTTTTTATTTTAAAAACATTATTTCTATATGAAAATACTAAAAAATTAATTTGAAGTAAATAAAAAAATTTAATTTTTTTTTAAAAATACTTTTAAAAAAAACAGGGTCTAAATCAAATGTAAAAAACTCAACAATGAATAAAAGTCATTAAAATCATTGTTAAACTTCATTCAAGGTTGGCACGATACAAGTTCTGAATACAAATCAAGTGGGTTAAACTAGACTCGAGTTAGGTTTCAAGTCAATCGGGTCCTAGATCAGATTAAGTTTAATAATAGTTATACACTACATCAACTCTCGAGTGATTTTTTTAAAACCAAACCCAAGTTTTTATTGTAAATGTAACTCAATTTAGGTTTCAGGCCCAATCTCGAATGATTTCAGAACTTGTTTGGAAATGCATCAAAATAATATATATTTTTTATTTTTTTAAAATTATTTTTGACATCAAAACAATCTAAAAACATAGAAAAAAATTAATTTTAAACAAAAAAATTTTAAATTTGTTAAAAACACGATATCAATCACTTTTTCAAATAATACCTAAATTTAATAATAGTGACTCCTTACATTTACAATAAAAACAAATAAATTGTACTTACAAAAGTGATATTTTAATGGTTTATAAATGGGAGCCGCAATAAATTAACTGAAAACGGACAACAAGATTCAGTTTTTTTAGGTGTCCATATCACAGATACAATGTTTAGTTTGCCAAAAATAAGAAGGCATGTTTCCCACATGCAATGTATTTTCAAATATGGAGAAGCAAAAGCACGTAAATCTCATGGCATAATAGAAGGATGAGATGCATACAAAGACATGCTTCTAATTTTATGAACTCTCTGAGGTGGATCTAACTCAATTTGACCCTTCCAGTAATCACCCTTGCTGTTTCATATTTGTATAACCTTTTTTTATTCCCTAACTATAGCTTCATGGCACACTGCAAAAGCATGGTGAAAAATGAAGCAAGGAATTAACTCGGTTTTATTATCTGGTCAACCCGAGATAAAACCTAGTCAAAACCAGATTAAAATCTTATAATTTTTAGTAAAATAATAGAACCTAATCCAAGATTCTGGTAGTTGATTGAAAGAATTAACTTACGAATTAGCATGTCAAGTTTTTCCTAAAAACAACACTTAAAAGATGCCCCTTTGAAGATTTTTTAAAAATTTAAAACAATATAATTTTAATAAAAATAAAATAAATTATGTTTTTTTTTTACTAGCTCGACTAAACCCAAACCCTGTATCAACGGGTCTCCAAGATGCCCGTCCAGCTATATAAGAAATTTCAATTATTGGAAGCATTATTATCGCATCGGTGAGTACAATATTCTCATAATAACTTAACATCATCAATGGTTGGATTCTAGCTGAGTAATGGTAAAGACAGGATTGACTATCTTCTTGACTAGCGGTTAACTCTATAAAACACATGTAGTTGTCACACCAAGCTGGTTCTTTTTATTATTATTATAGGTGCTCGGGCATGTATTTGTTTTTTTAAAATATATTAAAATAATATTTTTTATTTTTAAAAAAATTATTTTTAACATCAACATATCACAACGATATAAAATTATTAAAAATAAATAATTTTAAATAAAACAATAGTTAAATTTTTATAAAACATTGTTTAAACCACGTTTACAGACAACACCTGAAGGGCTATTGTTTACTGTAATGGAAAATATTGAAGGTGTCCGGCCAAGAGGGTCTTGGCTGACTTGAGAAGCATTTATTATAGATAATAAGCCTGGCTAGCTTGTCATTCAATCAAATGTGGTCATGCTAATTAAACTCAGGTCCAAAAATAAATAGCAGAGTGTTTTTTAAAAAAATATATCAGTTCAGTCTCCTTTTACCAGATTGTTGATGCTTGTAATGAAGATCGAAATCAGCTATAAGATTTATTTTTGTAATGTATATAAGAAAAAAAGATAGATTTTGGTTCGATGAATAATTGAAAATATACAAAAAGAAAAATCACAAAACGTTTGTCAAATTTGTTTTGCAGGCAGATGAAGAAGAGAAAGATCAATTGAAGATAAGAATTGAAGCAGCCATTGCAGCTCTTAATGATCCACCAAGTCCTATGAGTACGTAACTAGATTAATATCAAATCCAAGCACAATGGATATCACTTTGCAACCATGCATGGATTTTCTTTTTCCTTTTAACTTCTTTTTTTTTTCTCTCTCTTTATTGAGGTTTTTCCTCCTTGTTTCCTTGATGAAGGGTTTACAATAGTAGAAATCGTATAAAAAAACGCATGTATGGTCACTAAACTTGGATTTCATTTGACGGTTTAATAGTATTTTAAGCAAAAAAAGAAAAGAAAATTATAACTTCTAAGAATAAATAGACTTTGTTTAAGGGATTTTAGAATAAATTCTCTGCTTTTTAGAAGTAATAACATAAAATCTAAAAGCTTCGGTGAAAAAGAAAGTGTTTTCTATGGCCGTAGGCCTAAGTACATAAAGGAGGCCTCGAAGCCATCGTTCATCGAAAAGCTAGTAAGACATGCATAAATTTTCAAATTTTAACTTATGGCCCGTCTTGCTGGATGGAATATATCGAGAAGCACTAGCACATGCATTAAGAACAAATTTCTATGCAGGAATATTTGCGCGTGGTTAAAAATTTAAAAGGTATAAATTAAAGAAAAGATGATGCTGTCGTCACTTTATAGTTCATAGTTAATTTCAAACGATTGCCTCATGTTTCTCTTGAACTGAACATTAAAAAAAAATGTTCAAATGTTGCTTATATTTTTTTCCTAACAGAAAAAAAAATTGTGAAAATTTATCAGACATAACCCGATTGACTTTACTGGTTCAAAAACAATTCATACAACTCATAAAAACAATATTTGATTAAATAAAATTTCAAGATAATATCTTTTTTTAATATTAAAATAACAACATATTAAATTGACCTGAGATAACGTGTCAAATTCGTGACCCAAATTATAAAATTGTGATAACCTCATTGAAAGCAAATCAAAATAAATTATGAAATCTAATTTTTAATCAAAATAAATATTATTCTTGAATTATAAAACTAGGATAACCTAATGAAAATAAAATTGAAACAAATCATGAAGCCTAATTCTCAATAAAACACAATATTAATTGATGAAATTGAAAAAAAAATAAGTCAATTAGATAAACATATCAAACCTGTAACCCGAATCATGAGACGAGGACAACCCAATAAAAAACAAATCCAATGTTGAAGGATATGTGACCTGAGTTATAAGACCAATAATAACCTCTTAGAAGAAAACAAAAAAAAAACAACTTGATTTAACTATAGTTAAAATGTTAAAACCAGTGATCTTAATCGTGAATCCAAGATATTTTCATAAAAAACAAGTTACAACATATTATAAAGCTTAATTTCCAATTGACTTAATGTTTAATTGATAAAATTAAAAAAAAAATCAATTAAATAAAAGATACAAAAAAACAATCCGAGTCAACTCGGGTTAACCTGTTAAACAATATTCTCGAGATAACCTAATAAAAAGTAAACAAAACAAATCATGAAATTTAATTCTCAGTCAAATTAATATTAAAAGATGAAATTAAAAAAAAATGAGTTAACTGAGTTAATCCGTTAAACTAGGATAACCTGTCAAACTTGAAATCCATATCATAAGAGTGTAATAACTAAATAGAAAAATAAAATCTAATATTAGAAAAAAAAACATTAATTAAAAAAAAAAAAAGCAAAGTTCATGATGACGAAATTAATATATAAAACAAGACGTTTTCATTGCAATTAAACTAATAATACTATGTTAAGCAATACTATCAAGAACAAATCTATTTTCAAGGGGGAAAAAATGGTGGAACGTATGATAAACATGTTAATTATAGGATCAATAACCTTTTTATATAAACATTAAAATAATTGTAGCGTTTTGATTTTATTTTTTTCTAATAAACTTTGTTTGTGTTGATTGTTTTTTTTTTTTTAATAACACACTTAAATAGCTAATGTAAACCAGACTTAAAAGAATTTGTATCATTTCCTTTTCTCAGTCCCAATCTCAACTTCAAGCTTACCAATCTTAACCTCCTACGCTTGACTTCTAAGACCCCCAAGAGCTCTTAATTCTCTCTTTTTTTTTATAGGCAAATACATTAAAGCCTGAAGAAGGCAAAATTAACAACCTAAAAGGCTCGGGGAAAGCTGAAAAAACATGAACAAAATAGTCATGCCAAGGCACAGACATAACCCTACAGCAGAAATTAGCAAGAAGCAGAGATCTATCCCCTGCCAAAGCCTTCCACAAGTAGGCAACCAAGAATCTTGTCCCTGCGTAACAGAGTCCCGAGGCATGAAAATCTCCATGAAGATTTAGAGTGTGTTTGACAGTGTGGTTGTGGTTGCTTTTCAAATAGTTTTTCATGTCGAAATATATGTCAATGATGTTTTTTTATTTTTTAAAAATTATTTTTGACATCAGCACATCAAAACGATCCAAAAAGTACAAACCGTACTCAATTTTAGCAAAAAAAAAATTCAAAATTTGACGAAACGCAATTACAAACACAATGCCAAACATACCCAGTATCAAACACAACACACTCAATTATTTTTATTCTTGGAGTCAGTAAGTACTTATCAAAGCCAAGCCACCAATCTGCAAGCTCTGTTAACATCTGTCGTCTGGTGGCTGGAGAAAATCTAGAGGCAAGTATGAAGAACTGATCCAATATTGAATCTTAATCTTAATCTCGATCTTAACCTCTTACGTGCTCAGGACTTAGCATGATCTCACTCTTTCCATCAAGCATCTTAGAATAAAATTACATCCAATTAAGACACCTCAAACCTGACCCAGCTAGATCTTCAATTACCTTGGGCTCTATCTTTTGATTGTGATTGTCGAGGACTTAAAACCAACCCCGACTTTGAGCACCCTAGATCTGATCTAAACTCAACCTTGATCTAAACCTAATCTCAACCTCAAAAGCCTAGACTCAAACCCGTCCCCATCTTTCCCTCGAGACGTAATCATAGTTCGTTCCTCGGGCGCCTCAAACCGAACCCTATCCTTGGATGTTTAGAGCCCGATACCCTAACCTTGACCTACTATCTCGAATCCAAACCTATCCTGGTCCTAAGCACTCCAAAACTATCCTGGCCTTCATTCGAAAGGAGGAGGAAATAGGGCTCCATGCTAAGCACCATTGCCGTGTCTAAGCTTCTATCTCATGACAACCAGATTTCAATCCTACCCTGATATGAAGTTTGAGCCATCCCTACATATTCTAGACATTATCGGATATGATATGCGCTATTTCCCTAAAATCTAAAACAGAACCAAACTTCCAAGTGATTCGTTAAAGTAAAAACTAGTTTTGGTAACCATTTAAAAAAAAAAAAAACTTTTGGAAACTATCTACTTTTTTTATAAAAAAAAATAATGCCAAACAACTTTCTTACTCTTTTAGGAATATAATATATTTTTACACTAATAAAAAAATATAATATATCTTTCCCAACCCAAACAAGAACATAAACATCAAGAACCCATCTCAAAAACCCAAGTTAAACCCCAAAAGAACAACGATAGAATTGCTAATATCAAAGAGGAAGAAGATAAAAGGCTAACCTTCAAATCTTCCATCTTAAGCTTTTCTCTTCATTTCCACAGCCAAAAACTGAAACTTCACAGCAACCCATATCAAGTTTCACACCTTTAAAAGCTAATCCTAAAAGAGTTGTTCAGTTTAAGCCTCCCATTAACAGGCACTCGATTTTGGATGAGGAGGATGATGAATATGAGGAGGGAAAGGAGAGGAAAAGAAAAGGGAATGAGACCTTTTTGCAATCTGATTCTTCTTCAGTGAAGGGTTTTTGTCTAGTATACCTGCTCCTAGAAATTCAGCTACTTTAGGGGGTTGCTTCATTGGGTTCTGGGTCTTGAAGGAGGTCAGTGATTGAAACTGATGGGTCCACTTCTAGTTCTGGATCTGGGGTTGATCAAAGTAATGAAAGTTGTGAGAATTACGATGTAGGTTTTGATTAAGATGGAGAGGATTATGTGAATCGTGATAGTTAAGATCACAGTTTGGGATCATATTAGGGTTTTGTCCAAGGAGAGAGATCATAAAATCTTGCAAAGGTGTTTGTGTTTGCTGTGGTTTGGAGTTTAAGGGAATATTTTTCAAGTCCACCACAGGATGCATTTTCTTTAAAGACCAGCAAGTGCTCAAAATCCTAGAGAACTCTATGCAGACTAGATTACAGAAATAATGATAGCCTGATTCCCAAAGACGGATATTCACCGAGACGATGCTATTTTATTGTATCCCGCTTTTGTCGAAAAGTATTTTTTAAAAAAATAAATTTTAATAAAATAAATTATTTTATAATGTTTAGTAGTGTAATGAAAAATAAATTGAAAAATATATTTTAATATTTGGTTATGTCATGAAAAATAAGTTGAAAAATAACTTTTTAATGTTTTATTTTTCTCAAGTTTATTAAAATAACGAAAAACAAATCTTACAAATTAAAAAGTTGAATGAAAATGAAATTGAAAAAAATATAATTTTATAAATTATATCAAATAAAATAAATAATAATTAAAATAATAGAGATCAAATCTAAAAAAAATAAAGAAATTAAAATAATAATAATTAACATTTCATAAATTTTTTAAAATAAAATAAGTAACAATTAAAAGAATGATGATAAATAAAAAATTTAATAAAAAAATAATATGAAAAAACAAATAACAATTATAAAAATGAATACTAAAATTAAAATAAAAAATAAATTTTAATAGATTAAATTAAAAAATAAATATTCAAAACAAAATATATATAGTAATTAAAAGTTTAAGGATCAAATTTGATATAATCAGTAAATAATATGACATTTTAATTTTTTCACAACTTCCAGAAAGTATTTTTCACCTAAATTTTTTAAGAAAATTCTTTTTAAAAAATCAAGTTAAATTTATTTTGATTAGAAAATATTTTTTATTGATTAATTTTTTTATAAATAAAAAATAATTTTTTATAAATTACTTTTCAAAAAAACAAAACTCTACTTTTATTTTCTCTCTTGAGTCAGGCTCTTTGAGACATGACATGAAATCGAGTTTTCTGGATGATGTCTCTTCCGGCCTCTGCGTAGGGTACTTTGACGTGACCCACAGAATCTTAATCTTAATCTCGATCTTAACCTCTTACGTGCTCAGGACTTAGCATGATCTCACTCTTTCCATCAAGCATCTTAGAATAAAATTACATCCAATTAAGACACCTCAAACCTGACCCAGCTAGATCTTCAATTACCTTGGGCTCTATCTTTTGATTGTGATTGTCGAGGACTTAAAACCAACCCCGACTTTGAGCACCCTAGATCTGATCTAAACTCAACCTTGACCTAAACCTAATCTCAACCTCAAAAGCCTAGACTCAAACCCGTCCCCATCTTTCCCTCGAGACGTAATCATAGTTCGTTCCTCGGGCGCCTCAAACCAAACCCTATCCTTGGATGCTTAGAGCCCGATACCCTAACCTTGACCTACTATCTCGAATCCAAACCTATCCTGGTCCTAAGCACTCCAAACCTATCCTGGCCTTCATTCGAAAGGAGGAGGAAATAGGGCTCCATGCTAAGCACCATTGCCGTGTCTAAGCTTCTATCTCATGACAACCAGATTTCAATCCTACCCTGATCTGAAGTTTGAGCAATCCCTACATATTCTAGACATTATCGGATATGATATGCGCTATTTCCCTAAAATCTAAAACAGAACCAAACTTCCAAGTGATTCGTTAAAGTAAAAACTAGTTTTGGTAACCATTTAAAAAAAAAAAACTTTTGGAAACTATCTACTTTTTTTATAAAAAAAAAAATAATGCCAAACAACTTTCTTACTCTTTTAGGAATATAATATATTTTTACACTAATAGAAAAATATAATATATCTTTCCCAACCCAAACAAGAACATAAACATCAAGAACCCATCTCAAAAACCCAAGTTAAACCCCAAAAGAACAACGATAGAATTGCTAATATCAAAGAGGAAGAAGATAAAAGGCTAACCTTCAAATCTTCCATCTTAAGCTTTTCTCTTCATTTCCACAGCCAAAAACTGAAACTTCACAGCAACCCATATCAAGTTTCACACCTTTAAAAGCTAATCCTAAAAGAGTTGTTCAGTTTAAGCCTCCCATTAACAGGCACTCGATTTTGGATGAGGAGGATGATGAATATGAGGAGGGAAAGGAGAGGAAAAGAAAAAGGAATAAGACCTTTTTGCAATCTGATTCTTCTTCAGTGAAGGGTTTTTGTCTAGTATACCTGCTCCTAGAAATTCAGCTACTTTAGGGGGTTGCTTCATTGGGTTCTGGGTCTTGAAGGAGGTCAGTTATTGAAATTGATGGGACCACTTCTAGTTCTGGATCTGGGGTTGATCAAAGTAATGAGAGTTGTGAGAATTACGATGTAGGTTTTGATCAAGATGGAGAGGATTATGTGAATATGAAGATCACAGTTTGGGATCATATTAGGGTTTTGTCCAAGGAGAGAGATCATAAAATCTTGCAAAGGTGTTTGTGTTTGCTGTGGTTTGGAGTTTAAGGGAATATTTTTTAAGTCCACCACAGGATGCATTTTCTTTCAAGACCAGCAAGTGCTCAAAATCCTAGAGAACTCTATGCAGACTAGATTACAGAAATAATGATAGCCTGATTCCCAGTACAGATATTCACTGAGACGATGCTATTTTATTGTATCCTGCTTTTGTCAGAAAGTATTTTTTTAAAAAAATAAATTTTAATAAAATAAATTATTTTATAATGTTTAGTAGTGTAATGAAAAATAAATTGAAAAATATATTTTAATATTTGGTTATGTCATGAAAAATAAGTTGAAAAATAACTTTTTAATGTTTTATTTTTCTCAAGTTTATTAAAATAACGAAAAACAAATCTTACAAATTAAAAAGTTGAATGAAAATAAAAATGAAAAAAATATAATTTTATAAATTATATCAAATAAAATAAATAATAATTAAAATAATAGAGATCAAATCTAAAAAAAATAAAGAAATTAAAATAATAATAATTAACATTTCATAAATTTTTTAAAATAAAATAAGTAACAATTAAAAGAATGATGATAAATAAAAAATTTAATAAAAAAATAATATGAAAAAACAAATAACAATTATAAAAATGAATACTAAAATTAAAATAAAAAATAAATTTTAATAGATTAAATTAAAAAATAAATATTCAAAACAAAATATATATAGTAATTAAAAGTTTAAGGATCAAATTTGATATAATCAGTAAATAATATGATATTTTTAATTTTTTCACAACTTCCAGAAAGTATTTTTCACCTAAATTTTTTAAGAAAATTCTTTTTAAAAAATCAAGTTAAATTTATTTTGATTAGAAAATATTTTTTATTGATTAATTTTTTAATAAATAAAAAATAATTTTTTAAAAATTACTTTTAAAAAAAACAAAACTCTACTTTTATTTTCTGTTTTGAGTCAGGCTCTTTGAGACATGGCATGAAATCGAGTTTTCTGGATGATGTCTCTTCCGGCCTCTGCGTAGGGTACTTTGACGTGACCCATAGAAACCAGGAATTTGTTTCAACTTTAACCACAGAAGAGTCGTCAATTCAAGTTTTAGGTAAAAGTGGTCTTGTTTGTTTTGTATTTATTGTACGGTTACTGTCGGTTATATGTTAATTTTTTTTTGGAGCCTTTTGTTTTAAAAAATAATAATAAAATAAAATAAAAAATATTTAAAAAAAATAATACACTTTCAAAAATAATAAATTATTTGTACTGAGTCACCAAAATTGTAAGCATCTCTTTCAAATTGCAAAATTTGAAATGCATGGGATTTAATTAGGAGATAAGAAAAGAGAAAAAAAAAATTCAACCAAAACTATAATGATAACATTATTAATATTATTGGAAAGATATTGACAGAACAAAACTAGCAACATCAAAAAAGTTATTAACAGTGATTGAAATGGGTCACACGAGCGATCTAAAAGCAAATGAGCCCCGACACTCTTAGACAGTTCATATGGCTCACTTCATTCGCCGTTTTGTGATCTTTTTTGGTGTCATCAAAATTGTTTCATTGAAATCTTTCAAACGGCACTGTTGATGGCGTCGTTATCAAAGCTTTGAAGTGCCTCTAGGGTTATTTTTTTCTCTCATCTCTACTCTTTGTCATTTGTGAAGAGAGAGGAGAGATAGAAAACAAAGAAAGAAAAAAATATAAAAATATTGGAGATATATCAAAGCTCCGATGACGATACTAACAACATCGTTAGAAAGATTTCAAAAAAATATCTAAAAACATCAAATCTTTTGTCTTTTTATTTTTTTATTTCATTTTTTCTCTTTCTCCTTGTCAAATGTTGTGCCTTTCAAATTTTGCAATTTGAAAGAGTAGCAGATTAAGTTGAATGTCATTTGTTATTCTTGAAACTCTGATATATTCCTTAATATTTTTTGTATTATGTTATTTTATTAAAAAAAAATTTAGCATGCCAGAGTCCAAAGATACTCTTGTATTTTCTATATGGACTCTGCTTGATGTCCAAATATGCCGTCGACGAGCATGGCTTTCATTTTGATACCTATGTTCTTCATCCAGCTTCAGATATGATTTTTCTTGGAATCCCTGCCATGGTCTTAAGTTACCATCCTGAATCCAACAAATTCGAAGAGGTTTTTGCAATGGCCAGCATTTTGAACACCTTTAAACATTTTTATTTATTTTAGCGAATAAATTGTTGTTGCTAATAACCAATCATTTTTACTTTTATAAAGATTTCATTCGAACACGTTCATACAACATACGAGATAAAAAGAAAAAATTCATGAAAAATTAAACTAATTTCTTTGAAGTTTCATGCAACTAAAAAAAGTACAGAAATATCAATAACTATTTAAAAAACAAAATTAATTCAATTTATTTTAGAAATACAACAAAGAGCAAAAAAATATTCTTTAAATGGAAACAATTAATGGAAAGGGAAAAAAAAATGTGAAGCATTGATCGCGTCTTTTTATTTTTTATTTTTTTTTGGCATAGGAATCATCTACTCCTGCTTTTTTTTAATATCAAGTAACAAGTGACTTGTTTCCTACTACTATCAAGATTCTAGTAAAAAAATATATATAAATACAGTACACATGCATATAATGCAAATATATGCATCTCAAATCAGATTTAAAGTCAGGTTTAACAACATTCGCAATCAATTATTCATCGGATAAAATAATTATCCGAAACAAAATTCACCCATTTGAAACAGTATCTATCATGTCCGGTCCGATCATCAAAGATACCATACCGCAGTGCTCATCTTGAGAGAGAGAGAAAATGACTTCTACGGATACAATTAATTGGTATGAAAAGGACCAGGAATGGATCATGGATGTGATAAGTTAAAAGTGCGCAGCTTAAAATGTGATTTCCTACCCTACTCCTAGGTTGCTAGATATAATACAGAGTTGGCAACCACGCAACAAAATACACTTAAGTTGCTAATTCATGAGCAGTTTGGCAGCAAGATCTTTGTAGCTGACTTTCTTCTTCACTGGCAGTAAACTGGGATTTTCAGCTGGCTTTTCGGTATCTAGGGTTGGAGTTGTATTTTCCACCTTCTTCATACTGAGGCTTGACTGTGCATAGGGACCTTCAGCTTGCTTTTCATCGTCAATTGTTGGATTTGTGGTCTCCCCCTTCTTCATACCAAGGCTTGGAATCATGTCCATTAAGATGGCATGAACTGGATCGACCATGACTTCTAGTTTCTCAGGCTTCTCAGTCACCTGGTCATAATACCTTCCGCTCATTTCAACATCAGGAGCTTTATCTAACCACTCCTCATGTCTGTTCTCTTCAGCAGTCTCCTCCTTTGCTTTACCTCTCCGTGATGATTCTGAATCTTCTACCGTTTTAGTTTGTTGGATATCCAAATTGTACTTGCTAACTGGCCCATGAATTTCTTCATTTCCTTCACTCATTTCGTTTTCTTCAATTTTATCATCATGCAAACAGCTTTCTTCTGATTTCTCTTCAAGTATTTTAGCAGGCTTGTTTGCTATTCGTGTCCGTGTTCTTAGAGCTTGCCCAGCACCTATTTTTCCCTTCTTTGTGCTCCCACCAGCAGGCCTCCCTCCATGAATTTCATAATTTCCTTCACTCATTTCGTTTTCTTCATTTTTATCATCATGACAACAGCTTTCATCTGGTTTTTCTTCAGATATTTTAGCAGGATTGTTTACGATGCATGCATGAGTTCTTCGAGCTAGGCCAGCACCCATTTTTCGTTTCTTTGTTATCCCACCAGCAGGCTTCCCTCCATGAATTTCATCATTTCCATCACTCATATCATTTTCTTCATTTTTATCATCATGAGAACAGCTTTCGTCTGATTTTTCTACGGATATTTTAGCAGGCTTGTTTACAATTCGTGCCCGTGTTCTTCGAGCTTGGCCAGCACCTATTTTTCCTTTTTTTGTGCTCTCACCAGCAGGCCTCCCTCTTTTCCTTGTTGTCTCCTTTTCAAGTGAGCCCAGTTTATTTGAATCTTTTAAAGCAGCTTTACTTCCTTTCTCCTTGGCTTCACTATCAGTAACTGATGGCAATCTCTCATTTTCTGCACCATCTGAAATGGGAGTTGCATCTTCCATATCTAGGTCACATACACTTGAGGAAAAGAAAAGGCAGTATGAATGAGCGGTGTTAGTTACACTGCTTATAAATAAAATAGAAGAATTTTAGAAGAGGCATGCATGAAAATGTGAGCAAGTTATGGTCCAACCAAAGTCTGATATATTATGATAATAAGTGGAAGAAATAATTCTATCATCGTCGTCAATACTAAGCATAAACCAGCATCTGAGAAACCATCATGACAACTTTCCACATTTTGATCTCTATTTCCACTAAGTTAAAAATGATAATCCCAAAATAAAAAATAATAAAGTTGAGCAGTAACAAATTACAATGGCTCGCCTACATGCAATTGAATAAAAAAAAAAAAATTCATACTGAAGATGGTCAGCAGGTAAGTCAGAGCAAAGCTAGGATTCAACTGCCCACAATTAATAGGCAACTAGTCCCAGAGAGGATGGGTAAATGGTGAAGTTATTGTCCCAGCAAACTATGAAAAATGATGTAGGCAGTCTTCCAGTAAATTTATGACTTGGATTTGAGTTTGAATATTACAACCTTAGCATATAAGACTTTTCACCCAACTTTACAATTCACAAACCACTACAAAATGTTGTATGATGTTCTGACTAGGTGTTTCAATTTCTTCTTAATAAGATAAAAGGATATCATATTTATAATTATTTCAGGCAAAAGTACATATGCACTTACACTTCTTTGCAGTTTGACTCTTCCAGACCAGATGGTTTCAAGTTATATGTATCCTCTAGCAACTTTTGCCCCCTCTCCAAAGAGTCCTCCAACCATTGAGATCCAATCACATACAACCTCTTATTCAGGAGAAAATGTTTCTCTGCGGTTGTGAAACTGTAGAAAGAATATCTATTACTATTTAAAAACAAAAAAATTGAAATTTCTCCTTGAATATTTAACAGTGTGAATCACTTGCATAATCAGCAACATAGATTAAGTTTCTAGCAATACTCTATTGTATTATATAATTTCATCAGCCATAACAGTCAATAGAGTTAAGTAATAAGTTAAGAACTATAATGAATTAAAACAGAAGCACCACTACAACCAAAATGAGATAGTAGCAGTGACATATCTGAATCTTTCCAATACAAAAAAACTGACAAGATGATCAAACCATGAAATCTTCTGCGGCACAACAAATGCTTCCAATAATCATGTTGAATTGGTTTGGAAATATGCAATATGTCATGTGAGTATGGGTTATGAGTCATGTGCAAAGATGCACCAGCTAAAAAACAAATAATTCAACTCGACTTGTCAAAGACCATTCTGAGATAAGTCATTGTATGTCTATTTATTCAGTACCCAGAAATATAATCACTTTCAATTTCCACCTAAATCTAGCAAATCAGATCCCGCTGCATCAAATAAAAAATGTGACTGTCAGCTTAAATTGACAGTCATAATACATGAAATTGCCACTTAAATTACTTCTTTATTCATGCAGCAAAGGCTATGCCCTTTGTAACACAATGTGTTGTGCTGCAACCCTACCAATAGGCTCACTCTTAAAATATTATTTAAACGAAAATAGAAAAAACAAAAGAACTATCAATTTTGTTATTCCAACTGCTTGACTTTTGAAATGACTAATAAAACCTTTTATTGATTTTTATTTTAAACCAACTTAGAAGGAATTTAAGTGAAAGACCCAAAATAAAATGAATGAAGTTACATTAGCCATTTTAAAAAGTTAGATAGCATTCAAACCTATAGTTAAAGATTCCGCATGGAAAGGAAGTGCAAGTTATCCAACAGTTTCAGCTGCCAAACACCCTTGATCATGCAGGAAAACAATCGATAACTTAGGAGTACCTTTTCACAAGGGAACCAAAATCCACATCAGATGCTGGTACAATCAGGACCACCAAATGAGTGGCATGAGCAATATTATTGCTGACTTTGCCACCACCCATGAAAATTTCAAGTTTCAACCTCCTAAATGCAAGTCCCAACAAGGATTCCCAATCGGGTGTTCTTCAAGAAAAAGTGAATTTGCAAGAAAACAAGTCAACAACTATTCAGATAATAAAGCATTCGACCACATAAAGGAAAGAAGATGTATTAATGGAGTTATAACAGTCATTAAATCTTACAAAGACTCTCTTGAAATGTGAAAATATACACAGCAGCCATGAAACAGAGACCATTTTTCCTCTGGACAGTACTTTTGCTTTAAGTCGTCTATGGCTTTGGCATCTTCTGATGCATTTATGTTGCTCAAAAGCTGGAAAGAATCAAATAAATAAAATAAATTGAATCCTCTCAAAATTCCATGTATCTATGTAGCAGTTCCATTACATCAACATAATATGATCAGAAATTAATGCTCCAAGTGTCCAAAAAGGTGAAAAGAATAATAAATGAATACAGTTTTACCTGTTTGATGTCTGAAAGATCAAGGTCCCAGTAGTAAGAATCAGAAAATTCATCAATTTCTTCGTGTAACTTCTTCTTTGAACCATCAGAGAGGAAAAGGAAAGACCTTCAAAAGGTATGTGTAGTCAAAAGCATTACAATCACAGCTTGTCATCAAAATGGATTAAAAAAAAAACCCACTAAGCAACGAATTAAATGCAGGACTCACTTTGGCTGCAATGGAAGGAGCTTCTTTTGCAAACAGCAATCCAAGACCCATGAATAATGAATAATATCTCCGTGAAGCTTTGCTGCTTGATATTTAATCCCTGATACATACCCCTCTATATTATTTTTCTCCTCCAAAAGAAGTGGTATTTATGAGAAACAAACAGTGTGTGATTGTGGTGAGAAGGAGAGAGAGAATGGATGGAGAGACCTTTGCTTTCAGCAGCTATACAATGGGTGACTGAGTTATTTAAATTCATTGAGAAAGTTCCCCCATTCTCAGCAACCATTTTGTGCAAGGATTCGAGAGAATTAGATGGAGGCACATTGACAAAGTCTGTACATGTTAAGGAAAGTTGCAAACATGGAAAAAGCAAGGGAAAAAGCTGATAATAGAGCATTGGAGGTTTAAAAACCATAAGGCAGCATAGTCCATAAAAGTGAAAATTTTCGAACTGAAAAAGTTTCAGAGAATTTCTACTTCATCATATTTCAAAATGTGCTTCAGTCATAAGAGGCAAAGAAATGAAAGCATGTAACAACCAGAAGAAGGATACAAAACATCATATTTGAAAATATCAAAGTTTCCCCCTTGATGTCAGAAATATCAGTCTGAATTAAATGAGATGGAACAACAGACACACTCTTTTTCTCTCCTTTCCTAGAGGATTTTATGTGTGTCGGTTTGCTATCTTGCACAT
Source organism: Populus deltoides (assembly GCA_015852605.2). Lineage (NCBI taxonomy): Eukaryota > Viridiplantae > Streptophyta > Magnoliopsida > Malpighiales > Salicaceae > Populus > Populus deltoides. The sequence goes on along the minus strand of CM027587.2, from coordinate 1,600,923 downwards.
CTCCGTACCCTTTTCCTTTTTGTGTGGTACCATTACTTGAATGTACTAGCTCTACAAATGCTGCAGTAAGAGAAAGGAAACAATTACCAAACTAACTTAAGCGAGCTAGACCCAAGTTCAATAGGTCAAATAATAAATTTATACAGCGCCAGTGATGCATGGAAAATCTGAACACATTATGTGTCCTTACACTGCACATCAAGACATTCATGCCAAGGCTTGTCATATCTCACTCTGTCAATACGCGGAAATCTCAAGCTGTATGGGGCAGAAAACACCTGGAAATCAGAAAGTGAACCGAGTTCAGGCTTGATCAGACAGGTATAAGCAGGAGTTATGATCAAGGAAGCATAACACGATTTTCAAAGGACTAAAACATTATGTTCTTCAAAAAAAAGAAAATAAATCAAATTTGACACTTCTAAACTACTAGGAAGAACTTAAATACTAAAGTTACACATACCTCAGAACTTATAGTCCGAATATCACTGGTAATGGAAAGTATAATTGATCTACAAAAGTTAGGAGCAAGAAAAAAATATTATGGGCCAGAATAATATCAGTAGAATACATATTCCATCCAATGTAACAGGAACCAGAACAGAAATTTTACTTGTCAGGGTTTTCAATCCACACATCTGGTCTCTCTTTTGAATTATTTGTAACTAGATAAAAACTTGGTGGTGAGTTCTTTGGGTATTCATTCTTCCTGAGAAAAAGTACATGTGAAAAGATACAAGTAAATATCTTTATGATAGCATCAACAAGATGCTCAAAGATGGACTAAAACTTCCAAATATGAGAGGGTTCTAAGGCTACACAGGCAAGGCCTTTGCTTTAGAAAAATGGACACTGCATGCCACCTAACAAAGACTATATGGCAAGTAATGATGAAAGTAAATCCTATTGTCAGACAATTTCAGTTCCATCCACAGCTTTGCAATGCTTCTCTTGAGTGAGTGATACAAGCATGTTTTAAACTCAGAATTCCAAAAGTACCTAAAATAAGGCTTTAGTTTGGAGACAACAGTATCCAGCTCCTCATCTGACAGCCCATTGCCCACTCTGCAAAAGGAGATAAATCTACAAAAGAAAAGAGTGACTTCATGTGCATTGAATTTTACATAGAATATCAACTAGTACATAATTATATTTACAGAAAATTGTCGGTAGGGGTAAATACTTACCGCCTGGGATATGTATTAGAAGCAGGACGCTCTGCTAGACCCAACAAGAATTGAGCCACCTGCAGTTTGTAAGAAAATTCTTATTCTGAAGGCCAAAGCATTAAGATCACATAGCAAACAGGATCCTAAGAAAGAAGCTGAAGAAACAATCCTATCCTGCAGCATTTTTCTGCGAGTGGCAGTTCAACACCTCCATCACTGCACTAGGAAATCGTTTCAATATTTCCTTTTCCCTAGATAAACAGTGTAAAGAAGAAAAAAAATTAGAAAGAAGGATGGCAAACAAACCTCTCCTCCACGACGTCCAGAACCATAGTATCCCCCTATTGACAAATACATCAACAGTGAAATACATTCAATTTCTTTAGAGGAACTAAAATTAAGAGAAACGAGCACAGACCTATGATAAGAACATCTAAGTCAGAACCAGCACGAATGTACTCAGGCTTCAGTTTCAACCACTTTCCACTCCGATCACTTGGATCCCATTTGGAACCAAGGTCTTTTAATACAATACCTTCATCCCTAAGAGCATACATCATTTAATAAATAAGAAATATTTAATTAACAACTCTTAGAAAAGAAAAAAAAACAAAAACGTTTCACATATATACACATGCTATGGACATGTTTCTCTCTACAAACAAATTTTGGAGTGGGGGGGCTGGAAATTGCAAGTTCATGTTTGTGAAGATACGGGAGACAATATTACAAGTTCATGGAAGGATTGAAGCACATTAGTAACTCCCAAGTTTCAATATCACTAAAAATAAGGCACAAGCTGTCCACACTAAGTAACAGCCACTCCAACCTAACAGATTTAGTGGGTGTTATTAGAAGAAGATTTATAACAATAATTAAATGAAAGAGAATACCAACCTGTTTTCAATGGTTTCCTTAAAAAACTTCTCAATGTCATCCACGTTATATGCAATAAGCGAACAATAAGGTTCCCCTGTATGATTAGTGTGAGAAAATTACTAATAATCCATAAAAATAGACATCACGTAAAACATTCACATAATAAAATTTTATATACATATACTAGAGCTTAGGGTTAAAATGCCAAGCAGTACAGTATCCTGCATATCCTAATGAGTCTGCATATCCAGACAAGCAACAACCATGAGTAAGTACTAAGCCAAACCGAGTATGTGTTTGGAGGGGGGGTGGGGGGGATACACCTAGCAAGTACTTTAGCTAGGAGTTGAGCATCCACTTGACTTGGGTTGATAACCTCCCAAGGACGCTTGACATTAGGATTCAAATATAGAAAAAACCAATCGGAAACATAATATATTAAAGGCTTTTTAAAATTCATTACTCGGATTTTATAACTATTAAATGAAAAAAAAAAAAGAGGAAATCTAATCTATTCATGTTGGATTCATAATATATATTAACATTCATCAGGCCTATTCATTTAAACCCACCAAACCAATAAGTCAAATCAACTTGACTTAATTGGTTTATTTTGGGCTCCAAATAGACCCAGCCCAACCAGCACATGCCTAAGGTCACTACCTAAGCTGCTACAGAAAATTCTACTCGCTACCTAAGTTGCAAACACAGTTAGTGCCAGCAATGACCACAGACTACCAAGGAAACAAGTTACTGAATTTACTTAGAAAAATCAAACAATTTTAGCTTGAACTTCATTTATACGCTACAGTCTACATCACATGAGAAGATTATTGAATGCATCAATTATGCACAAATGATACCAATGTTAATCTGTGTACCAGGAAGACGATGAGCATTAAGACCCCCATTGGGTACTAAGATCTCTAAACGACCCTTCACTGGCTTGACAACTTTACGGAGCAGCTCATGCCTTTCCTTCAAGGTTTGGTGAATCACACTTGTATCTCCAACATAAAGAATATCAAATGCAACATCTAGGCAATTATGTAAAGGTAAACTGAATCCATTAAATTATTTAAGTTGTGATTTTGATGATAAATTCATGTGGTTACTCAGAACTATTTTGTTATCTCAAAGCGAAAGAAAAGCTGAAACTGGGACTGAACTTCAAATCAAGTCTGACAAAAAGGATACAGCATAACTGCAAGAGAAAAGACATGCATTTTATATCTTAACCACTGATTTCTAATTTAGGAACAAGGAAAACAATTACTAACAAAGAAGAGATAAAAACCTGTCTATCACTATCAAGCCCATCCCTTGCAGCCTTTGCTGCGAAAAGATAGTATGTAGTTGTAAGTGATCATTATTCCCAGAAATGAAAACAAACACCCCCACCCCCAAAACAAAAGGGAAAAAAAAGGGCAAGATTTCAATCAATGTGTCAAATAACCTATTTCTTGATTTGAACCAAACTCTGCAAACCGATTCAAAGATGTATCCCAGACCAGCATTTCACCATCAAGAATACACCTACAACGTTATGAGGAAAGAAAATTAGTAGAATCTAACATTTCTAAACTTCACGAGGTTAAACTTGCGGTCCTGAAATTTTTCTAATGTTGGGTAATGATTTGGTACAAGGGAAATGGGGTTTAAATTTTACCTTTGTATTATTTAACCATGTTTGGTTGAATTTTTAAAGGATTTTAATTATTAAGGAGGTACTAGGTACCCCCATATTGGTGTTTTTGGAGGCTAAAATTTATTCTCCAGAAAAATTTTTGTCTCAAAATACACACTAAATTAATTTGTAATTGTCTCTCACCAATCAGTACTAGTAATTTAAATATTTTCTCTCTTCCCACTAACATTTAACCCTTCAATTTATGAATATACCAAACATCTTTAAAAACTGACTTTCACATCCTTAAAATTGCTCTTGGAATAACTCCTATATTAATTCACCCTCATATTTTTTAATCTCATACCAAATGCCACCTTAAAAAGATTCATTATGCATCTATGTCCTGCCTTGTCGTGTTGATCTTTGAACACTTAGCTAGCATTTGAATTATAATGCCAGTGATATCAAATATATTTGCAAGTTTTATACACAAAAGGTAGCTTCAAACACACACACATAGACACATTATCCTAATAAACATGGAAGAGGAGTAGGAAGGCCTGCAGTGAAATCATCCATTTAGAAAATAGTTTGGCCTACCTGTGTGTCTTGCAACTTGCAGGACACACAAAGCAAAAGAAAATTAAAAAAAAAAAAGACATAAAAACCAACATAAAGAAGACAATAATAACTAGAGATGGGATTACCTCTCATCCAAAACATTTTGTACAATAATGTCCGATATTCCATGAGCATATTCAGAGTGATCTAGAAAGTTCCTGCACCAGTATCCTGCATGAGTATCTACGAAACAAACTCAGAAGTGTGTGCAGTTGACATTTCTCAACATGATAGACCTTAAAGAACTATTAAGTTCACAGTGATCTGAGTTTTGCAAAACTTCACATGGAAGAAAAATTGCTTGTCTTGGGAAAGTATTGACATATTGTAGACCTTGAGTTCAGGTTTTAGGAACTACAAAGATACATTTACTTAGAATCAGGAAACTACAGGCTTATGCAAAAATAAGCAGGTGAGAATAGTGTTACATGTAAAAGTATAAGCAGCATCTATTACCAACATAACTTTTAAAAAAAAATTAAAAAAAAAGACCTACCTCGAGAAATAGTGTACTTCCGCACCATTCTTATGTATTTGTATGCGATCACCATCAAATTTACATTCCACCACCACTTCCTTCCCATGCAACTGCAGAAATAAGGTACAGCATATGAGATGCTAGTTCTTAAAAAAAAGACATTAAAGAAAAAATGATGTGTACATTGCAAATGCATTCATGTAATCCAAAACTTTTTTAAAAAAAATGCTGGAAGAAACCTTTTTCCATGCAGCATGTGCATCACTAACTCTCATTGCTAGTTGAGGGCGCACTGCTTTTCCAACTTCAATATCCTGAAACAAAAACATAAAGAAAAAAATCATAATTCCACAAGGTGCTAGTCGTTAACATATAATGATGTTGCAAGACTGACCAAAAACACAAGAAAATCATCAGATAGCCAGAGATAGAAAACATTCTCTTATCCCCTAAAATGCTTACACAATGCACACTGTCTTTGAATCCAAATTGATAACCTACATGTAATCTGTACATAAGGTGAGAACAAGACAATTTTTTCAAAGTTTAGCAACACATACCTGACGTTTATGCCTTTGATTTCGATCCCTCAGCTTTTCACAAACCAATTTCAAGTCACATGTAACATTAAACAAGTCTTCCGCATCCGGGTGAAATTCATGAAATACACTCTTTTCACTCATCCCCAACTTCAAATCTGCAACATATTTACAAAAAGACGCCTCAAAAAAACTCACATACCTGAAAACAAAACACAATTTTCAAAAACTAGTATAAAACCAATCATTACCTTTAAGAATAATCATAATAATCCACTTCATTTCCTGTGTATTTGTCTTGTTTATCAAAGCAGCAAGTACTGCAGTTTTCTCACCCCTGATCATAAAATCATCAAAGATAACAAATAGCAATACTTCAAGTACCTAAAACACCACAGGAAAAAAAAAAAAAAAGACCTCTCAACAGCAAGTGAAACCTGCTATGGGAAAAATCTGTTTCCCACCACAAGTATTCAAGAATCACCACTACTAATTTAATGGGGCCAACAAAACAAAGGCTTTGATTTCGTCTAATGCAATTCATGATCACCAAATCTATCGCAGATACAAATGCTCTAATTCACGCACAACCAGCAATTGATTTGCTAAACCGGATCACATAAAAACTAGTGTAATTTCCTACTCTCAACACCCACAATTCACTAAAACTATCATTACCTTCTACTATCAAGAAACTTAATCTAACAGTATTCACAAACAAAATTACCATCATAACTCCAGCAATGCCTACTTACTCAGCCGCTAATTTTCACTTCCAACAACACCTAATCTAAAACACTACAATCAAAACCCTAGCAAAATTACCAAAAGAATCAAACTTCAATACCTATTTTCACTGGATGCCAATTTATCAAGCAAACCATTCAGCTCCTCAATCGTCAACCCACCCGACACCGTTCCCTGCCTCCGCTGCAACACCTATTTAACCAAAATTAAAAATTAAAAAAATATATATTATTTTTCATCCAAAATAACTAATTTTTTTGTTAAATTTTATTAAATTACTTACTTCGGCAGCAACGAGAGAGAAATTGCCGGCATTAGCACCGGTAGCGTTGGCGCCACCTTTACGCCAATTAATCAACTTCAAGGCATCAGGGGAATCCCTGGACATGCCGAGTGCTTCAATGAGGGAAACGGCGAGGACAGATTCTTTGAGACCATAAGTGCCGCGTTCGCGGTCGAGGTTAGGTAGGATCAAGCGGACGGCGGAGAAGTAATCGGACGGAGAGCAGAAAGTGTCGATGAATTTGCGGAATTTAGAGCGTTTTCTGGAGGAAGTTTTGGTCTTTGAAATCCAGTTGAAGAGACTCACTAAGATGGAGAATTTCGTGTGCTCAGTTGACGACGAAGAGGAAGAGGAAGCCATTTTCGGGGGATTTTTGTTTTCTTGGAGGTTTGAATTTAAATATGGAGGAGGTTTTTCTTGTTTGTATTTGGTGTACGTGTATTGATTTTAGCTTGCAGGGGAAGATGTTCTATTACGGTAGTATTTGGTAATACGATTGAAGTTCTCTTCTTTTTTTTTTTAAGTGATTTTCGTGAAATTATTGCCTTTTTTTTAATATTAACTTGGTATTTTTAGATAAAAAATTGAAAAATAATTTAAAAAATAACTTTGAACCTCTACAGTCAAGTTTGTTTTTGAATCATTTTTAATGGATATTAATTTAATATTTTTTTAGATAAAAAATAATTTAAATAACAATTATTATTACTGATTTAATATGATAGATTAACTCAACTAACTTAATAATATAGAGTTTATTTAGAACACGTAGCAAATTATATTATTTTAAATTTTTTAAAAAAATTATGTATTTTTAAATTGTTTTGATATATTGATGTTAAAAATAATTTTTAAAAAAAATATAAAATTTATTTTAATATATTTTTAAATAAAAAATATTTTAAACTATAATTAATCATTATCACAATCTCAAACAAACCCTTAATAACCCACTGCCAACTTGAAAACTTGAAACCTGGTCTAAACTAAATTTATTTTTAATGATTTTAGACATTAATCCGATTAAATTCAAGTGTATAATTCATGAAACAACTTCAATATTTTTTTATTTAATTTTTAATCTAAAAGAATGTTGTTGTAGTTTCTTTATTTTATTCAAAATAAAATCATTTTAATAATGACTCAGGTTAACCAATGGTTCCTGAAGTCTTTGAGATAACAATAGCTTCAGAGTAAATTAACAATCGTTAGGTTGAAATCCAAACATGGCTGGAACTGGCCATGTACAGGCTTACCTATGGATTTGAATTAACTAGATTTGGAACTCATCAGAAAGTTGGGCCATTAAAGCCGAAGAACAGACGCTGGACACATTATAAGAAGAAGAAAAGATCAAGACAGGTTTGTCTACGCGGTGAAAACTACGGTTAAAGCCAAAAACACAAGAAATGATGCCTTTTGGCTTGAAACGGAGACAGAAAAACGGGCATTAAGTTTCACTCTCTGGAATGCTATAGCAAGCCGAGCAGTATGCATATATATATGAGAAGTACAAGGATTTGTTTCAAAGCATGACAAAGAGACACCCTTTTATATATACTCCGTTTGTCACAGCAGTCCACACTGCAGAATCTCCTCCAAGATTTCCCACTTGATATATATAAACCCAGATGGATTATCAGATTCTTTTGTGTATCGCTTTTTTTCTGGCAAGCCTTTACTTTACACACAACAGTTTAATCAAGTTCATTGACGGTGAAATGCATGCTAGCAGCTTTACCTGTAAATGCATATTCATAACGAACACTAAGCCAGTGATGGAAGCAATGAACAAGTAGTAAATCAAGTTCGAGCTGACAGTGGAAAGCTAGCAGCTTAATTTGACTACCTTCTTTTAAATCAATAAATATTAAACCCTTTTAGTTTTAAGCCAAAAAGATCTTGTAAAACAGTTGAAGCAGAAATTAATGGTATTGAAGCCAAAACCAAAACCCAGACACATCAGACCAGACCAGAGGCAAAACTTACAGGAGAGTCGAAAAACTTCATAAATAAACTGCAGTAGTTGAAGTGTATGTTTGGTATTGCGGTTGCTATTATGATTTGAAAAAAATTGTTTTATAAAAAATATTTTTAGTTGAGATTGGTTTGAAAAATAAATTGCAGTAGTTGAAGTGTGTGTTTGGTATTGCGGTTGCTGTTATGATTTGAAAAAAATTGTTTTATAAAAAATATTTTTAGTTGAGGTTGGTTTGAAAAATTATATGTTTGGTTAAAATCTAACAGTGTATAATAAAATAAAAAATAAAATATTTTTAGTTCTAGCAATGCTACACTCTGATTTTAGTGTAGCAATACACTGTTCATGCTAATTAATTAGCGTGTAGTTGGCCATTGTTTACTGTTGAATGAAAAGCAGCAGAAAAATGCTTCGTGAGAATTGTGTTTGAAATGCAATAAAATGTGGGATCCATAAACAATAAAACCCGTTTTTTTTTTTTTGTTATCAAACATGCAAGAGCTGTGTTTTGTGTAAAACGCAGCTTCTTCGACTGCGTAAACAAACGCACTCGCTCAGATTTGCATGGACACTTTTCCCGAGTCCACCAACGGAAACCGCTTCTGCAAGTGCAGCTGGTGCTTCTGTTCCCGCAAGTACAATAGGCACCCCTACATGCATCACAACCATCACATACTGAAAAATATATGGCTATATTTGGTTTTTAGCATATTTTTAAAAAGATACTTGTGAAGTAATACAGTTAAATTTATTTTTGCAAATTATGTTTATAAAAATCATGTTTTTCAATTGTAACATAAACAAATGTGTTATTTCTTTAAATTTATCAATCGTGTTATTTTGGTAATATTTTAAATTAACTGTAATGCTTTTTTAAAAAATAAATTAAAATAAAGCAATACTGCATCATGTCACATCACTTTCAATTCAGTCCTGAAGCTTTCAGTACACCCATGAAAGAGTGGCGTATTTGATGTGCGTGCTGACAGGACTGGAGAAGGTTGTCCTTCGACAGGATCAAACTTCACATTGCAGATACAAAAAACATCGTCACAAGCACAGATGCTGTTTTCTTTTTTAGTTTTATTTTTTTATTTTTCGAAACTAACACATGAAAAAAAAAAAAAATTTATATATATATATATATATATATATATATATATAAAAAAAAAAAAACTGTGAAGGTTGCGCTGATGGGATAGGTTCAACATTCACAAAAATATTTAGATGTTATGACCTGTGCCCAACTTGATCAACCTAAGAGATGTGCATATGATAGTTTCTAAATAAACTTGCGCAGTTGTTGTCGAGTACTTTGTACAGTATCCATGGTGATAATTTTCATGTGTCGCGGAGTAATTTCATCAAACGAAACGTAAAAGCATTTGGTATGTTTGTGTAGAGATTCAAGGTTGGCATGTCTCTTTCTTCCTGGTTGAAAAGGGGTGCATATGGGCTGTGGATCTGTGTTGAATGGATGGATGGGTTTTTTTATATATATTTTTTTTAATTTGGATGTTCGGACCAGCTTGTGTGTATTTTAATTAATCTTACGAGTTCTAAAATTAATAATTATGTAAGTCTTCAGTGGCCCTAAAATTTATAAAACTTGAATTGGTAATCTTTAATGAATAAATTTAGAACGTTGTTAATTTAATTATATCCCTCAGAATTGATGATTTTGTTTCTAGACTAGTTTTGGAAATAGGGGTTCCTCTAGGAGAATAGAGCTTTTCTTGGATAGGAGAAGAGGAAAAAAAAAAAGATGAAGATGCTCTAACCCTTACATGACCCTCTCAATTTTTTTTAATGATAATGTAATAGTTTGGAGCTTAAGATGAGGCTTTGTTAAATATAGAAAAATGACCACTCTTGTGCCTTTTGGCTTATACCAAATTTAGTTTTGAATCGAGATTATGCATAACATAAAGATATTTATAAATGAATTATGAATAGATATAACTATTTAACCCATTTTCAACAAATATAAAACTGAACTGATTTAAATAAATGAAAAAAATTTAGTTAAGTTACTCAATAAATAATAAATATAATATGAATATTATCAAATCTGACTCAAATTTATTATGATATGTATTCATTTGTATTATATGTAAAACATTTATATTTTTTTAATATAATTAATATAATATATATATATATATAATTAATAGGAGTCATATAGTAAATATAGATATAAAAATTTCTTATCCAATAGACAATAAATATGATATAAATTAATATAGTAAATATTCAACCCATGAATACCTATTGTGATGAACCAAGAACGAAATATAATAAAGTTTATTATAAGTTAAAATCAGCAAAGACTAAAAACACCATAATTATGAATAGACACCTAAATCATTTAATTTTTATTCATCCAAGTTTTACCAGTCAAAAACTATTGCAACCATTTATACAGAAAACACAAAACTAGAAAATCTTATTAGTATTAAATAGAAAAAATAAAAATAAAATAAAATTCTTTAATTGAAAACAAAGAAATTAAAAAAATATATTTTTTTCTAAAAAACTCGCGCATCAGTTATTTTTGGGTCGGAAAAAACTCATTTTTAAGTTCACAATGTTCATGGAGCAAAACTCAATTGAAAACCATCCTCTATCATCATGAAAACATCCTATATAAGCAAAACCTCATCAGTCATAAACTCAATCATCATTTTGTATATGATCCTTATTACCTTAATATAAATCATCTCATCATGATTTTCAAACACACATCAACACACAAGGAATAGTTAGGTTTTAATACCAACTGTCACAACTGAAAACAAAAAATAACAGAATTTATTACAAGAACTCTATAAAATCAAGAACACAATAAATATGATAAAACATTCAAAGTATTTAATTTTTATTAATTCAGGTTTCACTTATAAAAAGACCCCTCCCCCATAAAATAAAATCTTTTAATTGAAAATAAAGAAATAAAAAAAATTATTTTACATGTATGAAATGAAATTAATTTGGGTGATATTAAGAAAATAAACAAATGGTTTCCATAAAAAAAACATAAACAAATTGATTGTTTCAGAGATATATTGAAAAAAATCTCTCTTGCACACACATATGTATAGAACTATATCAAATCGGAAGATATCTCCTATCCATCTTTATCGGTTATATATATTTATCCATTTATCAACTATATGAATTCACACCGTCTCCATTCAGATAATCGAAGGTAAGCTTCCATAGAAGCGAGCAAAACTGCCAGCCATGGTTAGAGATATTGCTATTTTAGAAGGATGGCGATGAACCTGAACTAGTTCATGCATTCTTTGCCCTAGCTAGATGGTCCTCGTGACACAGGCTAAGAGACACATAATGTCTGGACATTTGAAAATAATTGGATCAGTTTCTTTTGCTTGAGATGCTTTAGTACTCGTTTGTCTACACTGTCAGTCACGTTTCACACCGAGGTCGGTTGTGCAAAAGCAATTAAAAGGCTGACGGATAGTGTATTATTAGTTATTTTTAAACATTAACACTTCAAAGCGTGATTTCTGTATAACCAAGGGCCATTTCTTCTTCTTCTCTTGAAACTTTGCATGACTAACCTTCAGCCACCATGGATCGATGTCACAATCTTTCATTAATCCACAGCCCAGAAGATCATTTGTCTGTTTTTCCCTCACTGCCTTGAAATGTTGACCATATATCTCCTAATTATTTGAATTTTATTGCAAGTATCTTGCAGACCAAACCAAAGTCTTGTATATTAACCAGTAATTAATGGGCGACTTTTGTCACTTGAATGATAGGTTTGAATTATTTTTTTTCTGCTAATTTTAATGATAATTAAGAGATAAGTTATATATGTCCTCAAGCCATTGGGTTCCTTGGATTGTTAATAAGCAGAGACATGAATGGCGATGAAAAGGACATGATATGAAGATCAGCTGGCACCATATATTCTTTTTCAAACTCTATCGTGTGGTTCTAAAGATAAAGAAGATAACATAAGAAGGTGGCTAATATTTGTACCACTGAACCTTAGGTCACATGCATCATGAAATTTCTAAAGTCATAAACCATCCGCCAGTGGTTATCCAATTTTAAAGGCTGTGGGATTTCCAACCCACCCTTATAAAGATAAGGTCCTGTCAATTTTGTCATTGTATTGTAGATGCAACTAGCTAGAGGATATGCTTTTGCGGCCATATCGATATCATGTCCTCCATTGTCAATTTTTTCTCAATTTAAACCCTAACTCTTTGACACCATGGTTGTAAAAACTGATACGGGATCTCGAATTGAAAAAAAAATCTGAGTTTTGGGTTTAGAGGATTGATCTCTTAAAATTATTTTTTGAAAAAGATAAATAGATTGAGGGTTGAGTTTTGACTGGGATGTCAATCATGTATTTTTTAATATGTTTTTTCGTTCATCTAGACCAGTTCAAGCCCTGCGTCAATCAGGTACAAAGTCACACCACCAAACCAATTCAGGTTCTATATCTATGTTTAACATATAGTTGCAAGTAAATCAGTTTTTTTTAACTATTAAATTTTAAAAGATATTAAAAAGATGTGTGATTTTGATATATAGATGATGTGTTTAAAGCTTTGTTGAAAAGGAAGTTGGTCTACAATTTTATTTTATTTTATTTTTAAAGATATTAGCAAAAAAATATGTGATTTTAAATATAGATGATATTATGTTTAAAACTTTGTTGAAGTTGAGGAATATTTTTGATCAATCTATACGTCTAACAAGATTAGTTACGTCGGAAGAGAGTTAGTTTTGATAGATAATTTTTGTTTTTGGATTATTATAAGGATTAAAACAAAATACAAACCCTTGATTAAATCAATATTTTCTTAGGATATTTTTCTAATGCTTATATATCTTAATCATCCTTTATAACCATAATCAGTGAATTGAATGATATTAAATATGTTTAACATAATTTTCATTTCTATTTCAAAACATTTTTATAGTGTTTTTTAAAAATATTTTTCAATTAAAAATACATTAAAATATTTTTTTTTAGATTTTTTTATTTTTAACATCATTACAATAATTAAAAAATACCTAAAAATATTAAGCAAAAAACACTTTAAAAAATAAATTAAACCACACAAACAAACACTTAGTTTAATGAGAGTCAAACAATTCAGGTTATCTAGAGGATGAGATATTTGCATAGTTGGTTAGGCTTGAGTCAAGAGTACTCCGAAGACTAATCTATATTGACCTGGATTCACTAAAAAAAAATAATTATTAAAACAATGTTGTTTTTACCAAAAAAAAAAGTTAACAAGTTTTTGGTCAAGTTGACCATGTCATAGATAACCTAGGTTCTTGATCGAGTTATACCAAATCAATTTTTCTGTGTTTTTTTTTTAAATCTGGTTCGATCAATCCTCTAGATTACCTGATAATCAATCCTTGGTTAGATCTCACGAGGTGAGGTGAGTAAAAGTTTTAAAACTACAATCTGCATTTAAAGACAAACTATATATTTAGTGGCAATAAAAACAAGAGATGTGTTTGGGATATTTTTAGGAAATATCTTGAGAGAGAAAAAAAACTAGTTTGAGGTATAAAACCTAAAAAGAAAAAAATAAAATAAATTTTTTAAATAGATTTTTTTTTGTCCTAGGTGACGACAAGGCAAGAAAATCTTTCAAGTTATTAATAATTATTAAGAAAATCTGTCTATATCTTGAGGAAGAAGTATTAATAATTATTCTTAAAACACTCTAAAATCTTTCAAATTAAGCATGGTAATTAGAATAATGAAAATAGTTACCGTTACTTCTTTTTTTTTTTAATTTCTTTTCTTAAAAATTTTTAAGGAGTTACTGAACTCAGCTTGGTATAGAAGGTTAATTCAAGAACTTGGGTTTTAAAAGATTATTTGTTAGTCAATATGGTTAAAATTGTGATTTATTTATTTATTTATTTATTAATATCTATGATGAAAACCTAGTAGGTGATTTTTAAACGCAAGTTAATGATCCTAATAAGCTCAACGTATGATACCCATCCGCCACATAGAAATGCAAAAGAAACCAAAAAGGTTGAAATCATTGCTTTTGCTCTCTTGTCCAAAAGAAACCCCATCTCTGCCTAGATACACGTGATAATCCTCTAACCAAAAAAGGTAATGCCAAGTAAGCCCTAACAAAATCTAAGATACCCAATTAAATTCTGCCATTTCAGCAGATAAGAAATTTTCCCCATAAAATCCTGGATAGATTTGCAGGTGGAATGGGTGACAAAAACTTGGGCAAATCTAATAAATTGGGGCATCCGTGCTTGCCCATGATTATGATTAGAATTAGAAATTCCAGTGACAAGTGTATATGCCCTAGTTTTAGTTTTATTTCTTTGAATAACTTAAAATGACAATGATTATTGAATTCATCGACATTGCTAAACTCACTTTTAATAATACTAAGAGTGTGTTTATTTTTATAATTAAAGTTATTAAGGTCACGAATAATTTAATTATATATAAAACTTAATTTTAAAATCTAGTTTTTCTTGTTTTTTCTAGTTTTTTTTTTTTTATGGTTAGTATACATAAACCTCAATCTCAATCTCAACTATAAAAACAAACACATCAAAACTTGTTTGTTATTATAGTGTAAAGATTTTTTTTAAAAGTATTTTTCATTCAGATATATATTAAAATAATTTTTTTTTTTTTAATATAATTTAATAATTTCTCAAGACAAAAACTCTTTTAAAATGCAATTTGAAACACACTCTCAATTAAGCATGAAATTGATTTTTTAACATCAAATTCCTGGTAAAGATTTTTGTTAAAGTGCTTTTTATTTAGATATATATTAAAATAATTTTTTTAGATTTTTTATTTTTAATATAATTTATTTAATAACTCAATCTAGTTTTCTTTTTACTAAATGTGATGTTTATTTTTTATTGTATTTTTCTAGTTTATCCGGTATTTTTCCTAGTTTAATGCTTGATCTTGTTTTTTCTTTTTTTATTGTGATCTTTTGTCGTTTTATGGGTCTTTGTAGTCCAATGAAAGTTTTATATAGATTACTAATATTTTATTTTTAAAATGTTTTAGCCAAAAACTCATATCAATGGGAAGATCAAGGAAGTAGAGTTACTAGTGGATTATTGCAAATAAAATAAAATAAAATAAAATAAATAAAGGTTAGCTGTGAAGCGAGAATAATACTACTTTAATTAATATCAACTATAATTAGATGAGGTGATCTATAAATTAAGTAAAACATCAAATAGATTTTACTATTCAAATACCAAGTAAAACATCAAGACAACATGTATTTAGATGTTTGTAACATTGTTTTAATTAAATTTAGATTTTTGACATAGTCGGGAGCAAAGGATCATATTAGAGTTAATTACAAGTCAAAAATTTAAAAGACCAAGAATAATTACGAGGAGAAGTCTAGAATATTCAATTTTATTCATTCAAGTTTTATTTATCAAAAAATAAAAAAATAAACTAATTATTAAAATCCCTAAATTGTGAAAAAAATACTGAATAAGAAAATAAAAATATGAAAAAAGTACAATCCCTAATCCGAAAAAGAATAAACTAAATATAATTAAAAAATTATTTATTTTTTCAAAAAAATCTTACATTAATCTACTTGAGTTAGAAGAAATTTATCCTTGAATTGAAATTATTCAAGGAAAAGCCTTTTTGGTAGGAAGCCATTCTTTACCATGAAAATATTTAGAATAACATTCTTCGAGCAACACCTCCTCAATTAAAAAATAAAAATAATCATTTCATGCATAAGATGCTCCATTATATTTTTTTAACATTTTTATTCGAGCAACCTCTATAGTAAATTTATAACACCTTTTCGCATCTTATTATGGGTTATTTCCAAAAACATCACACAACAATTAATTACTAAATATATGTTTGGATTAAAGGTATAGTGATTTTTTCAACGACATAATTAACGCATAAACCAAACCTTATAAAAATAAAAAAATACATGTTTTTTATATGGATCCTATAAAAAAAAAAAATCAATCACATCTCCAAACCAAACACCTCCTAAAAATCATCAAGTTTTAATATTATTGGAAGCGAATGACAACTATGCTTGTTATAAAATTGTTTGATGAAAACAATAATTTTTTTTTTAAGATAATCAAAAAGATATTGTTTTGAACAATTTTAATCTATGAAAACAAAAATCAGTAGGTTTTTAATTAAATCAAAAGTCCATCTAAGTTTTTAACTTGATTACGCCAGGATTAATTCCTTCCCCTATTGTTTCTTGACCGACGGTTTAGGCCTTGGATCATAATTGGAAGCTTACTATAGCATTACTTTTGTAATTGTTGTTAGATTAATTAGTAGTAGTAGTTGAGACTTGAGATATTGGTTCTGAAATTGTGATTAATTAAGAAAAAAAAGGCCAACAACTATAAACAGGGCCAACGAAGTAAATAAGCATGACAAAAGCAAACTAAAAAGAGTGGTCCCACAACAGGGACTCCTACGGCAAACTACCATTGTCTCTTCCTCTGTTCTCTGCCCATCTATCCCTTAACCTCTCAGTCCAACCCAACACTCTACACAGAGATAGAGAGAGAAAGCTAGAGAGAGAGAGAGAGAGAGAGCGTGGCATTTCTGTTTGTGTGTTTTTGCTGTGTCTACACAACTCCTTCAACGGATCTTTCTCTCTCTATCTGTCTCTACCCGTGACCTTCTTGCTATAGCTAGCAACCTGCCTGTGGTTGTGCCCACAAAATAGAGTCCCTTCTTCTCTTGTTTTTATCCTCTCTCTTCTCTTTATATGCTGAATTTATAACTGTTTGTGGACTAGGAGTCTTTGCTTCTCTTATTAATCACCTCTCCTTTTAAAAACTCACTCTCATGTTGGCTACCACTTCATAGTGGGTTTTTCTGGGGTTTTGGGACTCTGGTTTTTTAGTTAGACAAGAAGAAAAAGGCTGAGCTTTTGTAGTTATTCTCTTTATGTTTTTTTTTTTTTAATTTCATCTGGGCTTTTAGAGGATTTGAAAGGGGATTTTTTTTTGGGTTTTAACATGGTTCTAGGTTCTTCCTCTTCTGTAAAATATTATTTCACTCTTGGCTTTTTCTCCTTTTCCTAAGCTACAGAAACAATTGGTATTTGGCACTTTTCTTGCTTCTTGTACTTTGTAGAGGTTTAGGGTTTTTACTAGTTTCTATAGAAACTCTCTCCTTTTCTCAATTACATCACCAAAAAGGTTTAATTTTGTAGCTTTTCTTGCAATCGGGTCTCAGAATTTCCTCCCCAATTCAACCGATTCTCTATCTGAATTGGGTTCCTCCGAATTCCAGGTTTCTCTTTGAATTCCGTAGTTACTAGTACTAATTTGTCTGGTATTCTAATTCTCAATTCATCTCTGTTTAATTATCTTCTATTGGCTGGATTGAAAATCCCACTTGAATTCAAGGTCTCGGACCTTAGATTCTCGCTAAAGTTTCCATCTTTTTGATATTTTCCTTGTTATTGTCACCTCTAAAATGTCTTCTCCATGTTTAAGTGGAGGTGGGAGAACCTATGGATTCGATCTAGAAATAGTCAAATCCTCATCTACTTCCTCAACAAGAACATCACACACATCTTCACCATCTTCAACTATCTCTGAATCTAGCAATTCCCCATTAGCAATCTCAACTAGAAAACCAAGAACAACTCGTAAAAGGCCTAATCAAACTTACAATGAAGCAGCTGCCCTTCTTTCCTCTGCCTATCCAAACGTCTTCTCCAGCAAACACCTCACAAAATCTAGCAAATTCACCAAACCCCATGACAACAGTATCCTCCTTGACCAATCTCCTGACTTGTTATTGCCTTTGCGCGTTTTTGACAACTCTGGATTCCTACTCCACCAACCAATCCAAGAAAAACCCAGATTTGGAAATGAGTCAAAAGTTGCAAATCTTAGAGACAAGTCATCTTGCCAGAGCAGTGGGGAAGTTGACTTCCATGGGAATTCAATGGAATTATGTGATGGTTTTGATGAGGATTTCGATGCCGAATCGATTCTTGACGAGGAAATCGAGGAGGGTATTGATAGTATTATGGGGAATTTAAGTGTAGGCAATGAAATGGTTGATGAGGTGCCTAATGGCATTAGTCCTAGCTATGGTCATGATGGTGGCCAAACGAATTCCTGGTATGGGAATTCAATGGAATATAATTTTGGCGGGAAATCACAATTTGGTCATGGAATGGCGATGAGAAGAGGTGTGAGAGCTTTGAGACAAGTTGATGAAGGAAATTGGTGGCATTTTCCCTTTGTTGATATGTTACAAATCTCTCCAAGACTCAACACCTCCTCCACCACCACCACCACTACCGCGGCTGCCACCAGAAATGCGAATGGCAACAACAGTCCAGATAGCAATTCAATTCCCAAGCCAAAGCCAAAATCAAAGTTGAAAATGAAATCCAACTCGAGCAGCGAAAAGAAGAAAAAGAAACTGGAGAGAGCGGAGATGCCTGCCGTGGTGGAAATGAAGAATGAGGAATTGGAAGAGGAAAATCCAATCAAGGAGAATTCAATTCCACAATCCAATCAAAGGTTGATATTGAAATTGAATTACGACAACGTTTTGAACGCGTGGTCCGACCGTGGTTCGCCATTTTCCGAGGAAACTACGGGGTCTGCTGAAGGAACTGATGTCTCTGTATGTTTCTCATCTCCTGCCGGGAAATGATTTTCCTATGAAAATAAAATAATGTTTCAAACTTTAATAAATTAATTAGTAAAACTCTACTGTATTTAGTAAATAGTTGCTTTTTCTCGGCCTTTTGCTTCCTGCCACCCTAAGTTCTGCCGATTTTAAATCTATAGTTTTTTTATTTTATTTTTTAAAAGTTGATATCTTACAAACGTTTTGATTTTTGAATATTCCTTTTCAAATAAAAAATGTTTTTCTTAAAGAGTTACTTACCACATGGATATAACCTAATCGTGATTGGTCCAAAAAAGATTTGAGTCAACTTGGCTAATAATTTTTATTAAATTTCTTAGGCTAATAAATTATATATCATCTAATTTAATTAAAAACCTAGTTTGAATTAGGTTTCGATTCAAATTGTTACTAGATGGTCTCCAAGCCCCCCCCCCCCGCGTACATTTGAGTAGCTAAACATGACACGGATTTTGTTAAAAAGTTATTGAACTTGACTTGACGAAAGATTTCGATTCAGGATTGTTTTGATTAATCTAAAATAAAATTGTTTTAATATTTTTTTAATTAAACTGGGTTTTAACCCGTCTAATGAATTTTCTTCCAACATTATTTTAAAAAAAAACTGAATTTCGAGATATAAATGAGGATGGAATGGAAGAGAAGATGAGAGGAATTTCATGGTTTTTGAAGGCACTAATTTGTTCGTGGTTATTTTAATTTTTTGGGCAGGCCAGGCTGGCACAAATTGATTTGTTCTCAGAGAATGGAATGAGAGAAGCTAGCGTGTTGCGCTACAAAGAAAAGCGGCGTACACGCCTTTTCTCTAAGAAGATCAGGTACCAGGTCAGGAAAGTCAACGCTGATCAACGGCCCAGAATGAAGGTACCTTTCCTTCTCTGTTGTGCTCCACTTTTGTTTTTTCTTTCAAGTTTTTGCTTACTTTATAAAATCCGGCCGGTCCATGGCTTGAGGTTTGGTCACATGGCACGGGCTAGTTTAAATTGAATATAGTTTAATCTAAAATAATCTTTTTAAAAACAAATTAAAACAATTTGGTTTAAATTTTTTTAAATTAAATTGAGCTTTACTCGAGTTTTAACTCTCTAAATGAATTAAATTTAACCGAATTAACTGCTATAAAACTTAATTTAATCAATAAATTATTAGATTATATTAAGTTTCTTAGCACTACTTGAGCAGTATTTGCAATGATTTTTAGTTATATAATGGGAGTGTAATTCTGAAAAGTTGGGGGAGGACGATGGTACGTGGGACCCACTTGAATGGTGGGACCCACTTGAATGGTGGGACCCACTTGAATGGTGGGACCCACTTCAAGGGCTGAAATTGATTACGGGACAACTTTTTGAATGATTCGTGGTGACATGATAAAAGTCTGATGAATAATGAATCAAGGAGCATGTCAATCATACTTCACTTTGTCCCCTGGCTTTAACAAAAAGTAAAAAAAAAAAAATTCAATTTTGGTACCTCATCAATATAGCAAAGTATATAAAAGAAATATTTTTCTAAAAAAACAAAAAAAATAATATAATCTATTATTATTGATGAAATCATTTGTCATAAGAAAAAAGAAAGAAAAAAGAGAATCCACTCATTTCCTTAGTGAAAGAACAAATTATATGAACTAGTCCTTCTAGATTTCTTGAGTCTTAGTGATACTTGCAGTGCCCTTTTACTGGGATTTACCAAAAATAATAATCGGATAGCTTGAATCTTCTTCTTTAAGCTCATATTTTACCAAGAATGCTTAGTAATTTATGCTTCGGAGCAATCCACTGCCTATCTACTCTAATTTATAATAATTTCTTTAATTCTGCAGGGGAGATTTGTGAGAAGGCCAAATCCAAGTACAAGTAGTGATGAACATGAGGAGAGGAAAAAGAAGACTTTCAAGTTGTGAAAATCATCACCACTTTCATGATGATATCTTTTGTTTTGTAATATTTCGCTTTCTTTCTTTTCATCTTCTAGTTTAATTTTCCACACTGAACACATGAGGAGATGGAGGCTGGTTAAGGAGAGGAGGATCGATATAGAAGTAGGGCCAACTAGGGTTTTTTTTTTCTTGGCCTAGGCTTCAAGTATTCTCTATATACTCTCTTTTGTTTTCTAGTCTTTGGAAAGATGCTTGAATTTTTGACTTTGTTAAGACAAATAAAAATCATCAATACCATTTAATTAGCAGTATAAAGAGCTTTTTGAGGGTTTCAAGCAAGCTTCTTAATTTCCCTCTTAATTCTTGCAGAAATTAAAGAACTATGAACTACCAAAACGTATTCCTTCAATGCCAAGAAACACAATATAAAAGATATGAATAGCATGGGAAACGCAACCTAGTCATACCCATGTTTTTATCAGTATCTAAATTCATATTAAGTGGACGTAGTTATCAAACGAAAGTTCATATCCACCGACTCTGTGTGCCCTTAATTGTTTTTTTAAATGAAGAACGATGAGCATGCATGATCAAAGGATATTTATGCTTTTCAAGAGTAGAAAACGAGATGGTGGATTTAGTGCCATAATTAAGTTGTCGTTTTTATATAGATTTGAGTTATGAAAACACAAAGTCAGTATGCACTAGCTACAATACTAGCTAGGTTTAGGTTTTGTTGGGCTGGATTTGATAGTTGTGGGTTATGATGTGTTCTTGTTTGTTTTACGTGAAGCATGTCTTTTGTGGACAGAAGATGATGTGTTGGGTTCTATTTTTTTATGTTTTTTTCTTCAGATTTTCCTTGCTTTCTTTGACAAGAAAAACCCACTAATTAATACCTGCGTGATTACAAACGTTTTTTTAGCTCTATTTGTAGGATACCTTATGAAGCCAAGAAAATCACTCGAAACTACGTACTGGAAGACCTCTCTCATCCCTGTGAATGTTATTAAACCTAGCTATATCTCACAAGTCAATTTGAAATTTTATTGAATTAGGATTTTACCCAAGTTTTAAAGGAAAAAAATTAGGTCTGTTTTGGCATGACAAGATCGACCTAATAGGTCAATTTATAACCCAATAAACTTGATCAAAACCTAATTAAAATTCTTTTTAGCTTTTTTTAGAAAAGATGTTGTTTATTATTATTTTTTAAATAAATTTAAATGGTACTGTTTTAATTGTTTAAATCAATCCAAGTTAAATATAAGACCCCGGATCATGGTCTTTATTAACTTTGCCCTCCATCCCCACCAAATTAAAATGCCCCTTGTAGTTTTCCAGGGATTCTCAAGAGGATGAGAATTAAAATCTAGTCCAGTTGATTAGACTATAAGGTAAAGGAAGGTACTATGCAGGTGAGGAGATTATAAGGCATCGTCTCTTGATTCTTTATGTGTTCTAAGTAACAACGCTAATATGAAGGTGACATGGTTCTTTTCTTCTTAAGGTTGTCTAGCTATTAAAGAAGGCCAATAACGTTTTTAGTGTTTGTCAAGACAATCGATGTCTTTAGGAGTTCAATGAATTTTTCTTTCCTGATTTCTTTCATGAGTAGGATTGCAAACTTCTTCAGCATTGTTCTGTCTAATGTTTTCCTCTTTGATGTTCTCCATTTGGAACATGATCAGTATCATTCTAGCAGTAAACAAAGGGAAGCATTTTTTCTATATCAATCTCATATTTGAATCACCATAGGAGGGGGCTAAGCAGCGGCTTGACTTGGAGATCAAAAATCTTATCCGTGGATGTCAGCTGAGGTTTTCAGGTGATAAGAAATCAGAGTTCACTGCCTACTTCAATTGAGTCCACTCCATTTTATGCATCTAAACATGGGAAACAGAATTTGTTTTGTACCGGATGCCTAGCGCTAAAATTTGGCAGATGTGATGATGTGGCTTAATTATAGTGAAAAAGGCGAAACCAACTAGATTAAAAGTCGATGCTAGCTTGTAGAACGTGCTTGTAAAATTTCAATCTATCCAACTATCAGATTAAAAGTAATATCTGTTTCCATCAGCAAGTTCGTTTGACTTGTCCGGACTTCTTAGATTTGGAAATCACAATCTAGTTTATGTTACACGTCATGTACCCAAAATGTTATGAAAACTTCCAAAATTTCTGTAAAGAAGCTGCTTCACTCACTTGGAAAAAAGAGGGTAACAATTATGCATGCATGTTAAGTTTTCCAAGAAGTCCTCATCTAACATCCACTAGCATTTTGTATATAGTAGAAGGAAGTTACAAGGAAACTCCATTGACTTTTTATCAGCAATCACAAACAGATGCGGAGAGGATTCTCCTTATGTCATCGATTCTGATGATCCTTCAGTTTCAGTTAAGGAGAACCATATACTTTCTGAAGACGAGAATGAAAGTGATGCTGTTAGAGCACCTATGATGCCTCCTATAGTATGCAATGGAGCTGAATATTCACATGATCCCTTATGTTTTGGAAGAAGTACAACTGTCAGTTCAGCGTCTGAAAGTTCTGCCCTTAACTTTGTATATGGGAGAAGGAAGCTAAACTCTGTTACCTTTTTATCAGGGCATGCCCCTGCAATGCCAAAGAGAAGTGGAGATGAATATCCTTCTCTAATCAGCTATGATGATCCTTCAGCTGCACGTAAGAAGCAACGCCGATTTTCTCAACATGAGCATGGAACTGCCTCTATGTTCGTCCTCCAGTACACAACAGAGAGGATCCCCCATGCCCTTCAAGTTTACAAAGGCGTTCTCAGCTACTAACTGTCAGTACTATGTCTAAAAGTTCTGCATGTAATCTCGTCTACAGAAGAAGGAAGCTGCCAGGAAACCCTGGAATCACAGAGAACTGGAGAAGCTGCCTTTCAGTCACCAGCTTTAGCTTTTTATACGCTACATGCTGTGTTATTTTGTCCATTGCTGTTTTTATCATGTTCTTAAACAAGTTTTCTTGAGTCTTGCTGGCAACATTACAAGATTTAAAAGGCTAGGAAGAGGGAGCAATGACATTGGTCTAGAATTTCTGTGTTATGATTTATAAAAATATTATATTGTAATGTGCTTTAGCTATAGACTTTCGTGTTGAAATGAATCTTCATTTTCCAGATGTTATCAGAATTAATGGCTTGATACATCCCTGGATATACAGATGGATCTTTAGTGCCCCTTTTCACTCAGTACTTAGTAGCATATGTAATGGTGACTTAGAATTTGTGGAACCAAACATGGTGGCAATCTTGTAGGTGGGTTTGTAGGCTGAGCGCTTTAGTCTGTTTTCTTCGAACATGTTGCAGGTTTTGAAGCTGAGAGAGTCCACTCATCTGGAATCTTCATGATTGATAACGATACTAAATGGCCTTGAGCAAAAACATTTTGGAGGCAATCATTTAGCCTTTACAGTTTTTAGGCCCAAATGCAGAGGAAACTGAATTATTTGGCTTCATTATAGCAAATTGACATTTATTTAGAGAAAGACTATGGATTCCCTTTTGCAGAGAATCCATGTTTAACGTGATGGAAGAACAGAAAGTAGTAATTGATAGTTTGTGGAACAGAAATTGTAGGTTTAGTTGCATGTATAGCCAAGGACATAAATCATCGCATGAAAAAGGCTCTGTGTTTCTTTGATTCATCAGTCTGTACTAAGGCGCAGTGCATTAGGTTGTGTCAGACAAATATTTTTAGTTTTCTGTTCTCTGTTATCTCCTCTCTGTCATTTTCTCCTTTTCTTCTTCACATGCAGGACTTTACTTTCTTAAGAATTAAGAATATTATCTGCTCCATGTCATTTGTTCTGTTATTTTGATTTTCATGTAGAGATGTCGACGCTGTTGGTGGACCTGTAGTGTTGGATCCATCGTACTTCGTCAGTTTAGCAGTAGATTTGTTGGTGTTTTGAGAGAACTGAAACATCCTCTTGTGCAGGAATTGAATTCAAACAAGCCTTCTAAACTTGACTCTATAGGTAATTGGCTTCAGTGTATACAGTCTATAGATGATGCAGCAGAAGGTGGCAACGTAACTATATGTGGAAAATGGAGCAGGTAAACCAAATAACGATCTCCTCTCTTGGGTGATTCTCCTCGTGTGTTGTGTTAATTAACCTGCATTTAGTTGGAGAGCCTCCAACCCGAACTGTTTAGTTATTGCTTGGAGAGTCCCAGCTTTTTTGCAACTAAATGCAACTCCGTAGAACTTCCTGTATTCTGGAACTGGAACGAAGTCCCAATGGTTTCCTTCATGCTGGTTTATTTTGATTTTCTTGTCTTAAATGCTATGATATTGACAAACAAATCCTTTCTTTTCAACGATAGACCTTTGTGACCATATTGTATCAGCTACTCTTTCTTACGCCGGTGATTCAAAACACTTAAGTGTGTGTTTGATATTGTTGTAGCTTTTATAATTACGGTTTAAAAAAAGAAGAAGAAAGTTTAAGAAAAGCTACAAATTTTCGGACTTCTGTGGTTTATCTAACCCACATATTGTGTTTGCGCTGAAGCTTTGCGGATTCTTAACATGTTTGCTCTCTCCTTTAATGGCAACTCCTTAATGATTGCTAATTCACTGTCTTCTAATGTATAACGAGTATGATCAGTTACTGCTGAACTTAGGTATAAAAAAAGTATATGATGGACCCGCAAATGATAAATTTGGAGAGTGTGGATTAATTTTTTCATTGCATTCAAGCAGCTCTCAGCCACTTCTATGTTCCTCTTCCATTAGTCCAGGATAATTGAAAGATATTACCCTTTCGGAATTTCTTTGTGAGAAGTTCAGGTGATGGAATAGAATGCTTAGAATCTCTTTGTTGTTTTATGGTTTAGATTTATGTATCAAACCTCTGCCTTTTCAGATTGTTATGACAAACAAATTAAAGGTTATACTTTGTTTATGGACTTGTCATGGTAGAAGTTTAGGTTACTGTCATGTATTATCTGCTTATCTGTTATGAATGCAAGGTTCTTCGACTATTCGGTTGATTTTTTTTTTGGAATTGTGCAATAGAATTTCGTTTAAATTTTGTTTAAATTTATTGGAGGAATGACGGCACTAAAAGAGCTTTTCTTCTAATGATCGGATTAAAAGTTATCATCAGTGAAAATCTTCTTTGGCTCGTCCAGACTTATGATACACGTTAGTTGTTACACATCCTGTGTCAAATGACTTGCTCTTTGCACGCGCATGAACCTCTGAGCAATTATTATGTGATGATGCTATGGTGCTTATTTCAGTCATAATCTCTTCTATGTTTGGATGTTGATGATTCCTCCGAAGATCTTCATGAAAGTATCAGAAATGATATTACTTTCACCTCTTCTCTCATTGTGAAAGATTTTACCCAGGGACACACGCATGCACAGGCATGCACACACATGCCTCAATAGGATATTGAGGTCAGTTTTAGCCTTCTGCAATGCACATTATGAATCCCAATTTGTTGCAGGGTTTGGATGCAGCCGCTACCATGTCTGCTTTTCTGATCAGTCACGAGTATTATATTTTCTATGCACTAAAAAGTGTAGGCAGTAACATAATTTCTGTTATTTAAATCAGTCTTCACTTGACACTCAATGCTAACAGCCTTTTGTTCTCCAGCTCCAACGCTTCACAGGCCACTGGTCCAGCAGACAACACACGATTAGACCATCGAAACAACATTCCATACTTCTTTGCGTGCTGTTGTCCTGACTTAATACTTGGTAGGTAATTAAGTACCTTTTGTCATCTGAACGATTCAGGCAGAGGAATGTGCCGATTCATCATGCTTGGATGTTACTGACTACTGTACAAACTCTTCATTCTAGCTTTTAAAACCCAGATAAAATCTGGACTTGAAGTGGGAATTCTTTTCGATAGAGCCTGTATATGGTGAACCAGCGATTGGAATTTGTGTTACATTTCCTTCGGTCATTGAGTGGAGCGAATGCAGCGTTCTACTTTTCCATTTCTTTCCACATTAACAGATAATATATGGTTTCATGTTCATGTTTTTATGTCCTCAATCTAATTGAATGTAATCCATGTAAAGTCTGAAATCAAGTGGCACATTGCAGTGGTTTTATCCTTCCTTGAGAGATTCCAGACGCACACTATCCGGAGCCCCAGGCCTTAGGACCGAAATAAGAGGTTTCGGCATAAAAACCTTGAAAGATTTGCTCCAAACAATGCTGGCATTCTTTGAATGGAAATTTGGTTATAGCCAAGTCAATTGAAGCATCTCAACCTTTTCAGGAGTAATAGCATAAAAATCTTGAAAGATTTGCTCCAAGCAATGTTGAGGCTTTGCTGATAATTCAACGGCAAGATCAAATCTATAATCTAAAGATTATTAACTCATAATCTATAATCTAAAAACTTGCTCCATTGGCTCTTAGATTTAGTTTTGGAAAGGGCTGCAAAGCAGAGCAAGTGCTTAGTCCAGCAATACACATAAAACAAGAAGAGAGGACACATCTAGAGTTAAAAGTTCAGATACTGCTACTCTAAGAAGCAGCATCATTCTAGATTAGCAACAAACAACTTTTTTATTTTCATTGCTTATTTTTTTGCTTGAATATATTATCAAGGGCACATTTTTATTATATACTCACCTTACAATAAAGGTCAAAAACATTGGAGGTATTGATTTTGATAATAGGTAGATTTACTCTGTTATTAATTCAAGAAAAATCATAAATTTTTTCATAAATATAATAATTTTATACGGAAGATCATTAATATCTAATTAATAAACAACTTAATTTTTTTTATGGTGTTTAGTTAGTATCACTGAATAGAGAAGACACAGAAGAAAAAAAACATGTTTTGTCAAAAAAAAAAAAAGACATAAAAATAAATTTATTATTATGATTTTATTTATTTATTTTAGACAGGGAGACATGCATTTATGTGCCGATTGTCTCTATTTCTTGAGTTTCAAGATAGGCTAAAGAAAAAAAAAAGTCATAATAAGATTGGCAATAATAATAATAATAATAATAATAAGCAAATAAATCAAATGGCAAGTGAAAAAAGGAACATCTTTTTTACTGGTTGCACACATACAAGCAGCCTGCCCATAGAAAATATAAAAAGGGGTCAGAGAGAGACTTTTTAGTTTTTAGTTTTAGAGAGGGAAGGAGGGAGGGGTTTTGCGTAGTCTCATTGCTCAGCCGTTTCCTTATTCTTGTAAGGTTTTGACAATAGGTATAACTTTCTTGTCCTTTTTGCTTTCTGGGTTTTGAATTTTGCTGTTAGTTTGTTTTTCCATTGATTTATGTTGCAGATATCTGAATGTTGATGTTTGTATGGAATTTACAGTAATTCTTGAATGATATTTACTTGTTGTTTTGGTGGTTCTTTCTTTAACTTTGTGTGAAAGAAATCAAGGAGAAGAAAGTAGGAAATTGTGAATTGAATTGTAGGTGTTTTAAAGAAGTTAGGGCATTTTCTTGAGTACCTTGGAAAAGGACCCAGCAAACCCTTTAATGATTTTATAGAAAATCCCACTTAGCATTGTTAAAATAGGTTCTTGAAACTTAGTTAAAAATGTCTCAATTGGTTATTGAAGCTCTAGTTGGTGTTGGGTTTAGGTTTTGTATGGTTAGATTTGATTGTTGTGATTTTAAGGTTTTTTTTTTTTTCCTCTCGTGGGTAAGAGAGTACATGTTCGGGTTTTCTTTTTATGGTCTATACTATAAGTTTTGTTTGTTGCTTGGATGATTCTTGTTGTCTTTGGGAAGACTGGGGTTTTGCTTTTGTGGTGAAGTTTGAATTTTTCTTTGTCCACCCATGAATGCCTACTTGAACACAAATGTTATAAGCTCTAAAATTTGGCAACTAATGGTACCGTTTGGTTTCTCGTTTGGAAAGTTGAGGTTAGAGAGCTCTTAGTTTCTTATAGTAATCTAATAAGCTGTCATTATGTTATATGGCTATATGCTTGCCCTTATATGCAAAACATTCGTTAAACCCTTTAATATTTTGGTAAAAGGAATACTTTATTGAGGAAGAAAATGAATAGAGAACACCAAAAAAGGATAGGTATCTTCTAAGATGAAGATAAAAATTACCAAGCTCTATTTGTAGGATACAATTCGGAAGCCAAGAAAATCACTCGAACTATGGTTATTGATTAGAATGTGATTGATTTCTTAAAATTCTTGCATCTCTTTCATCTAACACACCAAAAAGAAAAAAAGAAGAACAATTGGAAAATCTCTCTCCTCTCACCCCTTGAAAAAAGCCCTCAATAGTTGTCAAGTAGTTCTCGATAGGATGAGCATTATAGTTCTAGTGCAGTTGTGGGTTATAAGGCATCATATCTTGATGTTTTATGTGTTTAAAGTTCTAACAGTGCTAAGAATCAGAGGACAAGTCCTTTTTTTATTATTATGATGGTTGTCTTGTTATGAAAGTATGCTGACAAAATTTTTGGTGTTTGTAGCAAATAATGGATGCTATTATGAGTTAGAATGTTACTGGATTTTTTGTTCATGCCTATACGAGTAGCATTGTAAACTTCTTCAGCATTGTGCTTTGCAATGTTTGCCTCATTGATGTTTTCCATTTGGAAAATGATCAGTATCATTTCTGCAGTATACAAAGGGGAGCGTTTAATGGTTTATATCAATCACATGTTTGTATCATTGGAGGGTGCTAAGCAGTGGCTTGATTGAGAGAGCAAAAATCACATCTGGCAGATGTTAGCTGAGTTTTTCAGGTGAAAATGTTGATACCGAGTTCCCTTCCTAATTCAATTGAATCTACTCCATTTCATGTATCTGATCATGGGAAACAGAATTTAT
Source organism: Populus deltoides (assembly GCA_015852605.2). Lineage (NCBI taxonomy): Eukaryota > Viridiplantae > Streptophyta > Magnoliopsida > Malpighiales > Salicaceae > Populus > Populus deltoides. The sequence continues at coordinate 1,571,172 of CM027587.2, read as the reverse complement.
TTTGTGAAGTCACGCCTGGTACTGAAATTTGGCAGATGGGCCCAAAATGTGATGAACACTGCCACGATTGCTGTAAAGAAGCTGTTTCAATAACCGGGGAAAAGAAGGGTAACAATTATTCATGCCTGTTAAGTTTTCCGAGAAGTCATCATCCACCAACCACCAGTAAAATGTCTGAAGGTTCTGCACCTAATTTTGTATATAGTAGAAGGAAATTACAAGGAAATACTATTGACTTTTTATCCGCAATCACAGAGGGATCCGGTGAGGATTGTCCTTATGTCATAAATTCTGATGGTTCCTCAGTTCCAGTTAAGGAGCACCATGTAGTTTCTGAAGATGAGCATGAGACTGAAGCTGTTAGAGAATCTCTCATGTCTCCTCTAATATGCAATGGAGCTGAATATTCACATCCCTTATCTTTTGGAAGACGTGCTCAGCTTACGACTGTCAGTCCAGTGTCCGAAGGTGCTGCCCCTAATTTTGTTTATGGGAGAAGGAAGCTGCAACAAAACTCTGTTACCTTTTCATCAACTCAGGTCCCTGCAATGGAAAAGAGAAGTGGAGAGGATTGTCTTTCAGTGATCAGTTCCAATGGTCCTTCATTTGCACACAAGGAGGAACGCCTAGTTTCTCAATATGAGCATGGAGCTGCCCTTATGCTTCCTCCCACAGTATATTCTTCTTGCCAATTAAGTTTACAAAGAAGTCCTCAGCTACCTACTTTCAGTACAATGTCTGAGATTTCTGCAAGTAAGTTTGTATACAGTAGAAGGAAGATGCGAGGAAACTCTGTTGCCTTTTTGTCAGCACAGGTCCCTGGAATCACAAAGAGAAGCAGACAAGATTGCATTTCAGTTGTCAGTTCTGATGGTCCTTCCCTTGCAGTTGAGGAGGCACGTGTAGTTTCTCAAGATCAACATGAAAGTGGATGTTCGCTTCAAAATGGAGAGCCACATGTTTCAAAATCAGAATCTAGTAGTGGATGTTCGCTTGTTGAAGACCAGGTTTCTGATGAAGCTTCAAAAAAGAGCAGGCCGAAAATCATTGAGGTTGACGGTATAAATGATAGTTGCTCATCATCAAAGTCAGATGTGGAACTTGTTTCAGCTTCTACAAAGACTGAAGGACATGATAATGGTGAGTGCTCTTCATCCACTGTAATGGCAGCAGAGTTCGCAAGGGAAGACCAGTCTGAAAAACACAGGTGTATCTCTATACTTGGAAAGCAGAGGGCTTTTGATGGAATTTGGCCTGGAAAAACCCGTGCTTCTGCCAAAAGAATTGGTGATGGTAGTGGTAGCAGCAGTTCACAGTCATGCAAAAAATGTTTCCTTAAAGAGTCCCCAGCAAAGATGCTAATTTGTGATAACTGTGAAGATTCATTTCATGTATCTTGCTGCAATCCTCATGTAAAAAGAATACCAATTGATGAATGGTTATGTCGTTCATGTATGAAGAAGAAACGAATAATTCCCAACGAGAGAATTTCCAGAAAACCTCTCAATATAATTGGTGACATGGGCAGATGTAGAGATGCTTCATCTATAGGTGAATCTGATCCTATAGCATTGATGTTGACAGATACTGAGCCATATACAGGTGGTGTTCGAGTTGGTAAAGGTTTTCAAGTAGAAGTTCCAGATTGGTCAGGTCCCATTATCAAGTATGTCGTTTTGCCAATCCTCTTAATTTTGAATTTGTGAAACACATATCCATAAGAAATAGGTAGTCTGAGTATTGCATGCAATTTTATCTTATAGACCCTCCTATTAGCATTCATATCCAAGTCATATTTTTTTGTTGGAGTAATGCTCAAGTGTGAACTCGTTTAGCTGGTTGATTTGCGTTTGGTTGATTTGCGTTACGGGGAGCTTTAGAGATTGACATGTGAGAGTTGGTTCCCTCCTTTTTTAAATGCATGTTCCATCTAAGTTGCTGGACTCCATAAAAAGTAAAGGATCTTCATATCAGGAGCTTGTTTTCCTTTCAAAGCTTTTTTTGTTAGGTTTGATAAGTAATTGGGGAATCCTAATGGATTCTGCATAATAGAGATGGTGTAAGTTGTTTGTAGAGTCTTTTTCTGAAAGAGAGAGTCGGTACTTTCATTCTGAAAGTAAATAAGCTTGATGATGATGATCTTGGGTTGTTCCAACATTTCAAGAATGAGGGCTCATGCCTGTGCTCTTTTGTGCTGTCCATTTTTTTTTCTTCTGCTCCTAGAGACTCAAGTGTCCATGAGTCTTGCTGGCAACCTTACAAGATTTAATAGGCTAGAAAGAGGTTGCAATGACATTGGCCAAGAATTGCCATGCTACAAATTTATTAAAGATGTTACTTTTTATGGTTCGTTACTACAGACTTTGGTTTTGCAATAAATCTTCATTTTCGAGATTTTATCTAAATTAATAGCTTGATACATTCCATGGTGTAAATATGCCCCCTTTTGACTCGGTAGCACAGACTCTAGTAGCTTGGTAGGATCAAACACTGTGGCCATTTTGTAGGCATGTTTGTAGATTGAAAAGGTTTACTTTCTTTTCTTCAACATGTTGAAGCACACAATGTGGCCCCATGATATCCAATTTGAGTTGATTACGGACTCTTTGAGGGATGCATGTTTAGAGGGGAGAGAGTTTACTCTTCAGGAATTTCGTGGCGTTTATAGTTATTGGACCCAAATGCAGAGGAAACTGAGAATTATTTGGCTTTTAAAACAAAATGAATTTTTTTTCAGGGTACTACTATAAATTCCCCATATTTGGAGCATCTATTTTTAATGCAATTGGAAGAACAAAAAGTAGTTGTTGATTGTTTGTGGAACAGAAATTGTAGGTTTAGTTCCATGAAAGGTATATAGACTAGAATAGGAATCATTCTGTGAAACGGCTTTGTGCTTCGTTGATCCCCCGGTCTGTACTGAGGCGCAATATGATGGCTTTTTCAGACATAGATGTTTTTAGTGTTGTATTCCTTGTCCTCTCCTCTATTTTATTTGTTTTTTTTCTTTTCTTTGCAGTAGAACTTTTCTTTCACAAATTTAAGAATGATACAGGACTGATTCTAATTATCACCCGTATGTCCTAGCTCAGTTACTTCTAACATCATCCGTTATTTTGGTTTTCATGTAGTGATGTCGACACTATTGGCAAACCTGTGGTACTGGATACATCATACTTTGTCAGTTTGCATGTAGGTCTTCAAATTGTTTATTAGTTTCAATTTCATCAGTTTAGCAGTAGATTTGTTGGAGTTTTGAGAGGACTGAAACATCCTCTTGTGCAGGAATTGAAGTACAACAAACCTTCTAAATTTGGCTCTATAGGTAATTGGCTTCAATGTAGACAGGTCATAGATGATGCAGCAGAAGGTGGCAATGTAACTATATGTGGAAAATGGCGCAGGTAAACCAAATAATGATCTTGTCTGTTGGGTGATTCTGCTTGTGTGTTATTGTTAATTAACCTGCTTTTAGTTGGACAGACTCAAACTCAAACGCTTTAGTTATTGTTTAGAGAGTCCTATGCACAGTAAAAATCTCTACTAGGGTTTTTGTACAACTCTCAACACTTGGCCCATCCATGAACTATCTCGAGTAGAGGTAGGTCTTTAGCCTAGCAATGCTTTACTAGGAAATCTTTCCCTCGAAGTTTCTGTAATAATTGTGTTGGAAAACACAACAAATGTTATGGAGAATTTAACCATCAAGCTTGAATTCACATTGTAAGTTTTTAGCGGTTCATGTCTTGTGTAACAACATTCACCAAGTGGATGTATTATGAAATGTGAGCAAGCATTAATGTACCACTCATTTTAAAACAGGTTGTAAAGTCAACCATGAATGTTTAATCTCCTTATTTCATATTGTCAACTAAATCCTTCAGTGCTGAACTTGCTTTATTTTGGCATTACCGTGTCCAACTTAGTCTTGCAATTTCAGGAATGAAATGCCAGTTTAATTTTAATTTTCTCATCTTAATCGCTATTGACAAGCATGAAGCTTGGCAAGTCCTTTCTTATCATTGATGCATCTTGGTCAACAGATTGAATCATCTGCCCTTTCTTGTGCTGTTGGTTCAAAATGCCATTCCACTTGGTGGGAGATTAAAGTGGAATCAATTAATTATATATATATATATATATATATATATATATCATGGCATTGGCTGCAGTTTCGTAAGAGACCCAAAATAAATTAGTTTGCTAACTCTTTCCCATTGACAATCCCACCAAGTCATAATTGACGAAGGGAGATTCTTTCTAAGATCATGCTACAAGGCTAGCAGTTTTTTGTGATTTGATGCCTACTGGATTAGACTGCAGAAAGGTTGCTACTTCTAGGGATCTCTTTTTTCTCAGTCAATGTGTCTATAAAAAGTTGAACCTTTTGTTTTGATTCCGAGTGCATGGGGATGTATACATTTTCATTGGGCCAGGAAACACTTACAATTCACTTTAAATTTTAGTCTGGAATAAATTTTCAAATATTTTGGTCCTGAAAATAAATTTTCAAAGGCATTATTCTTGTTTTACTACTGTGTTTGCATGGATGGTGTTTTTACTTTTTATATTATCAGTGATATTTTGTGCCATTATATTAGTACAGGTGTATGGGTGGGTCTGGCACCTTGAGAGTCCCTTAGCTCCATGGGTCTGACTTCTGAGGGTTTATCTACCCCCTACATTGCATTTGGCCTTCACAAGGAAAGTTACGTACTATGTGTCACATCATGCATGATCCAGAAGTGGAATTCCTGATGGTGTTTTTACTTATATCATGTCATGGAAGGCTGCTCATTTCTCTGAGCATTATGGTTGTTGTTTGCCTTCATTTAAGTATTAGCTGTGGTCCTTTCCTATTTTGCGATAACTTAAATTGTGAAATGCAATGGTTGCTGATCTAAGCTGGCAGAGGCATCTTCTCTTTCCCCTGCTTGTCTTTGTTTCAATTTTTGTGCATGCCTATGCGGATGTGAATTCCTGTGTCCTTCCATGTTTGCACTTAAGAATTGATCTGATATACATCTCTTTCTAGTTAAGCTTGAGAAGATGAAGTACTAGAATGTTGTTGATGTATCAGGGCTCCTCTTTTTGAAGTCCAAACTGATGACTGGGAATGCTTCTGCTGTGTCTTTTGGGATCCAATTCATGCTGACTGTGCTACACCTCAGGTGAATTGGGCTTTTATATGTTGTCTTCGGAATTAATGGACTTTCTATGTAGCAAACAAATGCTTTCGGGTTTCTATTATCTTCTTCACTGTCATTATAAGTACAAGTTTGTGGAGATTATTGAATATTCTCAAGCTATACTTAAAATATAATTCATATTTTATCCTAATCAAATCTTGTTCCATGCATCTGCCTCAGGAGCTGGAAACTGATGAAGTTATGAAGCAGCTAAAGTATATTCAGATGGTATGTTTTGAACATATATTTCTTGGTTTAGAGTTTTAGCACCTACATCATGGTCTGTGTTATTTAACCTTTCTTGCTCTAGTTACTTTTTCCAAGAATGCATGCTTAGGCTGTGGTCAAGGGCTGTTTCTACAACAACAACAAATTACTCAGCTGTGAAATAATTCAGTTTCAGAGTAGAAGCATGGTTAGAGTTGGTAGAGAGAACTTTGAATCTTATCATTAAGCATGGTTTTGGTGGTTAGGTTAATAAATGTGGAATAAAACTGACTGTATTTTGTAAAACTTGTTAACATAATTCATATAACTGTACACATTGCTTTCTTCTCTTTATGTGTTAACATGTCAATTGTTGTGCAGCTGAGACCCCAAATAGCTGCTAAACGGCAGAAATTAAAACATGCCAACAATGGTGATCCAACGGATGATTGCAAGGAGTGATGGATTCAAAAATGAGCAGAAACTGCTCAATATTTCGATGAAGTATTGTCCATACAGCCTGCTTTATACATTCATTCTCACAGAAATCCACAGAGCTGAATTTTGGAGTTAGGTATTGCATCATAGTAAAAAAAAAAAAAAAAGAGGTTACTGTAGACAGTAAATGATCAATGGTATATGTGAGCCTGTGGTTGAGCCTTCTTGAATGTGCTTTGTTTTTCTTAAGTACTGCTGCTGCTAATGAGAGGTGCATAGGGGCAATGTTTGATGAAGGTAAATATGAAAGCAAGCTAAAAGGTTAATCCAGGTCCATATATGTAGTTCCATATTTCACTAGATTGGTTTTAATGATCAATTCAACAAGTAAATATTCCTTTCTCAGAAGACAGATGCAGCAATGCGGCTCGCAATTACTTGCCGTACAACTACCCAGATTAGGTCCCCCCCCCCCCCTCTAATGGTTATCTTTACCAGTGCATACTGATTAAGGAATGAAAGTCTCAAGTTTCTGTGAGATAGCATATGAACAGCAGAGAGTAATTCCATTTCCTAATGCATGGTTAAGAAGACTGGTAGAGTGGCATTGCTGTTTACCATTTTGATAGCTGGGGAGAATGGGAAAACATGGTGTACATTTTGCTTTTATTTTTACTCTAGTAATTAATAAAGTTGTTGGAATAGTATCCTTGAACTTTGATAGCAACTTCAATCACACGTGTAACCCCACATTTTTTCAATTTAACTTTTATTATTCAAGTATTTTAAAAGCAGCAGGAAAAAACATGATGGGATTGCTCGTGGGATGAAGTGAATTCAGAGGTGAATATAGAGAAATTACTGAAGTTGGACGAAAGTCCAACAAGTGAATCTTCTTGAGCATATATTCTCAAGTTGCTTGTCAGTAGAGATGATGGCATTGTCACAGGATAGGTGTATTCAGGGGAATAGCTTTTGAGCTAGGATAGGTCAATCTGTAAGATAGCTTTTGAGCAAGGATAGGTCAATCTGTGAGATGGCTTTTGAGCCTATAGCTTGAACTCTAAGAACACATCCAAATTGCATCCAGAGGAATCATAGTTGCAAGAATGGGGCAAAAGGGAGAAATTTTGTATTTTTTTCTTTCTAAGAAAACAAGGTACTTGTGTAAGGAGTGTCCGATGATTGGCATTACACTGATTAGAAACAAGAAATGTACAATGCCAGCTCTGCCTGCAAAAGTGTTAAACAAAATGCATTGCAAATAATAATATAGGTTTCTCAGTGTCATTTCTTTTCTCTTAGCTCAGCAATAGGAACGTAGACAACAGATTCGTCTAGCGGACGGATTTTGGAAGACTTCCTAGCTTTGCCAGTTTGTAGTTTCACCAGTTTCTGCTTCAGATTCTCTACTCTCGTCTTTGCTCTACAAAGTTTCTCCATATCAGATTCAGCAGCTGCTGAAATACGATTACCCCTTTTCTTTACTCCCTTTGGTTTTGCTTTTAACAGCTTCTTCAAGCTCAGATCATCATTGTGCTCAACATTCATCTGACAGTGATAAATGCTAACAAGCGTGAGGACACAATGAAATAATAATTCCATGTCTAAATATTGGGAATGGCTAGAGTAAGATGCATCAATCCTACAGAAAAACTCTAAAAGATCTTGATTCTAAGGACACCATAATAATAGATTGCCCCCAACACCCAACTCACGCACACACAAACCATCAAGACAGCTGACTAAGATAATACACAATTTTCAGCTCCTGATCTGATTACTCAAGACCTCATTGTTTTTAATCAAAGTGCAATCAGAGATGCAAAGAGGAGAAGCAAGATGGATGGATACAGGTAGCACACGATTTTGAGCCAGAATAAAAAAGAAAAGAAAACGATCAAATCCTAACAATCAAAAATACCTCATTGCTTTTAGTAGGTGATTCGAAGGAACCTCTTTTCTGTTCATTTTTCTTTAAACTTCTACTTATTGACCTCGGCTTCTTCCTCTGCAAGATCCTTTTCAAATTCTCTGGGGTACACACCCCAGTTTCTGCCTGGCTATCCTTTAACAGTGAAAGATCAGTAGTTTTGTCCTTCATGACATTTAAAGTGGGTTCAGCAGAGACTTTGGAACTAGAATAATGAACTTGTTCTCCCTTCTCTACCTGTTGTGCAAGTGAATTGTTAGACACAAAACTGAAACACATAACGACCTTAAGAGATAAGATTTGAAAGTTTTAACTCTCGAATAATCACATGAATCAGATAACAGCAATGACATGGAATTTATACTTTTAACTTGGCGCCTAATGAGCATGCAGGAGAAATGATTATTCTTTGTCAGTTCTAAAGACATTGTTCATATTTGAGAAACATTAAGGTCAAAATATTGGCTGTAATATGACAGTTTAGTAACAATTTATAAGATCCACACAGAAAAAGGAGTCGAGAAAATCTACAACTAAAGAAGTGACTTTGGATACTGAGCTGAAACATAATTGTAACTGTTGCATTTAATGTACATGAAATACCAGCTTACCTTTCTAGACTTCAGAGCTAAATAACGGGAATTCTTGAACCATTTGCTAACCTGAAATTGCAACTTGAATGTAAATAACCTGATCATGGAAGTAAAGAAGAGCTAACGTGATGTTAAAGAGTAATCCTACAGGACAATATAATGTACTGCCACAAAAAGTAAAACGAAGAAAGAAAAGGCACATTTTCTACTTTTTTGTGTGTATGTATCCTATTGTAATTCCGTAAGTTCTATTTCAAAAAATCATTCTAGTGCATGCATTGATTGAGTAGTTTAAGTTGTTACCTTCCCAGGTTCAAGGCCCAATTCTTTTGATAGATTCTCCTTGACAGTTCTAGATGGAAGTTCATTCTCTGCAAATACTTGGCGAAGTTTCTGGGAAATCACAGGAAAAGGGAAAGATAGCTTAAGCAATTTACCAAATTAAGTTAATAAATAAAAATAAAAAGAGAGATTCTCTGACAATACACCTGGAGAAAACTACTACCTCAACAGCATCAGGGGGGAGCCTGAAAATTGGCCTTCGAATTTGAGGATCTCGTGGAAGCTTCATCATGCCTTCAATGGTTGCATCATTTTTACATCTTCTTTTACTTTCATATAGAGTCATTAGGGTGCTGGCTGCATCTGACTCCTTCTCTCGTCGCTTTCTTTTGCTAGGACCCCAATCTTCATCTTCGCTGGGTTGCTCATGTGCAGGAGCATCCTTTCCAAACATCTCCTGATAGGAAAGAATATAACATTGCATTAGATAAATGAGTCTGAACTATCTCTCGTGAAATAGAAAGCTTCAAAAATAAAATGTAAAACTCTACATCATTTGTTTCAATGGAAGAAATTTGAGAGCTAAACAGAAAAGGTGTTGAGTCTTTGGTGTTGGATCTTTCCATCACTAGCTTATTTGGGAAAACCATTAGTCTAACACAAGCATTTATGAAATGCCCACTCACTCCCCTTCCAATGATGATGTCAGGAACGGTTTGCATGTTAGAGAGTAACATAAAACCATTATCGAGGCCTCATCTAGCCGCTGAAGCTTTTGGAATGAGATGTTTTTTGTCGTGGTATCAAAGTCTTTCTTATAATTAAAATTAAATTGCAGCACACTTGAAAGGGCATACCTAAGTTTCAAACTTAAAAGACTTTCACTTGAGAGGGTGTGTTAAAAATAAATATAAAACTATTTTTAAAGCCTCAACTAACAGTTTAAACTTTTGGATTGAGATGGTTCATTGACATGTTTGCAAGCTACTTCAAAGAAAAATACTATAGAAACCTATTAACCTTCAACAAGAACACACCAAAAAACTAATCATGCATGGTGGAGGAACAAAAGCAAAGTCTAGTGAAACAATTCATTCATGATTCTTTTTCTTGGCCCTTGTTTTTTTTTCTTCTCCTAAATTTGACCCCTAAGTTTGAAAATACATTAGTACTTCAACATTTCATATTGAATATGGTATAAACTTGTTCACGAAGATCTAGTTTAAAATTTAAAACACAACTTTTATCCCATTGTATGGCCACTCAAAATCACCTAAGATTTTTTTCCTTGTCCTAAATTTGACCCCTAAGTTTTAAAATACATTAGTAGTTCAACATTTCTTATTGACTATGGTATAAACTTGTTCACGAAGATATAGTTTAAAATTTAAAACACAACTTTTATCCCAGTGTATGGCCACTCAAAATCACCAAAGATGCACACCTCTTTCCATAAATTAGAAACCAAACTATGAAGTTGATTCAAGACACCAACCATGACTTCTGGTTTTATGCAAAATTAGTGATGCTATATTTATTTTATGGTAGAAGAATTTATAGTACTTACATTGTATAACTTCTTATAATCAACCGCTCTTCTCTGCCTACGGCCACAAATAATTTCCCCATCACTGGTTTCATCAGAATCTAAACTGCTATAAATAGAATTGTTTCTGAAGTCCAAGCCGTCCACCTCCCACCTCCTGGATCCTGAAAAAACCTCACCATCTGAAGACCAACTCAAGCGGGTTGAATTGCTGGTGTCATCAGATGCATCATCATCAGTACCTGCTCCACTCATGACGTTCTCTCTCCTCTCTGGATCATAATCATCATCTTCAGAATCATCAGAAGGCCATTCTTCTTCTGGATTTAATAGCATATTTCCACCATCTGGAACTGCTGCTTCTTCTTTGAAAATATCCTACTTCAAGAAAGAGTGAACATCAGTTTGGTTAGCAGGGCAGCAAAACCAAGATTCTTTTATTTCCGTTTATTTATTTATTTATTTATTTTTGCAAGGAAAAAGGCTTTAAAATATTTCAACAATAACCTGCCAACCACTCTCCTCTGAGAAGTGGGTCCCCAAATGAGCATTCATGGCTTCTATAATTTCCATCCTACAGTCACAGAACTTGCAAAACCATCCCTGATCTCCTGGAGGTACTGCAGAAGTGCATATTACCAAATGTATAGAAAATCTTAGAAACAATCAATTTGTTTCGTGACTCAGTAGAAAAGTTTTACAAGAGAAGTGAGTAGAACTGACTATTTTCAGTATCCAAAGGAGGATCAAGGCATTTTTGGTGGAAGGCACAGTTGCATGTCCCATCACAGAGTACAATATCATTATCTTGGGAAACTTCATTCAATTTGCACTTCGCACAGAATATCTATATGAAAATATGGAAAAGAAAATATAAATATAAGCAATTGTGCTTGGAGCCCAAGTTCATGCAGTATCTAAGCCCAAATTTGACTAAAGAAAAGGACTCCACAGGTGATGCTGGGAAAAAAAAATGCATGTTTCAACTTTTCTTAGACAATATTTGTCTCTTTTTGCCTCAATCAATTTCATGGCCCAATTACTGAATGAGCATGTTCTTTATCAGCTTCTCGATAGTGAGAAGCAAGAAGTGAGTATGCTTATTGAGAACTGCATGCACAAATTTAGGAAATACTAGGTACCAGTCTCTATTAGCAAGAATTCATCAAAAAGGTTGATTCTTCCTTAATGTTTTACAATCCTGAACATTCTCACAAAGCTGATGCTGGTTCTGCATGCTTACATGTTCATGGGAAACAGATCCATCTGGAGCCATAACAGCATCTTCAATACATCCTACTGTACTTAGAGAATCCACCTGCCGAATTATTTCACGTAATCCAAGTTTACATTTCAAAATCTGTTTCCTGGCTCTCAGTAGTTCCTTTTCTGGCCGAATCTTCTCTCGACTGTGACAGAAATTCAGTAAAAGATAAGAACAAATGGAGTTCTTTCATCATTTGAAGGTTCTATCAATTTCAAACTTCCAGTCAGAAGAGTTCTTTTTGTTTTATTTTGTATTTATGCATGTTGTAAACTGGGAAAATTCCTTTGGTCTGAGAACAGATTCAGTAAAATATTCCAAATTTTGAAGAATAAATGATTGAAAAGAAAATTCATCTCGAAGCATATGCAGATGAAAAATTAAACACAGTTAACACATCCACCAGATTCTTTTGGCTGAACTTTACAATGAAAATGTCTTTGAGCCTATCCTAATTCTCAACTTCAGTAGGGAAATATTGAATCTCATATAAAAATTTGATCAGAACTTCCTTGAAATATCAGATAGCTCCAAATCTGGTAAAATTTTCAAACATAGATACTCGTCAAAATTCATGTAACAGGATTAGAAGAAAGGGGGCATATTCATTCAAGCATCCAACTTCTTCCTGGAATAAATTTGTTTGTACAAGGCATGCTTCAAGAAAATGAACCATCTTCGATCAACAACTTGAAAACAATTATATTTCACCTTTATATCTTTCACATAAAATTTTCTCACTGATTAAGAAGTGGTTAGACTTTAAACGGATTCCTTAATCCATAGGCTTGTAATCAAAAGCTGAAATTAACTAGCAGATGTTCTTTATTTTTTTAAGGAATCGAAAGCTGCAGATGCTCTTTATTTTTCAAAGGAATGATGTGTAAGAAAATCTGTTTACCTTTTACCTTTCCAACCTTCTCCAGAGTAAGCATCTATAAGATTCTGCTCCAGCTTCATTTTAATCATCAAGTACCTTGCTCTCCTCTGCAAGCGTGGTGGTTCATCTAGCTTTACCTTGTCCTTTTGCCTTTTCTTAGGCTTCCTCTTCTTGACTTTTTTAATTGCACCTTCATCAGCATTTTTTCCATTCCCCTCAGAATCAATAGTTGACAACTGTTTGCCTTGGAGCTCTGAGGAAGCCCCATTTCTTGAGGCCTTCTTATCAAGCTCTGAGGAAGCCCCATTTCTTGAGGCCTTCTTATCAAGTGCTTTATGCAGAATTTTCCTGTGAATCAATCTTCTACTGGTAGAGCCATTCCTGATGCCCTTCTTAGGAGTAACCTTTTTCTTTGATACAGATGAATTAATGATAGTTTTCAGATGAGGTTTAGTTTTAGGTTTTTCGCTTTTTCTATGAGATAATTTGCCACCCTTCTTTATCTTCAATGATTTAATCAGCAACGACCCATTCACTGTGTCAGATGGTGAAGATTCGTGCAAGTCTTGCTGCTTTGATTTCTTTCCAGAATCACCCATATTGATCTCTCATGTGTGAGAACTGAAAATATCATTACAGATGTATAAGCAATCGTTTAGCTGTATAGTTATTGCTCATAAATAAAGAAGAAGCTCAAGATCTACTGCAAAGATAATTCTACATTTTCCACAACTTTTCAATTCTAGTTTCAAGCATGACCTAACATGAAATATTACCACCATTGAATTCCATAAAAGTCAGCTTTTTCAGCATGTTTCATCTAATATAACTAACCATGCGTTGACTTTTTGGAAAATGAGCAAAATTTGGAAATATTGGAAATATTTCTTCATAGACAAAGAAAATGTAACGTCCAATGTTAAGAGTAAAATTAAAGAACACTCAATTTTCTTTAATCATCTTTAAGATTCAAACATCCACGGAAAACGAAATCAACATGGAACCCTAAACAACTTTGACAATTAAAGCCAAAAAATATTCCATGCATTTCACATCCAAGACTATCAAACCCATGGTCATTCATTAACAATAATATCCTTCAAGGTGATCACTGGATTACATTCTCAACTCTATTTCCAGCACGTTTAAGCTGCAAGAAACAAATTCTTAGATTCATAAACCACAATCATCCATGATCACCAACAAAACTATCACAAGGAAATCACCCCACGGCAAACATCATTAGCATTGAAACCAATCTATAATCACCAAAAACAACAATTTCAGAAGAACCCAGATGACAAATCAAAACCAAGACCTCAAAAAATATTCACATTGAAACTAAACATAAAAAGAATGACAACCCAAGAAAGCAAGCTCAAAATCAATAACGAAGAAAAGGGTACCTCAGAAACTCAAGAATGAGACATCTCCACCTCCTGCACTATACTATGAAATACAAAGAGCATGTATTTAAAGGATACAGAGAGAGGTTTTCTGGAGTGATTTGTGGCCTAAAAAAGGCTCCAAAGTTTTGAAATTGGAAATTTGAAATCTGGGATTTGGTGTCTAAATAGAAGTGAAGTGGAAGATATTTAATCTGATGATTGAATGAATGATTTGGCAAAGGGGTGGCTGTTTCTCGAAAAGCGCCACTCAACGGTTTTCGCCTTCCAAGTCCCTGCTTCTTTCCGTCTCGTAAAGGAAAGGGACTAATTGAAATTACTTGCCAAAAGGTACCAAAATCAATACTAATTATCTTTTAAAAATATAAGAATATTTTGGAACCAATTTTGGAACATGAATATTTAAGCATGCTTATCAGCCCGATTCAAAGTTTGAGCAGTGGGTTTCTCAAATGATATTTTGGAATAAAAAAAAATTAAAATGATCTTATTTGAAATTGAAAATAAAAATAAAAATGAAGTTACCAATTATTTCAACAAGATCACATGTATTACACACAAGGATACCAGAATTTGATTGAATTAATTTCTTAAACAATTTGAAAGGAAACTTGGCTTGAATTGTTATTTTTATTAGCAAATTATCGAGTCAATCCATCAACTAAGCTGGTTATAATAAGCAGTTTAAGTATCATAAATATTTTTTTAGTTTTGAATTTGTGATGATAATGCAAGGAACAAATTCAGTACCATCGAAAGCCAATATAACCCTTTGAATTATGTTTATTATGTTGTTGCTCGTTTTACTTTAATTTGGGTGTGTTGCAGTAATGTGTGCAGCATTGGACTATTTTGCTTTGTGTAAAAACAGGGAAATGAAACTTTCAAACCCTTTTTGTGATTATATGTGAACTACTAATTAGTGTTTGTAACAGCTAATTCTGTGATGGGATGGATTATCCTTGTTTTTATGGTGTGAAACTACTTTTCTAGTCTTGTAAAGGCTTATTTTACATGAGTTAGTTTACTTGGTGAAGTTATAGAAGTATAGTTGCAAGGATTAGCTAGTTAGGTGGATCCAAGAAAATGTGTGATCATTTCAAGCCCCCTAGCCCATGCATCAATGATCCCATTTGACCAGGCTAGGGATTTGGGTCTTGTTTTTCAGTTATTGGTAAGGTTATTAATAATGAAATGTTATTGAAATTGCATTTTAAGAGGTTGCTTTGGCAAAGTGTTTATCCTTCATTAGGGTTTTTGCTAAGGCGAGTTGTTAGCTAGCCTTGCATGATGCATCCACTGCTCTACGAATTTAGATCAGGCAATCTCTTAAAACACTGGCAGATTTTAGCTAAAAAAAGATCATAGAAGAAAGAGATCAGGATCGCCAAGAATCCATTTTTCTTGTTTCAGAAAGAGAAATAGAGGCTCGTACAAGAAGGGGCCAGTTCAATGGCTGAGCTATAAGGGCGTGTTGCCTCAACACCATAAAATTCCTTGGGCCAGAATTAGCTCTAGGAAAAAAGGGGAAATCCACACATTAAGGCATAGCACTCTGCCAGATTTCACATAGAAAATCAACATTCTAAAATGGAAATTAAAATGAACCCATCATTGATCTTTGGTAAGAACGTTGTCATCAATAACAAAAACACAGTTGTTTCTCTTGTAACCATTCATTTTAACAGTGGATCACAAAAGTAATAAGTTCAACCAGTCAAAAGTATTTTATTTCATCATTTCAGACTGCAAACCATTGGCAAAGACAGTATCTTCCAGTCTACAATATCCAGAAATACCAAAAAAACACCAAGCAAATAAATGGTCACCAAAGCAACTTCCAGAAGGTTCACCGAGTCCTGCAAAGAGAAACAGTCGTGTCAAAACCATAAAATATGATTACCTTCACAAACAGAGACATGGACCCGCAAGCACATGTGCAGCAATAATCCATATTGAGTTATATCTAGTTAAGAGTTAAGGTTCAGGTTGTAAGCAACACAACATTGCTGATCTCAAGCCACCCAAAATTGTCAGGAAATGTAGCACAGATGAGAACACCAAGACTCGGTTCCAAAATTATTTGAAAACTCACAATAGATATACACACATGCATGAGGAATTTCATAAAACATGAGCTTTCTTCTAATAGAGAGGTATGGCAACACTCATTACAAAACACATACTAATTTGGCTGTCAAAAAGAAATGTAATGGATCTGAGTAAAGATTTATTTAGTAGACATGAGAGAGAGAGAGAGAGAGCAACTCATATAATGCAAATTGAGTGTGAAGTTGTTTGCGATATGTTTTTAGCATACACTTTTTTCTCTTTGAACTTGTATCACCCATCAAAAAAACTACAGAGCGTTGTGTTTCCATCAAACATAAACAAGGAAAGAACAGGCACCAAAATACTCCTATTCCAAGAAAAAAACAAAGAAAGAAAAACTCCTATCCCCACAGTTTAAGTTTCATTACCCCCATTCAGAAATTTTCAATCAATTTAAAGGAGAGAAAGGATGCCAAGGCACTCAAGATTCCATTCCAAGAAATAAACTGCTACCATAAGGTAGGCTTGAGTTTAGGCAAAGGGATGATGCCTATGGGAACCCCTACAACTTCATACACAATTCTTATTAGCAAAGAGCATCAATAACAAAACCTGTAAATACAAATGTCAATCCCTTTTTCCTATGCATTAATAAAAAACTACTTGGTATCTATATGAATAGACCATAAAAAAAATTCTTTATTTTCATAAACTCCGGAAAAAAAAATAATACTGTGTGCCATGCATGCATCAGATGACCACATAACTTAAGCATGTGGCACAGCAGAGAACATAATATTAGTTAATGCTTCAGTGGTATGGTTGTCAAATGCACAATGGTGTGAATGCACATAACAAATGTATACATCCAGGGATACAAACATATGTATCAATTCAGAAACACCAATTTGCAAAGTTGGGCGCTTTATTATGGGCGGGGTGGTAAAGAGAAAGGAAGGCCAATGAGATGTCCAAATGTACATTGGCTCAACAGTGACGAAAGGGAAAATAGATTGTGTACACTAACAATGTCCTTTAAACTATTGGTTCATGAAAGTACACATCCATGAAATTAAGCCGTGAAGAGGACAGATAGCATAAGATGATCCAGGAAGACTTAGGCATAACACAAACAGAATTTTAATTCCCCTCATACTCGATCCCTTTTCAGTTCTTCCAGCCTTCTGATTCTAGCAAGTAATATAAGCAGAGCATAAAGTGGGTTTAGAAGAAAATTAAGGAAAAAATGCAAAGGTTCTCTTAGGAAACTACATAGCCAATACTCTAACAATAGGATAAGGCAAGTATCTAACAGAGCAAGAGGAAAACAGTACAGAGGAATCTACAACACATTCATAAAAAATCTAATTATCAATACTCCGGGCATTATGAACTTCAAAACTGTCAAGTTTTAGCAAAGAAAACGTAGATAAAACCAATAAACAATACAGTCAACCACATAACTTGTAACCAAATATTGTATAGTCAAGTATTTCCCACCACGCTCCTTTTCACCAAACCCCCACCCCACCTCCCTGACCCCATCCTTCTTGAACACATCGCTTCAATCATCCAAACAAACAAACATTTGTTAAATGGTATTCTGCATCCACTCAAACAACTCCTCCCAGTCAAATCACTTCTTTTTATTTTACCATACCACACCTGAAATGAATAAAATGAAATCCAAGACCAAAGCACTAAATCACATTAACCCACAACCAATTACCCTATAAATCCACCTGGGAAATAAAAGCGAAAACATGAATGTAACTGTAATCACTAAGGATAACCACTCAACATGCTCATGTGCCAACCAAAAGAAATGAACAAAATGAAAAATAAAGCTCTAGTAAAATCCATTAAACCCAGATTCATTAATCAGGGGGAAATGGGGGAACCAGCAACACAATCCAATCACACATTACAGTTCTCCCACCAAATGAAAATTCCAAACATATGCTTCTACGTTCTCTCACATCAAACCCAACAAAGAAATCCCCTAGACAAACGACAATCAAACCCAAAAAACACTGATGTATAATTACATAAAATCAAAACCAAACAAAAACCACCAATAAAATCACTAATCACACCACAAAAAAACCCAACCACCTACAATTCAGAGACATGTCAAAATCAACTACCTAAACGTGCCTTAACACATGAGAGTAATAAAAAAAACAAACAAAACCTACCAATAAAACTATCCAAAAAATCTACTCAATCCTTTTGAGCTTCCAAACCCATCAACAAAGCCCAACAATAAAAAACAAGACTAGAAGGAAACTGTCCAAAAAAACCGATCGATCAATCAAATCCCATCAAAATACACAAAACCCACAAAAAAATCATCAATAAATACCAAAAGCGCTACCTTTAATAAAAAGACCGATAAAAACGTCACTCCCTAGTGCCCACCATGCTCCTTAGCATGTTGCTGGTGCTCAAGATGACGGCGTTCCTCAGGAAGAGCAATAAGGTAAGACAAAATCATGCCACCATAGCAAACATGAAGAAGTGGATCGATTGAGCTTGTTTCTATATACTTCGCATGGTAATTATCCATTCCTCTTTGCACTGCTTTCTTCACATAGCCAATTGACAGCATCGGCTTCACGTGGTCGGGCAATTCCTTAACTTTCAAGCCCTTAATTTCGCTGTAGAGCTTCCTTAATGCCATTTGATCGAGTGGGATCGATGAAACCCTAAACCTATTTTTTTTTAATTTGGGGATCAGGTTCTCGTTGATGAGCGGAGAGAAATGTATAGAGAGAGGCGAGAGGGGTGGGGAGTGGGGAGCGAGAGGGGTGGGAGTGGTACGGTTAATTCGATGTGTTTGTAACATCATGGACCGTCAATATTGGTGATATCCATCTCAATGAAAATTTTGATTTTTTTTTAATTTAACACTTTTTTTAATAGGTAAAATAACACAATTTAAAAATGTTTATACATGGCTAGAAAATACGAGATTTAAAGTTATCAATGTTTGGAAATGCAAAGAATTTCTAACGAATTGGCATAAATTACAATAAAAATATAGAAGACAAAAAAAAAGAAGAAGAAAGACGTTTAGAAGGCGTATAAAAGCTCCAATTACAATATAACTGGTATTATAAAAAATATTTTAACAAGACGAATCCCATGACAAAAAAAAATCACCAACAATACCAGAGTAGACCACACTTTTCGCACAAAGAAGGCAGGTGGCTCATTTACTTTTGGTAGTAAATGTAGCTCACTCTAGTTATAGTTAGTGAGTTTCTTGGTGTCGTTAGATTTATTTCGTCGATATATTTCTAATAGTACTAGTGAAGTTATAATCAGAGTTTCGATATGCCTTCAGAGCCTCTTTTTTTTTCTCTTTTCTTTGTCTTCATTGTAATTTGTGCTAACTCACTTGAGATTTTTCTAAAATGTCAAGTTTCTAAACAGTGACAACTTTAAATATTGTGTTTTTCAATCGTAGTATATACAAATCGTGTTATTTCATCAATTCTCTTTTCAAATTGTGTTAGTTTGACAATTAAAGAAAAATAAATCATGCTAATAAGCAAAACTGCCGGAAAATTGATGTTTTTTCCATGAATAACAATGGATACCCATGGATCAAGTTTTGTACTATCCATACCCAAACCCGACCTAATAGGGTTTTAGATACCCATAACTTGAACACAAACTCAAATGGTATGATATACAACTATTTAGCACATAATGAACTTGAAAAACATTTAATTTTTTCAAATTTTAAGGTTATTTATTTATTTTAGGTCATGTAGATTAGTATCCGTAACCAGCCCAAAACCAGACTTTTTTGGATTTTACCCAAACCCAAGTAAAAAGTTTGGGATAAAACCCAATTAAAACCCGAGTAAAAAACTCGTACGTCATTTTGATCACTTTTAAAAAAAAAAATTGGGGTTAACTTTTATTGATTTGTGATTAGAGCCTTACCCCGAGTCGATCAATTATGATAATAATTATTGTTATCCTTATATGTCTTAGTTTAACACATTTGAAATGAAGAATTTCTTAAAGGGATATTTTAGGGATAAAAAATAATGAATATTATATCTAAGGACATGAGTCCCCTCTATACTTCTTGTTTTAAAAGTGTAGAAATTCATTCCAAAATTATCTTAAATCATATTTATTTTCATGTCTCTGTCTTTTTAGTTATATATATTTTTATCTTCTTTGTCTCCATCTTTTTTGTTTAATAACCAAATGCTACCATTATAATATGAGTTTTCTTAACCATTCCATCCCAAGAATGCTAATAAAATATAATCAAATTATAAAAAAATAAAATGGAATATTATCTTAAGTGGCAATTTTGCCACTAAAATTAAGAAATTAAAATCTTCAAAACTAAAGAAAAAAAATATTTAAAACTTATCTAAAAACATGAAATTATAGAGTACCATATTAGTGCAAGTCCTTTTTAATTATCTTATTTAATTTTAGTTTACCATAATTATAGATAATGTAAGATAAAAAAAAACTTTGAAAATTCTGAAACTTAAGGTAAATCATTAGACCAACTACTTCAAGAAAAATGATTTATAATTAATATTTTGTTTCATATGTGGTGGCTTCTATTAAAAAAAATATCAAATTGATATTTTTTTTAAGTATTTTTTTATGGTTTTGATATGCTAATATAAAAAATAAAACAAATATGAAAAAATCATTTTAATACATTTTTAAATGAAAAGTATTTTTCAAAAAACACACCACAACACATTAACAAACACATAAAATTCAACTTGAGGGGGACAATTCAAAATTGAATGTTTAAAGACTCAATTAGAATTTTTCAAGGTTTATTTGAATTTATTAAGGGCTTAATTGCAAGAAATATTAATTTTTAAAAGTCAATTTAGGTTTTAATTGGAAGAAATTAAAGTCTGAGGTCAAATTGTAATTTTTAAGAGTTAATTTGGTCAAATCAGGGGCTTAATTGCATAAATATTAAACTTTGATGGGCAATTAAGGACTTGATTACAGAAATTCAAAATCATTGATCAAACTGGAAAATGTATGTGAATATAAGGGTTGAAATTGATCAAATCAGAGACCAAATTAAAAAAAATAGAAATTTGTTGTCAATTAAGAGTCAAAATACACAAATTTAGAACTAGAACCAAAATGAAAAAGACGGCCAACTTAAAGGCTAATATTTGAGTTTGGAAATTGGAACTATGGTGGGAGTTAAATTGCATGCAATTAAAAAAAAAATTGTTAATTAAGGGTGTATATGCTATAATTGGAAAAACAATGACTAAATTGAGACCTTTTCAAATCTCAAATTAAAAACCTTAATTTCTAAGGTTTTAACCCAAACGATGCGTCATTTAGCTTCCATTTATTTTCTTTCTTGACAGTTCATGATGATTAGGTTTGCACTTTCCAAGAGCTTATTTTAAAGTTCTAGACCTCCAAATGGCATGAGATTTTTTGCAAATGAAAGAGGAACATCCCCTCTACAACCCTATTTTCATAAATTTAGACGTTTACATCCCAATCATGAAAGTCCCTAACATCTTGTTCATAATTAGCCATCATTCAATTTTTAGATTTAAGATTGATCAGGTTGGCACATTGAACAAATGAATGTGGAGTTACAACCTCCAAATTGAGTAAGAATGGATCCAAATAAAAGGTGTGCACCCTTTCTACTAGATCTAGGTGGTCTCAGGTGACGATGACATCGGAATTACTTCGATGGAGCTTTAAAAGTGGAAAACTTAATCAACCCCAACAATGCAACTATCTTGTAAAAAACGACTCATGTTTTATGTTTTTTGTTAGTTTTTTAGATTTAAACATCTTTGTATATGATATTGTGACTTGTTGGATAAGAAAAAAAATGCTTTAGAAGCCAAAAATCCCATTTTTCTGGGTTTGATAGAGGCTGCCTTTTCTGGAAATTTTCTTGGCTTTCTAGGCATGTTTTTTATGTTCTTGGAAAGAACATTTCCTTCGCCCTTAGATTTAGACCATGTTTGGTCCATTTCTTTGCACATAACCCTTTCTTCTCCATGACTAACTAATAATCTAGTGTTTATTTACACCAATAATATGTCTATAATGATTTTTAATCTTAGGGTTTTGGTTCTGAACTGAAATCTATTTTTTCCAAATCGTGATGATTTAATGAAAATTGAAGTGAATGAACCTTTAATTCTTGATCATTTAATGATTTGCAACCTTTCTATGCTTCTGATTTCATGAAATCTAGAGTGAATTTGAGTTCATGTTATTGGGTTTATTTTGGGTGTTCTTCGTGTACTTTATTTTTTATGTGGTTGATCCATTTTGTTCAAAGAAGTTTTAAGTTTTTATGTTTTTTAGGTGTTTAATCTGTTTTTTTTACTTTAATTTTGTTTTTGGGTTGTTTTTTGGGTCAAACCAGAATTTTTTATTCTATTTATGGTCGGGCCAAAGATTTTTGGTTAACTCGGTCGGGTAAAAAAATTAATAAAAAGTTATTTTCTTTTTTCTTGTATATGGCTGAAAATCCTAAAGTTATTTAAGCATTTTTTTATAAAAAAAAAACTAAAATATTTTAACATGTTTTTTTTTAATATTGCATGAATTTTACAACAAGTTATAAATTCCCAAAGGATTTTGGCTTACATTTCAAAAATATAAAAATTTATTATTGTTTCTTTTAATATGCAAGATTATAAACTTATATGTAAGATATATTTCTGGTATTAAATAAAAAGACAATTTATTTATTTTTTGCATTAAAACGGTTAGGTTTTTAATCTGATAAAATAAG
The DNA here is from genome assembly GCA_015852605.2 of Populus deltoides. Taxonomy (NCBI): domain Eukaryota; kingdom Viridiplantae; phylum Streptophyta; class Magnoliopsida; order Malpighiales; family Salicaceae; genus Populus; species Populus deltoides. The sequence goes on along the minus strand of CM027587.2, from coordinate 1,548,589 downwards.
AATTTTCTTATTGAGAAGAATTTTTTTAAAACTTTAGATAGACTAACAGTTAGAAAACTTAATTTTTCCTTACTTTATATTAGACAAATAAATAATAAAACTTATCTCAGGTAAGACGTGTTAGAAGTGTTAGTACTTTCTTTTTATTTAATTAGTTTTCTTTCTCATGTTTTAAGACTCATTAGAGTTTTTAATGATCAATATTTGATGATTAAGATATTAGGTGATGAATAAATAACAATAATTTATTGTCCTATATAGAACCAGTTTTTAGAGTGTGTTTGATATTGTGATAGCTTTTGTGGTTGTAGTTTGAAAAAAGTTGTTTTATAAAAAACACTTTTGGTTAAGTTTGGTTTGGTATTTATATATATTTGGTTAAAACTATGGTTGAAATTGAGGTTGAATAAAAAGTAATTTAATGTGTTTGGTTAAGAATGTTTTTTAAATTGAGGTTATAAAATAACTAAAAAAGATATATATATATATATATATATATATATATTAATGGTTTTTAATTTAAATATTGTAAATTTAACTACTACTATTACATTATAAAATAAAAATAATACTTTATATAAAATATTTTTTATTATTCCATTAAACTATCTACAATTCCATCACTATAGTTTTCATGGTTTTTTAAACGTATAACAAAATCAGATAAAATATCATTATGAACAAAATTAGAATTACGGTCAAATTTTGTAAATATTATGCCATCATGCGATCTCTTTCTAATTTATATAGTGTTAATGAATAATGTTAAACACTAAGTTTTTGAATAAAATATAATTAAAAATAAAAAATAGAATTTTTTATTGTTCACTTTGACATACTTTTGTGTGCAGAGTTTAATTCACTCACTCTGCACTCATTATTCACACTACAAAAGTGAAGTGCAGAGTGAATTAAACTCTGCACAGACAATATTTAAGAAGATAAGCGATGCAGAACGCTGGGCAAAATTACTAAAAGTAGCAATTTTTAACTTCAGCAAAACCTAAGGTATGAACTCATTTTTCAGTGGGACCCATCCAAGATTGTCAAAAACATATTTTTAACACAGCACGGAAAATGTAAAATAAACTCGGATCGTAAAATCATAAAATTGTAAAGAAATTTTTTTTCATATAGAGTTCAAGCACCTTAAAATACACGGTTCAAATAAAAATTTATGCATAGTTCAAATACCTTAAAATGCATGGTTCAAGTATAAATTCATACATAATTTAAACAACTTTTCATTAACTAATAATTAACAAATTTAAAACAAACAATCTACTAATATTAAAGCAATTCAAGAACCAATAAAAATCATGAAACCGTGTAATTTTTTAATTATTACGGGATCACTTCTCTTAGAGCTTAGAGAATTAATTTATATATTTAATTATTTTCCGAAACCATTAGACTTTTATAAAGAATCTTGAACTATTAAAATCATGAAATCCAAAAGTTGTATCTTATATTATATCTATTCTCCACGTAATTTTTTCTACTAATTAATGAAAAAATTTATGATTCCTTTAGGAAAATTTTGTTTTGAGTTGGACATTTACTCTTAAAAAATAAAATGTAATACATGCTTGATTATTTACACACCAACCAAACATGCTCTATGTGTTCTTGTTCCAACAACCACACGGTGTGGTCCACACCTATTCAAAGAAAAAAAAAAGATATAGAAAAGTCAAGACAACCATTCCCCACCAACCATTACTTAGGTTGCTGCTGTTATTGAATGTGTTGTTATTGGCTCAGCTGTTAGGACAAAGACGGGACTAGGCTGCATCGAATGTCATGGTTCTTGTTCTCAATCAGTAGCTATTGAAGACGGTGTTTGGGATTTTCCTGTTAGCCCTGAGATAAACATTTCTTTAGCTTTATTCTTCGTGAATTGTGTATTCCTATTCTATGTTCGGTTCAAGTTTTTTCCGACAATCTCAGTTATCATGGAGGAAAAAAAACTCTCAAAATCAAATCCATCATTATCATCAAATCTCACATCATAAGATCCAGCATCAGACACCATGTCTCACAAACCAAACATCATTTTTAGCCGAACAGTCTGACTATGTCTACCCTCTCTGGTTTTTCTCTATTGGAGTTGTTTCTACTTTGCAGTCTAGAGGTAATAATGATATAACCTTCACAATATTTACTTTCTCATTGGATTCGTTTTTTTCTCTTTGAATCTCATGTTCTAGATAGATAGATATAGAGTGCCATACACAAGATAATATCTTGAGTTAAGAAGAAAAAAATGCATGGTTTTAAGCTCTTTGATAGATTCAAGAGCACACAAGTCCATGCTTTAAGCCCCCAAGATAACAACTCCAGTTCAAGAGGAAAACTTTCAAAATCTAAATTTACAAACTCTGGCTCAGGAGCTCAAGCTTTACTTCCTTATGGACTCCCAACAACTGACCTTGAACCCCATATAGACTCTTACTTGAAACCTATAGACTATGTGGAATCTTTAGCTGAAATTCATAGACGCCTGAATACTTGCTCACTAACGGATAAGTCAATATTATGCATCGAGCAGTATTCGATTTTGCGTGGATTAGGTGATCCTAAGTTGCTTAGAAGGTGCCTTTGCGCAGCGAGGCAATATGCTTTTTATGTGCACTCAAAGGCAGTGCTTTCTGCTTGGTTAAGGTTTGAGAGGAGAGAAGATGAGTTTATTGGTGTGTCATCAAAGGATTGTAGCGGGTACATCCTTGAATGTCCTATGGCTGCTTTGGTTTATGGATACGATCCGAATTCGATTTATGATCGTTGCTAATGTGGTCAAGATGATCTTGAGGTATTTAGTAGTCAAATGTTGGTGGGGAATGAGAGCTCGAGTTTGGAGGAGGATGGTGATGTTTCATTTTGCATTGGTGATGAGCTGGTTCATTGTGTTAGATTCAAAATTGCTTCTCTTTCGGGCCCATTTAAGGCAATGCTATATATATGGTAGCTTTGTGGAGTCAAGAAGAGATAAGATTGATTTTTCGAAGACTGGGAAATCAGTGGAGGGGATGAGAGCAGTGACCCACCCACTACTAGGTGCAGCAGTCACTAGAGAAGAATAGATTTGGGATGGGTTGAGGGGCTGGGTGCCCATGAACATGAGTGTTTTGTATACTGGAAACTGAAGACCACGAGACAAACGAGATGGAGAGGAGAGAATTTAGAAGAGTCAGTAAATTTTGTTAATGTTGTCAAACTCGGTAAATTTAGTCTGACTTTACCGAGTTTGCTGGTTTTCAAGGTTTTTACCCGATTTAACATGTTATATCTGTGTTGCTTCGTAAAATCGTATGATTTTACGAGTTAACTTGCAAATTTGACAACCTTGAACCCACCTCTAAATCAGACATTAACTTCTTTAACCAAATAGTTATAAATTATGTTTGGGGCAAAACATATCCTCAAACACAGCACCAAACGGCTATAATAATTATAGGCGTGTAGGGTGGGTGGGAGGGGGGGGGTGGTCTAGCTAGATTTTATATAAACGCCGAGCCTGCACAAGCAGGGTCAATAACTCCTCAACAATGTCGAAGAGCAGCAGCTCACAGGTGATAACATGCAAAGGTATGTTCAGAATCTGCTAAATGCATATGCTTGCATATTTGCGTTGGCAATTTCTTTCACTGTAATCCTTCATTTATTTGGCTTGGGATGTGTTGTGGCAGCGGCAGTATGCTGGGGAGTAGGGGAGCCATTGAAGGGTGGAAGAGATACAGGTGGAGCCACCAAAGTTTTCTGAGATTCGTGTGAAGATGTTATGTGCTAGTTTATGCCATACCGATACCTTACATGCCAAAGGATCCCTGATTGTTAGTATTACAAATTGCCTCACAAGTTATCAATTAACTTTGTTAACTTCTTTGTTAATTTAATTCACCTATATATCTTGCTTTTCAGCCTCTTTTCCCTCGAGTCCTAGGCCATGAAGGAGTTGGGTACGTTAGCCTTGACGATGTATGTTTTTAGATATTCCCTAATATATTGTCTAAATCTAACATGTATGTAATGTAGAGTGGTGGAAAGCATAGGTGAAGGAGTAAGAGATCTTAAAGAAGGAGACCTTGTGATTCCAGCCTACCTTGGGGAGTGCCAAGAATGTGAGAATTGCACGTCTGGGAAGACAAATTTATGCTTGAAGTACCCATTAATCCTCAATGGGCTAATGCCTGATGGCACTTCAAGAATTTCCATTAATGGACAAAAATTGTATCACCTTTTTACGTGCTCAACATGGTCTGAATACATGGTGATTGATACCAATTACGTTGTCAAGATTGATCCAAGCATAGATCTTCCTCATGCAAGCTTCCTTTCATGTGGGTTCTCAACTGGATTTGGGTCAGCCTGGAGGGAAGCTAATGTTGAGAAGGGATCAAGTGTTGCTGTCATTGGTCTAGGCGCTGTTGGATTAGGGGTGTTGCAAATTAACAATTTCTTACTTCTTTTTTTCCCCTTTTGGTCCTTAATTTTCCTTAAATTATTTCTAAGCACTAGTCAGTGAATCAGATTTGATTATTGATGGTGATTCTTTGTACAAATTGCAGGCCATAGAGGGAGCTAGAATGCAAGGGGCGGCAAAAATAATCGGAATAGACAAGAATGAAAAGAAAAGAGAGAAAGGCCAAGCCTTTGGAATGACTGATTTTATAAACCCAGAAGAATACGTCAACAAACCTATTTCAGAACTGATAAAAGACATAACAGGTGGATTGGGTGTGGATTACTGCTTTGAGTGCACCGGTGTCGGACCCTTGATTAACGAAGCCCTCCAGGCAACAAAACCAGTAAGTTTCTGCTTCTCTTAGCCCACGTGCACTGTGCTATATTCATCGAATAGGTTAACTTGACATAAAAACTTGAATTAAAGATGTGTGGGTATTATATTAAGAGTTTACTTCTTTTTTTTTATATGATGTCAGGGGAAAGGAGAAACATTTGTAGTTGGTGCTGGAACTGATCTAACTGTGTCCATCGACTTCCTACCTCTAATTTGTGGTGGAAATTTGAAGGGTTCTATTTTCGGGGGGCTCCAAATTAAATCCCATCTCCCCATTTTACTTGACAAATGCAAAAATAAGGTGAGTTAAATATATTAATTAGCTTCATGTAGAATGAATATCAGATCTTTTATTTTATATCCTTGTTTCTGTTTCTTCAACGGGGTATGTTTCTGTTTCTTGTTTATCTATTCTTTTTCTATCTTGAAAAAACTAACCAGATTAATGCAACTGATGCGCATGATTTTATGTAGGAATTCAATCTGGATGAACTTTTGACCCATCGAGTTATGTTGGAAGATATAAACAAGGCTTTTCAGCTACTGCAGCAAGAAGACTGTCTCAAGATCCTTATCAAGATGTAACGAATTTAATACGATAGACTGTTGAATAAATAAGGCGTTTAAAAAAATGGATGCAACTAGATATTTATTTCTTTTCGAAGTCAGGTACCATAACTTATAATAAAAAAAAAAACTTTAAATGTTGTATCACAGTACTATATATTGCATCCATGTTCAATCATGGGAGAAAAAGATGTGATTTTGATATCAAGAGCTTTACTTTTCGGTTTAGTACAGTGTTTTGTTATTGCCCTGTGGAACCCACTTCTAGCTGCTTTTTGTTAGAAAATAAAAAAGAGCTGGGAATCCTCAATTTATTGCATTATTTTCAAGAATATTAGTAGCCACGACCTACGACAGACAACATGTTTCTTGTTTTTTTTTTTTAGATACTTTCAATAACTTTTAACGATCAATATCAAGTTCTATCCAAAATGTCATGCTCCAATTTTAGATTCTCCAAAAAAATTTCTCATATGTTACTTTATTTTTATTCAGAAAAATCTAAATAATATAAGAAAAAGTTTAATATTAAAATTTTTTTTCCGGGTCACCCGTCTATTTTCCATCAAAACCAAGTTCTTCAGGTTAATATATATAGGTCACACCATGTTGATCGAAAAAAAAAAAAATTTCATTGCATTTCAAGTTAAAATTGTTATTTTCAATCAAAATTGATCCTATCAGGTTAGTACAGGTCAAATCATGTTTATCAAGGGTAAAAAATAATTTTTCTAAAGTCAAAATCATCATTTTCAATCCAAATCAAATTTATCAAATTAATATGAGTTAAATCAGATCAATCAAGATAAAAAAAATATAAGTTCTAGGCCATTCAGGGTTAAAATTGAATCCATCAGGTTGACATTGATCAAGAAAACAATTTTATGTTTAAAATTAATATTTCAATAATCAAAATTGATTTTTAACTATTAAAACGAGTTTTTTCTAATATTAATTTGAGTTTTTAATTTTACTTATATGTGTGTGTTTTATTTTTTTTTTGTTTTTTCTCGTGCGGGTAAGATATTGATTTTTTTTAAACAATTTAAAAAATACTAAAAATATCCTAATTATTATATCTAAAAGAGTTCTGAAATCGTAATTGAATCTAATCTAATATGGCTTACCAAACTAAATTCAAATTCAAATTCATCTCAACCCTTAAAAAATCTGTCATTTAATCCTATCTTGTCACGTCATCTGGTATACTAAGCATTCAGTACATCTTATTACACCGAAAAAAAAAATATATCAGTCAGGATCATCAAATCAATTTTCAGATCAAGTGAACCGTAGCCAAATGATTAATTTAAAAGCGATCCAATGATCCACAAGCTTCAAGTGCATTAGATTACCATGCTCGCATCCTCACCTTAGCAAACCCCATAGACTTTCTCTTCTCTCGCCGATAATTCTCCCTCTCCTCAAATCTCTCAACTCTAGCCACCTCAATCCGTCAGACAACCACATAAAGCCTCATCTCCTCCTTGTGAGAAGACCCCACGTGGTTCTCATTGACTTAGCCACCTTATTAGAAATATACTAAAACTACTCAATCTTTCATTGTAGCAATCTATAATGAAAGACTGAGGTTTCTTATTATTGTTTTTTAAGTTTTTTTTATGCCTTTAGTTTTTTTTTTAATAAATTTTGTTTTATTTAATTTAGTTTAAGCTATTTTTTTTCTTTTTTGATGCCTTTAGCTTTTTTTTTCTTTGTTTGTTTTTTTTCTTTTAATAAATTTTGTTTTGTTTAATTTAGTTTATTAATGTTAATATTTTTTTAATTTAGTTATCAGATTTTTATGACATTGATCCTGGGTTTAATAGGTTAATGGTTTCACGAGTTAACCCGGATTTTTTTTTCTTTTTAATTAATTTTTTTCGTTGACTTTAGTTTGTTAATGTTAAATTTCTTTCTATTTAGTTATCAGACTTTCATGGCACATATCTCAAGTTTCACGGGTTAACTTGGTTTCATGGGTTAACCCAGTTAATTCTGGATTAACCCGTCCATTTTTTTTTATTTTTTTTTATTTTGTTAATGTTAAATTTTTTTTTATTTAGTTATCAGACTTTCATAACAAGGATCCTAGGTTTAACAAGTTAATCTGGTTTGACAAGTTAACCCGGAGTTTTTTTTTTCTTTTTAATTAATTTTTTTCGTTTACTTTAGTTTGTTAATGTTAAATTTCTTTCTATTTAGTTATTAGACTTTCATGATATATATCCCAGGTCTGACGGGTTAACCTGGTTTTACGGGTAACCCAGTTAATTCTAGGTTAACCCGTCCATTTTTATTTGTTTTTTTCTTTTGTTAATGTTAAATTTTTTTATTTAGTTATCAGACTTTTATGACATGGATCCCGGGTTTAACGGGTTAACCTGGTTCGACAAGGTAACCCGAAGTTTTTTTTCTTTTTAATTAATTTTTTTTGTTTAATTTAGTTTGTTAATGTTAAATTTATTTCTATTTAATTATCAGACTTTCATGACACATATCCCGGGTTTGACTGGTTAACCTGGTTTCACGGGTTAACTGAGTTAATTCTTGGTTAACCCATCAACTTTTTTTTTTTCTATTTAGTTATCAAACTTTCATGACATGAATTCCAAGTTTGATGGGTTAACCTTGTTTGAAGGGTTAATTCAGATTTTTTTTCTTTTTCTTCATTAATTTTTTTTTTCATGTTGGTTTTTTTTCTTTGTTTTTTTCTTTTTAATTAATCTATTTAATTATCATATTTTTATGACACGATCTTGCAGTCAGACCCACATCCAAGGCTCTTGGATCTGGTGTTGCAGTCAAACTCACTTAAACTTGAGTCATGTAAGTTTAATATTATTATTAATATTATAAATATTACTCTTGGGTCAAGCGTTGTAGTTAGACCCAAGACTTTTGGGTATATTTTTGCAGAAAGACCTAACACTCTTAAATCTTAGCCTTTTTTATATTTTTTATGCAAAAAAAAAAAATAACCCTTGCGTATGCCTTTATTTTTTTCCCTTTTCTTTTCCTTTTTAAGCATTTTATTGTGGACTGCACAATGCAGTCCACAGTGAAAAAGCTGATGCCTTTAGTTTTTTTCTGGCTTTTTTTTTAATTTACTTTCTTAATATTAAATTTTTTCTATTGAATTATCAGACTTTTATGACACGGGATCCGGTTTGATGGGTTAGCCCATAATCAATTTTTTTTTCTATTTAGTTATCAAACATTCACGACACAAATCCAATGTTTAACATGTTAACCTGGTTTAAAGAGTTAACCCAGTTAATAGATTTTTTTCTTTTTCTTCATTAGTTATTTTCTTCATGTTGGTTTTTTTTTCTATATTTTTTTCTTTTTACTTAATTTATTTAATTATCACACTATGTTTTGCGGACCCACATCCAAGGTTATTGGGTTTAGACCAAACCGCTTAAACTGGGAAGTTTAATGTTATTATTAATATTATAAATATTCTTTTGCGTTGTTCCCAAGACTTGGGATATTTTCTGGAAAGACCTAACACTTTTAAATCTTAGCTTTTTCTTTTTCTTCATTGGTCATCTAACTAGTCTTACCCAAAAAAGGTCGCGAAGTCTTTAACCACCCAAAGTTTTAAATTGTCAATTATCTCTTATCAGCCATCAACAACCATCACCGCCAAAATCATCACTATTAGAATCCTTCCACCAAGATATACCAGAACCTGCCCTTTTTGGCCTTAAATCTCATTGAAAAATCTCTCCTTCTCTAATAGTGGCCGCATGTGAGCAACACGCACCACCAAGTATATTTTTATAATTTCAAATGAGATTTTTATTTATTTTTTATACAGTGACACTCAAGTAATTTTAAGTACTTCTAAAGATATTTTATTTGTCTTATATTTTATAAAATACTTGAAATATATATAAAGAAGAATGACAACGCAGGTCCAAAGCTCAATTCTTAAATATAAATTATGCTTATTTTTTAACGATTTCAATATAATCTTTTTTTTTAGAAATGAATATTATTCATTGACATATCTCTTTGTTTTTTTTTAAAAAAATAATTGATGTCAAAAGTTTAAAAACAAATATAGATTATACTAATTTTTTTTGTAACTTAGATGCAACTCTTCTTTTTAAGGTTAAACATCAATTTTTCAACGAGTCTCTTATTTTTAAGAACTAGTGTTATTTTTTGACACGACTTCTATTTTTTAGGACCGACATTAACCCTTAAAATAAAATTGTAAGTAAGCTCAACATATTATAGTATTTGAATAAAAAAAAACACAAGTAAGGGTAACATTGATGATTTAAGGGTAATGTTTATCCTTTTTTTAATCATAATTAATCCAGTACTGAAATTTCTAAGACTGATATCTAATTTAAAATTTTTAATTCTCTGAAATTACTAGATAACAACATTAATAAAATCTTTATTGTGATAGAATTTTCTTATTGATTTGGTGTAAGAATTTTCTTTTATAGCAGAGTGCATGGTAGCTTGTATGGAAGCTTTTGAAAAGCATGTGTAAATCACATACAAGTTAATCAAGATATTTTAACTATTACTATTAGCGAATGGATGAAAGATTGATATTATAATCAAACATCAATTACGTTTACAGTAAAATTAAAAAAAAATAAAAAAGATTTAGACTCAATTGATAATAAATTTAAACGTCACCTAATTCAGGGTGGACCTAGCCAAAGCTTCTGTATCTTATTAATTTGATGTGAAGAATTTTCTTTAGAGCAGATTACGTATATTATTTTGTATGTAAACTTTTGAAAAGCATGTACAGGTTAAATTAATAAATCTTTTAATTATCACTGACACTGAATGAATGAAAGATTAATATTATAATCCAAAGTCAAAATTACGTTAAGAGTGAAATGGAAAAAAAATTGAAAATGTATAGACTCAATTGATAATGAGATTATACATCAAGGGCATACTTGGGCTCCTCAATTGATAATAAAATTATTCATCGATCATAAGATATTTGACCCCATCTTTTAATAGTCAGAGCTTGAGGCCGGCCGGTGTTTACGGACACGTCATTGCGAATAGTTTGACACAATATGGTTGCGGAAATTATATAAAATTAATGGGAAAATTAGCAATTTGTCTAAACTTTTAGTTACAAAACCTGTATAGAGTGAAGTTATTGAATGCGACCTGGTTTATAGTTTGAGTCATGGTTTACATAAGTCGATTTAAATTAGTGAAAACAATATTATTTATTTTTTTAATTAAAAAAAGGTTAGAAAGATATTATTTTTAAAAAAATTTAAAAAATCAAATCAAGATTTAGTTAAATCGGTTGAGTTAACTTTAAATTGATTTTTTTAATGAAACGACTGCATTAGAGATCATGTCCCGTGGAACTCTGCTAGATCAACGAGGTTTAATGATTGTGTAATGGAGAGGACTTAATTTTTAACAGAAAATGCATGCATGGAACAGCATAAATACTTTTAAAATAAAAAAATGGTGGGTCTTTTTCCAATTATGGATCGTGAATAAATGTGTGGTGTGCGTGTCTAGCCTCTAGGTGAGATCGTCAAAAGATTCTAGCTAGCTTCCATACAAACGCCGAGGCTGCACAAGAAAGGTCAACAACTCCTCAGCAATGTCAAAGAGCAGCAGCTCACAGGTGATAACATGCAAAGGTATGATCAGAATCTGCTAAATGCATATGCTTGCAAATTTGCGTTGGCAATTTCTTTCACAGCAATACTTCATTTATTTTGGCTTGGGATGTGTTGTGGCAGCGGCAGTATGCTGGGGAGTAGGGGAGCCATTGAAGGTGGAAGAGATACAGGTGGAGCCACCAAAGTTTTCTGAGATTCGTGTGAAGGTGTTATGTGCTAGTTTATGCCATACCGATACCTTATATGCCGAAGGATCCCTGATTGTTAGTATTACAACTTGTCTCACAAGTTATCAATTAACTGTGTTAATTTTTTTGTTAATTTCACCTATCTTGCTTTTCAGCCTCTTTTCCCTCGAGTCCTAGGCCATGAAGGAGTTGGGTACGTTAGCCTTGATTATTTATGTATATGTATATGCCTATTCGTCAAAATCTAACATGTATGTAATGTAGAGTGGTGGAAAGCATAGGTGAAGGAGTAAGAGATCTTAAAGAAGGAGACCTTGTGATTCCAGCCTACCTTGGCGAGTGCCAAGAATGTGAGAATTGCACGTCTGGGAAGACAAATTTATGCTTGAAGTACCCATTAATCCTCAATGGGCTAATGCCTGATGGCACTTCAAGAATTTCCATTAATGGACAAAAATTGTATCACCTAATTACATGTTCAACATGGTCTGAATACATGGTGATTGATACCAATTACGTTGTCAAGATTGATCCAAGCATAGATCTTCCTCATGCAAGCTTCCTTTCATGTGGGTTCTCAACTGGATTTGGGTCAGCCTGGAGGGAAGCTAATGTTGAGAAGGGATCAAGTGTTGCTGTCATTGGTCTAGGCGCTGTTGGATTAGGGGTATTGCAAATTAACAATTTCTTACTTCTTTTTTTCCCCTTTTGGTCCTTAATTTTCCTTAAATTATTTCTAAGGACTAGTCAGTGAATCAGATTTGATTATTGATGGTGATTCTTTGTACAAATTGCAGGCCATAGAGGGAGCTAGAATGCAAGGGGCGGCAAAAATAATCGGAATAGACAAGAATGAAAAGAAAAGAGAGAAAGGCCAAGCCTTTGGAATGACTGATTTTATAAACCCAGAAGAATACGTCAACAAACCTATTTCAGAACTGATAAAAGACATAACAGGTGGATTGGGTGTGGATTACTGCTTTGAGTGCACCGGTGTCGGACCCTTGATTAACGAAGCCCTCCTGGCAACAAAACCAGTAAGTTTCTGCTTCTCTTAGCCGACGTGCACTGTTCTATATTAGTAGATACCGGTCATGGGTTAACTTGACATATCAATCAGGTTAAATTGAATTAATTTTGAGCTATTTTTTTTTTAATTTCTAATCCAAGTTATGTGGTGCATAACTTGGGTTCTGGATAAACTTGTTGAGCCGGCTCGGGTTTAAAAACTTGGTTTAAAAATATATATATGAATATATATTATATTAATTAAGAGTTAACTTATTTTTTATATGATGTTAGGGGAAAGGAGAAACATTTGTAGTTGGTGCTGGAACTGATCTAACTGTGTCCATCAACTTCCTACCTCTTTTATGTGGTGGAACTTTGAAGGGTTCTCTTTTTGGAGGTCTCAAAATTAAATCCCATCTCCCCATTTTGCTTGACAAATGCAAAAACAAGGTGAGTTTTATATTATATATTATATATATATATATATATATATATATATATATATAAGTGTATGGTTATTGTTAAGACTGGAAAAACAAAAAATGGAGGCAGAGAGAACATATATCCCTGTACTTCTTAATTTAAAAATATACAATTTTAATAAGAGATAAATTTATTTGTTATTTATTTAATCTTAGAACGCTAATAAGTACATTTTATGTGTATGATTTTGTTCAGGAATTCAATCTCGATGAACTTTTGACTCATCAAGTTATGTTGGAAGATATAAATAAAGCATTCCAACTTCTGGAGCAAGACGACTGTGTCAAGGTCCTTATCAAGATGTGACGAATTTAATATGATAGACCCTAAATAAATTAAGTGTTTTAAAAAGATGGATGCAACTTAGACATTTTTTTATGCCAAGTAAGTACCATAAGTCATAATAAATACTTTAAATGTTGTATCCCACTATTATTTCTATGTTCAATTATTGGAGGAAAAATGTAATTTTGATATCAAGTTTTACTTGGGTTTATTACCATGTATTATTATTGCCCACTTTTAAGTTTTTTTTTTTTTTTTGGTTAGAAAACGAAAGAAGCTTAGAATGATTGTATTCCGGTTGTGAAAAAACCTCACATGGAAATCGAGCATTTCACGAGTTTTGATCCTGGGTCAAAACATGTGTGCATGATTGTGAGCTTGATGTCTTGGTCTGGTTATTGGCTTGAGAGACTTTTTTATGCTTAAGTTGGTATATGTTAATGTGCCAAAGAATTGAGAAAAAATGTGTTGAGTTTGAGAAAATATGACTTATAAGAACATGTTTTATTTAACTTGTAATCTAAAATATTTATAGATTTTGGTCATGTCAGTTCACCTCAAAAGTATCATTAAAATTTATTGATGAAAACATTAATATTTACAATAAAAATTAATGTCTAGCATGTTATTGGTGAATTTTTGGTGAATATTAGTGACATGTTAGCTAGAAATATCCATTAATTGAGAATATAGGAGCTTAATTGTATAAAAAGTAATTCATGTTTGCACTATTAATCATATGCTAGAAAATATGGTGTTCACTTGCATAAAAACTTATATTTAAAAATAATCTATTAATAAAAGCATAAAACATTTGTGCATGTGGGAAGTGCACGACATCGCATTCTAACCTCTCCTAACTCAAAAAAAATACTTAAAGATATGTGCACATAATTAAGGCGTGTGTTGAATTTTTTATTAACAAAATGGAAGAGTGTGAAGCTATATATTCTTGTATGGCCATAACAATATTGTTGAGCATATGTACTTAATGAGTGAGTTATTGGGGATCTAAGAGAGCTAGAGTCTTTGTGGCAAGGAGCTCGGTTATTCTCCCTTGTCGTGGAGTTTTGTTAGTCATTAAAATATTTTTTTTATAAGTAATGAAAGGTAATGAATTGGTTTTTTTTATAAATGACGCCACTAATAAAATCGTGGAAAAACTTCACATGAAAATTGAGCTTTCCACGGGCTATGATCTTGAGCCAAAATGTATGAGCTTGAGACTTGATGTCTGGGTTGTTTTGAGTTTGGTCAATCCTGAAAACAAGTTTCTCATGGAAAAAAGGATTTTTTGTTGTTTAAGTTGATGTGTGTATTAAAAAAATAATACGTGAGAAAATTGAGAGAAAATGTGTTGGGTTTAAAAAAATTATGACTTATTAGAATATATTTTATTTACTTGGTGATTTAATGTATTTTTAAACTTTAATCACATCAACCCATCTCGGGAGTCGTATGAAAATTAACTAATAAAAATAATGTTACTGTCTATTATTCAAAATAGTGGTTGAGACATTATTGGTAAAGTGATTGATGAAAGATAGTGACGTGTTGGCTAGAAAAAAAATGTCTAATTACATAGAAAATGATTTTTATTTGTGTTGTGAATCATTGGTCAGAAAACATGGGTCAACTTGTATACTTGTAAAAAAATATATCAATAAAAATATAAAAAATCCATGTGAATGGATGACGTGGGGTGACATATTCCGACCTCATGCAACTCGAAAAAGTACGTTGAGAAGAGCTGAGAATTGTTTTTAGTATTGAGTGTGGGTGTTTGGGCCATAGTGTTGATGCGCCCCGTTTTTAGTACTGAGTGTGGGTGTTTTGGCCATTGTGTTGATGATGACCATGTCGCGTGATGGCAATGGCTAACATTTACACCACCAAATTAAATAAATGTATCAAATTAAATAAATGTATCAAATTAAATAGTATAATTTTCAGGTTATGCTATAATGTTGAAATTTGTCGTCATAAAGATATGTCTAATTAATGTATGTAACAGTGCCTACTCAACATCGAGAAAGAGAAAGTGATTTGGGTTTTTAGGTTAATATATCATGAATTCTCTCCATTAAAAAAGCAAGCACGGTTTAAATAAGCTAGCAAAAATTATCCTAGTAATAAAATAAGTAAAATGTAATAATACATGGTGTGTGTAAACCTGTCCATGTCATATTTCATAAAAAAAATAAAAAAATTTGACTAAGTTAAAAATCTGAATAAGCCATGACCCGATTGATCTGGTTAAATTTAATAATTTTTTTTAAATAATATTATTTTAATTATTTTTTAAAAAAATTAAGTTAATATATCCAATTCATGATACAAGTTTTATACCGAGTTATGTTTAGCAAAAATTAGCATGGATCAACATGATAAATTTCATGAGAAAAGATTTTTTTAAAAAAAAATAGAAAAGAATTAGTAAAGTTCTCATTAAACACAACTCATTACATATAAAAAATCAGGAAATTGTCAGCAAAAAGTCAAACCCAGCATCTTGCTATTTGGATCATTCAATTCAAAAAAAAAAAAAAGACTAAATCAAAATTGGAATTAGACACCTAGCTTGCTGGTACCTTGGGCAGGCATTGCCAGCCTATTCATTTATAGTTCCCCACGTTGGGCCAACTCAATGACCATACAGACCATACCTTGAGCTACCCGAAATTCAAACAACAATGGACATTTACGTAATTTCCTACGAAAACAGAACATCACCCGCCCTTTTCTGTGCTCAAAACAAAATTAAATACATGGTTATAATACTCATCCCAATGAAAAAAAGGTTGAAATGACAATAATTTTGATAAAAAATAATAATAATTTGATTCCTTGACCCACAAGTTAACTGGCGACTCGAATGCCATACCTATGATTAAATCATCCAGCCTTAAAATATCAAAATCCTAAATTATGATTAATTAGCCATCTAATCATCGACTGTTTGTCCAAATTACTAAACAAGCCCTCCAGTTTGGTTGCGAACATTTTGGAGGTTAACAGAAAAAACAGAAAGAGAGAGCGAGAGAGAGAAACAGGAGGTCTTCCTCTTCTTTCTTTCTTTTTTTTTTTCTCTTTTTTTGGGGGGGTTTTTTCTTGTCATCTTTCACTTTGAAATCTTTTTAAAAAACGAAAATCAAAGAAGCTAAAATTTGAGATAAATGGGAACGTTTACAAGTCTTAGAAAAGCTTACGGGGCTCTTAAGGATACAACAAAAGTTGGCCTTGCAAAGGTCAATAGTGAATACAAGGTGAGATTTTTGTTTTGTTTTTGGATTCTTTATCCTTTTTTGTTTAATGGGTTCTTTTCTTTTTATGTTTAAATTTTTTTTATGGATTTATTTTTATTTTTATTTGGTTTTTGAATGGAAGGAATTGGATATAGCCATTGTAAAGGCTACCAATCATGTTGAATGCCCCCCTAAGGAACGCCATGTTAGAAGTAAGTTTAAGTTTTGAAGTGGGGTGTTGAAGATTTTGATCTGTGATTGTGATTGTGTTTTTTGAATGTGTAATTGAATTGTGGAGATGGGTTATCTTGTGATTTATGGTTTTGGATTTTTATTAGGGAATATTCGATTATGTTTGTTTTTGTTTCCTTTTGTTTTTGTAGAAATATTTTCGGCAACATCAGCAATGAGACCTCGAGCAGATGTGGCATACTGCATTCATGCACTTGCTAGGAGATTAGCCAAGACGCGAAATTGGATTGTAATGTTGCTCTTTCTTTTAATCTTGATTAATTATTGTTGTTTTGTTTAACATGTAGCGATTGTTTCTTAGATTATAAAGGAACATTTGAACTTGTATAAATGAGTTTTGATCTAAGCATAGTCGTGTCATAATTGTAATGCGAGTTTTCATCAATGCAAATATTTCCTAGATAAAATAGATGGAACTTGATTTTGGAAATTCGGATGTCTTTACACAGGTTGCGATAAAGACATTGATAGTCATTCATAGGACATTGAGAGAAGGCGATCCTACATTCCGAGAGGAGCTCTTGAACTACTTATACAGAGGAAATATTCTCCAAATATCCAATTTTAAAGATGACTCTAGTCCGCTGGGTATGTAGCCTATGTTCACTTTTGTTTTTGTCAGTTGATGTGAAGTAGCTTTGAATTTTGAATATCAATAGCTTTTTAGATTGCTATATCTGAAATGCAGCCTGGGATTGCTCCGCGTGGGTTCGTACTTATGCTCTTTTTCTAGAGGAAAGATTGGAATGTTTTAAGACTTTGAAATTCGACATTGAGGCTGAGCGTCTGACAAAAACATCACCAGGGGCAACCAAGGTTTCTTCTGTACTGTGCATTAATTTAGAATCATATTCTAACCTGGCATCAGAATATGCTATTATCATGGTCCAGCATTAAGTGTCCACTTGTTATAACAGGTGCATAGTAAAACACGGCTTTTGAATCGAGAGGATCTCTTGGAGCAGCTACCTGCACTGCAGCAGCTTCTTTATCGTCTAGTTGGTTGCCAGGTAAGGGTGTATTTTAGTAACAAATTTGTATAATTATGATCTTGGAATAAAGAGATTTCTTTTTGTGGCTTTGATGTCTCCTAACCATCGAATTATCTTCCATTTTATAGCCCTTTCCTTTTCACTTCCTCTAATTTTTGCAGCCTGAAGGTGGAGCTTATACCAATTATCTCGTACAGTATGCCTTGGCCCTGGTATGCATGATACAAACGTGTATTTCTTGCAACAGTGTTTTCAGAAGTGTTTTTTGCGCAAGTACTTGGGTGAAATTGTGCATGACTGGGGAATCTTTCGGTGAAAACCAGTTCATATATAACTGAAATTTAAATTATTTCATCTACCAGTTGAGCTGTGAATTTCATAAATGTATGGATCGGTGACAGTGCACTTTCTTCATCCTTATTAAGGGATAAGATTGTGTAGTGAGCTGCAGTCCCTTATGTTTAAATCATTCTCTTGAAGCATTACGGTGCTGTCTTTTTAGTTCTTGTAACCTGCTAGGGATAGTGCAAAAGGTGACTTCAAGTGTTTGTTTTTCGCTTTTCTTGTTAACCTGAGACCGAAAAAGAAAATCTGGAAGCCTGGTCGCAGTGCATGATTCTTGAATGCATATGCAAACAATTGGTGCCTTTGTTATTTCATGAGGGTTTCTTCATATTTATCCAATTTCTTCCATAGGGCTGTTGATAACCATATAAAACATCTAATGTTCTATGCAGTGGTCATTATACAAACACTTTTTTTTTTTTGCTTTTTTGTTTTTTAATTCTAAATCCAAAAAAAAAAAATGCAGGTCTTGAAGGAGAGCTTTAAAATCTATTGTGCAATCAATGATGGAATTATCAATCTTGTGGACATGGTAAAACTTTTATTCAAGTTTGTAATTTCATCTTGGATTAATTAATTGTATTTGTCCTCCTAGTTTTTTTTCCTCCATTAACATAAATTCCAAATGTTTATGCAGTTTTTTGAAATGTCAAAACACAATGCAGTCAAAGCCCTTAACACGTACAAAAGAGCTGGCCAACAGGTTTTACAACCATGTTACTCTTCATAGATTTTGTTATTGTATGCTGACACTGGTTGCAGTCGACTGCTTTTAGTGCCAAATGGGGATGCCTTATTATGTGTTTTAGTTGTGCTTCTTTGTCTAGTTTCTAATTCAATTTTGGTTGTTCAGGCTGAATGTCTTGCTGAATTTTATGACTATTGCAAAGGTTTGGAGCTTGCAAGGAACTTTCAGTTTCCAACACTGAGACAGGTTCTCTTTTCTACCAAACTGAAAATATTTAGTGAATGACCACAGCTGGTTCTTACCGACTTTTCTGCATTGAGCAGCCCCCTCCAACTTTTCTTGCAACAATGGAAGAATATGTTAAGGAAGCACCTCAGTCGGGTTCTGTCCCCAGGAAACTGGTGAGAAATTTTGTCCGTAGCAGTTTGCTTTTAAATGAGATGGTTGAAGATTTTTTTTTCCTCTGATAATTGTATCCTCAATTGGCCCAGTCTTTATTCAAATGTGTTGAAATGACCTTTGAAGTATGGGAAAATGGAATGTGACACTTCTATATTTTGGGTTTGTGATAAACATACTGTTTCACTAATAGGAGTATACACAGAGAGAGCCCGAGAAACCTGAGGAGCCTTCAGAACCTGCAGAGCAAGTTGAAAAGGCTGATGTTGAAGAAACATTGATAGATATGGAGGAAGAAGCCAAGCCTGAGGAAGAGGAGGTAGAACCTCCATTAGTATCCACTGATGCTACTGGAGATTTGCTGGTAAGATCAAAATTTTTCCGCATTTCCTTTGAAGTTGATATCTTGAGTTCTCATTCACGTTGTTTTCATATTTTGTGGCAGGGTCTGAATGAAATAAATCCAAAAGCTGCAGAGCTAGAGGAAAGCAATGCATTGGCTCTTGCAATTGTTCCACCTGGTAGTGCACATAGCGATTGGTTTAAATCTTATCAAGAAACTTTAAGTTCATGTCTGTGCGGTAGAGTATGAAGTTCATTTGGAGTAGCGTTTCCGTCTTCTATTGATTAAATGGTCCACCAATTCATGATATAGAAAATCAATTCACCTTGTTTAAATGGTTATATTGCTATTTCTCTTCTAAAGCTGATGAGACAGAAAAAAAGTTTTAAGAGTATGGCCAGTGATTAGTACCACTCAAGAACCCGAGTTATTCTCTTTCACCTCACATCTGGTGACACAATCTTTGTGGTCTCACGGTTGAAATTGATTATTTTGTTCTTTGAAACAAAAAGAATTATGAACATAAAAGTTCTTTTCCAATCTCTGCACGATGCGTCTTGACCATCCTATTTATTATACATTGCACGTCTCGTATGATATAAAGTACTCAATGTTAACATTGATGCAGGTGCCGATCCTCTGTCTTCATCAAATGCTTTGAGTGAACTTGGTAAGCCAAATGCAACAGGTTGGGAATTAGCACTTGTTACCACTCCAAGCAACCCTACTAGCCAACCAGCACAAAACAAAATGGTCAGTTTTATGGTCTTCCTTTTCCGTGATAAATATAACAAATATATTCAAATGACTACTGGTTGCATTTGAGATTTGAGTGAAGAACTGAGCAAACAACCTTCACTTGGTAATATCTTATTCTCTTCTAGAGCCTAGAACAGTTTGCTTGTTATCATTGAAGTTGGTTCATATAAGTGTGCACTGATATGTCTTTCTTGAAAATCCCAACCTGAAGTCATTAGTTTCACCTTCTCTGTAATGTAATGGAGTTGCTAGAAATGTAGATGGAGGTTGCTCTAGGATCAGGTAGTTAATCGCTCGAGTTGGCATTCTGATTGATTGAATTGATTTGAAACACTTGAGCCTGGCTGATTTCTTGCTTTCGTATGCTTGATCCTAGAGCAAGCTCAATCTAAGTTTCTGTTAACTCAAATAGGATTCACTCGCTGCAGTTTTGTAACTTGAGCGTTGCATATTGCCTCATTGAAGGTCATTGAATCCTATTTTCAACTGAATCAAGTAGGATTCACTTGACTCCAGTTTAGTAGCTTTAAAGTAGCATATTGCCTCAATGAATGTCGGTGAATCCCATTTGCAGCTGAATCATTCTTCCAGTGCGGTCCACGAAAATGTGGTAACTGTTTTCTTTTACTCATGATCGTTTTCTGGTTTTTTGGGTCAGGGTGGTGGTTTTGACCGGCTATTACTTGATAGTTTGTATGAAGACGATGCTGCAAGGAGGCAAATACAATTGCAAAATGCAGGGTATGGGTATGGTGCCACAGCTATGAACAATCCATTTGAACAACCGGACCCATTTGCAATGTCCAACAGCATAGCACCCCCAACAAATGTGCAGATGGAGATGATGGCTCAGCAACAGCAGCAGTACCATCAGCAACAAATGATGATGCAACAGCACTACCAACAAAATCAATCAATGACAATGGTACCTTATCAATATCAACCACAATATCCTCTAAAGCAAATGCCTCAGATGGGACAGATGGGTCCTGCCAATCCATTTGCGGACGAATTTTCGAGTTTCCCACAAGGTTCTGCACCGCATCAAGGAAACCACATGCTAATTTAGAGGCCCTTCTTTCCCAATTTGAGTTCATTCTTTGATTCTTTGGAGTAGCAGAGAATTTTTTTGTTTCCTACGATGTTTGATTAGTCTATCCCTTCTCTGTTTTTTTTTTCTTCTGGTGAAAGCTGATTATTTGTTCACCCAGTAAATAACTTCATTTATTTTTGTACCGAGGAACAATAGATCCTTCATTTTGGATCAGTGGATGTAATTTCTCTGACACATGGTTGGACATTGTTTTCAATCATAAATGTAACTGACCGCTACAGAAGATGTTCATGAGAGAATCGAATGAAAATGTTATTCATCTTACTTGAATTTATAACCATTTGATCATTATTAAAAAAAGTTTCAAAAATATTTTTATATTACTCTCTAATGTTAACTTTACTTAACTGGATTATGTGCTCAGGTAGGAGTAGGAAAAGGAACTAGGTTCTCACAATCAAGAACCTGAATTGTGGTTGGCTCAAGAGCTTCACAAGGATATTGATACAGGCATACATTGTTTAGAACCTAATGCACAAACATTGGAGTTTTGGGGACCATGCCTGTCTACGACTGGTGAATGGTGGAGGTGCAACACTGAGTTGGAAATCCTGACAACGCAGGTGCTGGTGGTGTTATTCGCTCATCACGGTGATTCAGGTTCAGGGGTCTCTCTTGCTATATCTCTAAAACTCATGAAGCTTGTACTCTCTTCAGTACACATGTCTCGCGGACTCGAGTTTGATGTGTAACTTTCTATCAAGTTTAAAAGCAAATATGGCCATTACCAGGCAGCTAACTTGCAGGCCGAGCTGAACCAAGTTTGATAATGTTACAAGATGACAGTGTTACAAAATCCGACCTAGCTTAGCAGCTAAACTCAATAAACCACTTACCCAGGGTCTGAACTGATAGATAAAACTGTTACTGTTTTTATTAAAATAATATTATTTTATTTTTTAAAAAAATAAACTTGATTTAACCTAAATCAACTCAACCAATCAGGCTTTAAACCGAATCGACCCTAACTCAGCTCTTGTAACTATGATGGATAAAACCCATTCCATAACGATCCATAATAGGTCTAACCGACGCGGGTATCAAGTGCATTCCTCACTGGCTATAAATATCTACGAAACTATCCTCGCCAAAAAAATCAGGCAGTAATGGCAGCTAAAATCCTCTCTAAATCCCTATTCCACCACTGCACTCCCCACCATACTCCCCTCAAATCACCACCGCTAATCCCTCTCTACCTCCACCACCGCCACCGTTCATCAAAACCCCAACTGATCGAAATCAATCTCTCCTCATCATCACTTCAATCAGACGGTGGTAATGGGAGTGAAGATGAAGAAGGGTTTTTTACTAAGAAACTTGAGGAGATTCTTCACCGTGTAATGCTTCAAAAATCAACACCTGATTGGTTGCCTTTTAGACCAGGGTCCTCTTTTTGGGTTCCACCCGTATTGAGTGTTAACGATTTGATTCATAAGTTTGCTGGTTATAATCTTAGTGATGAAGAAACGCTTTCGCTTACAACTTGTCGTGGATGGCCTTCCGCTTCTTATTTTATTAAAGGTATGGTTTTTTTGGAGGTGTTGTGAAATGGGGTTTTGTTTAATCTTGGGAATATTGAAAATTTTATTTTTTATTTAATTTACTTTTTTTTTTTGTAAATTTTGTATGCTAGTTTGGAGCTTTGGAGAAATGAGGTTTTGTTTAATTTTGTTGGTTAAAATGAATTCTTTGTTGTGTGTGCTTTTAAGATTCTGTTATGGCTAATTTTGGAGCTACTAAGAAATGGGTGCGTGTTGTTTCTGTTGAGTTTTGGGGAGTGATGTTTGTATGCAAGATTTGTTTTTTATGAATTGATTGGGGTTTAATTTATGAATGCTGCTGTTTATGAAAAGCCATTGCTTCTTTTGCCATCTTGACTTGATTCTTTTTTGCCGGTTTGTGTTCTTGATCCTTGTAGCTGTTGCAAAAGTAAGACTGGCCTAAACTAATGGTACTCCCTCAATGTAGTTGTGAAAGATATGTAAAGGTTTAAATTGAAAAGTTTACCAATTCTGGATCATTGTTTAGTTATTATGCATAATGTCAAAATGTGCTGTATGAATTAGGACGTCAAAATGGAGGAATTCTACGTTGCTGTTAATCATGGAGTTTTGCTACTGTTTATGAGGAAGAGGTGATGCATTTGAAATAGGAAGCTGGAATTGCATGAATTGTTGTGGGTAGTAACATTTCCCCAATCGGTTATTATCATAAATTTGTTGGAAAATGTTTTTATTATTGTTACTTCCATGTGACTATGTTTTGGTTGAGTCTTTTATCGGAAAACATTGGACAACCTATGGTAATAAAAGAATGAGTCTTTTATTATTGCAGTTTAATAGTTTTATATTGATACATATTTTTCTTGGCTGCTGATACAGCTGGAATCAATGTGAAGGTGAATGAGGAGGAGGAGGAGGAGCGGGTGGATTTGAAGGTGGTGCCTCCTGAGGAGATGGAAGGGAAAGTGGTAGTGGAGGTTTTAACAGGCCCAACTGATATCGATGTGGCAGTGAAGGAGGAGAAGGGACATGTAAATATTAAGGTGGACCTAAAGGAGGGGGGTGAGGTGGGAAGGGAAGTGGTAGTGCAGGGGAATGAGGTAGAAGGGAAATTGGAGGTGCTGATTTTGGCAGGTTCATCTTTGGAGGATGAGGAAGGATAAGATTCATATCACATGACAGGCTGCTTTCTCAGGTTAACGTTGTGTCTTTGCCCTCGCACTTCCTAGTTCTGAATGACGCATCCCATATTTGACATTGAAATTAGCATTAGATTTAGTGGAATGGGCTGAATTTATCATTTCTTGAGATTATATTGCCGACTCCTGCTGTTGGCTTGGCCTAGCTATTTTGGTCTCCAACACATCAACAGTCATTTGTAGCAGTGATTTTATGATAGTGAGAGCGGCCCTTCTGTTTTAAACTGTGATGATGTAACATTTTGCATCTTAATACATTTCAATGTTCATAACAGAATAATTTGAGAAAATTTGTACTGATACGAGGGCTCTTTACTCTCAAGCTAATGGCCTGCAGAGTACATGGCATTGTTAATTCAGGTAAAATTTGCATCTGAATTGTGCATATTTTGATGTCTCTCTATTTTGAATTTCCAGGTTCAATTTCCTCAAAAAAAATCTCCGTGTCAAAGAAAGAATATGAAAGCAGAAATGACACCGATGTTGTACAGAAGCAGAAGCAATCCTGGTTGTTTATTGTCCGGAGAATTCTTGTAGTTAACATCAGTAGTTCTTAACTCACCTGTTCTACTGCATTCTAGTCTAACCCTAATGCTATGCTGGTTGTCCATTGTTTGAGGACTGGAACAGTTCAGATCTCAGTAAATGTTGTGAACAGAATATCAAGCTGCATGATCATTTTGTGAACAGTTTCTTGTAGCTTTCAAGTAAATGCACACAAAATTAAATACACAAACAAGAAATCTTGAACGATCTTTAGATTTATTATGCTTTCTGAAAAGGGGGCATGTCTGAATCCACAGAACTCTGGTTGGACTAGGAAGCATGAGTGAACACAGCTTGTATGTGTGTGATTTAGGTGTTTTCTCCTCTGATTTGGAAATTTAGTGATTTTTTTTGTGGAGTATTCAATTTATTTTAGTAAAACTAAAATAGAATTGAATTTAATTTTATCCAATATATTTTTTTCAATTTTGGTTTTAAATTTTTTATTACATTTTTAAGTGAAACCTAAACTGAATTTTTCGAAGCTTTCAGCATCATACCAGACAATGTATTGGTTGTGGTTTGCAAAATTCTTTTCAAAAAAATTAATTTTTTTATTTTTTTAAATTAATTATATATATATATATTTAGTTTATTTTGACGTGTTAATGTTAAAAATAATTTTTGAAAAATAAAAAAACAACGTTAATGTTAAAAATAATTTTTGAAAAATAAAAAAATATGTTATTTTAATATATTTTTGAGTGAAAAATATTTAAAAAATAATCATAATTTTATTTTTAAATAAACTTTATCGACCAAATTAAATAATAATAATTAAGCTTTCTTTGAAGATAGGTTTAACTCATCGTAAAAATAAATAAAATAAAATAAAAATTGTTTTACTCACTTTAAAAATGTATCTTAACTTTGTTATAATTAATATCTATAAGCTTTTCATTTTTTTTATTAGATATGTTGATATTATTTTTTAAAAGAAAAATCATCTTTAAAATTATTTTAAAAATGTTTTTTATATTAATTTTTATAATCAAATATGTTTTTATCATTCCTGTGTTTGTTGTTGAAAATGAGACTTGATGTAACTAATGAATCCAAATATATATATAAAAAAAAAACTAAAATATCAAACATTCAATTGAGTTTAACAAAAAAAAAAACAAGAATCTGTTTACCTATAAAAAAAAAATTGTAGTTAAAACCTAAAAGTAACAAATATTTTATCCCCATTGTTTAAATCTGACACATCATCATGTAAACGTGGCAGAGACTGATTCGTCAACTATGAAAAAAGCCCCTATATATATTTATTTATTTTATCAAACTAAGAAGAAAGAAACACAGATATCAAACTCTTAACAATGGCAGAACAACCAGAGACGGTGTCGTCGAGCGTGAATCAATCTTCTAACACACAAAATTCTCCCGAAGATAAGCTCAAGCAATCATGGGTATTTCTCAATTTCCAATTCCATTCTCTAAATTTCTTTAATTTTCGTTTTCAAGTCTTATTTTTCAATAATGGGTAGTCCTTAACACAAAAGGAGATTGATGGGTTCTTATGTTGTTGGCTTTTGACCAGTTTTTATAAATTGGGTTTTGTCTTAGCTGACAAAAAATGAAATGAATTGAAGTTTATTTATTTATGTTTTAGCTGTTTTTAGTCTAAGATTTTTTCTCCCTGTGCTCCTGATTTGTGCATTTGGAATTAATTCGGTGTGGTTATGTCGGGATTGATCATTCTCTGGTGGTTTTGTTACCTCAGGTGCCGTCGGCATTCTCTGGTTTTCCAGCTTATCCAGATGGTGGTTTTCAGATGTTTCCTGTCATGTATCCTGCACTAGTTCCAGGGTTAAATGCTATGCAAAATCAAGAACAAGAGAATCATGGGCCTGGCATTTATGCAGTGCCTGTTCCTCAATTTATGGGACCAATTGCTGGACTTCCTTCAAACACCCTAATTCCTCTCACGCTCAACATACCTACGTAAGTATGTCTGTGTTGTGTAAATTGTCAATATCTAAGGTTCATAGCATTGTTCACAGGAGAGTTCTTGCACACATACTTAGATACTGTAACAATTCTACCTATCACCCCTGCTACCGAGTAATGATGCTTGATGGTGGTTAACAAGGTGGTATATCTTTGTTGTTAAATGGATTACATGAACTGCTAATTAAAGATTGCTGTTTCTTCATATTGTTTGCTCAACAGTAGACCGACTCCTGAGGCTGGGGCAACCAGTGATCAAGCACAAGGGGGACAACAGCAACTGCAGCAGCCTGCAGCTCAAAGGCAAATTGTTGTTAGGAGATTTCAAATTGCAGTTCAGTTGGATTTGTTTCTCATACTTAAGCTGGCAGCCGTAATCTTTTTGTTTCACCAAGATGGATCAAGACAAAGGCTTCTTGTCCTTGTGTTTTTTGCTTCACTTGTCTATTTGTAAGTACTATACTTTCAAATGATTTGTTGTTTGAGATAAATTGTTCACATAGCATTTTTTTTCTTATTACTGTATACTCGTTTTAATTTCAGAGAGAAGAAAAGTTCAAGCTAACTAGTCAAGCTCATACACAACCTGTCCCATGTTTTAAATGTTCTATTTCCAATCACAAACACCACATTAAATAATTTGTTGTGTCCCTCCAAGCTGTAGCCTTTTATTGTTCATGTGAAGCTATTTTCGGCAAGTCATGCACCTGGAAGCTGAACCTTTTCAATGAGTGTTGTAGGTACCAAACTGGAGCTCTGACACCGTTAGTACAATGGCTCTCACAAAGTATGCAAAGGGCAGCTGCCCCTCCCCGTCCACCTAGGCCTGCTGTCAGGGCGGAAAATGCTGCAACAAGGCAGAATGAAGATGTTGCTCTGGCAGGTATTGTTCTTCCAAATGCATACTAAGGATTTTGGATGTTTTTTGGGTTTCAATTTAATTATTTTTTAGGGAATGGGGATTCATGTTGATATTTCATTTCCAATTGTATGGTATGCAAGCGTATTTGTGCTCTTTTCCACAAGTAATGGATACATGAAACTTGGACCCATATCAACTAAAATTGACTAACTGAACTTTGTCTTTGCATTGTATCAACTGTAATTATGAAGTTTGATTGATTTTCTCATTCTAGTTATGTTTACCTTTTCTTGACCTGGTGGTGAAGGATCTTGCTTATCTATGAGATATACAGTAAGTAGAGTGCTTTCAGTGCTCTTGGTCAAACATGGGGTACAATTGTGTGCCTGTGTGCCCATAAAAACAACATTTTTTTTTCTTGTGGAAGGATTGTTCTGCTGGACTGGTTTTGAGTGGAGGTTTCTTAAGAGTGATTTCATATCAGGAGAGAACAACAGATTGTTTTACATACAAATTGCTAATTGTTTGTGTGAAATATGTGCTTTTGAACTGCCTTGTAAGCATTTTTCTCATCTGTAGAAATTAAATATTCATGGGGGGGCGTTAAAGCAAGTTACAGAAGGAATACTTTCATAAGCTCAGATTATTGTTGCTATATCATGCTGATATTCCAATTTGATCATACTTCCAATCTTGTCTTATTGATTATTGCACCAATGTTGTGTAGTCTATTTGTTTGTGTTGTTAGGAAGACAGGTACAGGTAATATTCACGCTATGGTCTATATAAACCATGTCACAACAATGTGAATATGTCACACAGAACCCCTTGGTACCTATCGTAGTGAATGGCAGCATTACATCCTTCTCACTGTCTTTCATTTTGTTGTTACCTGAATCCCTGTGGCCAGAAAACATGATTTGGATAGAGAAAGCTGATTGAAGTTGAGAGGAAATTATATTTCTGATTGTTGTTTTAGTAACTTTTTGACAATTATTCGACAACTTTTTGCAGAGGGACAACCTGCAGTTGAGAATGAGAATAGACCTGCAGAGGATGGTAACCAGGCAGCTGAGAATGAAAATGTTGCTGAACCTGGCGGAGACAATGGGGGCCACCACTGGTGGGGAATTTTGAAGGAGATTCAGATGATTGTCTTCGGCTTTATCACCTCTCTTCTCCCAGGCTTTCACCACATAGATTAGACCATACTTTAGCTGGTAACAAAACCTCCCAAACCAGCATAGAGGCGGGGAAGAGTTGTTTCTGTCGTTTTCTCCTTTTCTTTCCCTTTTTGAAATAATCTGAAGAGTTCTCCCCCCTTTCTCTTTATTGACGACTTTGATACATATTGTATGTATATGTACCAGTTATGGCTCCACTAGAATAGTTCGATGATTATGGATTTAGGATTTCACATCTAATGTAAATTCCTGCCACGCCAAGTTACTATGCTAAATTTGATTCTTGGGTTGTGATAAGTAAAATAAAAAAATTCAAGTTGCTGGTACTTCTCAGTTACTGCGCATCTTTTCCAACTCAGTCAGTTTCACTTTTTCCTTGTTATGGCAAGGTGCTGATGCATTTGCCCGTTATTTTAGCTCTCTCGGCCTGACTAGGTGATATGAACCAATCCCTCGAGAGCAAATGGACTTGGTTCTCTGCATCTCGAGTTGTCACTTGTCAAACTAAAGATGAGTGGTCTGTCCAGTGGTCTAAATGGTTAAGGTATTGGACTCTTTTATCATGGTGCACGTTCAGAGTCTTGCATGAATCCTAGTTGAACTCTCTTTCCCCAAATTGGAGGGCATTGTTTTTACTAAATATAGTGATTTGAGATATTACTGTCAATAAATTCAGGGAACATCGCTAGCTTTAGCTGTAATCCAAGACATATTCACTCGTATTAACCCAAAATTATATGCGACCCAAGCATGGCAGTTTCTCTCATAGAACATGTACCAAAGGTGAGCCAATTTAGACCAGGTTGGTTATAACTGCAAGTGCCAGTTCTAGTGAGTTGGCTTGGCTGCCAGTGCATCAATCCATATATGATGTCCACTTTGTGGCATTTAAAATTCTGCTTTGAATTATGCTCTCCCTCAAACACACACACTCTTGGCTTGGTCAAGCATAAAGTGTATGGGATGTGAATACTCAAAATTAAAATAATAATAAATAAATAAATTCAGCCCATTCTTCAAAGATCCGGTCAGTTCACCTTGGCTTTAGGATATAAAGTAACGATGTCTCTCAAGTAACAGAAATAATGGTTTCCAGCAGAGTTAAAACAGTCTTCCTCCTATTTGCAATTTTACAATTGAGCATTCCTGAACCTGACTGTCAGGTTATTGTAAAGGATTCTGAGAAGCAAGGGTTTGATAATAAGCAGTCATGACAGAACTCATATCGAAATGTCTGTAGAGAAATGCAAACTTGCTGAAGCTCAATTTTTTATTTTTGGGAGGGGAGGGGTTAACAGCAAGGAGCCAAAACTCACTTTTATTAGCACTAAAAGAATATTAATTACAAAATGTATATACAGGTATATATAATTAAAGCTCAACTCACATCTCAGATAAGAGATTGCTGATTTTCCGAAGCTCTTTAAGAGCTGTCATGGCTGTGACTTGTCCTTTGCCAACAAGAGCAGTTTTGGAGAAATTCTCCAATGAACCCACCTGACCCCTATCTTGCTGGAAAACAGACTCGATTATCTGCAGCACAAATGATTAAGAAAAGTTCAGCTTGAATGCCTAACAAAAAACATATACCATATCACTATAGTTTTGCTTCACTGATAAGTCAAAGGCCAAACTACTTCCTAGAATTCCCCAGAAACTTGAAAGCTACATAAACTACATGTGAAGCAGAAAGAAAATCATAGCAGGTAGAGAAACTATGACCCGTCTCCCTGGCAGACTAAATATGTATTGAAGTAAATCGATCCATATATCAAGCCAATTTTCCACAATACATCATACTTTTGTTTCATATTTTAACAACTTTCAGACTGTCTGTCTTAGAAGCATTATCTTAGAAAGAATTACCTGAATATGTTCAAGCATGGACTGTCCAAAGTTCCTCAAAGTACCCATCACATTCTGATCCACGCTCTCTCCTTTGCTACTGGCATAAGGGTTGCAAGATCCATTGACAGACGAAGATCCTATTGAATTAATCTGATTACTGGCATCGTTGACAGGTTTTGTAGCCTCAAACGTGCCGCTTCCCTTTTCAGAAGTCTCCTCACCAGCAGTATTCCGTCCAAACTTCCAAAACCATTGAAATTTACCTGAAAGTTTCCTCTCCTTAGGACCTGCAACCTGTTTTCCAGCAGGCTCATTGTTGGTCCCAGAATTTAGAGACACGCCTTCAGGGGGATGGGAAACAGGAAGGGTTGGATCTTCCTGGAGAGCCTCAGGTTGATCATCATTTTCATCGACAGACATATTCGAGGCAACGCTACTTTTCTCAGAGTCATTTTCATGCTCATTACCACCACTAAGAGAACTAGATGGGTCCGAAAACACAGATGAATTTTCCTCACTCCCAGAATTTCCACTAAGACATCTCTCCTCAGTTGAGCAAGTGAAGTCATTGTTAACACTGTCTGGCCCCCCTCCCTCAACTTCTGCAGTTTGATGGTCCTTCTTGCCTGAAACTTCATGGCAATCTGATTTTCCAATATCTCCATCCATCCCAAGTTCATGTGATAAATCTTCTAACAAACTACGCCTAATAGATGACTTCTGATCCTTCTTCCCACTCCCTGCTTTTACTGGAGCTGGTGCAGATTCTGTCCTAGATAGGGGCAATCTTACCTTTTCTGTCCACCGTTTTTTCTGGCTTGGTTTCAATTTCCCTAAATGATCATGCTTGAGTTCTTCTGTCTTGTGCAAATCTCTCCATTTCTCCTCCCAATAACTATCAGGCACTGCATTTAGAGGAGTTTTGGGGGAAACAGAACCAGATGAAAGTGCATTAGTATGACCTCTCACCACCAATGATTTACTATGGTTATAAATCCCATCAAACGGAGGAGACACAGAGGACATATTAGTATCCAGTGCAAGGGACTGTAAAGACTTTGCCTTATTTATCAGTTTTCTCAGATCTATATTCTCAGGAAAATTCAAGAGTCTCTGGAGACAAGTAGTTGCGTGCTCAGTGGCAAGCAGGGAAGACCTCAAATGAAGAATCATAGAAACAGACATAGCTGGGATTAATGCTCCCCGAGGTGATCTAAAGATACGAAAACCAGAGTCTGCATCATCTTCAGCACCTTTTTCTAATATGACATTATTATCTGCTGCAAATATTTCATCCCATATTAACAAGAGGTTTTCGAGTGAAAATTCTCGTCCAAATAAAACCCGTAACCAGCGAAGTGCAAAATACTGAGGTTCAACACCCAGCTCAACAAGGTGGCTGTGTAAAGATGAATCAACAACAGACAGTAAATGGTACAAAGCAGCAGAAGCTTCAATGACAGGGGGTAAGCCAGAATGAGAACCATGTGCAGGGGAGTGAGAGTAGAAGTCCACAACGGCAACTGAACCATGAGACCCACTCATCAATGCATCAAACATACAGTAAGCATCATGTTCCATAAATTTCTCTGATATGACAATACCCAATTCACCTTCAGCCCCGTAAGCATCCGTTAGTAATACAGTTGTCTGTATCTCAGGATCAAGCTCATTGAGCTTGACTTTGACAGCATTACCATGGGAGCCAATTTCATCCTCCATGGAATCCAAAAACTTTTTAAAATCAAAGTTGTATGTAAGATCATTTTCCTGAAATGCTAAACCATCAAATTTGTCTGTGAAATGGTCTTCATACTGCTTGCGCACTTCAGACAGATGCTCCGCATCAATGTGAAGAACATATAGAAAAGGCGCCAAGAGTTCATGCATTCCTGTCAAGGAAAGCCAAAACAACCAAAAGGGAAACATTAATTTCCCTGTAAACGGATACTGTAACACATTGAAGTGAATGAATATAGGAAAAATGAAGAGATTAATGATTAAAATGATTGTCCGAGTCAAATTAACAATATTTGATGAACAGCTTGAGATTACAGGGTCGCACTAATGATTGAATATTGGTACAACACAAAGAGGAATGCCAAAAGGGTTGGTGGGAACATGTCTTTCTTTCAATTTAATTTACCTTGTCGATAACCATACTCTGGATGTCTAAGGCACCACAATAACAAGATTCGTCTTAACATTCCTTGGCAGCCAGGTGTCTGGAAATAGCTACCATGTTCTGGATATAAACGTGACAAATCCTGGTCGAGTGTTTTTTCCAGTTCAGCATTCCGAAAGAAGCGACCCCAGGTGCTATCTGCAGGCAGCATTCGTATATCATCATTGATACCAACTAATTACAACATTTTCACACGACATACCACATATCAGAGTCGCAATAAAATTATTTGAATGACATGTCAGTGACAATGCAGATAAAATCAGCAATTGGCATAAATATACCCTAGTTCAAGCAACAAGCTAACTTCCATCCATAAACTTACATGGCGCAAACAAAATAGTTACCTGGGTTTTGTGACAGTGGATTGTCAATTACAGGATCAGGTGAACTCCTTCCATCCTTTGACAAATGTGGATCAACTAAGAGCCGCCTTCTTAAACCAGCATACCTGACAAAGACAACCATTTTGATTTGTGTTAACAACAAACCAGCATACAAAGTAGACTTAAACCTTGAAATCCAACTGGAGACTCCCTCCTAATTCGATTGACTTTTAACAACCAAAAAAACAACTGATCACAACCAAAACCCCTACTATTTGATTCCATGGATCAAACCCTGAAAAAAAAATATAATGATTTTCAAAGATAATCAACTAGCTATCATCAAAATGGAAACATAACAAAAAAAAGGAACCATCTTTAAATTCTATGTCAACTAAAACATAATTAAAAAAAAAACTAAAAACCAAAAAAAAATTGCTTTCACTAACCAAGAATTCATAAATCTAAAAATCCCAAAAACGAAAAAAAATACAATTATCTCTTTTTC
The DNA here is from genome assembly GCA_015852605.2 of Populus deltoides. Classification (NCBI taxonomy): domain Eukaryota; kingdom Viridiplantae; phylum Streptophyta; class Magnoliopsida; order Malpighiales; family Salicaceae; genus Populus; species Populus deltoides. The sequence goes on along the minus strand of CM027587.2, from coordinate 1,515,365 downwards.
AGGGAAAGAAAAAAGGCCAAAACTTTACCTTCTTCTAGATTCAGCAGTAACTCTACGAACATCATCAACACTAGAAGAGGAAGGAGAAGGCAAAATTCCAAGATCTATCCTCCATTGAACCCCTCTTAAATTCTCAAAACGACTCTGAATCCCCTCTCCTGCTGGCATTTCCTGCTCAATCGAAGCTGACCCCATGATTTTTTTACCAAACTTTAAAAAGACCCAGTTCCTCAAATCAACTCAAAACACAAAATCAAGCAAAACCCAAGAATTATTTTCCTTGAAAACCAATAAAGTCACAAATTTTGTGTGGTTTATGCAATTCTAAAAGAGACCCAGAAAAGAGGATGATTTATATTTACAGAAAGATGAAAACTTTAAGCATAAATAGAAAGAGAGAGGAATTGAGAATTGAACGGGAGAGAGTTTTGTGGGGTGGAAGTGAACGGAATTTCATTCCAAAAATGAAGAGGATGATGGGTGAGTCTTGATGCGGGTACAGAGAGAGATGTTAATAGTTAAATAAAACAAGTTTATTACTAGTAGTTATTTATTATTATTATTATTATTATTATTATAAGTTTTAATGGAAAAGCTGAAAAGGTGGATGTGGAAAATATAATAGTTACTTTATATTTTTCGGAATAATTGTATTATTAGTACACCCATTTTATATTTATTTTTAATAAAATACATAAATTTTATTTTTTTCATTTGAGTATACTAAGTTTTTCAAAAATTCCAATCAAGTATTTTTATTCATTTTCTGTCAATTTGTTTCATCATATGATGGGGTATATTTTTTTAAAATATTGTTTTTGGTACTTTAAATTTTATTTTACGTCAATCAAATATATGAGCTTTAAACCTTTTTTATTTTGATATACCATTATTTTTTATTGTTTCAGGGGAACATGTTTTCGAATGGACTTGGTTGTTTTGCTTGACTAAATTTTTTAATGTGGTCCTTTTGTTGTGATATTGTAAACACATGATATTCACTTATTTAAATAAGATGATAAATATTTTAGTTATATTAAAAATCATATAGTTGATTAAGAACTCATATAGTTGAGATACTTTATTGGAATAATATATATATATAGTCATATTAAAATATAAAAAATTAAAACTCATATAGTTGATTAAGAAAGAAATTTGATATAGTAATAATGTAATTATCCCAGCTCTTTAAAAAATTTAAGTCCTGTTGGTTTTTTTTTTTTGGATAATATATAAATGGGAATGCTTAAAAATGCTCCTAATTCATTATTCTTGATTGAGTAATATTATGTTGGTGTCCATGATTAATATAAATATATAACCCCTTCAAATTATTTTATGTTAAACTAAAGTAGATTAAATATCAAGAATATTTTTAGACTTTACCCTCTCAAATTGTAGTTTGTTTGTTGGGAGGCAATTGACCTGTTGGTGGGGGATTTGTGGAAATGAAGTAGAATTTAGAAGAGGAGTTGAGCAGTCCTTTTCTAATAATGATATTTATTTATTTTTTTAAGGGGTGGATAAATTAATTAATAATGATTAGGGTTTGGTATTTGGTGATTAATTAGTGAAGTTTTGAAATGGGAATCAATGAATTTCTGGGTTTTTTTTCTTTTTTTGGCAATCTGTATAAGGAAATTGCTTACTTTGTGTGTAACAAGTTTTTTTTCACAAAAAAAATTAATTAAAAAGATTTATCTTTACTGCACATCTCACCTATTTCTAAATTCAAGTTTAAGATCTCAATAAAATAAAATAAAATAAAACAACTTGTTGAGCTAAGGAAATGGGGATCAAGACGAAGGGAGTTCATGTTCTTAACAGTGCAATTAATGGCGGCTCTGGGGAGAATAATAGGACCAAAATAGTCGTTGCTCGAAGCAATTTCTTCAGTGGTGGGCTCCCTGTTGCCATTGCAGCCTTGCTGTGTTGCTTGATGGAAACTTCTTGGAGATTTAGCACGACGACTTTTTCATCTTTTTCAAACCATGAAAACACAAGGACTTTACTTTTTAACACCATTGTCCCAATAGAATGTTCGTCATTAACGATTAATCAAATAAAAAACGGTAATATTACTAATAAGGCCAAATGTTTGAAGCAATTTAAGATCAAGTTTTTGCCAACAAGTGAGGTCTTGAAATTTAAGGAACTAGAAATTAATTTTAGTGATTGCTTAACATAGGGTGAAATATTCATTTCTTAGTCTAGGACAAAAACTATTAAAAATAATTAAAATAATATTATTTTAGAATGAATCGAGATAACTAACTTAACCTGCTTAGTTTATGGTATAAGTTTGAAACGAGACAAATTTAATAATTTTTTTTTATTATAAAAATCTCAAGAAAAGAAACTACAAGTTAAGTCCAAATCGAAAGCATGTAGAACTAAAAAGAAAACTTACTTGTAAAAATTTGTTTTTTTAGTTCTAAATCAATTATTTTGATGTTATTTTAATTAATATAATAAAAATAATATTTTACAGTAAAAATACTTTTATAAATCTTGTTAAAATAATACTAAGAGTCCAAGAAAAGAGAGGAGAAGAGAGAACTTTATTTTTTTATTTAAATCAAAAAAAATTATTTTTTATATAGGTTATGTCTTATATATAAATAGATAAAGCAATTACTTCTTTTAATAACTTTTTAATAGCCCTTCTAAATACTTAAACTAAGCTCATCTCATATGAATACATCAGAGTTAATCCATTAATCAACATGTATTAATAAAAAATAAAGTTTTTTTTCATTGGAAATTGAGAAAATATGGTTAAAAAAACGATTTTTATTTCTTTTAATTTTGATTTTAGGGCATAATATAATAAAAACACTATGATGCTGTATGTAACTAAGAGAGAGTTAAGGGTTAAACGAGGGAAATTAGCAAAAGATATTCTAAAGGCATATCCTTACCTGACGTGGCAACAAAAAGCGTGTTTGTTTTGCCAAGAACAAGTTAATGGGGGCTGAAAGTGAAGTAAATGCTGACTCGTATGTATATCTCCACACGACACGTCACGCACAGCTGGAATATTTTATTCTTAATATTCTTGGATCCATTTTCGCGCACCAAACATGACTTCTTCTTCTTTCTTTCTTTCTTTTTTTTTTTTTTATCAAGTTTTATATCCAAAGAGCAAACCTCAAAATAGTCCCTGATTTGTAGGTGTAATCTCAAATAGGTCCTCTATCAATTTTCATCCTGATTAGGTCCTTGATATACCAATAGGTTCTCAATCAAATCCTTGTATAAATTCAAGTTAACATACATAGTGGATAAGTAGTCACGTGGAAATCATATAATTTTATTTTTATCTCATTAAACACTCATGAATTTAATAAAATCTTCCACGTCATGTGATTAAAAATACCATAGGGGAAAAAAAGTAAAAGTTTTGTGTTTTTTTATATAGTTTGGTATATCTAGTGAGCCTCATGTTATTAAGTCACAGTGAATATATTAGAATATTCAGTGATTTTTCATCAAAATAAATAATCTAAGCTTCATGTAATTAAAAGTGAAAATAGATTAGACATTTTTATGAAGTTTATCCTAATATAAATGGGAAATTAAAACGTGAGGTACACGCAGCATTTGTTTTAGGGAAAAAAAGTCTACACATTTAATAATATAAAATACGATTTTTAATATAACAAATTAATACAATGAAAATTATTTATTTCTTCAATTAAGAAAAGGACTTGACTTGAAGACTTTTGATCAAATTAATTGTACAAATTTTCAAAGCAATTTACATGTTGTTGCTGCAATTATTTCATCCTTGTGTGTGTGAAGAATTCAGCACCAAGATTAGTGCTTTACTTGTGTTAGATTTTAATTGGTTTTCTAGCTTCTTTGGGTCCATAACTCCTTTCTCTTTCCCGCTCTCAATTGGCTATAATATCTTTCAATCACTCTCCATCACAAGAATGACAAATATTTACCCAATATTACTTCAAAAAATAATAATTTAGAAAGCAATGATATAATTTATAGAATTAAAGATCAAATTAAAAATTAATTTATCAAAAAACATTTAAAAAAAGACATCATTAATTCAGGATTCTCTTATGATACAAATCACAAACAATCACCTTATCAAACACCCACTTGAAAGATGAAAGATAGAACATGAATTTTGACTCCTAATTTGGCAGCAATCGGCAAGGTTGTGAAAGAAGAACAAAAATTAATTTCAAAGCCTCTCCTTTAATAAAAAGGTCGAAACATATATAATTAATCAGAATTTGTATGGTTTGGATGCATGATGATGATTGCTACTTCAGAAAGGCCTTGCGTGTACAAGCTGGAGACAAGCCTCTTCCTTCTCTTCTCCATCTTTTTGTATGTTAGCTTGCTAATATTTATTATATTCACGTCCAAAGAGCATCATCCACCCACCACTTTGCTCCTTCTAGCCATTATTCTTCAATCTCCTGTGCTTTTTTTTCTTTTTGTTCCCCTTTTTTTATTATAATTTTTTGTTTCTACCTTATGTAACTTTGTTCCCTTCTCTTTGATTCTGTTTTGTTTCTTCCTAATTAAAATAAATAAATAAATAAACTAATTGTTGTGTGGTTCTTATCTCCTCATGCTGTCTAAATCTTTGTGTCTTTGTTCATCTCTACTATTATTAAGTAAATTCGGTGGCCGATTAATCTAGGATTTCATTTTTTAAGTAAGTAAATTGAAAGCAAAACCTAGTTTAATTTTTTTTATTCCAAAACAATGATGTTTTCAATTAACTTGAATTGCCTTGTTTGTTTTTAGACTGAGATTAATAAATTCTAAAAAAAGAATTATTGTTTTCTCAAGATTCTCCATCAATTTATTATAAATTATATCAGTTAATGGCTATCACTATCGTATCGGTCTTGTATCTCCAACTACTCCAAATACATTTATGATGCCTAATAAATAAATCAGTGCAGTGAATATGCTTTTAAATTAGCAAGGGAGATGGCCAAATTAAGGGAGAGCTAAGAACATAATTACATTATTAGCAACATTTTAACAAGTAATTAATCACAAGGATATATACGAGAGGTCAATCGTGTTTTAAGCCGTGATATGCAGCTAGTTGTGTAGATAAACAGGTTAGAAAGACGCTTAAATTTTTTACAGATGAGTAAAGAACAATGAATTAGAAATCTCTTATTAGTAAACCTTTTTTGTTCATTTTAAGTATACTAAAATAAAATTTGTTCAACCATTTTTTAGGAAATAATTAAAAAGAACTATAATAAAAGGTATATTACCCTACCTAATGCAAACAAAGCAAGACAAAATTTCACACCCATAAATAATCCATGCATTCCCCTCTAAAAGGGATTTTGCCGTTCATATATCCACCGACTGATATATCTACCTAATGCATGGAGTTGCTACCAGCCAAAGATGGAGAGACTGGTAGAGCCCCATGGTAGTTTAGGTTTCTATTCTCATGTTCTTGTTGCCTTTTAGTTGGGGTTTTTGAGTTGATGCTGCCTTTTATTCTTTTTATTATTGTTGTGATTTTTTAAAAAAAAAAACCTTTATACTTATTTAATTTACTCTTTTAAATCCATGTGATGCGACTTGATTAAAAATTTAGGGTGACCCGTAACCCATTAAGCTGAGAAAATTTTGTTTTTTTCTAATATTTTTTTTAAAATAATATTTTTAAACTTTTCTATAAAATAAAAAAATAAATTAACCTAAATTAACTTGAATTTATCCATCTAATCCAAACTTACTCCATATAAATCATAAAAAACTATGAGAAGAAGAAGATATGTTCTGCTAGAGACGCATCAACCCATTTCCACCTAATGCATCCGATGGTCAACTAATGAGAAGTTCAAGGAGGTGTTTGTTGTATGCAATATTTCTACTCTCTAATTAATTATTCTAATTAATTATTGTTGCTTTGAATTTGATGGTGATTTGGGTGAAAAGAGTTATATATAAGAGTTTTTGTTTTCACATTTATATCACATTCTTTGGAAGGTTGATATGATTTGGTAGTGCCTTAGTCATCTTTTCTTGCAAAATTTAATTGGAGCATATTGTACGGTATTTAGATTTGGGGAATAATTTTCCACATGCATGACCAATAGTCTGTCTCATGTAGATGTTGATGCGAGCTCCCAAACGAGTCACAATGGACCCCAGCCAGAGAAAAGAAGAAGAAACAAATTAATATGAAGAGGGCTCCATTATTCTTTGCTCCACTCTGTGGTGTGTGAGTTCTGCCATCACCAAATTAATGTTTGTAGCAACTCATGTGGTGCGTGTAATAAGTTTAAGAGAACAACATAAAATTATTTCTAAAATGGTTGAGATATAGTTTTAATAAATAAATAATTATAAACTCTAATTTTAAAATAATCAATACTTTGAAAATTAATAGTTATCCTATTCATCAACCTCACCAAAAATTCAAAGGACTAAGCAACCTAAGATTTAATTTTAATTAATTTGTAACACCAAAAAATAGAAGCTAGCTAGGCTGGTGGTCAAACAAGGATGATCTTTCATGTTTCTTTTCTTCAAATCTCATTATATATATAGGACCGACTTCAATTTGTAACCACAAGTTAGAAAAGACAGCGACAAATTGCAAAGGAAAAGACCTTTTCCTTGCATGTTCTACGAGGAATATATCTTATTATTATAATTATGATAATTATTATTTAATTAATATTCTCTTAAGTTTTGTTAACTCAATTTTTCTGCCAACTACTTTATCATACTAATATATGTTTAATTTGACAGAAAAAACCATATTACAGTACTTGGATGTTTTGTATTTCTTACATTATTATTTTTTATGGCTCAATATTATTGGGTTTGATCTTGCTAGCGCATGCATGCCTTAATCACAGTGTCTATTTTATATCTTCAATCATTAATGTAAGCAGATAAAGCACAAAGTATATATATTCATAAAAAAGTGCTCCAACATTCTCCTTGTCAAAACTATATTATAAAAAAAAATAATATCAAAGAAGCAAAGGATTTGCATGATAAACGTGAAATCCTACCAGCTTTTCCAAAAAAGTAGAGGCCATTTTCTCATCTCTCTCGCACATGTCTTCAACCATTTTGAAACACGTTATATATTCAACAATGATACATTGCAGCACAAGCAATGAATGGTGTGTTATCAAGCCTGGGTGACTGGACTGAATTAGTCAACTTACCAGATTGATTTTTATAAAATAAAAGTTTATTTTGATTTTAAAAAATAAAAATAACACCATTTTATTTTTTAAAAATCCTAAAAAATTATTATTTTAATAATTGATATAATTAATCTGTGATTTAGGTCTTAAACCGGATTGTAAGGGGTGATCATGCTTGGTTTAATAAATCATAAATATGTTGGGTAATCATAACTATGCCATTGCCTGCATCGAACATGCATGATTCACCTTGTCTTCCTCCGCGAAATGCACAAATTAATGACTCAATCTCCGTTATAATTTGATGCATGAATTAGCACTGTTTAGGCTAGTCCATCAAGAAACAAGCATGGTCTCCCTGCGTCAATTATGCACCTATATATGGTGCTTCCCACGACAAGAAAAAATGGTGCCATAATAAGACACTTGAAAGGAACTTATGCTCGTTCATGTGATTTCAATTATTTTAGCTGCTATGCCAAGTTATTTTCAGCTTTCTTGGACATTTGCAATTAATGGAAACGCAATTTGTCAATATTAATTGCTGTGAACTATTCTCCTTCTTTTTTTTTCATTGAGAACCATAAAAAAGAGGGTTTTTTTATTGACACATGCTATCTTGAAGGGGATGAATTGACTGGCTTTGGGGCGTTGCTCATCGGCTGTGCTTTGGTCTCAAATTTTCAATTTAACATGTCACTATTAGGGTTTCATTTTCTATGTGTACTTGCAATAGCTAGAAGGCAGTGTTGTATGCACACCACCGGCAATTAATTTCAGACCAAGAATTTTGAGGCCGACGAGGGTCCACCACAAACCAGTACAGCTCAACTATCCCGTAACTCTTGACTTCTCAGTTATAGCTGCCATTCAATAATCATTCAAGCATGCGAATCGTGTAATAATATTTTGGAAAAATCCTCGAAGATATGGATCTTGGTCGAGACCCACCGACCATACCATCAGGAGATGACCACCTAGCTTTGGTGATCTTTGAGAACGGTAGGTATTGAGGCAGAGACGGTTCAAGATCTGGCCGACAGTTTAAATGGAAAGAAGAAGCTGAATTTCTAAGTTTTTTATAAAAATATTATTAATAAGTTTACATGTTATTTTTGGTTTGGCTGTAGATATTTTTGTATGATCTTTCTAAACTTAGATTATAGTAAAATTTTAACCCTAAATAGAGTAATATATTAAAAAACTTCTCGTAAAATTTCAATTCAACCCGACGATTGGATTGAGAGTTTATGTTTAATGGTATAAAACATGTCGTTAAATGAGTTTACATCAAAATCTAAATTTTCTTATTAAATATTGCTATAATCATATCAATTATTTTATTAAGTTCTCTAAACTATTTTTTATTTCAAAATATATTTATTTTTCTATTTTATCATTTGTATTCTTTAAAAACTCACTATAGTTTCATAATAATATTATCAATTTTTAACCGAGATTTAAACCAATATTTTTTTGCACAATTCTTTCTTAACTTTTATTATTTCTTTTCATTATAATTTCTCAAAATTATTTTCTCATTCTCAAAACATATCTATTTTAATTTTTTTTCTAATTTTTTTATCCGTCAAGTGGTACTGAATTCGGCATGATATGTACTACATTTGATTATTGTTATTATTTTTGGCTAGTTTGGGAAATTGCTCACATGCTGGATCCGTCCATGTATCTATTTCATTTGATAATTTCTCAAACTTCGCGATGTTTCTTTTGTCATGTTTTATAATTTGACAATGAACTCGAATGAAATAGTAGCTCTTGATTCAAGACCATAGTTTTTTCAAGGTTAGGGGATCACCATGAATTATATGGACCCCCATTCATCAGCTCCAGTCTTTATTCACTTGAAATGATCCAGTAACCTGATGAGGAGAGACAGACAAGAAAGAGAGCCTTAATGTATTGGCCCATTTTCAAAACCCTAGTGTTTGATTGCCTCCTTGGTGTTATTATGGTCCTAGGCACTATTTGGCAATTTGGTGCATCGCAGGTAGAGTCCGTTTGGCAACGTGATGGCGTCCACGTTTCCTGCGATTTGAAGCTACAAGCTGTTTGGTAACACATGAATGCGAGTTACTGTTCACTGGGTCCCACGTGCTGCAGCGTTTAAAACACGAGAAAATGAGAAGCGACTCCCGCCGCTTTCAGCGGTGAAATGATGCCTCTAGTAGTGAAACAATGGAGCATGGCTCCACTGTTCACCAAACAGTTTTTTTTTTTTTTTTAAACCAGTATACTTAATTAATTTCACTAATTTTGTACGTAATGAAATTGTAAATAGTTTTTTATTAAAGTTATTTTTTTTTATATAAAGTGTGATTTATTTCATGATATAATAGCAATAGTTAAATCCATAATATTTAAATTAAAAACCATCAATATTAATATATATTTTTTAAAATTATTTTATAATCTCAATTTCAAAAGCATTCTTAACCAAACACATTAAAACTACTTTTTCTTCAACCTCAATTTCAACCACAGTTTTAACCAAACACCTATTTTTTCAAACCAACCTCAACTAAAAGTACTTTTTATAAAACAATTTTTTTTAAACCACAACCGCTACCGCAATACCAAACACGCTTATACCTCGCAGCAAAAAAAAATATTGTTTTTGGTGTTTTTGATGGCGAAACGCAAGTGGTACCGCGTTGCCAACGGGCACTTAGCTCATGTAAGATGCACCTGAAATTCTTCCCTCAGGAATAAAATAACTTCAACTTGATGTGCACAAGCCGGGGTAAACACTGATTCAAGAAGCCAGCAGCCTTAACTGCAGCCTGTTTAGCTTTCGCCATAGCTTGAGCTTCAAAGCATTCACCTTGTCAACAGCATAAGCCACATTGAGACTGGATCCAACAATCACTCTATTCAAATCTATAAGAAGGTCCCAAATCATACATCTGCAGAAAACTATTAGCTTACTTGAGCTTTCTTGAAACACTTTAATTATTCAAGGCAGAGATTAGAGAAACCATTGTAGAGAAATTCAAATCTTTATAACCAACTAGTTGAGTTGAAATATGAATAATGAATATCAGATAACAAGTCAATAAATAAAAAAACTCAACGTATATTGCTGAGAAATTTTTTAAATGAATTTATGTATTCTTAAAATACAAAGTATAAGAAAACATGTTTTTTTTATCTTCACTGTAAAACATGTTTTTTTTATCTTCACTGTCTCTATCTGTTTTATTCTAAGACAGTGAATAAACGTTAAAAATCGACAAACAAATCATATGCACAAGTTTATCATGGCAGAAGATTTAAATTGCTCAGTATCCTCTCTAATGCTACAATTTTTACAATCCACATTGAGTCATTAGCAGCTCAGTCAATGCACTTATAATTTGAGCTTGAATCAAAATGCTGCAGAACTTAGAATAGATACCTACTTTTAAATATACCTTTTCAAAGGACTGAGCTAAATGATTGAGACTGAACTTCAACTGCCGTCCAACTTAAAGTTTTGAGCATGTTCATAATCTCTTCAATCCTTGAGTATATATGAAAAATCCACCATAGCAAACTTTTCAATTCCCTTCACTTCAATCAGAATAAGGCCAGGCTCCATCTTCAATCCACTGCCCTTCAACAGCTTCCATGCCTCTGCAACACCATCCCACATTTCATCTGAAGCATACAAGTTTGATAACAGAACACAGGGTGATGGTATCACTGGCTGAAGTTTCAGAAGTTGTCTAGCTAAACATTTCCCAGCATCAATGTCTCCATGCAACCGACATGAAGACAGAAAGCTACCTGGAACAAAAGGATCGTGGCCAAAAGGAAATTTCTTCATGTGCTCTTCTGCTTCTTTTAATCTTCCAGCTCGTCCCAGCAGATCAATGAGACTAGAAAAAACCTCTATTTGAGGAGAAATCCCATAAGTTTCTTCCATAGAATTGAAAATAGACTCGCCCCTCATCCACTAGCTCTGCATGATTGCAAGCTGTTAAAAGGCCAACAAACGTTACGAAATCTGGCTTTACTCCCGTTGTCTTCATCTTCACCAAAAGCTCCATTGCCTTCCTCCGAAACCGATGATTTCCGAATAAAATCATGGTATTCCACGAAACAAGATTTCGATGCTCCATCTTGTTGAATATACCATGAGCCTTTGCAATGCAACCACATTCAGCATACATGTTAATTTACAAGGGCATTACCAACACCAACATCTTGATACAACCTTGTCCTAATCAAATGACCAACCTGCTTTCCATCGCGTATCGACACAAGCCTAGAACAGGCAGCAAGAGCACTGGCAAAAGTAAAGTCATTGTTCCTCACGCTAAATCCATTCAAGAGAAACAGTAATAGTCCAATTTTCTTTAGAAAAATTAGAGGTGGAAAAAAAAACTGAAAGTTTTTGAAAAAAATAATTTTCTAGTTTTTAAAATTTATACTGGGTTTGAAAAACACATTTAAAAATTTTCCAATACAAATTTTTCATATTTTGAAATTTTCCAAAGTAAGTTTTTTCATGTTTTCCCAAACAAAAATAACTTCATCAGTATAACTTTTATCTTTTCTATATATATATATATATAATGTCATAAATTTATTTTTCATTATAATTCTAATATAAAAAATTTCTTGAGTTAACGATATAACTTTTTATAGTATTTTTTTATTGAAATAAAATAAAATTAATTTTCTACAATTAAATAATTACAAATACAAAATATTAAGAATTTATGATTTTTATTTTTTTTATAAAAAATAGTTGTATTTCATGATATAAGATCTTTCTCTTCAGATAATCTAAAAACCTTCTCTGCTTCTTCCACTTTGAGTAAATTGTTATTATCAAATTCCCAGTAAAAGTGGAAGAGTCGAGTTTAAGCTTTATTGCTTGGCAATCCTTCAGATCATCTTTACTATTACAAGTCCCCAACAGACCCAGAAAAGTAAATCTATCAGGAAAAAAACCCTCTTAATGCATCATTATGAACATTTCAGATCCCTTCTCAGGTTACTGATTCTCAACGAACCCTGTAATCAAAGCTTTACAAGCAACAACATTAAGCTCTGATGCTTCGTTAGATGCCAACAAAGCATCACTACCCTGACCACACCATGCGCGCGCGCGCGCGCACTCATTAGGCACAGGTTTCAGTTTTGAAAACAACTCGACTGCGAAAACGGGTTCTCCACTCCGTTCATAACCAGAAATAATAGCTGACCATGAAACCAGATTCCTACTTTGCTGCTGTTGCCTGCAGTGTGAGACTGATGGAAACTCAATAAGAAAATAGGTTTATTTCTTATTGCTTGATGAAACTTCAATACATCTTTGACTATTTATAACCTTTCAATAAAGCTTAATAAGAGTTTTAATTATTGAAAAATAACTAATAAGAGTAAATCTAAACTATGGTAACAAATCAGAACTCAAAACTCAAGTCAGAAACAAGTTTTGCCCGGGTTGAGTTGCTGCCTTCAAGGCTTTTTCCGTATATAAGTCCTCTTAATTCTAGACTTTACTTGTCCTTTTACGTGGAGGATACTTCCTCTTTCTTTCTCTCCAGTTTCCGCAAGGATTCAGCCCCCTATAGCCGACTTAAAGGTGCCAGAAATCCCCTCCCCGCTAGGACTGTTCTGCCGACTTTGCTGCTGCAACTCTTTCTTCCGCTAGGATTTCTTCTTCTGCCTTTGCTGCTGATTTCTGGTCTACCTTGTTCCTCATCAGAGACCTTGTCTTATTGCCTTGGTTTTTGAACATCGGTGTAATCAGGATCCAAGAAGTTCCGGACTCTTGTTTCATTGCACTCGGGAAGTGCTTGAACTGATGAGACTGGGAGAATAAGTAACTATTGAATTTCATGGGCTGGTTTGGTTTTAGTTTTGGATCTTCAATAAGTCTATAGCTTTTATTTCATTAACCTTGTTATATGTTTTTTTGATGGCCCAGTAGGGTTTGTGGTTTCAAATAGAGAGACCCACTGAAATTGCTCGTAAACGTGGAGAGGTTGAGACTGAAGCTGAAGGGTGGCAGTCAAGGATGGCAATTTATCCCTGCGTAAATCCATCTTCAATCATCCGAATGAAGGGGTGATATGGAAGGATCTTCGATGAGGCTGGAAAATATTCTCAGTAGAAAGATTAGGGGTATTGTTTAGAGGCGGATAAAATTAGAATCGGAGGATTTAGTGGGCCCAACAATATCTTCAAGAAAAATATTAAACTTAAAGTCAATAAAATATTTTTACAGGTAATAAGAGAAAGGTGATGAGAGGAAAATATTTTCTGGAATTAAATATTTCATAAACCTTACTTAAAAGTTTTGTATTAAATCTGTATTGAATCTTGTGTTGTCTAGAGATATAAAATTCAGAGAGATGATCTCTAGCATACATTTATTTTTAAGAGATGAAGCTCTTTTTACATAGATTTTCTTCAAATAAATATATTAAAAAAATACAAAGTATTACATATAAATATCGCATAAAATATTTATAAAAATGTGTATGTTATGTAAAATATTATATAGTTTTTTCTTGTATCATCAGAGCTCTCAAGTTTTGCAACACAAATATATTTGAAAGACTTGACCTTAACAAGAGGGGGACTACTTACAATAAGTAATGTTACATTTTGTGTATTATCAAACCCTCCGAGTTACGGAGGCATTTTTTGGGTGTACAAACTACCATAAAAGTAGTTTGTATTTATAGTCTTAGTGCGCATAGCCATGGAGTATAATTGTAAATATAATCATGGATGTAGATAGCATTTGGAAATACAGGTCAACCCGTGTTTCTAAAAATTAAATTTTTTATGTTTTGATTGTTTTGATGCGCTGATCTCAAAAATATTTTTTAAAAAATAAAAAAATATTTTTTGATATATTTCAAAATAAATATTATTTTAAAAAATAATCAGAACCACACTTCTAAATATTACCATAACAATGAATAACTGTTTTCATAGCCACATGGAATGTATTTTAGTGACATCTTTTATATGTGTAAGCCACCATGAAAATAGTTTGTGGTTATAACCTTGATGTATAGCCGTGGAGTATAGTGGTAATCATAACCGTGAGTGTAGTCATGTATAGCTATGGACGTAGCTAGCCACATGAGACGTCTTCTAGGCATAACCCATGGCTTAGCTATTTGCATGTCGTTGATGTAGCCACAGAAATAGCTATTGACACAATTGTCACTGCATTGAGGTTATGTCATCTATTTAGGATTTGTATTGGGAATGCGGCTGCGGTTGTGGCTGTGTTTTTAAAAATTTTAAAAATTTTTTTATTAAAATTTAATATACTTTATATATTTTGGATCGTTTTAATGTGCTGATGTTAAAAATAATTTTTAAAAAATAAAAAAAATTATTAACATGTATTTTAATATGAAAAATTATTTAAAAAATATCCACAACCACACTACCAAACACACTCTTAAAAAGCTTTTGAAAAATATAAATAAACAAACTTTTTTCATTTTTTACACAATTTTCCATGGACGATATTGTCAATCTTTCCCCTAAAGATTTTTTCCAGCCTCGTCAAGAGGCGCCGTCAATGTTCATATATGTAAAGGTAGATGTGGAAAAGGGCAAGAAAAAATCTCCATGGATTCAAGCATGGAGGAGGGTATCCTCGATTCGTGTGTATATAATTTTATCAAGTCTAAAATATTCTTGTAGTTTTTTTTTCTAATATTATTTAAAGTTACTTTTTTTATTACATATGAAACATTTTATTTTTTTGAATAGGTCATGTACTTTGTTCGGTTAAAATGAGTTATAAGAAAGCGCTGGTAGACCTCCAATGGAGGTTCGATTTCATCGGAGACAAATATAGAAGATTGAAAGTTTCTTTTGAAGTATATGAAGATGGATATGGAGGTAGAAAGAATTCATGAAGGAGAGGCGATGGTGCCTATTCTGAATTAGATTTAGATAAATTCGGTTTGGCGTCAAAAGTTTGTAGTGTTTATCATTATTACCGTGTGGGTCTGTTCGGAAGTATAATTTCGGTTGTTTTTCAAAATATTTTTTATATCAAAATATATCAAAATAATATTTTTTTATTTTTAAAAATTATTTTTAAAATTAACGTATCAAAACGATCCAAAATACAAAACAAATATTAATTTTTTTAGAAATATGAATACAACTGTGTTTTCAAATGCTCACCGGAACAAATTAACTTGTTATATCAAATTAATAAAAAAAAAGATTATATTTGCTTTTTTAAAAAAAATTAAAGCTAACTAGGCTAATTTATTTATCATTCAATTCAAATCTCAGTCAATTTTTAAGTGCAGTAACTGTGGTGTTTAGGATAGGATCGAGGTTTTATTTTAGCAATATTAAATATATTATTTGTAACAAAGTAGTAATAATTTAACGATTTAAATATTTAATAAAAGGGAGAGTAATAATAGAATGAACTTGTCCGGCATGCTTGAAGGAGATGGACTCGATTTTCAGCCTGCATGAGCTGTTGCTTATTTGGACTTTTAACCATTTCAGTAAAATCACAACACATTTGCTCTCAAGAATTGAAAGAAGGAGAAAACTACAGTCATATTTTATAATGATTCTACTACACTGATGACCCTCACTAGCAAGTAGCAACAATTAAATCCTCGGATCTGCTTTCAATTATGGACTTGAGATTTCGTTTCAATTCTGCACCAAATCATAGGCTACCAAGTTTAAAAAAAAAGGGGGAAAAATCGATAGAATTGTTACCACCCCTCGACATCTTGTGTATTTAGAGAACCAATTCTCATCGATCTATACTATGTTATTATTTCCCATGCTAAGTTGCCTTTTGGATTTAAAAAAATCGAATATAAAAAAAAAGTTCACATGAATTCTTTAGCTTTTTTATTTAATTTTGTTTTTTTATTAACGCGGGTATCTGAGTTAGCTTACGCACACCTCGATTAATCCCCACGAGTTTTGAAGTTAACGACCATGTAAGCCTCCAATAATCTTGAAATTTGTAAGACTCGAACTGGTGACTTCTAAAGAATAAACTCAAGGTTTAACCAATTAAGTTACACCCTTTAAAGTTAGCTTTGTTATTAATTATAATTAAATAGGTCAAAATTGAAATTCTTTACCCCGAGTCTTTATTTAGCATAAAATAAGATTAAGTCGCATAAAAATTATTTTAATATGATATAATTAAGTTAACAAATTTAAAAATAATTTAAACAATCGGTAGAAATATGTTTCTGCTTTACTCACAAAACTAAAGTTAGATTGAACAGATGGAGCAGACAATCATGCAGCAAATTCAATGTTGTAGTTATGCTCATGATTCATCGAATCCAAAAGGAGAAAAAAGCAAATAAAATATGGGATTATTGAGGATGATGATTTGGTTGGTAATCAATTAGCCAAAAAAAAAAATGAAAAGAAAAGTCTAAAACCTTTTGTCCCCTTGACATCAACTCTTGTTCCCCTTTTTAACAGAAAACCGTGTGATAGGCCATTCTCATCAATGCTTCCAAGTCTTGCCCATTTGCTTGTCCTATTCACACACACTCATGCTGCCTCTATGCCATCAAACGTTCATATCCATGCCATGGCCACTATAAAGAGTTTTGAAATTGTTGTTCATTGTTTCGGTTCGAGTTCTATTCATTATTATTAAACTAGACTCGGGTTGAATTGAGGGAAAACCCAAGTTAGGCATCGATCGGGTTGAACTCGGGTCAATTAGGATATTTTTATTTTTATGAAACTGGATTAATAACCAATGAAGAGGAAGGCCAGAGGCAATCTTATGTTATTTGACAATAAGTATTCTAAGTTTCGATCTTGATATAAAATGTAAAAAAAAAAAAATTATATATAAGAATACATTGGATCCAATTGACCAATAATGTCCTGACTTTTGTCGGTCTCTCCATCCCCACCTCATGATTATCATCCATGATAATCAATGTTTATTTTTCCTTCTTTTTTTTTGGTAAATGTTTATTCCCCCATGAACACACATGCACCTATCTTTTCCACAGCCAGGAAAAAGGTGATTTCTTTGGGAAATGAATGAACACTCGTATTGCTATTGTTTTACCTCGATGAGCAGGAATATGACATAAAAAAAAGGAAAAAAATGTGTAGCTACAGGAGATTATTTACTATATTCATTTTAGTGTTTATTCACTTTAATTTATTTGGAATCAAGAAATAACTCTCATGAGTGGATAAAGGAAAAGGTGTCGTATTATTATTATTCAAAAATTATAAATGAAAAATAATTTATTTAGAGAATGAGAAAAAAAAAACATAAAGCTTGGAGAAATTTTCTCTCGTTAAAAATTATTTTTTAAAATCCCTCTCTCTCCCCTCTCTTATCCCCTCATTATATTTATCTTTTTTTTATATTATAAAACACCATGAAATATTTATCATCCTCATATCATGGTCTCATGAATGATAAAAAGTTTTCTTCAATTTAAATAAGAAGAAATCATTGCCATAATGTAGTCATAACTTGAAACAATATTTTAATATTTTTTTTTAGAATAGTTAAATTTTGAAGTTTCATTCAATTGAGTATTTAAGAATTAAGAATAGCCAAGGGAGTGTTTATTTGTGGTATAGCATGTTTTTTAATTTATTTTTATTTAAAAAACATTAAATCGATGTATTTTTAAATATTCTTTAATAATTTAGAATATTGATGTTAAAAATTAAAAAATACATATAATTTTAATACATTTACAATTATAAATCATTTGGAGAGAAAAAAATATGTGCAGCATATACTTAAATGTGACAAAATACTTGGTCATGTCATGAAATTTCTTGGATGTGATGTAGCTAGTGGATTGCATAAATTTCATAATATATATTCTTTTAATATTATCTGGAATCATTTTCAGCCACTGAATGGTCTTTACTCAAATCACATGTGATGTGTAAGCATCACGACAACTTTGGTAGGGGCAACCCTCACATGTGCTCAACGGTTGGAAAGCTCCAAAACTCTTCCATGGCCGGAATTACAATAACAAACAAAAAAAATATCCATACACACAAATAAAGTTATGGTGGACAGGATATCAATTTATTGCTGATGATTTATCTAAGACTTAAAAAAAAAAATTCAGCATGCGACCCTTGTTCGAGTTTAGGGATGGCAATTTAATTAAAACATGATGAATATCAATTTAAATAAATAAGTTAAATTAAAATGTGTTATATTAGATGCCTTTGTGTGAACTCTATTTGATTTTTTCCACCGCCTTTTCTCACCGCTTTGACCATATTCTATGAGTCATGTAGAGGCAAAGAATGTTGTAGAGTCGGATTTTTTGACGAATTTGATCCCAATTTAACATGGAATTCGTAATTATTCTATGGTCATAATTAAGAACATATGGTAGATTTTAGAATTAAAATAGATGTGCCTGATTTGAGAAGATTTGGATCTCATTTGTGGTTTTTTTTTGAATTTTTAAAAATAAAAATGTTTCAATAAGAGCTTGTTTGTTGAAAAAAATACACATTTTAATTTTTTAGAAAACTATATAATAACTTATTATTAGATAATGTAATCCAAGATGATAATTACATTTTTCTTCTGCATTGATACTTTGTTTTTTTACACAATTCACCTAAAAAACAAACAAGTTTTAAGTCTCGACCTAAAATCTTTACCTACACTCTCAATTTGAGCAAAATCTCAAATGATCCTAAAGCAATTTTTCCATGAAACTTCATGTGCAATTCTAAACTGTCTTCGAATCTCATAGCTTGATCTCATCAATGTCCACTTTTTTCCTTAAAAGAAAAAAAAAGCTGCGAAGTAAAATATATTTTTTCTTTTATATTCAGGGTTTAGGGTTTTAAATGGTGAGTCAAACAAGGTAAAAATTACTTATATTCTATCATATTAAACACATATTATGAAGTTGAGGAGGTATTGTAACTTGTGATTTTGAGTTTGTTTTAAAATTATATTTAACTTTAAAAAATTGATATTTTTTTAAATAATTGTGATGTGTTTCTTAAATAAAAATATTTAATATATTTTTAAATAAAAAATATTTTTAAAAAATACATTACATTACAATATAAAAATATATTTAATCAGGAATTAGCAAGTTTAAGTGACTGTACTTCTTGTCCAAAACTTCAGACATGATGACTGTGTTCCAGTCAACACATTATGTCTCCAGAACTAACAATTTTTTTCCCAGCTGACCAGTCAATTGCAATATATACAAAATATTGAAGGGAAGACCAAGTGTGTGTGTGTGTGTAAATAGTAATATGTAAAATTTATTTATTTATTTATTTTTTGTTGAGAGTTTCGTTGGACTTTGGATTATACAATTATAATAGCTCTTTCCAGTATATAATAATAGTCAAATAAATTAAAATTACTGAGATTCAAACCTACTTTACTAAAAAAATCATCAAATACAAGATCATTGGTCATACTAGCTTGTGTATGCACAATTCACTTGCAACGAAGGTTAAATTGCAAAAAATAAGTTATTGTTTTTTGCGTTTTTAATTATGACAAATCCCCATTTTACTTAAATATATGGAAAAAAAATTATAAACACATTTAAAAAGCATCAATTTAATATTTTTTTCTTGAAAAAAATATTTAAAAAACAGAAAAAAACACAATGTTAAATAGAAAATTAGATCATAAAAACGATGATGAGCATAATACTTGCTTGCATGATGCAACATTAGGGAGCACTTTTCCTCCCTCTATTGATGCAATGAAGATTTGCATACTTGGAAGCTTGAAAAAGACTGCATTAATTAGTCAAGTCCCACCTTAAAGGTAAAGGTCGGTCCATGCCCGGACACCCAGGAAAGGATACTCGAATTAATTCAATACAAAATCATTACCCTTCTTCGAATCTAAAAGTTTTTAGCTTTCGGTTGCTTGCGCCAATCAAGGAAACCCATCAAGTATTTGTTTTTTTTTTTGTTTTTTATTAGTAAATCTCACTAATCTGACGATCCGTATGTATTCTTATTTTTTTTTTTTATCATATTTTATTAAGGTTTAGCATTATTGGCTTGTTCTTCGTTTAATTAAAAACAAGCTACAGATCCATATTAGATTAGAGAGATTATAAGAATTGTATTCGTAGTTACTGTAAGGACTATGGACACCACCTATCTCCACATTGGTATGATATTGTCCACTTTGGGCCTAAGCCCTCATGGATTTGCTCTTGGGCTATACCCAAAAGGCCTCATACCAATGGAGATATTTGTCCATCCTTATATACCCATGATCCTCCCCATTTCTAGCCAATGTGGGACTTTGGTCGTATACCCAACAATCCTCCCCTCGAACAAAGGACCACCGAGCCTCCCCTCAAACCGATCATTCATCCGTCCACTCTCTACCAACCAGGATTCTTCATTCTCTACTTCACCGTGTTGGGATCGGGGACACGTCCATGAAGCCTCCGGAGAGCACTACCTGACTTGAGAGTTCTTGCTCTTTCTAGGTCAACTCCTCTTCACCGTGTTGGGATCAGGACACGTCCATGAAGCATCCCGGAGCACACCGCCAACCAATAGAGCTGATCCATGAATTACATTTTTTGATTGGGGGCCCACCACCTTTTGTTCGGAATTTCGAGGATTCATCCATCATGGCTAACTCTGGGGCCTGGCTCTGATACCACTTGTAAGGACTATGGACACCACCTATCTCCACATTGGTATGATATTGTCCACTTTGGGCCTAAGCCCTCATGGATTTGCTCTTGGGCTATACCCAAAAGGCCTCATACCAATGGAGATATTTGTCCATCCTTATATACCCATGATCCTCCCCATTTCTAGCCAATGTGGGACTTTGGTCGTATACCCAACAGTTACCAATGATCGTATTAAAATTAAAGTTAAATAAATAAAAATTAAAAGTAATCGGAGTTTCACTATACACACATATTCATAGCGTTATAAATTACTATAAAATGACTGAGTGATTATTAAGGATAATACAATTTTTTTACAAGGTCTTCTAGTTATTATTAGATTGATGACGGACAAATCAATCTTTTAATATTTTTAAAATACAATGAAGTTACTAAATTATCTTTTGAAAAAAAAAATAAACTGGAATCAATTTAGTATTTTAATAAATATAAAATATAATTATAAAATCAAAAGCGGCCGATGCACGCAACACACGTTCCAACGTGTGGAGAGCCTTCACTTTCTTCATATGACATGTGAGCCATCTACTATAGGGAATTGCCACCTTTCACGGCCGCGTTGGAAGCACCATGTCGTACTCTTCCTGATGGTTAGACCTGTGTACTTAGCGATGCAACGGTTAGGCTTTAACAAACCTTTTATTCTCCTTCCTCTTTTCTTCTCGAGTTTCATGTTGGTCATTCAATAAAGATGTCAATGTCGTTTGTTTTTTTTATTCAATCCGGTCTTAATTTTTTTATTGATATTTGTTTTTTAAATTTTTTATTGATATTTTTGTTCAATTTCATCCATCATCATTTAATTTCATTTAATTTTTATATCATATATGATTATCATTATTTTAAATGCTATTTGTAATTGAACTTTGTTTTAAATTTTATCCCTCAATATTTGGTTTCAATTTATTTTCATATCAAACTTGGTCCCTATATTTTTTTTATTTGTTTTGTCTTGTAACCTTTTTTTATTGTATTTTTTTTTTAATTTTACCCCTCGATATTTGATTAATTAAAAGTTTTGCCTCGTGATTTTTTTCTACTGAGTTAGTTTCGGGCTCCTGATCAAGATCATAGATTTTGAAAGTCAGTGCGAGTTGACTTTAATCTTTTTTTAAATGATTTTTAAAAATTAATGTTTTTTTAATTTTATACTTCATCATGATCGAGAATTAATTTTTATTTTATTTTTTGTTCTTACTATTATTTACAGGGGATTATCCTAATCCTATACCCAATTCTCTGTTTTTCTTTTTTTAAGAAACGCTGACCCCATCCAAGTAAAATTTTTGACATTGAAAAAGAAATGAGCTGGCATGCAGCGTAACATGTGCCGCTCATTTGGTTAAATTCTAAAAGAAAAGTAATTTTGTAGAGGACAAACTCTTTAAATAGAATAGTGACTAATGGACTCACGAATCATTTAGGTAATCATATTTGTTGTTAGGAGTCGGTCTTGCCCGGTTCAGAGACGCCAGGTGTCCTCTTCAAGGTGTGGTCTGTATCGAGTCTTGTCTTTCAACCAAACCCAAAAATAAAGAAGAAAATGACGTCGTTCAAACAAAATTATAACACTAGTAGGAGAAGACTATCAAGCTCATCTCATCAAAAAGAAGAAAATCGAACTGTAAACTCAAAATCCCGTGAATTCTTAGAGATTCATAAACTCTCATTTGCTCATCAAAGAATAATTATCCTTAATCAGTTTCATATTACATTAGATCATGTAGTCTTTTGGTGCCCAAAGCTACACCTCGTTGATACTCTCTGAGATGTCACAGGTCCAGCTGATCAATTTGTTTGCTGTCCATATTATTGCTTTAAGTTTGAGAGAGTGTTTGGAAACGCGGGCTAATCCGTTTTTTTTTTAAATTTTTTTTATATTTTAAATCATTTTGATGTGTTGATTTTAAAAATAATTTTTAAAAAATAAAAAAATATCATTTTGATATATCTAGATATGAAAAATATTTTGAAAAATAATTATAATTACATTTCTAAATAGAACTAAATCTGATAGAGAATTTTGAACGTTATTTCTTATAGATGCCCTAATCCAAACATAAACTTGCTAATAAATTATATTTTATGTTTAGTTATTATCCTGTAATTAAAAAAATGAAGACGTGAGAACAAATATTTTATATTTTTAAAGTATAAAACTTCATTTAAAAAGATTCCAAAACATATTTATTTTTCATTTCAGTTTAACATGTTTTTAATTACTTCATTCATTTTATTATTCTATTTCTAGAATATTTGCCCAAACACAATAGTTTATTTAAAATTTAATAGGAGAGATATTTTTAATCTCAGATGTAAAAGTTGATTCGAAATTTTATTTACCATTAAACGGAAAAGTTGATTTGAAAATTTACTGACCATTAAAACTTAGACAATAATTTTCTTATGATGAAGCGGATTTGGGCTTTAATGACTAATTTATTTGATTATTACATGATATAAGAAAGTTTTATATTACATGGTTTAAAATTCAAAAAAATACTTTTTTCTCCCTTCATACAATAAATAATTTCATGTTTTGTTTTGTGGTAGGTGAGAATTAAATTGTTGCACGTAAATTCTGGCACGAGGTGCTTGGAGATTGTTGAATAATATAAAATCATAAAGACTGAAGGATATTCTTGTCATTGCACATGAATCTCCTGTGACAGGGCGCGCGCCAATCTTCTCTCCGCTCCTCCTTTCCTCCTTCCCCGCCTCAAAAAAATAAATAAAGAAAAATACTATTAAAAAAAAACATTTATTGATTCATAGTGAAATATAATATTATAATATCTGACTCAAAATCCAATAAAATATCTATAAACATAAAATGTAAGAAAATAGTAATATGGATAATTTATTTTATTATTTGAGAATTTCAATGCAGTTATTATTCAATTTTATCATTTATTCACATCATAAAAAATTACATTTATTATTTGTGCAAGAAATTAAAGATCATATGATTTCCTCAACCTTGAAATCCATAATTTTTTATTTTTAGAAACATGCTATGATCTCATTAGTTTCCTCAAAACTATTGTCCTAACTTCAATTCTTTTACAAGTTGATATGTCGTGTGATAAATGATGAATTATTGTTTTCAAATATATTAAACAACCAATCATGCTAATTTATATAAAAAATTAGTATTGTTTGTTTTTAAATAAATATGTTTTATTTTTGAATTTTATTTTCTATACCAGTACATCAAAACATTATAAAACATGAAAGAACATAAATTTAATATTTTTCAATAAAAAAATTAAAAAATATTTTAAACTATAAAAATAAACACATCTTAAAAGTTAAGATAATGAATTTCTTTCTCAAATTTGCAGGTAAATATTGCTTTTTTTTTTCTTCTATTAATTTTAGAATATGCTGTAAAACTAAAGCCACTTTCTTGGAATTGCAAGAATTTCTTTTTTCACCACCTAGCTTGATATTTAAGTTCAGAATAACATGCTTTTACCATCGAATTGATTCCCAATATTTTTTTAAAATCAATAATTTAATCTATACTATAACTATCTTTAATGACCGGGTTTTAAACCCTAAAAATCGAGTTATATAATTTCTTAAGCTTTAAACATCAAGAGAGAAAATAAAATCCCCCGAAGTTAATTGTTTTCCATCTATATTTAAAGAACCATTTATATGTATAAAAATCTTAACCTAAAGTTCTTATACCTTGTGACATATAAAATAATCATAATTTTTTATTTTAAAAATATATAATTTTTTTAATTAAAGGTATAAAAATTGATCCGAGAATATCTTAACTATTAAAAAAATAAATTCTTGCATCATTTTATCATTAGGATTTGATATATATATATATATATATATATATATATATATATATTTAATAGAAGAAATTCTTGTGATACAGTATTACTTAATTTAATAATAAGTGTATACGCCAGCCCATCATCTTCGGTCCTTTGTCTGTAAATCACTGATCTCTCTTTATGATTATTAATTAATTAATTAATAATATATAAAAAACCTGACAACCTCACTCTCTCTTTAGTCTTTACTCCCACGCTCTCTCTCTCTTGCTCTTTGCTTAAGCCTTACACAGACTCTCTATTTCTTCTTTCATTTGCTAAAGAATGCAAATGCAAATGACAATGATCAGTAGCGACTAAAGCTGTACTTGCTTTTGCTATCTGAATGTGAAGTTATTTGCTTTTCTTCTTCTTTGTGAGTAAAGATATCAACTCTTTGGGTTATTTTATTTGATGGGATCTTTCTTTAGTGCCCCAGGAAATGTAGATTCTTTGCTTGTTTAAGTTCTTGATAGATTTGATTTTCTTTCTGCAGATTTAGTTGCTGAAGCTTGCTTTATCTGGTTTGGTTTGGTTTGGTGTGTTGTGGTTAATGTAAGTACAGAGAGAGAGACAGCTGGCTGTTACTGTACTTTGAGCAGATCAGCTTCTTCCCCTGTATTTGGTAAGTGATATTAGTTAATGTTTAGCTTGGTTGATTCGTTAGTGTTCAAGCTTGGAACTTACTACCTGGGACAATCAAGAACTGATGATTTCATTCTTTGAAACTCTGGTCTGTCTTATTTTAGAGGTGGTTTGTGCAAATAATCTGATCTCTTATAGAAAGTGTTTTACTTTTCTTTGTTTTTTTTAATGGGGGGTTTTTTCTGTGATTTTGTAGCACTATTTTTTTGAGTTTAAAGTTCTTGAAGTGGTTGAGATTTGGGTTGTTTTTAACTAACTAACTAACTAACTAATTAATTAAGTGTTTTGATGAGGAAAACTTATTATACTTATAAGTATTATTTTATTTTCTTTGGTCAAAAAAAGAAAAAAGAAAAAAAGAGAAACTGGGTTGTCGTGATTTTTTTTTATAAAGATTTTAAGTTTAATGTGTTACAATATGGAGCTGACTGTTTTTTGACTGTGATGGATGGTGCAGGTATTGTGGGAGATAACAGAAGTTGGCACTTGGTTAGTGAAAATGAGGGTGGTGGAGTTTTGGTGTACAATTCTTGTCTTATTTGCTTTGTTGATAAATGGGAAAGCAGAGGTTTATATTGTGACTATGGTGGGAGAGCCTGTCATAAGTTATACAGGAGGCATACCTGGTTTTGAAGCCACTGCCGTGAAATCTGACGAGACGCTTGATGCCACCAGGTAGGTACTTGCAACTTGCAAGTTTCTCTGCTTTTGATTGCTTGTAGCTTTGTTGTACTAATCCTTGATTCTGGCAAATGTGTTTTCTGGTTGAAACATCCTATTCAAATGACTATTCGGAACTTTAATTTAACGGTTGTTTTTCAAATGATCATAATGTGTTATTTGTGAGCTGTGATCATGTACTTCTTCATTCTCGCAATTTGATATGGATCATAAAGGTTGACAAGTCATCCCTCTTTACCGGAAGTAGGCTATTAGTAATGAGCACCTTGGAGGAAGGTCAGAATATAAATAAAAGGGCACTGTAAGGGTCCATTCACTTCATGCTCAAAGTTTGATATGGATCATAAAGGTTGATAAATCATACCTCTTCACCGGCAGTAAGCTATTATTTACTAGAACCTAGGAGGAAAGTCAGAGTAGAAATAAAGGGCATTGTAAGAGAAAATTATTAGGTGAACCTAGTTCACCTAATAATCTCTCGCATTGTAATGGTTGTGTGCTATGTGTCTTCAGTTCCATGTTTATGTTCTCTTTGCATCTGATTTTCCAATCATTGACCTTCCCTTTACCATCAGCCAATGTTGGTAGACTATAACTGCTTTGGGATTTTAGTGTAAATCTTACAGGGTTGTATGACCCATTTGAATTACTGCTCGGTAGCATTAATCAACCACTGGTTGTGGTTGTTAGACATGCATGCATGTCTAGTTATCCAGTCAAGCATTTGACCCTGGACTCTTTTGAACAGATTATTTGAGGTTATTCTAACAGCAACCTTGCACTCTGTCATGAAATCTTATTCAAGTGTTTCTCATTCTTCAATTGGTGTTTCATGCACCTTATTCCTTCAACTCTGATTTAGGTTCTTTGTTGTTTTGCCCTCGTTGTATAACCTTGCTTCACGATTTTTTTAGATAAAAGACTGATACCATGATTGATGATGGAATAGATAGAATTGGTTCAAACTGTTTTGCTCCACTCATTCACTCTCTTTGTACCATTTTTCAGTCAATTGGTCACGTCCTATGCCCAGCACCTTGAACAGAAACATGATATACTTCTTGATTCACTGTTTGACCGTGGGACCTACAAGAAACTCTACAGCTATAAACATCTTATAAATGGCTTTGCAGTTCATATTTCCCCTGATCAGGTGAAACCATGAATTACTACTCTTTTTGTACCTTTGTCTCTAATGATATTCTGAAATAATGATTTATTATTTTTCTTTCTATTTTTATATCCTCACGTTGTTCCAATATATTAGTAGGCAGAAACCCTGAGGCGTACCACTGATGTGAAATCTGTTGAGAGAGATTGGAAGGTGAGGAGACTTACAACGCACACCCCACAGTTTCTGGGGCTTCCAACTGGGGTTTGGCCAACAGGGGGTGGCTTTGATAGGGCTGGAGAAGACATTATAATAGGATTCGTAGACTCAGGAATTTTTCCACGCCATCCAAGCTTTGGATCTCACAATGCAGACCCATATGGGCCTCTTCCAAAATACAGAGGAAAATGTGAAGTTGATCCTGATACCAAGAGAGAATTCTGTAACGGAAAGATCATCGGGGCCCAGCATTTTGCTGAAGCTGCAATTGCCGCTGGGGCATTCAATCCTTCCATTGATTTTGCTTCTCCCATGGATGGAGATGGGCATGGAAGGTTAGAACCTATGCCATCTATATATGCAATTTCTATCCAAAAACTGTGGTACCATTTAATCCTTATTTTTTTTTATCAGACTTGGAATTTTAATCTGTTACTATTGCTTGCATGACAAGGTCAATTTAATGGTTTCACAAAATAAAATTTGAGGAGTGCACGTGAAAGAAAAAAACAACTATTTTCATTGGCACCAAGAGAAAAAGAATTGTATTAAACAAATTCAATCTAATACTACTTCCTTTGTTTTTTCTGTAACTGCGTTCCAGTCACACAGCAGCTATTGCAGCTGGAAATAATGGTATTCCGGTGAGAATTCATGGCCATGAATTTGGGAAAGCAAGTGGGATGGCTCCCCGTGCTAGGTGAGCATAAGAACAACTTATTGATCATATTCCCTTTGAAATCTTAATATCATGTCCTTTCTTTGACGTGACATTCAATCTTGTTTTTGACCAGGATTGCTGTGTACAAGGCACTCTATAGGCTTTTTGGAGGCTTCATTGCAGATGTGGTAGCTGCTATTGATCAGGTGTGTGCTCATATGGTTGCTAACAACCGTAACAGATTTGAGGATGGTGTTGCACAACTTGTCATTCTTCTTGTCATCTTCTTATACGCTTAAGTCTTGCAGCAGAATGTTGCCTGTAATCTTGTCCTTGTTACAATATAATCAACACCTTCAGCCCCTATTTGGGATTGCGGCCCAAACATAGGTTGGCCAAAATTCAATTTTTTTTTTGCTTAAAATTATTATTATTATTTTTTATGTTTTCGGATCATTATGATACTCTGATATAAAAAATGAGTTTAAAAAGTGAAAAAAAAAACATTATTTTGATGCATTTCTAAGCGAAAAGTACTTTGAAAAGCAACCGCTACCACACTCCCAAACACCCCCGTACTGAGATCTGATGGGCCCTTTTATGGCTATGTACTATGAGTGATCTGAGGCTATTTACAAAGAAAAGGCTTCCCTCTTCTCTTTTTTTTTTTAATGCTAGAAAAATCTTCTTATTGTATCTCCATGCTAAACTTAGTACAAAGCATGTCACACACCTGCCCTGGATTTGTTATTCGCTATTGAAATAAAACAAAATATATTTTTGACGGCTATCTCTTTATTGAACAAATTCAACCTATGAAAACTTTTGTGAATAGGCTGTTCATGATGGAGTGGATATACTCAGCCTCTCAGTGGGTCCAAATAGTCCTCCAGCGACCACAGCGACAACATATTTGAACCCTTTTGATGCTACACTTCTTGGAGCTGTGAAAGCAGGTGTATTTGTTGTACAGGCAGCTGGAAATGGTGGTCCTTTTCCAAAAACTCTGGTTTCATATAGCCCTTGGATAACATCTGTGGCTGCTGCAATTGATGACCGGAGATACAAGAACCATCTGTTCCTGGGAAATGGCAAAATTTTACCTGGAATCGGTTTGTCACGTAAGTTTTACCTACTTGAGCTTTTGGTTCTTCTAATTTGATAGCCTTTGGGAAGAGAAACTGCGTAATGCGGGGCACTGTTCAACAACAGTTGAGAAAGAATGTTGATGCAAAAACTAAATGTGGCAACTTTAAAGTTTCTCAACCTATTCTATTCATATTGTATTTGTCAGGAAGATTGATTAGAATAGAACGTTTTTCCTTTGTTAAAGTGGATTAAGCAGTAATTTCATGTTTTCACCACCCCCCCGCCTTGTTTTTCTTGTTGTTTCTAGTGGCTTCATTTTCCTTTTGTTTCTGGCTTTAACCTTGACATACTGATATTCTTCAGACCATGGTTGAATTTTTCTATAGCTCCATGTAAGAACCAAATGGTACCCCCTTTTCTAGTGGAATCAAGTGTGAAAATGGTACCACCATAAATATGACTTCTTTTAGTCATTCTAATTGCTTATAATCTTTGGATCTGCCTAGTGAGTAAAAAATGGTTCATGTCTTTATCTATTGTTCTACAAGCTAAAATTTAGCTTTAGCAGTCTAGAAGCAAACTGGAAATCTTCTGAAGTGTCTGTTTTGTCATATTCTAGCCTCTAGGAGTGAGTGGATTTCATGACCAACTTTAGAGACATGCCGTTGATGAACTAAATTTTTTTAAATATTCCCAAATCCTGATATGCTTGCCCACATTTGAGCAGTTTTTGCCTACTCAAATTCAGAAGAGCGTATTTGTTGAACACATGCCCTTATTTAGGCCAACAATTTTCCATCATAAAATTCATGAATTTTGTTATTTGTTTGTAAGAAATCTCAGTCCGGTTCCTTAATTTATAGTTATTTCTTTAAGAAAGTTCTTGCTTGTAATTGCATAGCAACTTTGATTATCCACCAGTATCTTGATTCTAACTGTGAAATGGGTGTAATGGTTTTCTGCAGCTTGTACACATCCAAATCAAACATATACCTTGGTTGCTGCAAATGATGTACTGCTTGATTCTTCAGTGATGAAGTACAGTCCTTCAGACTGCCAAAGACCAGAAGTGTTGAACAAGAACTTGGTGGAGGGGAACATTCTTCTTTGTGGTTATTCCTTTAATTTTGTCGTTGGTACGGCATCTATCAAGAAAGTCTCAGAAACAGCCAAGAGTCTTGGTGCAATTGGATTTGTTCTTGCTGTGGAAAATGTTTCTCCTGGAACGAAGTTTGATCCTGTCCCTGTTGGTATTCCTGGGATTCTAATCACAGATGTGACAAAATCGATGGTAACTTCTCACTCATTTATCTTAAATTTTGTATTTTCATATTGCCTTTGTCTTGTTATATTCTTGTATATCTTCATGGTCTTGTCTCCCCCACCCCCTAAATCACACAGAAATTTTTGGCAGCTGTGTTGGATTCTTATAGTAATTTGAGTTGGTGCTTGAGCATCATGTCATTACAGGATCTTATAGACTATTACAACACCTCTACACCAAGAGATTGGACTGGACGAGTGAAGAGTTTCAATGGTACAGGAAGTATTGGGAATGGCTTGGAGCCTATTCTCCATAAATCAGCACCACAAGTAGCATTATTCTCTGCTCGAGGGCCCAACATAAAAGATTTCAGATTCCAAGATGCTGATCTTCTCAAACCAGATATCCTGGCTCCTGGATCTCTCATATGGGCGGCTTGGTCTCCTAATGGAACAGATGAGCCAAATTACGTTGGTAAGTGAGATAGTAGCTCTTTTTTTTTCCTGAACACAAATAGTTCAAATTCAGTATCTCATTAAGGCAATAATCTTTGGTTTCGCATCACATTTTCTTGGTCTAGAAGAGCAACCAATTCAAGGAACTTTGTATAACTTCTTGGGAGTGAGGAGGCAATTGGGGCGTTTAGAGTCTCTTGACTTAAATTTTATCTGGGATCTGGGTCATTTAAAAGGAGGGTTTTAAACTCGCAATATTTTATTTCTCAGTTCTGTTTAAGGAAGTAGATGTTCTATGCAGTTGAAAAAACATATTTATTTTTATCATAAAAATTTGAAAGAGAATACGGAGCTTCATGGGGGAGAAAAAGGAGATACTGTTGTACTCCTTGGAATTGATATATCTGCATCCTAAGCATCTATTAACTTTGAGCAGGAGAAGGATTTGCTATGATGTCCGGAACTAGCATGGCAGCGCCACATATAGCAGGGATAGCTGCTCTTGTAAAGCAGAAGCACCCTCATTGGAGTCCTGCTGCCATCAAATCAGCCTTAATGACAACATCAACAAATCTGGACAGAGCAGGAAGGCCCCTTCAAGCACAGCAATATTCTGAAACTGAAGCCATGAAGCTGGTCATGGCGACACCCTTTGATTATGGGAGTGGTCATGTTAACCCAAGGGCTGCTCTGGACCCCGGACTCATATTTGATGCAGGTATGATACTCGCGCTTGATGTGTACTCGTGATGTGCTTGGAGTGGTTGATTGCATCCAAGTTATTGCTAATTTAGTTTCACAATGTGGAGTCCTTCAAAGTGACCTAGTGGATTAACTTTGAATGTTCTTGGCTACATGTCCAAGTAGATTTGGTGCAAAAAAACCTAGTAAGTAGCAAAGAAACTAAAGCCATAATTTTGCAGCGGATTTTTTTGCAGATCCGTACTGTAAAATTTGGGTCATTGGCCAAAGATAAAAAGCCATGGTTTTCTCTGTTGTATATGGCTTCATCTGCGTGTTAAGCAATAATGTCATAAGACCATCAGGAATCTTAACTCAAGTAAGGCGGTATAGATGTATAGCTACTAATTTTGGAGGTTATAAAGGGTTATGATGTAAAAACAGAAACTAGAAGGAAACATAACAAAAGATCTTGGAGGAGACTATGTTAATGATCCAATGTGCAAAGAACTTGAATGTATTTTGCAACCTGCCATATTAGCGAACCCTAGCAGACTCTACCTGAATCATTTTTTCCCCATGCTTTGTAAGTGTAGTAAAATGAGGGCAGACACGCTGTGGTTTCCAGCCCGAAGTTATAAGCATCTGTCAGTTTAATTTGGTGCCTCTATAGCTAACCAAAACCTGAGATGTCTTCCTGACTTCAATTTTTTAACTTGTGTTATTGCAGGTTATGAGGATTACTTGGGTTTCTTGTGCACAACTCCTGGCATCGATGTCCATGAGATACGGAACTACACAAACACACCATGCAACTACAGTATGGGTCATCCATGGAATCTCAACACCCCATCAATCACTGTTTCCCATCTAGTGAAAACGCAAACAGTGACTCGCAGAGTCACAAATGTTGCGGAGGAAGAAACCTATGTGATCACAGCCAGAATGCAACCAGCCGTTGCCATTGAAGCTAATCCCCCAGCCATGACTCTGAGACCCGGCGCATCACGGAAGTTCACGGTGAGTCTCACTGTTCGATCAGTAACTGGAACATACAGTTTCGGAGAAATTTTGATGAAAGGCAGCAGGGGTCACAAAGTAAGGATCCCAGTAGTAGCAATGGGATATTGGCGATAGAACAGGGTTGGTTTGTCATCTAAATTAAGGTTAATGGTTATAATATTCTTTGTAACATGCGGTAATAAGATACAAGGCTAGGTATATTTGTTCGAAATATATACGTGGAATAGCTGTAAAGATAACCAGTGCATGGAAGATACTCCTAGTTTCTTCCCATCATAAGTTTTGCTAATTTGTTTAGTAATTTAATAAGAGCTTATGATTTATGTATTAAGATATATATATTTTCTTTTTCATGTATTATGATTTCTGTATTAGGGCATTTTTTTTCTGTTATTCACTTTATTAGATATCGCAGATATTATTTAGAATTGAGGTAGTTTTTATTTTTTTTTATCTAATCGCAGATGCTTGCTCAAAACTTGATGTTGTTGAAGTTAAAATAATTATTTATTTTGTATTTAAAAATTTATTTTAAAATAGTTTTAATTAAATATATTTTTTAAAAACCATAACTAAAAATATTTATTAATTTCTTTTTAAACAGCAACCGGAAAATCTATTTTAATGCCGAACACATTATGTGAACCTGTTGGGAAATATTATAATAACTTACTATTTATAAATATAAATTTAAATAAGCAATAAAAAGAGCATGGCTTTTCATGTCAGGTTAATTTCCTTAGGTCGCTCATGTAATAATAATTTCGCGTTGTGAAATTGGTCAACAACACATTGAAATTATCTCTGAAAATGAGATGGAAAATTATTTTTACACGAGTGTAGCTGTTGTGTGTTTGTCTCTAATTATTCACAATTAACTGGAATATATATTAAGTCAAAATAAATAAAAACCTCATAATTACTTCTAATTTCAGGACGAATGACTCTCTGATAAAAGGTAGCTACAACATTCCCCATTCTCATATTATTCCTCACTCCTCTCAAAAAAAAAAAAAGTGGAAATAATCCCTCAGAAAAACATAGTTATTGGGTCACCAAGTTAATTGTTTTTATTAAAGCATTAGTGTTTTGTTTCTTTTTCTTTCTTCTTTGGAATTGACTTGAATGAGTTTGGACTGTGTTTAATTAAGTCAACTAATTTATTAAAAATATAACCAGACTAACCAGGTTTATTAAATTAATATCTTATTTGATTCAACTAAAAATTAAATTTGAGTCAGATTTTAAGTTAATTCACTTGATAATATTGAATTTAAAAATCATGGTTTTTAGAGTGAGAAGTAGCATATTTTTTTGATAATTTTAGACGAAAAGACTCGATTGAGAAATATGAGATACATTGAAGATAAAATTAATTTTATTAGGATGAAATTGAGAATACAATAATACAATAAGAACTAAAAACGAGTTTTCCCAGACTATAAACACTCTGAACACACAAGTTAAACTACAATCACCCGCGTGCCTCCTTCACTGGCACGCCCCCTCTCATTTTAACGGTCAGATAAAACAGCCTCTCTCTCGTTGGGTTCCTCTCTTTCCTTTCAAAATATTTTCTTGAAGCATTTTTCGGACAAAATAATAGAAAACTTGTTTGTCCATTGAATTCTTTAATAGAGTCTGATGTGCGCAGAGATTGTTAATAAAATGCACGTTACCTGTTCGATAAAATGTCTCAATGAATATTTTTTTGTTTTTTTTTTCCTGTCGTGTCTTGCCTGATTCCTGTTTGTAAAATGTCAAAAACAAATTCTTGTTTAATTTGATTTCTAATTCTCTACAAGGGAAACTCTTTTCGCATTGTTTTTTAAAGGTTCTTTGCTTGAATGCAAATCTTGAAGATATATTGGGCTGCCTTTGTATCTTCTCTAGATTGGTATGTTGAAGAGAGACCCTGTTACATTGAATAACAAGAAATATATGTTTGCCTTGTGCAGTACAATTGAAAGGTGTGTTCTTTTCAATCCATCAAATGGAGGAGAAATCATTTTTGGATAGAATGCTTGGTCATCTACGAGGAACATGCAAGTAAGAGTTATTATTGTCAATATAAATCCCTTCCTTGTAAAATGTTTTAATGCAGTACAGTGTGTATCACCTTCTTACTTCTAGTGATTGGGTTTTGTTGTATTGCCTTTTTTTTACTACTGTGTGATCAATTTCTTTTACTGTGATTCAATTTAAAACCCCCTAATTATAAATTTGTCTTTCAAATGTTTATAGATTCATTTAAGAAGCTGGCTTGTTTCTTTAAAAATTTTAGCAAAGGGGCATCTTATCTTTTCTTTGTCTGTCTTTTTTATTTGAAATTCAAGGTACTATACTGGGTATCCTAAAGATCTTGGGCCATCACGGGTTATTCACTTTACATCAGAGCGTGAGTTTGTCCAACTTCTTCACCAAGGCTACCCGGTGGTTGTTGCTTTTACCATCAGGTGACCAGGAAGTGAATGGCCACCTACTATGTTGCTTCCTTAATCATCATAATATGATGTCATTTCTCTGACTACCCATCTTTGATAATGCAGAGGCAATTACACCAAACACCTAGACCGTGTTCTTGAGGAAGCTGCTGCTGAGTTTTATCCACATGTAAAAGTTTTGCGTGTAAGTTGTTTCTGTTGAATGAGTTCATCCTGTAATGTATTAAAAGAATTCTTATTTCTCACATCATTGGAATGATCAAAACCTGATATGGTTTTATCTTTATCTTTTGTTTTTTTAATAAATGAGTGGTAGATTATGGTCTTAAATTAAGGTTGTATTTGAAAGAAATTTTTGACATAGAAACCCAAGGAATTGGATCCTTTTTGGATGAGCTTTCCTAAGTGATCACCCAAAATGGGTTTCATTTGGAAGCTTGTGAAGAAAGCCACCAAATGCCAGAGTAAAATTTATACTTCTGATGATAGGAATCCCATTTTGTGTGTGCATCAGATGCTATAAATTTTTTTTGGTACTGCTTCTGCATGTTTAGAGCCATGTGTACAGGGTCAGGGCATATCTTTTATAATTTTACAAGTTTTATTGTTACCATCTACAGCATATTTAGCATCCTTAATATTTTGATCATGATTTTTGATGTCGGTGTTTCCAGGTTGAATGTCCAAAATATCCTGGTTTTTGTATAACTCGGCAGAGGAAGGAATATCCATTCATTGAAATATTTCATAGCCCAGAACAAGTAATATATTCTTGTCTACTGATTTCTTTGTTCAAGGTCTTCATGTCACTATGCCATATCTATGTCACGTACCATTAACCAGTTGTAGAAGACGAAGGTTGTTTCTCATGTTATTAAGAGGGGTGGGTGATTGTCTATTAAGTGCTTAAGTTTAGAAACGAAGGTTGCTTCTCATGTTATTAAGAGGGGTGGGTGATTGTCTATTAAGTGCTTAAGTTTAGAAACGAAGGTTGCTTCTCATGTTATTGAGAGGGGTGGGTGATTGTCTATTAAGTGCTTAAGTTTAGAACTCGGTAGAATCTTTCTTTCATTTAGCTTACAAATTTTACTGCAAGATCAGATACAGAAATAATGTTGGTGTCTTCTAGCGTTGGGATATAGGTTTTTTAATGAAAGGCTTTTTTGGTTACTTGGGGCTGGTGGTTGCTTGGCAGCCTTGCTTAGACAAGATAAAAATAAAAAATAAAGGAAATAGCAAGCGAAGGGCAACTGCTGTTTTCTTGGTATGGTGAAATGAGCTTTTTTGGATACGGAATAATTTTGTACTATTTTTTTATTTGAGCCGATCCTTTTTTGCCTCAAACAACAAATAAAGAATGGATCAAATTGCCCTGCATGTTTCAGGTGTCACTTGGGAAATTGGTACTATCAGCATGCTCTATTGACATTGCTATTCAGAGCTGATTAACAATTATAATGGTTCTCCTGGTGCAGGCAGCTAACCAGGGAAGGGTTGCTGATCCAAACATCACAAAATACTCTGTGAAGGTTCTACCTGTGAGTACTGGATCTTGCTTATCTTTCACAGGGTTGATAATTTGACTAGTACTCATCATAGATTCTCTTTCCGCTCTTTCATTCTCTTCCAGAATAACGGTCACAGAATGTTCACAAATTTGTATGATTTGTTTGTTGGAAACGATTTGCTATTAAACAGGGGTATCTTGACAGTCATAGGTAGATGAAACTGTGCTGTTTTGCTTAGTTGATTGCATCTGCATGATAGTTTTATTGTTTTATGGTCATGATTTTGTTAAGAAAATTTAAATAAACTATGACAAAACAGATTAAGAAATTATGGAGTTGTATATTACTATTGCAAAATGCTAGTAAATCTTTTTTTTTTTTTTTGAAGATGATTGGAACTTCAAATCTTTTCATAAAAAGGCTGCTCATGGATATATAATTCCTGTACCCCATTTTTTCACTGAGAATGGTAACTGAATTTTCATTTTACCATTAGCAAGGTAAAGTAATGTATACTACAATGATCCCAATGTCATTGTGGCAAGCAGCTAGACTAAGGCTTCATTTGTTTTTTGCAGCCAACTGCGCAGTTGGCCACTAAGACAAACAAGCAGCTAGAGTAAGGCTTCATTTGTTTTGCAGCCAACTGTGCGGTTGGCCACAAAGAAAAACAGGCTCTAAATCAGAAGTCAGGATTCAATGAAGTTCTATTGAAACAATGTCTTTTCCTTGTGTGCCATTGATGGCAACATCTAACTTATTCTTGTATCTTTACTTGTCCAGTTCAACTATGACCAGAGTGCATATGGATTCAGAGAATTTTTCAAGCGCCATGGCATACGATCGTCACCAGATCCAAAGTAAAAAAGACTGTCAGAAAAGTACTTGGTATGTAATATATGGTTTAATTAAGAACCACCTCTTGTTAAAAAAGAAAAATAATATGGCTGATAAGCATTAGTAGTTTAAGATTAGTGCCTTGTATATTGTTCAAGTGAATTTTATCGTGTTCTAAAGTTCATGTCCACTCGAACTCATTTACTGTGAATGAAGTTTGAAACATGTATCGTATTTTGTTTCAAAAAATGCTTTCTTTTCAAATTTTCCAAAATTATTCCTAAAGGGAATACTAAGAGGAATGTATAAACTAATGCTTCTAATGCTTTCTTTTTAATTTCGGTAAAAGCACGGCGCCAAACAAACTTTTCATGAATAATTGATTGATGGGTGACAGCCATTGATGTGAAGCCATAGAATCTTATAACCAAGTTTCCTTTTTGTACTTGTTGAATTAAGAGTTAACTTCAAGTTAGATTATAAGTCAATTAAGGTTAATTTTTGTTTAAGTTTTACGTTGATCTAGTATATTCAGATGAATAGCTTTTCTTAATTAATGATTCTAAAATTCAAACTCAGAAATTTAGGAAATAGTATTAGATTATCGATGTATTTAAAATATTTTTTGAAATTTAATATTAGATTACCATATATTTAAACTGTGTTTTAAAGTTTGCAATCTTAAATTCAAATAAAATGTAGTGCAATAATTTACTCTTTTTTTTTTTTTAATAACTTTACTAAGAACTTTTAATCCAAGTATTAATTACTCTTGAACCTCATATAAAATATTAATACATAGTCTAACACAAAATTTGGCATCCTAACGAAAGCATACTTGTACTCCAACAAAAAGCCGATAATTATATTATAATGGATGTTATTTTTTAAAAGTTTTTTAATTAAAAATAATTTTTTTATTTTTAAAATCAATATATTAAAATCATTAAAAAATCTAAAAATATTAATTTAATTTTTTTAAAAGATAAACACACTTTAAAAAAAATCTAAAAATAAAAGTTTAAAACAAACATCTCTCGAATCTTCGTATTTAATACATTTTTCTTTCATATATTTTTGATCGATGAGTGACAAAGCCATGGATGCGAAACCATAGACTCTCATAACCACTTCTCCATTTCGTACTTGATGTGGTTAAGACTAATTATTTTAAAATGATATAAAAAAACTCATAGATAAATAAATTTTCTTGATTAATAATTCTGAAATTTAAACTTATAAAATAAAAAAGAAATTAATTCTACTTATTGGGGTTTGTGAATCTTGGTGATAAAACTTATAAATTAACTCGATCATAAACAATCACTAATTTTCATCAGAAAAAAAAATCATTGAGAGTCCCATTTTAAAAGAAATGTCAACACTTTATTATATAAACAAAAAAAAAAAAGTATTTCCTAATCATGAATCCAGCCAGTGCTATCATATAAATTAGTAGAATTTGTTGGACCGAAGGGTTAAAATAATTCTTTTTTAATTGAAGGACTAGCCCACTAAGTTAATAATTTAAATAATTCTCAACTACGAAATTAATTAAAATATTAGTGGCACAGGTGAAACATTCATTCATGGTCCCCTTAAAGCATTTGGTTTGCTTTAATTTTTTTGGCCTCTTTTTGCTGAGGGCCACAAGGCCATTAGAGAGGATAGGGAATAGTTGGATTGTCAATTTTTTTTTATATATATATTTTCTTTGATGTGATAGCCTCTTTTATATATATATATATATATATATATATATATATATATATATATATATATATATATATCTATGTGTGTGTGTGTGAAAAGAACCTCACCACATCTATTTTGTATCAAAGTTTTAAATACTTCCACAGTAAATATATCACTCTTGAATATTAATTGTTCGTCCATATACAATTCAATTACTTTAAGGTTTGGATTAATTTAGGTTAAAAAAATTAAAAAAACATGATTGACCAGATAATTCAATTTTAACTTGATAAAAATCTATTTATTAATTCGTTGATTTTTTTAATTAATATAATTTATTATTATTATTTTAAAAAAATTAAGATATTTTTAACTCATCACCTATAACTTGCTCCATATTAAGTTTTAAAACCATGCTCTAGAACCTAAATCTTTCTTACTGAATATGTATTTTTTAAATAAATTTTTGGAGACATGTTGGTATTATTGTGATGTTGTAATATTTTCTTGTAATATAATATATTAATTGATCCACATGAACCTGTCCATATAAAAAACTTTAATGGCTGATTAAGCTAGTCTGCTTTAGGGATTCCCGGGTATCTTGTTAACGAAATGAAATTATTCTGTAAAGGTTGTTACTGTGTGTAGAATATTGTGTTGCAAAATATTGTTTTTTTTTAATATATCAAAATAAGTTTTTTTTAATTTTAATATAAACACATCAAAATTATTAAAAAATATTAAAAAACCATCAATTTAATATTTTTCAAGAAAGTTTTTTGAAAACATTTTTTGAAAACTATAATTTAAAGTCGATGTGTTTGTAGTTGAGTGATACATGACGAATAACTTATTATATTAATATTAAAAAAATAGAAATAACAAAATAAAACATGTTTTCTTGTTATTTTAACCAAATTGAGTTAAATTAAACATCTTAATTTTTATTAACGGGACATCTCCTTGAATACTTTTTGTAGTTTGTTAATAAACTGACATTAATTATTAACAATTTTGATTCCCAGTAATAATTAAGAGAAATAAATTAATTTAAAACTCTCCCTCCCTAATTTATCCAGAGCCAAGATGGGGAAATTGAAGAAAATCTCGTCCAAAAAGAAGAAGAAAGGAAAACAAGGAAAAGCAAATGATGTCCAATTTGCTCTTTGCGGGGGAGAAAAAAATGGAAAACATGACCTGTTCTTCACAATTAATTAGCTACATAAAAGGAAAAACTTCCCTTTCAATTTTTGTTAAAACTTGTGTTTGAACACAAAACTATATTTTCTTTCTTTTTTTTTTCTTTTTTCTGAAATAATTATCTCCAAACACTTCCTTAACATCTTTGGGTTAGACAACAAGATTAAATTCCTCCATATTTTTGAAATATTTTACAAGTTGAACTTGAAACTTCCAAATACAAATTCCAAAAAGTTATCAATCATTTTTAAATACCATCCATCCTTTCCTATTTAAATATATCATTAATTAAATCATACTCTAATTAATCAAGTGATCTTGACAATAAACACACCAACACCCTCTCCTAATCTTTCTGTGTTGGTACCCGAACCCTATAAAAACACCATTTTACTTTGCACGAAAGCACTCCGTCGTAGCTCTTTCCACTTCAATTAAACTCCCTCCTCCCTCCCTCTCCCTCCCTCTCTCCGAGCAGAAGGACGTGCCCACCATCGTCGTTTCTCTGTAGAACCAAGCCTCTCACCAGTCTCCTCTCCCATCAAATGGTACGTACACATCAAATCTTCTCTGTGAAAATTTACTTTCATATGATCATGCATGGTGGGTCAAGGCATATCAAACCCGCTTATTTGTATTGCCTCCCCTAGCTATTTCAAGAAGCTTTCTTGTGGGCTATTCCCATGTTTTGTCAAGGAAAAAAAGAGCTGTTTTCCGGTGAGTAAAAGCTGTTTTTCAATAGGCAAAAGTAGTTTTCCGGTGGCTCTATATTTCCGTGTGCAAGATGGTATTGATTATTGTGAAAGCTTTACTAGTTGTCATGCTTAGACTATTTTAGTGGCATGTATTTTGGCATCTTTCTACTTTTTTTTTATAGTTCTTCGATACAAATGTAGAGAAATATGCCTCGAAGGTTGCTACTACCCAGGAATAGCAAATATTTTATTACTACACTTGTATGAAATAAATTGTTATTTTATTATGCATCATGTATGATTAACAAGGTTAATCAATCTTTGACATATTATAATTTTTTCTTTGATTTTATTTTCCTCTCTCCCACCGGCATATTTATTAAACCTGGTTTGGCCAGTGACAACCCAGAATCTATTCTACTGAAGACTTGGCCTAGATCGGATTTAAAAATAATCGAGGTGGTAGCTAACTTATCCCATCTATCCGTTTGATGTTTTTAAAATTGGCCGTGTTAATTATAGACTTGGAATTAATAATCTTGCTGCAAAATTCAATGTATAATATTTTCGTGTTTGTTATTTCGATGTAGAGTGTTTTTATTTATTTATAAATACATTAATTTTTTTATTTTTAATATTAACATACTAAAATCATCAAAAAATATTAATTTAATATTTCTTTTTAAAATAAATATAATTTTAAAATGTAGTTGAAAACACAATACCGCACTGTAATGTTTTTAACGTTTCTCATATAGGCTGAAAGTTATGCTTAGTGGATGAAAAAGTAGTTAATAGATTAATTTCTTCTGGTAAGTTAAACCTCTTGATGATAGATGCATGCCTATTTATGACTTCACCAATTAATCCTCTCCCACACTCGCACCACAAATTAAAATAGCTTCATTAATTTCCCCCCTTGTTAATTGCCATTAATTTGTCCTGGAATCTGCCTGCCTGCAATTAATATGCTAGTCGTTTTTGGCCTGCCAAAAGAAACAAAAACAGAGCCAAAAAATAGTATAATTCCATGTTTATTATTTGGGTTTTTTTTTTTTATCAATTTATATTAATTAAGCATCATTTTATAGCATACATTTCACATCAAGGGGTATGTATTAATGAACATTGAAAGAAAGAAAAAAACTAATTAAAAAATATCCAAATATTCAGAGTTTAATTAATAAAATATTTCGATTTAAACTTAATTGAAAATTAATGAGTATATAGGCTAAAGATTAAATTAAGGTTTCACCTTAGTATTTTGTTGCTTAGAATAAATAGCCTTATTGTCTTATTTTTTAGTATTTTCCCCCTCGACTATATATAAAAGACATTGTTGATTTGATGAATTAGTCTTTCATGTTACTTAATTTACTTGCCTTTTGCAGCCAACTTAATTAGAAAGCTCATGTTGGCTACACCATCACTTTTGCTTAATTATAGAATATTTCTAAATTTAAATTCTTAATTGGGTGGCTAAGA
Organism: Populus deltoides; assembly: GCA_015852605.2. Lineage (NCBI taxonomy): Eukaryota > Viridiplantae > Streptophyta > Magnoliopsida > Malpighiales > Salicaceae > Populus > Populus deltoides. The sequence continues at coordinate 1,472,943 of CM027587.2, read as the reverse complement.
ATGGATTTTAATTAAGAAAGATGGTCAACATTTTCAAAATGTTAGCCAATGAAATCACCAAACTTTTTCCTTCCCTTTCGTGCACAGATTAAGGATCTCTGCTGTTAAAGATTTCGGTGCCATAAGATCATTTTCAGAAAGCAAATCTTCTTTTTTTTTTTTTAATACCTTTTCTTTGCTGCTGCCCGAAGATTACTTTGGTGCATGAATGGAGTCTTTTCTTTACGTCAAGTGTTTTCTCTCTTGCTTGTGTTAAGTGTCAAGCATGGAAGCAATTTTCCTTGATAGAAACCTTTTTTCTTTTCTTTTTTTTTTTAAATTTCTTAATCTTAAAAGCAGTTCAAATCTTAATTATTCAACGATAAGATTACTGATCGAGATGTCATGAACTCTCATGCTTAATAAATAAATAAATAATTATAAATAAAATGAAAAAAACATTATGAAATATCATTAAGATAAGCATCATGGATGTAAGCACCACAGCCAGTCAAACACTCATTATTCCCTTTTCTTGCTTAGAGAGTACAAGGAAAAATATATTGACCTTCTGTTTCTTGTATCGAATGAGTATGAATTGGACCAAATCAAAGAAATTATAATCAATAAAACAACTATTATATTCTGTAAGTAATTAAAAATACAACTTGTTTAGTTTCAATTAAGAACCGGATTATAAATTAATGGGATTAAATTTAGTTAATTCTAAATTGATTTTTTTTTTAAATATAACCCATATCATGTATTGGGCTGGTAGGATTCAGATATATGTTTATAAATATGGTAGCGGTTATAATTAAAAGTAATTTTTTTTTCAGAAATATATCAAGTTATTTTTAACACCAATATATCAAAAAAACATTAAAAAATTATGAAAATACAATTTTTATCATGTTTCTAAACACACCAAGATTAAGTTAGTGGCTAAGTGGAGCTTAATAAATGTGATTTTTTTAATAAATTTTAGTGGCATAATCTTTATTATTTGAGTGATTAGCGGGGGGGATAACATTTTACAGGTCTCTGAGGGCAATGATAATATCCAGGTTGTCCTTACTAAGCCTTTATCAGTGGATGGAGACGTGGCGGCTGATTACAAGGCTCCTAATCTTGTCCAACGCATGTTAAGCCTGATTAGAAATATACGGCCAGGATCGGATCTCACCCACTTCCAGGCAAGTCAGGTTTTCTCTCATTTCCTGCTATTATAAAACAAATCTTCCACAATTTTCTTACCCGGTTTATTTTTTCCCCTTTATTTTAATTCATGTTCCTTTCGTGTTTCGTTTGCAAAAAACAATATTTTAATTATTTATGCTCTGATATTTTGGTTCTTAATTGTTACTTTTAGATCATTGCAACACCACGCGCCTTAGTATTATAGATTTAAATTGAGTTTGATTAAATTTAGACTGAGTTTAACTAAGTTAAATGAGTTTTATTAATTAATATTTTGTTCAATCTTAACTATAAACTTTTTCGAGTTATGATTTGGGAATGGGCTTGAAGGCCCAGGAACCAAACAACTATAAAAGTGCATGCGATGCAAATATTGATGATGTAGCAAAACCTTGAATCATTGCCGACAATAGAGTAAAGACTAGAAACTTTCTTAGACTGTATTTGAGCAAAAATCATTATTTAGGGATTAAAATGAAAATATTATATAAATCACTTAATTTGTTTGAGAAAACAATAGGTTACTAATTTACTTTTCCTACTATGTTTGCAGGTTGGACGAAAATCTTTTCAAACATAAAAACAAAATCCAAGTTCTATGAAATTTTTTTAATATTCTCATTAAATCTAATTCAAGAAGTCAAACTTTAAACTTAAAATTTCTGACTCAAGTTTTTGTCAAGTCTGAGTTTTCATCTAATTATATGGGAGCTGACATGGTGTGAAACAGTCCATTTTACGGGTTTGAAGATAAAAAAATCGAAGGACAAAAAATGACATAAAAAACAAAGACTAGTCACGCTGGTTTAAAAGCAATCTGGAAGACCATTAAAAAAGGGTTTGATTATAAAAATAATAATTGAAGCTTACATTTTTTTTTCTTTAACATTGAGATAATAATGTATTGGATCAATTTCACTCAATTTGAGTTAATTCGCCAAACTGACGATCTAGGTTATGGATTCTTATGGGTTCAATAATATTTTTTTATTTTAATTATATGATAAAAAAATAAAGATCAATTCAAAATCAATCAAATATTAGAAGATGTTATTGGAAAAAAAACAATAAAATCATAAAAAACCCAACATTAAAGTTTTTTTTATAATAAAAAAGGCTAGGCCAGGTTCATGCCCCAACGTATCAAAGCTTTAAAAAAATTGTTGTTCAAGGATTAAGACAAAAACAACATTTAAGAGGGGTGAATTAGGTGTTCCACTAATTATGTCAAATAATACAAATAATTACACTAAACATGTATAAAACAATAACCAACAATATTATTAATGTGCTTAAAGTAAAGAGATAAGGAAAAAGAGATTGCAAACTCGGTTTTTGACATAGTTCAACAAACCTACATCCACACTTCAAGTATGGACCACACTTGAGTATTGTACTCTTTTATTAATTCAAGTTAAAGATACAATGTCCTTACGAATCCACACCAAGCAACCACACCACTTGAAGATTTTAAGATTTTTTTCTTGGTGACAATACCTCACCAATTTCAAGAGTTTATCCAAACTCTCAGGTGTTTACAATTATAATTTGTTTGCAACAATTCATTCTCTAAAATAGTAGATTATACAATTGAAAATTATAATTTTTATAGCTCACTCAATAGCACTTATGATGATTGAAAGTGTGTAAGTATAATGAATATGAGATTTTATACTCTTGTGCTAGAATATAAAGGTTTAATTTAGCACAACTTAGAGTATGTTAGGATTGATGATTTGTAGTTGGTTTTTCTTTTTGGAATAACTTCTATATCATGTATGTTATATATATATATATGTTTTCATGTTTTCATGTTTTCATGTTTTCAGAAGAAACTAACTGTTTATAGTTGTTAGAATGCCTTTGACGTCTAAAACGGTCAACCGGTTCCAATAAACATATCATTCAGTCGACATGTTCTTGCAAAGTTCCCAGGTGTTCATCATGGATGAACCTCGGTCGATCGATTCATTTGGTTTGCCCAAGTGGTTGACCAGTTCAGTTTAAAAATTAGTTTTGACGGTTTCAAACTTCATGAAACTTGAATTGATTAAATGTTATCAATCCTATTTATGCATGCAATGTGAAGTGTGTGAATTCATTTTAATTTGTTATTGAGTAAAATATAAAGATTTAACAATAAGTTCTAAAATAAATCCTTAATTGCTAAGTTTTCACTTGCCTTGAATCTTAGACTTGTTGATGAATTTCTTCATTCAATTTTATATGTTTGTTGATGTGATCTTCATATAAAACTTGTTTAAACTTAATCTCATTCAAGCATACCATGAGTTCATTTTTCATTTAATTGTTATCATCAAAATACAAGATATTATAAATATTAATATGTGATCTATAGGTCAACAAAAGCCACTACCATCGAACTTTCCTCGTCGAATGAAATCCATCGACACTAAGTTTGATTATTTTGACCATTTTTGTTGTTGGTATTGCGACAACCAAAATTATTTTGATGCATTTTCAAGTAAAAAATACTTTAAAAAACAACTATTACTACAATATCAAACACTACCTTACTAGTTAGAAGTAACATCAGAACTTTTTGAAAATTATAAAGGTAATATTGTGAAATTTTAAACTAAGAGGTTAGAAGTGGAACATTGATGAATCTATAACGGCAAGATTGAAGTTTACCCATTGTTGTCTCATACCTCATCTTGAATTTTTTTTTTCCAATGGTGATTAATTACAGAGGTATTAATTTAATGTAACACTTTCTTTTGGACCAAAGTACTGATAATTGTGTTCATTTTGCCAAGTTCAGCTTCCACCTCTATTCAACATTCCAAAGTCCCAGCTCCAATGTTTTGGTGAATCAGCCTACTGCTTTAGCAAAAATCTGTTGCAGCAGTGCAACAATGCTGAGAACTCACTGGACAGATTCACCTCTGTTGTAGCATGGAGCATATCTACTACACGCCCTCCCTCTTTTGGTGTTGCCCCTTACAACCCCATTCTTGGAGAGACTCACCATGTTTCCAGAGGAAGCCTCAATGTTCTACTTGAACAGGTACTTAAAATTCTCGTGAGATCCGATGGGCTTGGACTATACAACAGAGGGAGTATTATATCGTATGACTGGATTCTTGTAATTCATGGTTTCAGGTGTCCCATCATCCACCAGTTTCAGCCCTCCACGCGACGGACGAGAAAGAAAATGTTGAGCTGATTTGGTGCCAACAACCTGTTCCAAAATTCTATGGTAGGACTACTTTTCCAAACTGCTTTAGCTTGCTTTTAGGTAACATGGATTTTGGTTTTCTTAATGATTTAGCAACTTGGTTTTATTTTTCATTGATTGTAAAGGCACAAGAGTAGAAGCTGAAGTGCTTGGGAAAAGGCAACTTAAACTCCTGAATCATGGAGAAACTTATATGATGAATTCACCAAAGCTCATGATCAGATTTCTTCCACCCCGGGTTGATTGGATTGGCAAGGTAAAAATTTCTTGCCAGGAGACTGGTCTTGAAGCTGAGTTATGCTACATTACCAGCTCTTTACTAGGACGTAGAGGAGAGCATCGCGTTAAAGGAAAGATCTACCAGTCTTCATCTATGAAGTCCCTTTATGAGGTTGAAGGATACTGGAACAGGTAGATGTATAGTCACTGATACACACAGAAACAAACTTCTTCTAGAATCATTATGCATGTAAATAGTTTAAGATTAGTGTTAATCTCACTGAAAGATTCTTACTGAAATCACTTACTGGATCCAGTATTGTCAAAGCCAAGGACATTAATAGTGGCAAGGAGACAATTATATATGATGCAAAGGAAGTGTTCTCTGAGCTCAAGACTCCTATAGTCAAGGATTTGCAGGTAGCTTCATAGTTTATACTTATCGGTCGCTTGATAATTTTTTCTTGTGCTTCATATTAAGAGACTTTCAGAAATGACTCTTCTATATGACCACCAAAATCCTGATTTAGACTCAGAAGGTTGAGTTCTTTGTTTCACCGTGGCAGATAGATTTCTCTCTGTAGCAATCAATACATTGTCTTGCTGCAAAAAGGCTATTCTGCTGTGTTGAGAGTTTCAATATATTCTGATTTGTATCTGTAATGTGCATGCAAGGATACATGACTTGGTTTATGATGCTTGCATCCCGCTGGTTTCTTGTTTTGTAAGGGAATTTGGCCAACTGAATCAACTGCAGTGTGGAGTGAGGTGAGCAAAGGCATACTGAGCAAAAACTGGACGAAGGCAAGAGAAGCGAAGAGCACAGTTGAGGATAACCAGAGAAAACTTGCTAAAGAGAGGGAATCAAAGGGAGAAACTTGGGTTCCTAATCATTTCACTGTATCTGATAGCAAAGAAGATGGTTGGGACTGCTCACCTATTCAAGAAAGAGTCCCACCAGCCCCCATTGTTGTCCCTCTTTAATATTCTTTGATTTGTGGTAATCTAGCAGTTTACAATGAACAACATTTATGTGGTTTATCAGGTTTCAAGTCCCTTCTCTTGGTTTGTTCATGCGATTATTCTATTATCAGCAAAGAAAGGAAGGTTCTATACTTCCGTTTGTAGCTGGAGAACCTTCCTGTAACAAGGTTTGAGCTTCATTGATACTTCATCATCCTTAACCAAAACAGCAAATAAATGATGTGATTGCTAGGTATTTTGCAACGAGAAGCTGTTTTCTTTTAAGCATTTTCCTGAAAAATTCGTGGTCCTTCCCTTTTCGCGTCCACAATACTACAGAGATTAGTGCAAAACCTGGTTCTGAGTGACCATTGATGGCAACTGGTTTCCTTGGCCAGCCATTCAGCTATGCGTTTCAGCTTCCACCAATAAGAGAAAAAATTTTCAGACAACCCGAACTATGCTACAGGATCAGACGACTGGTTTCAAAACGAATGTTCTGGTTAATCCTACAGCTAGATCCTCTGTCACCAAGGCAGAACTGAATTTTCAGGATTCGGTCAAGCCACGTTTAATCACCTACCCGGCTTTCTTTCAAACCATACTCACCAGTCGTCCTAACCTATGTTGCTTTGACGTCCTTCATTTTGCCTTGTAGAGCACCCGTATCAGATATAGATCTATAGACACACGGAGGCTCCAATTATATGGAAAGATTCGAAAACATAGGTATGCATGTCGGTTACGCCCCCATATCAGATATAGATCTCGAGTCCGAGCAACATAGACCCTGAAAATTAAGCAGCTGTTCTTGATCAAAGAAGCATAAAAAGTCTGCTTAGAACTTTTGTATACATGATTGTAATATTATCATATTACACTAACCCCAGAAACTACAGATGATAAAAATCTTAAACTGAAAAGGAACAAGAAGGTGGGTGGTATCTAGATTCACAGTCGATTGCTGGGTTAAATGTTATGTATGTAAACCTTTATGCGTGCAGTCTCGAGTGATTCCCCAACATATATCTCCCTCCCTAACAAGTGGTATCGGAGCTAGACTAATGGTGGCGAGTATTTGTTTATTCGCATCTGCAAACTCTCATGCATATACGTCCAATTGAGTCTCCGATGTTGATGATCTTCCCAACACTTTCAGAATTTGGAATAGCAATACAACCAGGAAATTGAAATGATGAGGGTTAGAATGCAATACAAATGGAAAAGATTAAAAGCAGGCTAGGCACCATTTGTGTGCCTGTATATTCACATCGTATCTCTCAAATCTAATAGCAAGCTACAACTGCTAGAATACATCACACCTCAAACTTAAGCTTACAAATTATCGTTTGCTGCATTTTTCAGAACTGCCATCCTCTTTTGGCTAGTTACAAGAATACATCACACCTCAAACTTAAGCTTACAAATTATCATTTGCTGCATTTTTCAGAACTGCTGTCCTCTTTTGGTTAGTTACAAGAATACATCATACCTCAAGCTCCTTTTCGAGGTCTCGAAATCCATGTCCTGTAGCTCTGATTCACTCCTCCGGTTGAAGGACTTCTCTCTGATGGTATCCAAAACCGGCTTCCATGACGATCTAGCCTGTGCTCTACATATCGGATTACTCTGGCCTAACGAGGAACTAGTTCCTGAAGACTTGGCCTGACCGCACCTGCTAGACTTTGCTATTGAACTGAGCTTCTTTACTAAAGTAAGAAAGTCCACAGGAGAAACATCAGGCTGCAGTATTGAGTATGGAAGCAAGAAGTAGAGTTGGCCTGTCTCAAGCTGAACATCAGGCTTCAATGGTTTCGATTCCGCAGAAAGAAGCTGAGCGGCAGTGAAGACAAGATTCCTTGAGGGTAATTGGCCTGTAGTCACTTGGCTAACTGACACGGGATTTTCAAATTCTTGTACATAACCATTGAAGTGAACTACTCGAATATTGTTGAATTTTGTAGATGATTTGCATGAAAAACAACCACCCATCTCTCCTTGTCTTCTCTCTTTCTCAATGGATTATAGTGTTTGGATCAGTATGTGTTTATGATTGAATATTGTGTGTGACTTGTTATATGGAAATACTTTTTTGGCTAACCACTTCGCTATTTTTTATTCCCATGTGAGACTATATATATTTCTTTGTTTGCTACCAATCCGTGGAATTAGGGTTTACCAAGTCATCAAGAAATTTCAAGATTCCTTTAGTGGTAAAATCACTTTCACTAGTGCTACTAGAAATAATTAAAGTTTGAAAGGTCCTTGCTAACCAAAATCAAAATCAAGGGGAAGAATGGATATTTAAGATATATTCTTCAATATTTTTCATTATTCTAGTCTCGAGAAAAAAATAGAATTTTTATTCTTCGAGTTTCAAGATGGTAATAGTAAACGTATCTTTAATAATGCAGCATAATATTTTTTTAAAAGTATTTTTTAAACGGAAATTCATTAAAATAATTTTTTTATTTTTTTTAATTTAAAGTTAATTGGGAGTACCATGAAACTAAATTATTTTGTTGATTTATCATTATTTTTTAATAAACAATTTGAAAGCATATTGTACAAATTATTCCTCATTTTTACTATATGGACAAAAATTGAGTGTTTGAAACGGTCAGTCCAATCCTCCCACAACTTGGTGGATGACTGGATGACTTGGATTGCTTGACTTGATTAGGAAGAAAAATGTTGCCGTGGGGTTAGGGTTAAGCACAATGATTGAAAAAGTTTGATGTATGAATTGGATAATATTTTCATAAAAAAATAAATATTAATGAAAATATATACCCATTGGTTTACAGCTAAATTAATTCCTTCAAGTTGACGGGCAAGTTGCTTTACTTTGATCCCTTCAGGAAGTAGTCCTTAGTCCACGAATAGTTTTTACTGAAGATAAAATATGACTCAGAGACCATAAATATAAACTTATTTCACTCTTTATTGCTTACAAAATTTTATATACAGCAGCACCTTATGGTATTTAAAATTTTATTGCAGTATAAAATCTCTTTTTTTTAATAAGAAAACATGATATTAATTAAACGGAATTCTTTTCTCCCCCTTTTTTCCACCAGAGGACGGTCATAATTATGAGTAACAGCCATTGTTTATGTTTGAATTTCTATTTCTATTTTTATAAATTCCATGTTTATATGTTAATTTCTTCTAAATATCATATATATATGCTTGCATATCAAAATTAAGGATGAAAATAAGGTCACTAAACCTTATTAATATGTTAACACTCCAATCAATAATGATATAGTTAATTAGCTTATAATAGATTGCTATTGTTCATCATGGAGAGAGAATATCATTATCCCAAAAATAAATATGCTTAATTTAAATCTTTCTAGTTAAAATAATATATAAAATAATCAGGTTTTCTTCCGTCTCAATAGAATAATTCAATAATATATAAAATAACAAATTAAGCCTTACACGTGAATTTTTTTTTATAAGATATGGTCCATTTTCTTATAAAAAGTTCATCGCACACCGTGGGATGAAAAGTCCATTTGATCATAAATTTAACCACGTCAAAACATTAGGAAAAGGTATCTTATCTGTTCAGCTATACCAACGAGGGGCTATGGTGCATATACTAGTAAAACAACAACATCAATAATAATAAAAAAAGAATTTTTTTTTTTAACTAGAAATGCAAGCAAGCCAAGCTATAAAAAAAGGGTCACTTCTGGATATAATAGTTTTGATCTGGTCCCTTTGTCAGCTATTAATAGTATTACTTATCACTTTTTTTTTTTTAATTAACACGAGTGTCCGGGCCCGCTTGTGTGCAGCTCGACTAATCTCACGGGCTCTGAAGTTAACGACCATGTAAGTTTTTAGTGGCTCTGAGGTTTCTGGGACTCGAACTAGTAACTTCTAAGGAGCAAATTCAGGACCTAACCGATTGAGTTACACCCTTCATAGTTAATTAACCTTGATTGGGAGCGGAGCGCGGTCTGAACATAGTTCAGCTAAAATTTATTTATTTTTTATTTAAATCTAATTTTTTATATCTTTTCATATTGTTTTAATGTATTGATGTTAAAAATAAATTTTAAAAAATAAAAAATATATTAATTTAATACATTTCTGAATGAAAAACTCTTAAAAAAACAACAGGTTTCATGTTCTAAAACACCATTTTAATTTTAAATTATAATTATAATAATTATTTTATTTATTTATGTGGACATTTGAACTCAAAATTGAGACAAACGGTTGTCCTCTGTGTCAATTGATAAACATATTGTAATCCCCTTACAAAATATATATATCTTAATTTTAGTTGCTTTAACATTTATATTATTTAATTTAAAGCTAGAAATACAAAATTTATTTTTTTTATTATTATTCATTCAACTAAATCTTTTCTTAAGCCTATGCTGATTAATTTTTTTATATATTACTAATATTAATTGCATTATTAAACACTTTATCAATATTATAATTTCCAAATTATTAAGATGCAACTTTTTTATGCAGGATTGATCATTCAATCCATCATATTTAATAATTTTTCTTTGTTAACCAAAGCTTTTAAATAGTATAAAATTTAATTTACAAGGAGAAACCTATTCCACAAATATTTATTTTTATGTAAAAACTAAATTGGTAGCTCTAATTACTGATTATGTTACGGTGGCATGTGGAATTTGAAAATCAATAATCTTTAATTACACATATAAATATGTATAGGAGAATTTAGATATAATCATTTGAAGTATAACTACCAAGAGATACTATGCTTCTTTTTTAAAAAAAAAAAAAAACTATAGCAAGCTGGAATTCAAACGTATCAAAGGGTCGACTTTCTCGATCATTCCTACAAAGAACTTGTATTTTTCCACGATAGCAAATCCTACAGTCAATTCAACTAAAATGAAGAAAAGAAAAGGCTTGCCCATACGATAAGTAATGACTTCAAATCATTTATATTAAAGGTCAATTCACCTCTTTTGTTGTTATTTAATGGACAGACAAAATAAATTAAGACCTCGTCTTTTTTATTTTCAAAAAAAAAAAAAAAACCAGAGACCTCGTCATATACTAAGGTAATTAATAATTAAGCCAACACTACCTCTTATTTAGTTTTCATCAACTCAAAAAACAAAAAAATCAAGCAAATTAGCATATATTTTTTTAAAAAAATAATTGAGATATTTATGTTAGATAATAATATAAATTATATATTGAGATCTCACCTATTGAGTTGAGATGATTCTTTTACATGATAGCAAAGCCTTGATGACCAAGCGGTCACGAGTTCGAATTTCACCATCCCTATTTATTTGATAAAAAATTAAACATAAGTTAATGTGAGTCTGTGCAAGTTTCAAATCCAAAGAGCTTTTATTCGAGGGGGTGTGTTAAAGAATAATATAAATCATATCTAGAGATCTCACCTAATAGTTTAAGTTATTGAGTTGAGATATTTTTTTAATAATTTTAATCTTAAAAAAAAATAGAGAAATGCACCAAAGACCTCATGAACTACACATTTCAAAAAAAAAAAAAAAAAACAAAAATGCAGTCACAACAACCAGCAGAATATGTTTTTAGTCTATGTATAAACAGTGATATGAACACAAGGGACAGTCTTCTTGACCTGAAGAGAATTGCTGGTGACTTCATCATTGCCTATGGATGATCTTTTCTTTGGTCTTTCCTTCGTATTTGTTCATAGAAAATTTTCATATAAATAAACACATCCGTTGCTGGAAATTATATTGAATTTCCATATTACTACTGTACGAATTAATTAAGAGATTTATGGATATAAAGAAAGGGATTTGTTGGAGAAATTCAAGATATTGATTAATTTAATTTATTTTGTTTTGATTTATTCCCTCTTTTTTGTGCGTCAATAATTATAAAGATGAGTGTTTTATAACCTCTAAAATCATAGAAATAAAGTATTTATTGTGATTTTACATAACTTATGAATTTGTAAATCGTAGATTTGAATAAGGGTAAGTGGTCTTAGATCATTTCCAACGATGACATAATTTAATTTTTATTTCTAGAGGTTTACTAAGGTTAGTAAGTGGGTTATTTTACATGTTATTATTGAATATTAGCGATCGACTCTAATCCTAATTAGAGGAGAAATCAAGAAAATAAATATTTAGAAATTTTATATAAATGACCTATTTAATATTCAATTGAATAGAGGTTGTTTTGAAATATTTAAGTTGGGAATTTTTTTTCATTATTAAAAGCAAAAAACAATTGCCTCTAATGCATGCTTTTCATGTTAAGAGTGTGTTTGGAAATGTGGTTGCGGTTAATTTTTAAAGTGTTTTTTATTTATAAATACATCAAAATAATATTTTTTTTATATTTTAAAAATTATTTTTGATATCAGCACATCAAAACATTTAAAAACACTAAAAAAAAATTAATTTTAAGTAAAAAAAATTCAAAATTTTTAGGAACATAGATTAAACCGTATTCTCAAACGGCCTTTAAACCACAAGGTAATTTATTTTTTATGTATCCTATTTTCTTGGAAACAAAAAAATTTTCATTTCTACGATTAAAAACCAGTCAATTCAACTGAAAAATAAAATAAAAGAAAGGTAATATCTTGACGAGACCAAGCATCCGGGCTTGGTTCTACCAATTCTACAAATCTATCCATCCATGAGAGCCAAGTCCATATGCATTATTATAGTTGTAATATATCTCTTACTAAGTAAATGGTACCAAAATTTGTGTTTCAGCTGCAATTTCTTTCACCTAAATAGTTGAATTCCTTAAGAGAATATATAATTTAGAGTCCCAATTGGGGCAGAAAGTTGAAAAAAAAAAAACGAATTTCAATAAATATAATCTTCAACCAGATATAATTATATTATATTTTCATAAAATTAATGTATTTAGGTAATTAAATAAAATTGGGTCTCCAATCCCCTTGCATTATTAAAGTTATAAACTATTTAAACTTGAAAAATTAAATAATTAAAATAATTGCTATCCTAGCAAGATATAAGGATTTTGGAAATGATGCTCTCAATGTGTTTCTTGGTATCTCACACACCCACTTGATAACTTGGCCACCTAAGTCCATGCAATTACAAATTATATTTTTGTAAAAATATTAAATTAGTCCTTTTAGTTTCAGAAATTAAAAATCAATTTTTTTTCCCAGCTTTAACCATCAAGTTGTTCTCAGATTTCTTAAGTTTTTGTTTTTTCTTTCCAAACCAGAGGAACTAACCGTTTCTATTTCTTAAAAGTATAAGGACTAACTTATAATTTACTGAAATAGTCCTTTTATTTTGGGCTTATGAAGCGGGCTTTTCTATAGCTTTTATTCAATAAATACAACTGACCATGGAAACCCACAAAGGCTAATTTGGGCTCAGCTCAAACCCAAATTCCAGGCCTCTAACAATTTTAAAAAGTAAAAGTCGGTGGTCAGGAGCTACAAATCATGGTTTTCATGCCTGGTTCGGGATCTGACGAAAAAAATCTGAGTTTTTAGGTTATGAGTTAACCTAGATCTATTTATTTATTTATTTATTTATTGTTGTGAATTAATCTACTAAGTCATACAGATTAGCTTGATAAATATTAAAATTGATTTAAATTAAAACCTTAATGAGTCGAGTATTTTCAGCCTAAACTCGTAGTTTAATAATTATGGTTCAGGCTATCATTTTTTGCTGGAAAAGCCTGAAGATGAAAGAAGTTCACTTCATGAATTTAGGGCCTGCCAAGAAAGCAAAATTTTCACTGCAGCTTGCTTGCTCTAATCATTCTTTATATCTTACTTCATGGATTCTTGGAATGTTGCTGCTGTTGTGAAGTTTTTTTCGTCTTTGGATTCATTTCCTCACCTAAGGAAAGAAGAGAGATTGACTGAAGCTTATTTAACTTGCTTTGCTTAAGAGATGTTTCTTTGCTTCTATGCTGTGTTGTTTAAGTGATCTTCTTTCAATAACTTATGATATATTTTGAATGAAATTTGCAACTGATTCATTGTAATTCAACACATAATTAAATCTTGAAATTATACAGGTATGAAATCTTAGTAATGATATCTTTGGAAAACTAGTGCTTTAACGTTGTTTAAGATGACTCTATGGTGTCTGTGAAGGCCCAATGCTAGTGATCATCTGCATATTTTAACTGATAACAAGTTCGGTTTTCTCATAGCAATAAATACATTAGAGAACTAGGAATATTTCTAACAGAAGAACTGAGTTCAACTGGTCTGCTGTTAATTTGGAAGAAGGATTCCTGGGGTGGGGGAATCTGAATAGGACACTTAGAGCATCTCCAATAAAAAATACTATATTAAAGATTCAAATTGAAAAAATAACTTTTTAAATAGTGTAAATATAGTTTTTTTATTGTGTATTTTAATGTTAAAAAGTTATTTAAAAAAGTCAATTATATTTTAATATATTTCATGTTAAATTAATTTTAATATAATTATATAACTAATTTAGATATTTTATATATAATATAATTATGATGTTATTAATTATATAATTAATATGAGTAATTTATACAAGTTTCTTTTCTTCTGTTTTTTTTTAAAATAAACTGTTGGCCAACGATTATAAAAATAGTTGTTGGCCAACGATCATTTTCTTTTGTCATTTCTACATAGAAATGTAGAAATAACTCTTCAAATGATGAATAACTATTTTAGCTATTCATTTGCCTGAGATGTTGGAGTGAATAAAAACAAAAGCAAAAGTTAAAGGTATAACTTTTTAAAATTTGCCTCTTCATTTAGCTCTCCCGTTGGAGATGCTTTTAGAGTCTATTTGGGAACGCGGTTTTCATGCGTTCCCTCAAATTTTGAATTATTTTTTGCTAATGTTTTTAATATTTTTACATTATTTTGATGTGCTGATATTAAAAATAATTTTTTAAAAATAAAAAAATATTATTTTAACACATTTCTAAACAAAAAATATTTTAAACCGCAATTGCTATCACAATCTTAAATACACCTTTAGTAAAAGGTCATGTTTGGAACACTAGCCACAACTAGGGCTGTTCACGGTCCGGTTCGGTTCAGTTCAGACTACAAAAACCAACCGAACCGAGTAACTTAAATTTTGAAAATTTTAAACCGAACCGGACCGAAAACCGGTTCAAACCGGACCGGTTCGGTTCGGTGAAATTCGGTTTTTTTGCCATAAAACCGAGAAATCCAATCCTATCATATATGGGTTTTTTTTTCGGTTTACCCAGAATCTTGTTGTTCAAATCCTGCAAATATGGCAAAGCAAAGCCTCAAAAGTTTTAGCATCCCGATTAATAAGAATATTTATTGATAAAGAAATTTACAAAACAAAAGAAAATGACAAACTAGATTGAGGAGGTTAGCCTTCTCTCATGGCCACTGGTTGTAATCACACTTTTCACCCACCAATCTAAAGTTGCACATATAAAATTATCATTAGTTTTTGCTATGGAAGTCTTTTTTCAACGTGCTCAGCAGGTCAATGCAAACAACACTAAAAATCAAAAGCACTTTGACCGTCTCTATTCTCCTTTACCCATTTAACAAGAAAACAAACCAGATCTTCATGACAACTTGCGTAGAAATAAAGAGAGAAGCCAAAGAGATGGAGATGTTGATTTTTGTTTGGCTTGCGCAGAAGAGATGGAGATATGGGTTGAGAGATGGAGATATGGGTTGTGCAGAAGAGATGGAGATGATGCACAGAAATAAAAAGCGAAGCCAAGGAGATCGAGATGTGGGTTTTTGTTCAGCTTGCGCAGAAGAGATGGAGATGATGCACAGAAATAAAAAGAGAAGCCAAGGAGATGGAGATGTGGGTGGATGACTTAGCTTTTGAGTTTTGAGATGGAAAGTGGAGGGCGGCGGCTTTTTATGTTATCAGTTTTGAGATGGAGAGTGGAGGGCGGGGCAATTTGTTAGGGTTTGGTTAATTGCAGTATTTATAGCCCTTTTTATTTTTTTTGTTGGGTCGGTTCGGTTCATCGGTTTCAGTTTTAAAACCGAAACCGAACCGAACCGGCAAGGTTTTATGGTTTTAAAAATCGGTTTAATCGATTTTTCATCTTGGTTCGGTTTTCTCGGTTAATTTTTCATCGGTTTTTTCGGTTTTCTCGGTTAATCGGTTTTTTTGAACACCCCTAGCCACAACCATTATCATGTTCCGTACTTGTTTTTTTTTTATTTTATTATTATCATTATTATTATTATTATTATTATTATTATTATTATTATTTGTAGTTTGATTGCTGCAGTAAAGATGGATGTAGTTGGGGTAGTAGTGGACATGATAAATCTCTTGTGGATTCGATTCGGCCGTCAGATAAATGATGTTCGGAAACCGAGAAAAAAATTGCAAAAACTGAAAGCAGATGCTGAGGATCTGTCCAACAGGAAGAGTGGTTTAACAGAGGAACGAAGGGATAATGTTGGAAAGATGGCCTCAAAGCATGTGAGAGTTGAAATCATAAGGCGGAGGAGATTGAAAATGAGATCAGTGAGATTGAAGACAAGTACAAACAAGATACGAAATGCTTCATTGTTTTATGTCCTGATTTTGTATCATGTAGAAGGTTGGGCAAGCGTGTAGTTCAGGCAAATGTCCGTGTTCGTGAGCTCATGGAGAACTGTAAGTTTGAGGAAAGTCTCATTCGTGATGCGCCACCTTCTGTTGTTGAGTCACTTGAGCTACCAAATATAATGGAAATGGCTTCGATTGAATGTAATTTCCAGAAGTTATTGGGATACATAGGAGATGGAGGCGTTCGTAAGGTAGGCATTTAGGGAATGGGTGGTTTTGGGAAGACAACATTTTGAATAACTCACCGGAGATATCGACAACCTTCGAATTGGTTATAATGGTTACAGTTTCAAAGCATGGAAGTGTTTGCAGTGCTTAAAAAGATATGGAAGACCGCTTGAAAGTGGTCCTAGGCAGCGGAGAGTCAGAGGAGAGATCTTCAAGAACAATATTTCATTATTTACATTCCAAGAAGTCTTACTACTACTTGATGATGTTTGGGACGACATAGATTTGGACCCTGTAGAGATCCCTAATCCTAAAAAGCAAGGAAAAGTTAGCGAGGTGGTGTTGGCAACTAGGTATCAAATAGTTTGCAACAAGATGAAAACTGATCAAAGTGTAAAAGTGGATAATGTTGAATTGATAGAATGCCGGAGAGCAGCAGGACTCACTGGGGAAGCAAGGGCTATTGTGGCAGCCTATGAAAAATGGCCTGTTATATTGACTACGCTTGTTCAGTCCTCTTTGTTGGAGATGCGCGTGAGTGGTTTTTATGTGATGCATGATGTGCTTCGGGACCTAGCACTAAGAATTGCTTCGCCCATGGGAGATAGTGTCACTAAGTTCTTAGTAAGAGCCGGTTTGGATGATCGATTGCCACCAATTGAGGATGAATGGAAGGAAAAGAAATGCATATTATTGATACTTAACAAATTGAATAGTCTACCCGAAGCTCCAGATTGCGCTGTGTTGTCAACATTGCTGCTTCAAAGCAATGGGGATTTGGAGATAATTTCTGATATGTTCTTTCAGTACATGACAGGACTTGGAGTTCTAAACCTGTCAAACAATGGCATCTCATTACTACCATCTTCCGTTGGAAATTTGATTAATCTTCGGGGGCTCTATCTAAATCAATGTTACGAGCTTGCAATGCTTCCATCTGATGTAGGTTCTTTGAAGAAACTTGAAATCCTTCAGATTAAAGAAACTCCGATCAATTTTTTACCTCCTGAGGTTGGTAACTCGGCTCATCTAATTTGTTTGTTAGTATCATCATCAGCTAACCATTTTTTGAAAATTCCTCTTGGATTGATATCAAGAGTCTCCTCATTGGAGCATTCGGCCATTGTAGCGCCCATGAATAATGAATGGTGGTTGCTAATAGAGATGCTACAATGAAAGAGGCAAACTGCGTTCCACACTCTCAAACACTACTACAGCTCAAAGTCCCAAAGGTTGAACAACTTGAGCGTTTTCTTTGCTTGAGTTGGTCCTGGAAAGAAAGAAAAGGCTGTTGAGCTTCCAATTTTCTGTCGGTAGGTTCAAATTTTCTGACAAATACACAAGACAGTAACCAGCATTCACACAACTGGAATATAGAGCTAGTGGTTCTCCCACGGCCCTCGGTGCAATCATCGGCGTACTCTGTCGTTCCCAGGAGTTTCTAGTAAATGATCCTTATGGTGACATTAACAATCTATATGATTTTGGCATGCAAAATATGGAGGGCCTAAAAAAATGTGTTGTCTCCGGATGTAATGCGATGGAGATTCTTGCAGAGGGGAAGGAATTAGAAGAAGACATCTTTCCCAACTTGGAGGATTTGAGACTTCATGATCTGCTAAGGTCGAGTAATATAGTGGAAGGGCATGTGTCACCTAGAAGCTTTGCAAATCTAAAGTTCTTGTCTCTAGAAAAACGTGATAATCTGAGATATATCTTCTCATGGAGCATGATCAAGCAACTCCCTAAACTGGAGACTCTCTATATCAGTAATTGCAAGAACCTTGAAGATTTCTTCGAAGAGAATGCGACTGAGACCGAGATAGTCAATTATGAACTTCCCAGTTTGAAGTTCTTTACCTTGAAATGCCTGCCTAAAATTTTCAGCATTGATAAGATTGTGGCATTGGCTTTATCCTCAATAGAGGAAGTTTATACTATCCATTGTATAAGCGTAAAATCTCTTCCTAGGAGCCTTGTCAATGCACCAAGATTAATGATCGTTACAGGTCAAAGAAAATGGTGGGATGAAGAACTACAATGGGAGGATTACACAATCAAGCAACAACTTCAGCCTCTTTTCAAAGTACATCTTGATCTGAATTTATTTCTTTTAGAAACATCAAAGATCGGAATCTGGGCAAACAAAGATCGAAATCTGCTTATATTTTCTGTCTTCTGTTCTTTTGCCTTTTGTGTTTGGCTGCAGAGAATGAATTCTTGCATTGTACTGTTCAAATTCTGAGACTAATAAATGATTTTTTCTCTTCCAGGAATAAAACTCCACAAATACGTATGCTGGATTGTCTTTAAGCTTACCAGAATATGAGCCTAGGCACAGCATTTCCACCTTAGCTATTGCTTAATGACAGAGATTAATCTATTCCTAAGGATTAGATTACATTGGTTAATACTACTTGTACTGCCAAATTATCTACTAATGAATGAAGCCAAGTTCGTAATTGGAAGCAGAGCTCAATGGATTTTTTGATACCGGGACTTCCCATTTGCCTGGTGAAGCACACATGCCTATGGCAGAAAGCCTCTAGTATTACACTCAAGATTTTGATTCAGAAAAAAAAAAAAGATTTGGATTCAGAGAAACCTTACCAGTCTTTTTCAGTCCCATCAAACTATCAAAGCAAATTCCTTATGCGTTACAGGTGGAAATGGCTCAGCAATAATTTGGCATCACATCAACATTGCATATTCAAGAAAAACAGAGGAGAAGAAAATGCAGATGCTGTGCATTTGGTGTTATTGTTTATGCATGGTAATTTTTAATAGTTTTTTTTTCTTGAAAATATGTAAAAGTATTTTTTTATTTTTTTAATTAGGATATCAATATATTAAAATTATTTAAAAATATTATAAAAATATTAATTTGATATTTTTTCAAGAGAAACACACTTTTAAAATGTATTTTGAAATATATTTTTAGAACTTGATTGGGAACAAAAATGACCACTATTTTTTAAAATTTTAAATTTTTTTTTTAAAATATTTTTAAATTGTTTTGATATATTAATATCAAAAAAATTTTAAAAATAAAAAAATATTATTTAAATATCAAAAACCAACCATTATTATAATATCAAATACAATTTTAATCAATGATTAATAATAGTTGCTTTGTTTATTAGCGTAATGATTGTAAATACATAGATAACAATTAATTTCTTTTATATTATAAAATTTTATTAAGTGCGTATTTAGTGAAGTATTTAGAAGGGCTGTAATTTCTGTTTTTAAATGATTTTAAAATTATATTTTATTTAAAAAATATTAAATTAATATTTTTTTTATTTTTTTTTGATAATTCTAATAAGTTAATGTTAAAAATAAAAAAATAATTTTAATATAAATTTTAAACTCAATAAATCTTGATTTTTATAAAAAAAATTTTTACGGATATAATATATCAAGCTTGTAGTTCAGGTTTTATTTTACCATAACCTCGACAGTTTATTTTGAAAAATATTCCATATTTCGGACTGGGACACCAACCTTTCGAGGATTCCCTGGGGACTGTGTGAGTTACTCAGAGCCTAAAATCCTTAATGACACAGAACAACGTTTTCCAAATTCAAAGTAGCAAAGAGAACTCATGTCTTTCTCTCCTTCCTCCTCCTCCTCCTCTTCTTCCGTACAAACTCTACTCAAAAGTGGGTTCTCTCCAACTCTCAAATCCATCAACCAATTTCTCCACTTTCTCTCAAAATCCCACAAATACGAATTGATCACTCACTTTTTCTGTCAAATTAATCGAAACAAGATCAAATGCAACCGCCAAACTCATTCAGTTTTCACCTGTGCTCTCCTCAAACTCGACAAATTTGAAGAAGCAGAGCATTTTATGAAGACCCAGATGGAGAAATCTTTAAAAGTTTCAGGATTTGGCGTTTGGGATTCTTTAATTCGAGGTTTTAGTGTCAATAAAAAGGACCCTGAGAAGGGTTTGTCGATACTAAAAGATTGCTTGAGGAATTATGGTATTTTGCCTTCTTCTTTTACTTTTTGTTCACTGATTCATAGTTTTAGTTATAAAAGAAATATGAGTGGAGCAATTGAGGTGTTAGAGTTAATGAAGGACGAGAAAGTTAGATACCCTTTTAATAATTTTGTTTGTAGTTCAATCATTTATGGGTTTTGTAGGATAGGAAAGCCAGAACTTGCTATTGGATTTTTTGAAAATGCTGTAAAGGTTGGAGCTTTAAGGCCCAATGTTGTGACATATACTACACTTGTGAGTGCACTTTGTATGTTAGGTAGAGTTAGTGAGGTCTGTGATTTGGTTTGTAGGATGGAGAAGAAAGGACTGGCATTTGATGTTGTCTTTTATAGCAATTGGATTTGTGGGTATTTTAGGGAAGGGATGTTAATGGAAGCGTTACGAAAGCATGGGGAAATGGTGGAAAAAGGAATAAATCTGGATATGGTAAGCTATACTATACTCATTGATGGTTTTTCCAAGGGAGGGAATGTGGAGAAGGCGGTTGGTTTTCTAGACAAGATGATTCAAAATGGGTCAAGACCCAATTTGGTTACCTATACTTCAATTGTGATGGGGTTTTGCCAGAAAAGAAAAATGGATGAGGCGTTTGCAGCATTTAAGATGGTTGAAGATATGGGAATGGAAGTGGATGAGTTCGTTTATGCTGTTTTGATTGAAGGGTTTTGTAGGGAAGGAGACTTTGATCGTGTTTCTCAGTTGCTTCAGGACATGGAGCTTAAGAGGATTAGTCCAGGCATTGTTACTTATAATACTTTGATCAATGGGTTGTGCAAGAGTGGGAGGACATTAGAAGCAGATGAAGTCTCAAAAAGGATACAAGGAGATGTAGTTACATACAGTACATTGTTACATGGGTACACAGAGGAAGAGAACAGTGCAGGGATTTTGGAAATTAAAAGGAGGTGGGAAGAAGCCGGAGTTTGCATGGATATTGTAATGTGTAACATACTTATCAAAGCACTTTTTATGGTTGGTGCATTTGAAGATGTTTATGCACTGTACAAAGGAATGAAAGAAATGGATTTGGTTGCAGATTCAGTTACTTATTGTACATTGATCGATGGATATTGTAAATCCAGTAGAATTGATGAAGCACTTGAGATATTTGATGAGTTTAGGAAGACGTTAGCTTCTTCAGTTGCATGCTACAATTGTATGATTAATGGGCTGTGCAAGAATGGTATGGTGGATGTGGCCACAGAGGTATTCGTTGAACTCAGTGAGAAAGGTTTGACTTTTGATGTTGGCATCTATATGACTTTAATCAAGGCAATAGCTAAAGCAGAAAGCATGGAGGGAGTTTTGAATCTAATTTATAGAATTGAGAATCTGGGATTGGACATTTATGACACTCTATGCAATGACACAATCAGTTTTCTGTGCAAGCAGAAATGTCCCCTGGCTGCAACTGAAGTGTGCATGGTGCTCAGGAAGAATCAGTTGATTGTTACATGTACGTCTTACTATTCAATTTTGAAAGGGCTTATTAATGATGGAAAAATATGGCTGAGTAAGCTCTTAATAGGAAGTTTTATGAAAGACTATGGCATTTCAGAACCTAAATTAAGTAAGATACTGCTGCATTACCTCAGTCTGAAAGACATTAACAGTGCGCTTTGTTTTCTGAGTAAGATGAAGGAGAATGATTCATCTGTCACTTTTCCTGTTTGTGCTTTAAAAGTACTTATGAAAAATGGTAGATTTTTGGCTGCCCATGAACTTGTCATGGGAGCTAAACATAATCTACCAGTTATGGATGTGGTTGATTACTCTATCATTGTTGATGGCCTTTGCAAAGGAGGGTATCCTGTCAAGGCTTTAGATCTCTGTGCTTTTGTTGAAAAGATGGGTGTAATTTTTAACATAATAACTTATAATTCAGTCATAAACGGACTGTGCCGACAGGGTTGTCTTGTTGAAGCATTTCGGCTATTCGATTCATTAGAGAAAATCAACTTGATTCCCTCAGAAATTACATATGCGACACTCATTGACAACTTATGTAAAGAAGGATATTTGGTGGATGCCAAGAAATTACTTGAGAGGATGCTCCTCAAGGGCTATAAAGGAACCACACGCATCTATAACTCATTCATTCACGGTTACTGCAAGTTTGGACAACTAGAGGAAGCCTTGATGATTCTGGATCATATGGAGATCAAATACCTTGTTCCTGATGAATTTACTGTCAGTTCTGTGATTTATGGTTTTTGTCAAAAGGGTGACATGGAAGGGGCTCTAGGATTTTATTTTGAACACAAGGGGAAAGGTATATCCCCTGATTTCTTGGGTTTTCTGCGTTTGATAAGAGGCCTTTGTGCAAAGGGGAGGATGGAAGAGGCTAGGAGCATTTTAAGAGAAATGCTTCAGTCACAATCTGTTAAGGAGCTTATAAACAGAGTCAACACAGAGGTGGAAACAGAATCAATAGAAAGTATTCTTGTCTTTTTATGTGAGCAGGGAAGTATCAAGGAAGCAGTTACTGTACTTAATGAAGTTAGCTCTGTGTTTTTTCCTGTTGAAAAGTGGTTTGGCCCTTTTCATGAATCTCAAGAACTGCTGCCACTTTCAGAGTTGAATGGTTTTAGTAGTGTTTCTTCCAGCACTGTATCTTCTTGTGAAAGAAATGATTTGGATTTGGCATCTGTGAATAAAGTAGATAACATGGTGGAGAACCCTGGTGATTTGAAGAGGTTTTCTCAATGTAATTTCTTTGACTCTTATTACTCTCTTATCGCACCACTCTGCTTGAAAGGGGAGCTACGGGAGGCTAATATATTAGCAAAGGAGATGCTTGCTAGTTTGGATGGAGATTGTTAATGGATTACACATTGTTTGGTTCTACCAAGTTCACAGTTTCTTCCTCCCATGCAGAACATGTAACCTCCCTATTACAAATTTCAGGTACATCAAACTAATTTTTGCTTGTTTATGGTCTTTAAACTGAGATAATGTTATTCAGTATTGTGGTCTACGATAAATAATCCTGCAAAGAGCAGTTTAACACAATAATGATGCTAGAATTTAAATATGTGATGTAGTGGATAAGATGGTGTCTTTAATTAACGGTTTGACTTGGTCATATGTGATTTCAGAATAAATGAGTCAAAACTTTGAAATAGTATCTTAGGAAAGTTAAACTATACATATGAGATTATTGGTTTCAAGAGGTCAAGGAAATAGAAATCTTGCAAGCACCAAAGACTATCTAAGGCTATATAAGTAGTCTTGTAGTGTAGATGTCATATCATGTTATTTTATATTTTTAATGAATTATCTTTTATGGTTGTTTAGGTTGAGTTTGGCTCCCTTCTATCCATTTATGGTTTGCTTCTTCTTTTTTTTTTCGACGTGTGTGGATTTGAATATTTATGTTTCTTCTCTCCTCCTGTCGTATCAGTAAGTCTTATCTTCTGTTATAAAAGGCATTCCAATAAAATCAACATTAAAGTGTTTTTGAACTCGTTGCATCTGGGTTACTCAGAAGATTATATAAGGTTGAAGTCTAATTCATCTTGTGAAATTCAACTAGATCAGCCTACTAGCACATATTTTTTTATTGGTAACCAAATGTTTTAAATTTTGGGTTTTGCATGTCCCCATTTGTAAGCTTTTTATATTTTCAGCTACGTCCTTGTATTATAGTCCTCCAAACATGACATGAGGAACCCATTTCTTTGGCTTGAGGCATTTGAAGGAGCCAACTTCTTGCAATTTAGGAGTTCAACTGAAACAATGTATATGAAATATTAAATGAGAATACTTCAGAGTAGACAAATGACAAAGACTGTGATTGGTCTTATGGTTTAATAAAATGCCTCATTTTTCTGGCCTTGAAACTGTGGTTTCAGGGGTTTAGTAAGCATAATGGGCAAGCATTTACTTTATATTTTTGAAGGAAGAAACGATTACCGGGTGCTTTTAAAAGTTGCTTCCAAGGATGTAGGTTCGTAAATACTTTTCCACCAAATTCCCTAAGCATGTAAGCATTCTTTCCTCCATTTCAAGATCCAGATGGATCGTAGCACCCCCTTCCACTTCTTTTTCTTCATATGCTTTTCCTTGCATATCCAAACAGAAATAAATTTGACAATGATGAAAATGATCTCATTTTAAACATCTCCATCCTCCTCCTCTTTTTCTTTTTATTGTAATTTCTGTTTCATCTTGTCCATATGGTTATTCATTCGGCTTCATAATAAGACCTTCACTTGAACAGCGTCATCCACAAGTAAAATATTCACTTTTATCGTTGGGATATGATTTGGTTCCCTTTTCTTTTTTAGCTGGTGCATCAAATTTACATTGACTAGAACCATTTACATTGATACAGGGAATGGTGAGGCTAGGAAATTGAATGAATGAAGCAGCATCACTCGCTTCAGCAATCTCATATTGTTAAGGTAAATTTTAAAATTCTTGATGTTTTTATATTCTCCTCTGTTTTGTCTTTCCTTCATTTTGGTCTTGGATTGTTAATTTAGAGTTTTCTTTTTTGTTATTTTAGGATGTCTTGATGGGATTGATTTTCGTTGAGGTGATTCTGGGAGGCTGGACTTTCGTGTTCTGGAATGGTTCAGCAGCGCTTGCATGAGCTGAAGATGGATTTAATACAGGCGTAGCAGGGATCATTCCTATTTCATTGGCCCTATCTGTCCTAATTGCCATGGAGACCATAGTGCCTGTCAATCCAACATGCTTGGGGTTTTGAATTTTGTCATTTCACATCTTATGATGAAAATCAGCAGGGTTTAGGTTCTCTCTATAACTTGCTTTCTTCTATGGCTGTAATGTAACCTCCTTTTTTATGGTTTTTCTTGGTGGTGTTGCCTCTAACGTCCAAAATTGCTAGATAGAATCGGAGAGGGTTCTGCTCTTACACTTGTGATGGTTTGTGAAAATTGGCAGGGACACTCCAATGTTTCTTCTGCAAAGCAGGATGAGTCCGTATAAAAAGATGCATTGCATGAGGGGATCAAGAGATGTTATTCCGATCCACACAGCGGGGTGTCTAGCAACAAAGTTTGGATATTTAGGCGTCTGAGTTGGCTGCTGGCACAACAAGGTGGTGCCTTTCTGCATGGCGTCTTCTGGCAATGTTTCTGTGTTGGTTTTCCAGGAATGTAATCTTCTGCATTCAATATCAGAAATATATTCTTGTGATCATAGTTCCGAAACCTGGCCAAATCAGATAATGTAAATTATAGTTTTTGTGATCATAGTTCGGCATTCAATATCAGATTATGTACATTATAAACCGTAATCAATATATTAGTCATTATAGGGATTCTAAAATAAATAGAAAAAATTGTATTGCATCAAATATGCACTAATTAATTTGATGAATTATTTATTATGTATGAGAGGGCTAGATTTGTAATTTTTATAAGGGAAAAAACCTGGAAAAAACAGATTAAATCAAGAAAATTAGAAAAAAATTATAACTGAAAAAACCAAATTAGTATATTAGAAAACCTAAAAAAAAAAATGTTTGGTTTCGGTTTTAAAAATCTAAAACTGATTAAACTGGATTGATTTAATTAGTGTTGAACTAAATTGGTTCAACCAACACTAAACCGAGTTGCAAAAGACCAGGTATAAATAAGAAATTTTCTTCTTACCATTTTCTTCTAACCATGAAATAATCAAAATATTAGTTTTATTTGTTTGTTTTATAATTGCTTTTTATATCATAATAAGTTTTTATATGAATAACCCCTCCTTACATGATTTTAAGCATCCTCACATTGAATTGCTACATTCAAAGAAATTTAATAAATTTTCCTTTATGTTATCCAAAGATTTAAATACAAAAATTCAAAAACAAATTAATCATAATTATAGTTTATTTCTCTTATAATTGAAGATGTGGCTAACTTGTCATTCCACTATTTATTTTATGTAATGAAAGCTAATTATGTCAATTCTAGATTATAAAAGCAAGTTATAAAAAGCAACTGATATGATCTACTTTTATGACATGTTTATGGCATAGTTGACTTTTATAACCTATAATGAAATGGCTTGCTTTTATGATATGGTTGGTTTTTATGACATGACTGGTTTTTATAGCCTAAAATGTCTAGCTTGTAAATTGTAATGGCTAAGTGGAGCTCTATCTAGTCAATGATCAATCTAGAATTTGCATGATGCCTCGGCGTGTCTATACACCCAGTACTTGAGATTTTCTTCGTGAAGAAAAAAATGTATCATCAGTGAAGAATTAATGTGTAATCATTGACAAGTTATGGTAGCTACATTAGTTAAGTGTCATTCTATGATTGTTGTGTCACACACTTTATTGATGGAAATGATGCATGCTCTTCACAGTGCCAAGAGAAAGAAAGAACTTTTCATGCTCATTATGAAATTTTGTAGAGCTTAATTGGGTCTGCTAATATAGGATCTGGCAGGGAAACCTGGTGACCTGCTAATATAGGATCTGGCTTGCACAAGATCACTGAAAAAACTTTGAGATTTTTTAAAACTATATTATCATAGGGTTTTTCTTTATTATTTCAAACATTTATTTAAAAAAAAAACCTTGAGTGAACTTATCCATTCTTGTTCCAAACCTTAGATCATATTGATTTTTAGGTCAGGGCTTATAATTATGGCAAGTGCAAAGATTTTTTTCCAATAAAGTCACCAATTAGAAGGGTGCAAATAGGCATTCCAGATTGCTTTGTTTTTCTTGATAATATGAGAAAGGAGTCCAGGTGGGGAAATGCTACCAACTCCCTATTGAGCCTATAGACAAATCGGACCCCTCAAAAGCCGAGGGATCTCCTGTTCACTGTGCAACTCAGCTCCTTCCTCGTCAAGATCAATTCAAATGCAGACAGGTGTTGTCTCTCAGGTTTTTACCACAGCATTATTCAAATGTAATGCCGTATAGAAGCATTTACAAAGACAGGCATCCAAATTCAACAAGCCATGGTGAGAGGTCCTAGAATTTGGGAATTTTGAAGAAAAGAAACACCTTTTCAATTCAAATGGAAAGCAGGAAAATTGGGAATTTTAAGCTGATATAACTTCCTATACTTCTTTTTTTAAAAAAACAAATTGAAGGAATTTTGTTTTTAAGCTTCTGACAAATTTTCAAATAAGTTGTACAAAGTTTTGTCTTTGCAAGTTCGCAATTTTATTTTATTTTTTTTATTTTTACAAAACATCCAACCATTAAATGCACTAAAATAAATCCCTCAAAATTCACTATAGCAAAAGAGAACACTAATGGCCCAAAATGAAGGGAAAAAATGGATAACAAATCAATCACCCACTCCTGTGGAAGGCGGCAACACTAGCTAACTGTTGGCCTCCATCCCATCTAAAGTCATCCTAACTGCTCTCCAAGTTGCCCTTGCACACAAGAATTGTGCTAGAGGAACGGAACGTTCACACCTTGATGACACAACATTTACAAATTTGTAACTTGGAAGGTTCGAAGAGAAACCAAGATGGTGGGTGGTCGAAAGCAACAGTCGGTTCGACCAAAGAATTTGAAGTGTTAAAACTATCTCACTCAAAGTGCTGTGTAGTTCGAGAAAAGCTGCAACAAATCATCAATAGTTTCTTTGTGGAATTTCCTCGCAAACAAGTAACATGGTCGTGTGATACCATTCCATAGGCAAGGCTGCACCTGCACTTCCTTCTACAAAAAGCACAAGGGAACGGAGAAACAAAGACGTCAGCCAACAACTTATGAAAGAATCCAGTACCTAAATAGCCTTGAAAAAATTGTACCTTTTCATCACTTGTCACATGAATACTCAAATCGATTGACTGCGTAAAGATAAAAACATTCATATGGTTACGATCAAGTCCCGTATGAATAACACGGTTCAACAAAAAACATCCATAAGAAATTAACTACAAATATAACAGGAACAACCAGTCCACCTTTAAACATATTGGCATGCCAACCTACATAAAGGCCAGTAAATGATCCAATCCAAGTTGTGATGACCAATTATACCGTTTTACATTGTCATACAAAGGGGAAGCGAGGGAATAGTTACTAAAATGATTGGCTATCTGGGATGAAGGGGTGGGTATTTGATGGATGCTTGTAAACTCCAATCACTTCCATTCAGCTGTATCTACAAAGAACTTTAAACTACTATGCCAGTGATAAACCAAACTCTCACTAAAAACACCAATGGCAGTACCTATTCGAAAAGATACTCTTAAATATGAAGAAAGACCTACCGTAATATTCCTCAGAAGGTCATAAGTAACATCCTGAGACCTATACAATTTTGGATGCCACTTTCTCTCAGACCAGTCAACATGTGTTACTGACCAGTTTGCTATTCCACCTGGATCAACCATCTGAATTCACATATATAAAATAATGTCATAATGAGGAACCAGGATATGGAAGGTCAAGTTAATGGAATATTGAGGAAGATTCTCACATGGAAGTAGGTTGGCAAATAATGTTCATCAGCAATGCAATTTTTCCCTTCCAAGCCAGGCTGAAATCATGTAAAAAATCCATGTCAATATCATAATCAGAACAAAATTTAGAAACTCCACTATGTACAAAGTACCACAAGCAAGCATGTTGTCATGAAACATTTTAAAATGGTCACAGTTAACAAATGCAAGATAAAAGACAATTTGTTGTGGCATTTGCTTGAACTTAAAACATGGAAGAAGGGTTCAAAGTTAAGCTGAATGAGATTGAATATCGAACAATTTTTTTATTAAGATCATCCCACCATCCAGTAATGACATCATATTGTTCCCTGCTGTGGGAATCTGATATGGTTCCAGGAGGAAAACACTAGTTGGATGCAATGCGTACAAAATATTTTGTTGGTGAAAGGGATGCAGACAGTCTGGTTGTAATAGGTTTTCAAATTGCAATCCAAGTAAAAAACAAGAATAGAACAAAAAAAAAAGGAATAAAACAAAGAAAGAAAAGGACAAATAATTAAGAAATTATAAAAAAAGAACAAATGAATATTCAAATAAAAAAAACAGAGCATGCAGCGATCATGAACAAATAAAGAATCCTTTATTCTGATTATTATTCCTAATATTAGAGTTGTATGACCAAGTGACCAAGTGTGAATGATAAAAAAAAAAAAAAAAAAGTTCTCTGGATGGAGGTCAGACGAATCAAACAAAATTTAGGAAGATCTCTAAGATCTTTAAGGAAAAATTCCCTAAAATCTCAAATACTGTTTTGATATTCCAATGTGAGAATCAAGAGCTAAGTGTGCATTCAGCAAACCAAATTCTTGCACTACACTCAGAAGAGACAACGTGTACCATGAAGAAAATAAAACAATCATATACATATATGCAACTCTGTGGCTGTTGGAATAATGCAAAACCCATATAGAACAGATTATAAACACCCATTACAAAACCATAACTTAAGTCAGAATTCAGGAGAAAATACCTTGCAGTAATCACGGAATTTTGAATAGTAAAGGCTGTCAGCCAAAACCATCACGGCATGTTGTCGCTTCATTGAGAACCACTGCATAAAAGTTCATTCATTAAAAACTGTGAAAATAAACTGACAGAATTTGAATCAAGCATCTATGTTCTATGTTGACGTATCTATCTACACCAAAAGCTCCATTGTAAACATGACAACATATCTAGAAGTCACACTAATATGCTTCTATGCCTGACTGTAAGATATTACATCAAGAACCCACGTTCAAGGGTAAATAGCCAAAAGCTTAGCATGATCATAACCAGTAGGAATTACAATAGACATTTACATCTAGCCTTCTAATGGTATTGCATGTTCATGCAGCCAATAATGAAAAATATGAAATAATTGACTGCATTATTTTCTTTAGTTGCTCCTGGGAGAACAAAAAGGGTTGCCATAAAAAATATAGCCATATGGTCAAATTGGCTTGGAGGAAGTATACCTGTGCACCCTTACTAAAGTCTTTCATCTCAACTTCAGGTAACATGTGCTCTGAATACCTGCCATTCCCATGTGGGCCAGGATCGTAAAAGCTGAAAACAAAAGGGCACATCCATCAGGAAGGGGAAAAAAGGATCAATTTGAAATATAAAGGTCTTCAATTTTACTCCATTTCAGTAGTGATTGATCTATGACAGTCCAAACAAACAACATTTCTATAATCATAGTAGCCAACTGGAGAACCTTACACAAGTACCATAAGGTCACCGCCATGTATGAGAACAGTACTTACCGATCGACATAGCTTATATTTGTAAACATAAGATAGTTGTAGATGTAGTCAAACTTGTACAATGGCACACAACTGCAATGTCAGATGAGATTTGATCATTCAGTCAGGGCAGTCAAAATTATATCAAATTCAGGTTATTTTCAAGATTGAATGGGTAAAAGCTACAGGAAGATATAATGTGATACCTATCAGAAAGTAACACAAAGTGTTGGTTATCAGGGTCTCTAAGAGCATTTGCCAATAGGCGTCTCTCTGCATCAATCATCGAAATTTTTCCCCATATCACCTGCAAAAAAATTCCCCAAGCCAGAATTTATTAGCTGTTCACCAGATCCAAACTCATTTAGTAATTTGAGTGATATGTGATCTGTTTTTCGGTCAATGAACATACACTAAAAATATAGCTTTCAGTATGTCTAATAACATGAGATAATTCTACCATTCATCACATAGTTTATAGTGCATGCTACAGGTGTCCCATTACTCATTACAAGGGTAGCATTAACATGATCTCTACATCATATATGGTTAAATTAACTAGTTTTACCAACTCTTTGGAGATTAAGCATGGATTTGGGAAATCAATATCTGCAGTACCATGATGATTTTGATGCAGATAACATCCATCCTTTACCAATAGTCTGTCAGAAAGTTTAAATTTTCCCACTCTCAGAACAACTATTGATTAGTCAAAATTTGTTCCACATCTTCAGATGATAGTTTTTACAAGATTTATGCAGATGTTTTGGTTCATTATCATTAAAGAGTGCTGACTCCAGAACATAGGGACAATTGAAGAAGGCATCAGGTCACCACTGATTCATCATTCAACGGCTGACATTTGACATTATCAGCTGAGCAGGGGAAATGGTCAATCAGGAAAAGGAAAGTGGACAGCTTATAGAAGGAACAGGACTCCAAGAGCACCAAGGCATCATCCCAAAAGAAAATCCCAAATGGGTGTATTAAAAGAAGCCAAATCCCATTAACTCATCTAGCATGTCCTTTCTTACAAGCTCCAGATACAACATATGTGATTGACAAGGCAAGTTTGTTTGAGAAATCATTGGCCAGCCATCTATTCTTAACAATGGGAAACCCAGACCTAAAAAATAACTAATCACTCTGTTAATTTGAAAGCAGAGCAAGCACCAGAAACCAAGAGACTATGTGTAACCAAAAAATAATGAAGAAACTTAGAGGCCTGCAAAGCCCTGAAACAAATGCAGCAAATAGGGAAAAAGTAGAAAGGCAATAAGATATTCTTTTAAACATACATCCAAAAGTGTGAAAAATCAAAGTAAAACATTAATAGATTAAATATATGAAAATCCAAAAAGGCACGTCACATTGACATTAAATTTACAGACCTGGTCACTGCGTATATCTTGATTAACAAAGTAACGGCTCACATGAACTGGTTTTTCCTTGGATGCATGCACATAAACAGAGAATCTATCCTCGTGACCCTGGCAGAGAAGATAAATTAGTTTCAGCTACAGGTACTTTTATAACAAGATTAGGGTCTAACCGAACATACAACAAAAAGGAAATCTGTCAGCAAACATCAGCAGTTTTGACATTGATTACAGCATATTAGCATCCCATCACCTAACACCTAAACTGCACAATGACATTGTGTACATAGCTGAACCACACAGAAATCTGAGTTGGCTAAATCAATTGTGCAAACAACACCTAAAACCTGTAGTATTTATTGTATATGCATTATGGACCACATAAATCACTAAAAAAGCTTTACTAGTTTAGGAACATCAACCGTTACAGTTCAGAACAACATGCAGCTTGACAATGTCGACAATGTTTTCAATTGCAACTTCACTGGAGCATGTTATAACAGTTAATAATGCAATGAATTTTGTGATATTACAATTTCTTTGGGGATAAAAATCATATTTCCAGCTAGGACTTCTGGAAATGAATCTCTGTAAAATAAGCTTCCAGACAAGATTGTTTGTACTACATTTCAGAGTCCTAGCTTCACGTCTTCAAACATATTATCAGATCTAATACAGAGAAAATGATGACTATATGTATACCTTTTCTCCTCCAAAGATTCTTTTACGTTTTTTTATCCTATGACATGCAAGAAGAGTCTTTCCCATGAGACTATCTTAAACAACGTTGCATTCATCCCTTCCTATCAAATCATTTAAACATTCATCAAAATCATCTTATCTGTATTAGAACACTGGGACTAATCTTCTAGCTAATGCAATGTGCCAATTTCTAGCCTGTCCAATCCAAGACATAGATGGGAACTAACGATCATCAATCAATATAGAGTTAAAGCCTTATATATAAATTCAAGATTGGTAGATAGTTTAAATATGTTTACTTATCGAAGATTGTCTGAAACATGAACATGCATAAGCTCCATCTATTCTCGTAAAAATGATAAGCCACAACTAGAAAATGATTTCTTTGATCCAATAACTTTAAAGGCAATAATTGATAATAATTCAACAGAATGTATAGAAAAGATATGAATATTTAACATAAGGTGAGATCAAAGCTTACAGAGAAAAATTTGTCCCAGAGTTTCTCGAAAGGTAAGGGGCCAGGAGTCAAAAACATAAAAGCAATTTTAGCGTTCTTTGTTGGAGTAAGAGATGCGCTCAAAATTTCCCTAATCACAACACGAGAAGCAATTTCTTCATCTGTAAGTTCCCTTGTAGGAGCAGGTGGAAGCCAATCTGTTAGAACCTGGCATCCTCTTGAAGAAAATACATAACAAGCATTCCCGCTGCGGTGGATAGATATAAGCACAAACTAGAAACAGGCTGACCATTGAAACCAAAACAATAATCCATGTTGGCCTCTTCGAAGGAGGGCGGTGGCGAGCTACAGGCAAAATCTGCATATCACCCATGCCTAGACGCCACACTTGAGATGTCTTCATCCACTACAAGCACATCAGAGAAGAAACTTCCAGTGATGCATCACTTTACTCACAGCCACATTTCACCACTCTCTCTCAAACAAGAAATTAGGATTTGAAAGCAAGAAGGGATTCTCCAATTGATTGAAAAAAATCTCCAATAGAGTGCAAAAAATCTGAAGTCAGAAAGTAGAAATCATTAGTTGGTGTAACATAATCCATCAATTAA
This sequence comes from Populus deltoides, assembly GCA_015852605.2. Classification (NCBI taxonomy): domain Eukaryota; kingdom Viridiplantae; phylum Streptophyta; class Magnoliopsida; order Malpighiales; family Salicaceae; genus Populus; species Populus deltoides. The sequence continues at coordinate 1,439,290 of CM027587.2, read as the reverse complement.
TATTCGACATGTTAAAATACACCTATTTGGATTGCATAACTGATACTCAAGTATAAACCCCAGGAACAAATAAAAGAAGAGGAATAGGTTTGCTTCTTAACAAATGGGGCAGAGAATCTTCAATGCTTTGCAATAACAAAGAGAAAACCATTTTATTTGCAAACACGCCCTCGGAAAACAAAACAAGGAAAAACAGCACAATCATGCCATTGCCAGAGAAATAACAACACAACCATTAACCAAGCCAAGAAATCGCACAACAAACTCTCAAACATAAGAAATAATGCAGGTGAGGATCTAAGAGTAAGAAGAAAAAAACTAGAAGGAAAAAGGGTATAATGTCAGAAGGCACCTTTATGGTCAAATCAAGCTCCAATCAGATGGCACTTGAGAATTTACTTTGCTAATAGCACAAAATCTAAATTCTAAAACTCAAAATCTTTATCCTACCTTTTCTAAGCAAACAAACTGGGCCAAAAAAGGTGAAAGCTTTTTGAACAATTGAAGATTAAAACCAAACCATGACGAAAGATCAAATAAAAAAACAAGATCAAGAAACTTAAAAGGAAAATAAAAAAGCCTAGATGGATACAAACAATTCAAAGTCCTCGAATTGCCCAACTACTAAAACCAAACCCGTATCCCCTGCTTCACCAATAAATTCATATAAAAAACAAACCCCTGGAAAAAAGTCAAACCAATCCACAACAATTCTTAAATATCAAAATCTTCACACTTCAATTCCCTCTTACAGTTCCAAAGCAAAACACAAAACCCACGACTTATTCCAAATCCAAAACCAAAATGCACACTCAATTGCACTGAAGTCAACCCCTCCCCTTCCTAAATATCAAAATTTTCACACTTCAATTCCCACCCCCTGTTTGGTTCCCAAGAAAATAAAAGAAGCAATCTTTTCTTGCAATAAAATTCAAAAGTATACTGAATTAGCCATTCACTTGACCAGCCTAAAACACTCACTTAGATCCATGCAACCATACAACAATTCTTAATACCAACACAACCCACAAAAACACAACAAACATAAAAAAAGATTCATTCTTTCCTCTCCTTTCACTTCCTTTTCCTCAATTCTTTCCCTCAAAACCCAAACAACAAACATGAATCAAACCCCCCCCCCCCCCCATCAACTAAAAAAACCAATGAATGAGCCAAAAACAATAACAACACCTGATAAAGCTGAACAGAGAAGAACCCAGATCTCAAATTCTCTCAATCAATTCAAAAACTTGATTCAAAAAGATCAAATATTTCTCCCCTTATTGGCTGTTCAAGATCTGGTGCCACCCAAGAACCACAAAAATAAAATTAAAAACAAAAACACAATAACCTAGAAAGGAAAACACTTCATATTTACATATATAGCGAGAGGTAAGAGAGTGTTTGTGTCTGTCTCTGTGTCTTCGTATGATCCGTTTATGTGTGTTGTGTTTTGTTGTGAGTTTCTTCTTCTCTCTGTTGTTTTGCTGGCTCTCTCTCTCTCTCCCTCTCCCTCTGTCTTAATATATATTTTTCTCTCCCTCTTACATCCAAAAATGGTAAGAAAATGGAGAAGTCTTCCTATGTGGTATCATCCGGTCGTTATTTAGGGAGGGGCTGGCTCTGTTCCAAACAGAAAAACAGGTAGGAAATTCAAGCCGGCGGATTATTTTTGTTAATTAAGTAGTAATTAAATTGATTAATGATTCATTACGGTTTTCTTAATAGTATGACCATGCTTGCTTTGATTATTTGATGGATAAATTAGGAAAAGAAAAAAGAAAAAAAAAAAAAAAGGAAATGTGTCTTGTTGCATGTTAGGAAGTGATCTCTGGGTGCCGGTGTTTTGAATTGAGTTGGAAAATTAAGGATGTGAAATGACTTAAACACCCTTGTAATTTTAATTGACCATACTCATAGATGCGTGTGTGTGTGTGTATATATATATATATATTAAGCTTTGGTTTTGACATGTTTATAAGTGTAAAAAAAAAATTAAAACTCTTGGTGTGTACATCTATTTTCTCAATTAAAAAAATATATTATTGGTATAAGAGGTAAGATTTTGTGTTTCGAGGTAGGCTTAAAACTAATTTAAGATATCATTCATTATAAAATAAAAATAATAATTATGGGGTCAATGTTTTTTTTCTTTGCTTTAGTACAAGAGATTGACTTTTCAATTTCTTATTGATTTGTTGAAATTTTCATAGATATTTAGGTGTAGGGAGGCATAGTTGGAACAATTCAAAGTTCCAAAGAAAAAAAATAAGACAACAATAAACTATAAATTATAATTTATTAGTGGAAATTTCAATTAATTACACAATTATAATAGAACACTAGGGCCATGATTTAGGATCTAATCTTAATCCTTCTATTATTTCATTCTCTCTCTCTTCTCTTTTTTTTTTATTTTTATTTTTATGAGTCCTTATCCACCTTTTGGGAATTGGTCCTTTTTTTTTAATTCTTATTATAATTATGATGTGATTTAGAGATATTGACATTCTTACCTAATTCCTTGTATTGATGGTTTCAGAACTGTTACCATTGAATCAAACAACTACCCTAAATGGAAGGATCTTGCTTGCTGTGATCAAAATACATATAAAAAAATTAATATTTTCTAAAAAAATAGAAAATAAAATCCTTATTAATTGTTTGCCATGTTTTTATTGCCAAATATTACATCTATTTCTAGACCTCCCCCCCCCCCATATAAATGAATTAAAAAATAGAAAAAAATGGAGTAATAATTTAATTTCCAATTTTACATGCCATTTTGTTGCAGGCTAGGTTGCATCTGCCAAAAGGGTCAAACTAAGCTCTATTTAATTGCAATGCATAGTTTTGTTCAAATTATTTAATTTTCAACTATGTAGGAATGGAAAAGGAAAGGTCTCACATTGATTTGATCGATCTGACTGTTTCTAAGAAATACTCTGCCGCTAACAAAGATAATTTAATAATGGGTATGGAACGGTCCTTGTAAGCATTCTCCTTTTCCTTTTCCTTTTCTTTTTCTTTTTTTTTTTTTGCATTAATAAAAGTATTTTTAAATTATTCTCGTACACTTTCACTAAATCATTCTTGGATCTAGTTTTAAGAAGTGGTATTGGACTTGCCCGTATGAGCTGTATTTTAAATTAATCTAGAAAGTAGTTTGCTAGGTTGATTGTACAAGTCTACTCGGTCAAGATTTTTAATGATTTTTCGCTTAAAAAATTTCAAAACAATTTTATTTTACTTATTTTTTTAAAAAAATCTAAAAATAATATATTTTTTAAATTAACTCAGTTGAACTGAGGTTAATTCACTTAGTCCATAATTAAAATTTCAGGAAAAATAAATCAATTTAACGATTTTAAAAATAATTTTTTATATCATTTTAAGATTCAAACCTTCATCAATTTACTAATAATCTACAAAATAAAGTGAAGCAATTAATTTTAGATGTTTACTAATTAATAACGATATAATTCTTTTTTTGGCAATTATTATTGGCTCATTTGACATTTGATAAGGGCTCCCACACAGATGACACATTTCTTCACGTGGAGAGGGTCTGCTGTTGACCTAAACAAACTTAATTAAATGCTCGAACAAATCATGCAAAATAAAATAGGATTCGTTGTTTATTTTTCTCTTGAAACTTTGTAACATGGCTCGTGAGCCACAATTATGTGTTCACACTATATATTAAATATTCAATCATTTTTTAAAACTTAATTACCCTATGAAAAAAAATTATCTGTCATGTTATCTTATGATCGATGAACAAATTTTCAAATGCTAAGCTTGTATTCATGATTCGAAGGATCTCGGAGTAAGTAAATAGATAAATAAAACAAATATTTTAATTTTTACTATTGTTTGGTTATAAAATAGTCATTTGCTTCAAGTTCTTTCTCTCTGTTTGGAATTCTGTTCTAACTCATGAGAAATGATATGCTTTTATTGAGGAATTATCTGGCATAGAGACTCGCCGTTTCCTCTTCTTTTCCTGTAAAAACAATGTATTGTTACTCAATTTCTTAAAAAAAGTATTGTTAATTTCTAGAAGTAGAACGGTCGATCTCCATGCTTTATATATATATATATATATAGAGAGTTGGTGCTTTTTTTTTTTTTTTGATTCGAGGAAACCTCACTCTCTGGAAAGTGTATTTTATGAGTTCAGGTGAGGAAGTAAAACCCTAACTGTTTCAGGCTTTTACAAGAGATGCACGTCCTGACTTGAACTCAAGACCTGCTGTGCAGATCTCAAACTCTTTATTGACGACAAGAGAGTTGGTGCTCTGTTGACATACAAGATAAAATTTGAAGTCTAAGAGTTGATTTTTGGGCATTGAAAAGTAAACGGGAGACGAGAGAAAAACCTTTCAAAGGATTTTGTATTTGCTGCCAAGGAAAATTCCACCAAATACAAAGACAGAGTCAATGGTGAACAGTTGTCTTTCAATTTATCAGAAGATAACATTTTCCAATTAGCACTTCTCCCTATAACGATGCTTTTTTCTATCTTGTTTCCCCCCCTTTCTGGGTATCTAGAGTTTGGAGTTGTTCATGCCTTTGATATATATATATATATATATATATATATATATATATATATATATATATATATATATATATATATATTGTTTTTATTGTTGAATGGTACTGGAATCAAGTGGGAAATGATTTTCTTTCAACTATGAATGCTAATAATTTAATACAATGACCTTAAAATGAATTTTTTTCATATATTCATTCATTTAAATAGCATTTATTTATGTAGTATTTGATTAATATTTTAGAACTGAAAAGACAAAGAAGGTAAACATATAATAGATATATCTTTATGTATTTTTAAAGTACAAAAATTTATTTCAAAACTATCACATATTTATTTTATATTTCTACATGTTTAATCAAATATATTTATATTTTCATTATTTTTGTTTTTTCTGTCTTAAAAACAATAATCAAATACTTATATACAAATGACTTTCTTATTATGTTATAAGAAAATCTTAAAAGTAATTCATGAATGCCCTAAACGTTTTTTTTTAAAAAATAAAATAAAAAAGTCAATAAGTTTATAATATGGAATGTTAGATCTAACCCATCTGATTTTCTTTTGGGTTTGAAAAAAAAAAAAAACTCCTCATTGGTTTAATGGTTCGCAATTGAGTGATTGTCCCCAACCTGAATAAAAAAAACAATAATCAGCTGAATTTTAAATTTATTTTAAAAAAGAGCCTTATAATATTTTCATTGATTTACTAAAAAAAAAAAAACCTTTTATTACTTCAACGTAGATTCTTTTACAGCTTTAATATATTGGACAAGTTGAATTAAAAAAATAAATGTAAGGTCAACAGCTCCAAAGAAAACTATATTAATATTATTGAAAAGGTATGATCCATCTTATCTTTTTTCCACAAGGAACCTAATTAGCTGTCATGTTTAGTCTCTTGGGACACCCATAAGCTAATCACACCTCTTAATTATTTTCTTAAACTCCTTAGAGATCTATCCACGTAACCCCCATTTGCTTAGTGCCACAATAATTGCTTAGTGTGCCCTAAAGCCCATCATCCAACATTACGGCCTCCACATTCTTAACAAGTTTGTTAAATATTTATAATTTAATTATTTGAGATTAAACTTTTTTAATATTGTTGTAGAAGAAAAGGTTTTTAATATTGTATGTAGGGATTTAGGAGAGTACTTGAGGATTTATTAGCCCTAGATTCAACAAATGTACGTCTCCATGTAAGCTCACATATCTCCCTTCCTTTCCTTTTCTTATATTCCACTCCTAACTACTTGGGACATTGATTTTTAGATTACTTTGCACCAAAATAAAACACCCTTTTGGTTAGGAGTGTGATAATTTTTAATTTTAAATGTATTTAAAAAATATATTTCATTTAAAAATATCAAATTAATATTTTTAGTGCTCTGATTTTAAAAATAAAAAAATTATTTAAAAGCATGTTTGAGTGAGAAATACTTTTGAAAAATTTGATGCACTACAATATCAATCTTTAATAATAAATAAACTCGTTTCATTTCATCCTTTAAGTTGATTAAAAATATCAAATCAATCATTTTATTTTAACTTTTAACATGTCAAACCTCATACTTTTCTATGTATTGTCAATTGCGGTTTTTCGTTCACTTAGATGTGTACGTGTGAGAGATAAAATATGAACTTTTGTTGCACAAAGAGACCACATGTGACTAAATTGAAAGTTTGAGGGTTGTAAAGGCTGATTTGATGAAATTATTGGTTAGTTACAACATCTAGTTGTGTTTTTGTTTAATTGGCACCTTAGCTGCATCATTAATAAGAGATTCAATTGCATTGTAAGTTTATTTATAATAAAATTGAGAAACTCTAAGTCAACTAACATTATAGGTAAAGAAACTATGGATAATCATAGCATATGATCAGGGGTAAAGCCAACTGGGGGCAAGAGGGGGAAATTGCCCCCTTAATTTTTTTTTAAATACTTTTTACATTAAAATATTAATATAACAGCCTATATCTTGTAAAACAAATTAAACAAAAAATAAAATAAAGTAGAAAATGACATGGTTAGAGAAAGGCCACAACTTATAAGTTTATATCTCAATAATTTTTATCTTCTTGTTATTTTTTTCTTGTCAATTTCTTTGCATCTTTTTTCATGTAGGTTGATTTAATTTTTATTCTTTCTTGACTTAATTGTATTAGATGGATATATGTCATACTCACTTTTTAGAATTTCAGGATTATAATGATTCTTGAATTTTTAGTGTCAGTTTCAGTTTCAATTTTCTAAATAACAAATTTCTTGAATTTACAAGGTTTAAATTAATTTTATTTGATGTAAGTCAGTACATATATTTTAAATTCATTTTTTTATATAACATATATCTACTTAATATTAAATATTTATTAGTAATATATACTCTCATTTTAAAAATCTTGGCTTAGTCACTGCATGTGATTAGGATTAAAAAACAGTAGAACACCAAGCCATGAAACTGGTATAACTCCAATTGTGCGAGCTTGTTCCGATCCTCCTGCATATGCATGTGCACACTTGCTATCATCATCCATTTTTTTACGAGGAAAATTGCAAAATAGAGTGAGAATAATTATATATATATATATAAAGAAATTAACCGAAGAAAATGAGAAGTAATGAGGAGCTAAATTTCACTTGTATGCTATTTTCTTTTCTCTCTCTTTTTTTTATATTTTTGTGAATGTAAAAGGAAGTAATGTTTAGCTAAACAACAGAAATTTGCATATGATCTGAAGATATTAATTTAATGACAGTCCTAAAGCTATGATGGCTATTAATTTAATGACAGAAATTTAATCCTTTGAAGAGTGAGATTTTCTACACAAAAGCCTGTCTAATGCTCTCATCTCATGCTTTGAAACTTCAATGTTTAAAGTATGTTTCTAATCACTGTCTTTTCAGATTGGAACTCATTAATTACATCAGTAATTCTCAGCATTTAAGTTTATCCTTCCTTCTGCGATTAAAGCTGGTGAGCAGAAGTACCGTTAATTTCATTTTGATAAATATTTTTTTTTTTAATTAGAATAGAATGTTTTAGTTTTAAATTATTTTGGCTTGTTATTTTAAGATTATATTGTTTATATATATATATATATATATTTAACAAATATAATTTAAATTCAAGATAAATTAATTATAAATTATGGAATACAAACACAATGCCAAATAAATATAATTTTAAATATTTTTAAATAATCAAGATTAAATAGATCTTTAACTTAAAGTAATTCAACTTAAACAAAATATCAAAATATTATGAAAGTAAAATGTTTTAACACAAATATTTTAAATATAAAATTAGGTCAATGCTATTAAGGTTAATGGAATCTAAAGTATCCCTTGTTTTACTCAAATTCTTACAAAGTATAAACATGAAAAAAACAACATGAATATAAACTATATATATATATATATATTAGTGATAAATCTAATTTTAAAAAATTAATATCATTGTTAATGAAAATAGTAATAATAATTTTCAATATTATTATTAACATTATTGTTATTAAAAATAATAATGAAAAAGAGCTTTTTATACTTGAGTGGTTTAATTAATTAAATTGAACAAGGTTCAATTTGATTCAATGGCTTTTCAAGAGCGGAACGAAACATGTGGAATGGAACCGGAACGTTCCGGCTGAAATTTAACTGAAAAATTCGGAACGGACCGAGATTTAAAATGAGATGAAAATTGTTCCGTTTTGTTCTGTTTTTTGAATTGGTATGGAATATTGAAGTTATTCTGGGCGAACGGAACGAAATTGACAACCTTGGTACCACTTTTTTTTATGGGATCGTAAAGATAATCCTTTTGCTTGTAGTAACCCAAATTTTTACTTTTATTTTTGTATATTTCAAAAAAAAATAAATCTTTTCAATAAATAGTCTTTTTTATTATTTTCATTGGTTTTTGTGTGCTTAAAAGTAATCATAAAAAATACAAAAAAACAAAAAAAAACACATAGCTAGAGTTAGACTGGACCAATAATCATCATAGACAAAAATTGAGTTTGGAAATTTCTAGGCCATAATCAAGGTTTAAATTGAAGAGAAAATTAAGAAAATAAAGTTTAATCTGATTTAATTTGGCTAAGATTAAAAGAAATTTGAACTTCAAGGATGAGTTCAAAACAAATAGTCAATTTAGAAATCAATTGAGGACTTAATCGAAGAAAAGATTGAAAGTGAAAGTCAATTTGGCTTAAAAATAAAAAATCAAAGGATGAAGGACTAATATGAGAGAAACAAAAGAATCAGAGGGCATGTTGTAATTTAATTGGGAATGAAATTGAAAACAAATTAAGAAACAAAGGTGAGAATTGACTAAAATTAGAAAATTGAAAGCACAGGAATCGAAAAGCAAAAGGCACCAAAGTGAAAGGACTGGTCTAAAATTAGTATTTAGTATGATTAAATTAGGAAAAACCCAATTCCAATTGAGAAAGAAAAACAACACTGTTTCACATTAAATGATACGGTGCGTTTTGATTAAATTGGAGAAGAACACCCTTTGAAGATTCAAAGCAAACGATGTCATTCTGTTCTTTAATTTTGCAGAGTTTTGGGCAAGGCAGAAACGGCTAGCTTTCACACGATCTTTAAGCTTAATTTCTGATCTTGATTGATTCTCTTGACAACGTGCAATGCAAGAAATGTGTTCTCTAATAGGTCAGCAACAATCACGATATAATTCCTTGAATCTACTTGAGATCTTGAGCCAAATCCACACGCTCAATCAACATCTTTTATAGACCATAATCTAGCCTTTCCATTCTTGTTTAAGATCCAGCCTTTAAACTTTGATTCTCTCCCAACATCAGCTTTCCAAGTTATACATCAGCTTCTCGAAGACGTTGATACATCAGCCTTCCAAGTTCGAGCTAATGAAGGCAGCCTTTTATTTGGAACTGTAGATCCAGTTATGAAATAAAAGCACAGCAAGTAGCTCTAGACATTGCAGGTACTCCCTCCATTCCTATTTTATACTTTATGTTTGCTGTTTGATGTTGCTTCTCCCACTTTCGTTAGCTCCTTGCCTTTTCAAGTGGGAGTTACAATATCTGAATTGGCCATCTTTCTTGAGCATGGCATGCTGACAGTAAAAGAGCAAGTATTTGTCGGTGTATCTTTAAAACCAATTTTATTCCTTTTCAAGGTTTTTGTCTTAAGCCCCGTGTCTTGATCCATTTTCTTTCAATGAAGAAGTATGGGCTGGTGTTTGTGGGCCTAAATATATCTATAGGTTGGGTTGGTCTTAGACTTTCCTAGATAAAAGCTACTGAGTTTTCGGGCTATGGTTTGATAACTCGGGTTTCTTTATTTTGAGTCGTGTTTGTCGGGTTTGGGCTAAGCATATTCATGTTCAGAAAGAAATAAAAATAAATATGTTGAGTGCATTACAGAAAAGTCTTTTAAAAAGAATTATTTTTGCATATTGTATAATAATTAAAAAAGAAATTTTATTTTTAAAAAATATTTTAAAATGAGAGATTGCCACAAAAAGTCAATGAAGTGCTAACTCTTGCTAGCTTCTCACTCCCTCTCTCAGGATTTACATAAAGGGTAAGAAAAATATTCATAGCTTTATCTCCTATATATGCAATATTGTTTTTCATCAAGTATTTTGAGAACTTCTCGAGTCTTTTAATCTTAATTATTTTGTATATTAATTAATTGCGCGCAATATATAAATTTTAATAATTTGATAACACTCTTTAATCTGGTGCCTGTAACTTTTTGTATTTTAGTCCTTTGCTTTGTGTCTAGTTAACTATATATCTCAGAAATTATTTAGAACTGTTGGTAGCTAATGCTTACATTCTACCATGTAAAAGGACTCATTTTATACGATATCTTGTGTGATTATATGATTTATGTTTCCTTTTTTTTTTTTTTCACTTGAACCATAAATTTAATAAAACATTAAATATTAACAAATTTTATTCCAGTCGTCCGAGATGTCTAATTTTTTTTTTTATTAACCATCCTTTTTTTTCTTCCTGTTCAATAGTTTGCTATCTCTGAACAAGCCAATACAATAAAAGCCATAGTTGAAAAAGGATCGGGTCAAATCTTAATTTTATTTAGATACTAACTAGGTTACTTCATGCACTAATCTATGGTTTGGATAAAAAAAATTAATTTTTTTTAGCATTATTAAACCCGGTATATCGGTTAAACTTGAGAACTTCTGTCTTGACTCTTTACTTAATACAAATTTCAAATTAAATTTTGTGGGAGTTGCCTTGATATAAATTTATCGACTTGGCAGAATCAAAAGAAAAAAATAGACTAGATTAACTCGGTAAACTTGTGAAACTGTGACTTAGATCATAAACTCCACCATATTCAATTAGTTTTTATTTTATTTTATTATATGATAAAAAATAAGAGAATCCATTTAAAATCAATTAAATATTGAAAAATAAAATAAAAAAACAATAAAAACTCAACATTAAAAAATAAGATTGAAAAAATAATATCAAAATACTTAAAAAATCCTATAGGATAAAAACAAAAAACCAGACACGCAGGCCTAAGAGACATAACAACGATGAGTTTCATTGTTGAAAATGGCTAAACTGACCACTTTCTATCTCCTCACTATTTTTAGGTGAGTTTCTCTTTTTTCTCACTAACTTAGAGACTAAAAAAATAAAGAAAATAAACTTTTAGACCAAAATAAAAATTATTATTATTGTAGAGTTATCCATATATTTTCTCTATTTTTTATATTTTAGTCTCCTATGTTTCAACTTTGTATTTTTACCATTTCTTGAAGCCTGATGTTTTCTAATTAGGCTATAAAATGGTTTTATTGAAAGAAAGAAAAAGTTCATAAATAAAATAATAAGTTATTTAACTGCTCATAAGAATAATAAAGCCAACTCCATCTATTTTAGTTGTTTTTTTTTAATTACATTGAATAAGTAATTTATTTAGAGATTCCGTTCTATTTTGAGTAGTAGTTAAGGAGGGTGGAATGCTTTTTACTCTAGTTATAAAATCTAACCCAACAAATCATGTTAACTTGATGATTTATCAACCCTAGCCTGGGCTGGGTCAATGGAGAAATTAGTGGTCTTTTGTTTTGCTCTTGTTTTTTTAAAGTTAGGTTGATCAAAATCAACCCACCCAACTCGTAATCTAGGTCTTAAATCGGGTCAACCTTGAATTGGATCATAACTATATATTTTTACCCAATTAATCTAAGCTATTAGACATTAGTTTGTTTAGTTTTCACTAGTTTAATAGGTTATATAAAAAACATGTTCAGGATATAAAAAATTATTTGATATTTTTATTAAACTCGATCCATTGAGTCAACTTAAAATGTATCTCCTTACTTAGCTCATGTTTAAAATTAAATTGTGTAGAAGTTGTCCCGATATGAGCTAGTTAACTTGGTCAGTCCAAAGACAATTCGGACAACTAATAAAAAACATGGTTGAACTTTAAAAAAAATTTCAAGATGATACCTTTTGTTTTAATATTGAAATAGTGATATATTGGATCGACTTAGGCTTTATAGTTTAACCTATTAAAACTGCAACTCGAGTCATGAACTCCAATGAGCTTCATAATTTTGTTTTTTAAAATCACTCTTCACTTAATTATATGATAATAAAAATAAACGTTCATAAAATTGAACATAAATCAAATGACAGGATTTTTGTTTGAGACTGAAATAACTTTATATAAAATAAATCAAAACAAATTATAAAGATTAATTTAATATTAAGCATGAAGGATGATATTAAAATAAAGCAATAAAAAAATTGAATACAAACACAATGTTAATGATAAAATTAGAAAAAAAAGAGGAAAAAACCTCCTTCCATGTTCATAATGGTGAGTTATATCCTAACCTTTCTAGTATGAATTATTTTAGCCCTATTGTCAACACCAAAAAATCCACTCAGAGGAAAGAATTATTGGAGGCAATCGCACTCATTTCATTTATCGCTCTTTAATTGGAAATCTCTCTCCTCTGTCAACTACTTGATGGCATGCTTAGGGCCCAAAGTATCAGTACATGATATATATGCTTCCTTCCGGCAACTTAAAAGTTAAAAGGATGGGAGTCCAAATTGGTGGACATGATCAGGTTTTTCCCCTGGATTCTCCCTCTCCCTCTCTGTCTATATATATACTTATATATGATATGGACCAGTAATTCTATCCTGCATGCACTTGGGGATTGTTCCTACACTATGAAAAAAGATTATTGACTGTGTGTCGGCATCGTAAGAAAATTAAGGAAGCTTTTTGATTGGGTAAACAGAGACTATTCCACTAATTGTGTTTGGGAAAACATTGTTCGTACAGGCTCATGAACACTGTTCATTGAACAGTGTAGAGAGTTCGTTTTTAAAATCATATAGAAAATAGATTTATTTTCAATTGACATATAATTAAACTAACGAAGGGTAACATTCAAAAGGAAAAAATCACCATCCCTGATGATGTGGGTTATATATAAAATACGTTTAGCAACACACAAAAGAATGCATAAAATTAAAATAAACCTTCAGCGAAGATTGAGAACATAGTTCCGAGGTCTGGGCTCAAGGTGCCATCGCCATCGGCACGCAATTAGCTCTTGAGAGGCTCGCATGAGAAAACGAAGAGCAAAGTTGAGCCAAGAACGACTCGGCGGAATACTCATTCTAGCATACATATTGCTCTGTACGTAGCAATTGCTAGCCTGCCGGCAAGTCATTCTTGGCTCGGTCTCTACTCTTCATCTTTTCATGGAAGACACTCAAGATAAGCATCAAGAAGCTTCAACATTGTCCCTAATTAATTACATCTCCTAATGGAACATCTCCAGTACTCTCTTTTCTCTACTAGATCTCAATATCAATCTTGCGCAGCATTGTCTACGTATTTATAGCCCAAAATATTCAAGGAATACGGATTGCAAATCTCTATCCAAACCATCACGCCACCTAAGGGTATCAATGCAACTAGGTCAATTTATTCTCTTGTCATCCAAATTAGCATGAGGCAGATATCATAAGAAGTGGCAATATAATATGTCAACGGGAATTGATTCTTGGACTTCAGATAGAGTGGTATGATAAGGTTCCCTCTCATATGCAAGGCATCTGCATGGCCAGTACTTGGATTAGTTTCATATCCTTTCGTGAGAGTATTTCTCTTACTTTTGTAATTCAGAAGTGTTTCAAGTAAATTTTCTCCCCTAAATCCTCAAATCTTGTGAAAGTGATAAATACTGATATGATTGTGAGCTAGTGCTGGGGGATATAAATATTTTGTTTGGTATATCATCCACTTTTTTATCTGTTTTTTTCAACGTAAAAAATAGATAATTGGTTGTCAAAATATTCCAAAATCAAATAAAGTCTGAAAGCAAAAACCTAAACGATACCAGATTATTGAGGAGACGCGTAAGGGAGTGTCATTTAGGGTACTCGTTCATGGACCTGCCTGAGTGAGAGCTCACATGCATTATTTTAGGTGGCTCGAAATTTCTTCAGCTAAACGTTTTATTCTTCTTTAGCATGTCAAAGTCAATTACACAGAAGCTGCGATGCTCATCAGAAAGTATCTTAGTATTGAAACATACAGCAAAAACAATGAACACGATCTAACATAGATTTTATTTCTGTCAAAGTCAACAACTGTTGGCAATCGGTAAGCTGTTGGTAATAATCACCCATAGCTGGTGGTCGTTAGTAAGCTATATTGGTAATAGTTTTTGTTGAGGATTTTTAGCAACAAGTTCTTTCGTATGATAATTGATTGGTAATTTAATTTTCTCTCTTGCCGATATTTTTCTACTGATACATTCTTTCCAATAAATTAGCCTCCAAATTTATTTGCAACAGCATACCTGCGGTTGGTATCATCGGTTGAGAAATTTTATCAACTGATTTTCAAGGAAAAATGTTTGTTGCAAATAAATATAATATTAAAACTCATTCAGGGTTGAAAAAAGAACTTGGGAATCTGTTACCAATTTTCCAACATCTGTTTTTTTATTATTTTAATTAATTAGAATGTCCGGATCAATTTGCGCATATCTTAACTAATCCCACAGATACTAAAATTAACGACATCCAACATCTGTTTTTTATTGATAAGTTTGATGATAATAAACTCCCATTCATTTAAAAAAAATTATATTGTTCAATATTTAGATCTACAAGATAAATGAACAATAGAGGAAATCTACTATAAAATAGTTAAAGATTATAAGAAATCACATAAAATTATTCTTATTCCAAAATCTCAAATAATCCAATCTCACTTTCTCTCTCGATCTATCATTCTAACTTGATACAGGAGAGAATAAGAAAATCTTATTCTTTTCTCTATGCAACATGCAAGAGAAACCGCTAACTATCTATTCTCGTCGAGAATAAACACTCCTCTCACGCTTATCCTAAAATATAATAACCTTGAGAATTTATATGGGCTAAAGCTATTTGCTTTTTTTATTTTTATGTTTTAAAAATATTTTTATAAAGATTTGATTTTTTTTATTTTTTTCTTTATATTAATGTTAAAAATAATTTTTTTAAATAAAAAAATATTATTTTAATATATATTTTTTAAAATATTATTTTAAAAAACAATTACTACCATACTCATTCTATTTATAAGCAAAGTTACACACAGTTTCTCATATGGTCTTACAATTTAATCAAATGGGACACAAATGATCCCTCACCGCCTTGTATTTTTCACTTCTTGGCCTACATGAGAGCTTATTAGAGCCTTAATTCTGCCAAGTCTAAACTCCTCCTTTCCCTTAAATGAGGAGCTCTTTCTGTACACTTCAATCTGGCCTTCACAACGTACGAGTTAGTCGTGGTTTTTGATTCATGTTATATTAACCTTATAAGTAGTTCAGATCAAGCATAAGCATTCAAGTGTCTGCAGAATGTTGGCTACTCTACTCCATGATGGCTTCTCCACTCAAATTAATGGTTTATGCTGTGCAGAATCATTTTTTAAGAGCTTTGCAAGCCAAGTTTTCTTTCAAAATTTGTTGGCAGTTTTATTTTTTGAAAAGGAAAGGAGAACGAACAACTCCTGACAATTTTTCGAATGTCAATAAGATCGATCTCTCTCTCTCTCTCTCTCTCTCTCTCTCTCTGTGAAAGTTGATAATAATTAATGCATGCGGTGAATGCGTGGTTGGCTTTCTTGGATTAATCTCAAGTTATCTCTCAGGAACTTGGTCTTGAAAGTCTAATCAGTTGACTTCAGGGATCCAAGTGTTATTAGAAAGAATCGGATTCGGGGTACAGAATTTATTTTATCAACATGAATAGTAAAGCCAAGCATGGTGGCTTTCATTCTTTGTTCTTCTAGAGCGAAGGTGTCCTTCGAAAAAATATTCTGCTTCTGGTTTTTGGATTCAAAAAGTTTTCCTTTAAAAAAAAAACGATAACATCATACATTAGCCGGCATAAAAGAAAATGTCAACTCGCTAGAAGGAGGGCTTGAACCTCCGACCTTGTGGTTAACAGCCACACGCTCTAACCAACTGAGCTATTCCAGCTTATTGATTCTGCTCATTTTTAGTTTCGTTATATATAAATACATTGATACTGTATATTGTCACAACAAGTTTCGTGTAACTATTAAAGATTATGAGTTTGCGAGGTCAATGTCAAAAGATATCTTTTTAATTTTTTTAAATAAAATTTTGTATTTTTTTATTTAAAATCCCTTATCGTACTCCACCTAGATTTAATTAAATCAATTTTTAAACTAATTTAAAATAAAACATATCTCGAGTTAAGTTTTTAAGTTGATGAGTGATCAAATGGACTTTTTAGACCCAAGGAGGTTTAAATGTTTAAATGGACTCCTTTTCTTTTCTTAATTATTTTGAAAAAACAGCATGATATTTTTTAACACGTGTATCAAAAGGCCAGATCTGGAGCCCATGAATATTAGAGTGGGCCATGGATTAGGGTCGTTGGGCCAATAATTCTTTTTGGTAGTTTAAGTTAAACAAACTCAATATCTAAGGGCAATGGTTTTAGTCTCAGTCTAAGCAAGAAATAGTGTTCAATGTATGAGTCAGAAAAAAAAGAGAGGATGTGCGCTCTAGTAGAGTTTCCATTTAAAGGATGCAAACAGGCCGGTTCTCAAACAAGTTGGTAGACTGTTAATTTGATTCTCAAGTGGTAGCCCCATGATTTATCCATACAGATAGATCTGGTTCTCTTGATCATACCAAGACGGAGGAGGGAAGATGGTGGTGGTTGCTCATGCCAATCAGAGGCCAACATCTCGAAAGTGTTGGGATTTTGAAGGCTCTGTGTGTTACTTGTTCTGGGCCCATCAATGGCCCTCTTTGTCTGGCTAACATTGATTTCTGTAGCCAATAGTGTTGTTTTTATATTGTATTAAGATTCAGAACCATTGTTTTTGTATTTTAAAAGTTAAAAAAATTTATTTTTTTATTTTAAATTTATTGTTTTAGTGTTTTTAGATTATTTTGATATGCTAATATTAAAAATAATTTTTTTAAAAATAATAAATATATTATTTTGATTCATTTCTGAATCAAAAATACTTTAATTAAAAATAACAATTATTATACTTTTAAACACCTTTGCAATATATATTAAAAACTATGAAGCCCGTCTAGTTCTTAACCTTGTGGTCGTGGATTCCAGCCAAGATGTTTTTATGTTTAGAGGATCATGCTCCTTCTTCTTCCTTTTGTTTTTAACTGAATTTTCAATGCAAATACATTTGTTTTTATTACACAATAGACATGCATGCTATGCCTTGAATTTTGAGATATAAAAGGAGGACTATACAAAATAACAACAACAACAACAATAAGAAATAAGGTGAAAATCATTTTAATCCTTGTAATCGGGTGCAGATTCAATTAATCCTTCACGCCAACCCTTGAAAACATGACACTTCATGAGCTCGGCCTTGAGCTGATCCCTTTCCAACAAGATTATGAAAGCAAGGGTATATGTGAAATTTTCAAAAAGTTTGGGATGAATGTGGCCACCTGTAATCCCTCATTTATACAATTAATATCTCTTTATTTTATTTTATTTTTCAAAAAGTTCCGGACTTTTCTATTAAAACCAAAAGAGAACTAGCTAGGTTAATTAACACCTCGTGGTTAAATCATTTTAATAAAAGAATGTACAATTTGAATTAGGCATTTAATATCTATACACAGTACGTAGATTATGAATACGTTTCTAATTTAGTTATGAAACTAAAAAAAAAAATGAAAACCACTCACTTCAGTAAATAAATCAGAACATCTAGCCCCTCTTGTTGCTTCTTGAAAACCATGGCAACCTTTGAAGCAATTGGAAAACAATCTCGCATGAGGAAATACAGAGCGAAGGAGAACCAAGGATGCTTGCCACCCAAAACCCCCCTTGGTATGTGATCATCAGCAAGGACCATGCATCTGCGGCAAGTCATCCTTGGCTCAAATCCACTCTCTATCACTCCATGCAAGATAATAGAGAACTAAGCTTCATTTTGATGATCATGATTGATCATCCTAGCTACGTACGTATCGCCTTAGCTTCTCTAGCAAACCTAACTCAATTTCACGTAAAACTTGCAGCATTGTTAGCATATTTATATACAGTAGTCGATGATAAGGTTTCATGCATGACTCGGAAATTCCAATTCCACAAAGCTTTGTTGTTTCAAAACCAAAAGATGCCACTGGCCAACATGCATGCCACTTGTACGGCAATATGAACAAAAGCTTCCACCTGCATTATCTTGCTACTTTTATCGATAAAAACTTCAAATAGAGCACACAACACGTATATATTGCTGGTCCTGCATTCCACTAATGTAGTAAAATGGATGCTGTATGCCATTCATATTTGGAATAAAATCTTGAAGATTTTTAGGAGAAGGTGTAATTGGTTAGAAAATGTCAACACGAATTTGTTCTTATATGTTTAAGTTAGAGGCATAATATAAGGATAATTAATTGAATGCACGTTGATATTGTGCTTGCCTCCATGGCAACATATATAATTCTAGTGCTTCCATTTTCTTTGTCTTCCCTGCGCTTGAAGTTTCCCCATCATGTATGTGTAACGAATTAATGAATAACATCTTAAGTGGTTAGAAATTTGTTTAAGGCTAAATTAAAAGTGGAGTATATTTTTATTGAAAAATCTTTCTTCACTAAAAGTATTTTAACATAGAACATTAATATAATTAAAATAAATTATGAATAAATACGAAATTAATTCTAAAAAATCTTTAGTTGATATATTTTTTGAAACTCAAAACTCTTTATTCTATATCAAAAAAACATAAGACTTTCTTGTAACTTATATATATAATGGAAAGTTAAAAAGTTTTAAAAGAGTCTATAAGCACCAAAATTTTTAAAAGAAAGAGGAGCTAGATAAAGTGAATTTTAAGCTTAAACTACACTCACATGCTTACTTGCCTCGCATGCTCACTCGGCGTACATTACACAAACACTGGCTCTATATATATAGGTCCTTAAGTTTAGGTTTGTTGCAAAATAAAATTTTGACTTATAAAGAAATATTTTTTGCCTATCCATTTTGATTTTGGATTTTCTATAAATTTTTTTTTTTAGCATATAAGGAATTATTTTGCTTGCCCATTTAGTTTAGCTAGCCCATGAATAAATAGTTTAATCTTCCACTTCATGAATAATTTTAGTTTCTAAGTAAAATATATGGTTTTCAAGGTAAAAACTATTTTTTTTTATGATGGGTAATTAAAGCAAAGTGATATGAATTAATTTTGATAATTACTCAAATCAATTCTGCATTAATTTTGGTTAAAAAAATCACTATAAAAAGAGGTTGAATGAGAGATGTTTTGCACACAATGCAACACCTCATTTGCCTTCTCATGTTCGATTTTCTTAGCTTTTTTTTCCCATTAGCTTGCTTAGGTTTTTCACCCCTTTTTCTTATGTTCAAGAGCTTAGGTTCTATTCATTAGTAGAGAGATTTAAATTCAATTATTCTTTTGGTTCGTAGACTATCAAAGAAAGTTTATTTTTTAAAAAATTAAGTTCTTAGAATCCTGGGAGACTACTTTTCAAAAAATTATTTGCATTAAGTGACAAGCATTTTAGTCTTTAATGACACATGTTTTAATCATTAACATAAACACTTCCTTACTTTGTCCAAATTTCTTTATACAAGTAAGTAACTTACATCTACACTATTTTTAGTATACTAATTATTTGTTGCCATGATTTTTTTATATTTAAATGCAACCTTAAATATTTTAGTACATGCATGGTAGGATTTGATTTTTTAATTCTGTTGCTAGTTTATGTATTTTCATCTTGTTTTATGACATTACATGCCATCTAAACTAGATAATTGTAGCCCCTGAAACATTACCAACATGAGGTCACAATATTAATTAACCACATAAATAAAAAGATAGATTGTTGGGAGTTTACTTATACATGTAGCTATATTCATAATGAATTCGTGAAAAACTTTAGATTGGATTTGTACTTTTCTATGGCTTGTGATTTTGGGCTGGTGGGGTGACTGAGCTTTGTCATTGGTCCAGTGGGCTGACAACTATTTTCCTAAGCTTTTTTTGCATAAGAATTCCCTTATAATAGAAGACCCTTCAATATTGAGCTAGTAAAATATAAAACAAAAACAATGTACAAGAATGTAAATAATGTGGGAGAGTGTATATGTGAAGGCTGTGTGTTTTGTTTGAGCTTGTTTAATTGTTGAATGATAGCTTATGCTTCCTAGAATTATTGTGTGGTTGCTAGTTGTTTTTTTTAACTTAGTGACTAAAGGTATTTATAGATCTTAGTAACACTTGTCTCATAAAGTGTGGTGCTATAGTTACCTAATGATGTATAGAGCTACAACTTAATGATGAAAAGTCTCTTGGTGAGTAGAGAATATCATTAATGGAGAAATTAATGTTCATCTAATGGAGAGTGGTGTTGTAAGCACATGATGATGGAGAAATTAGCCATTGTGCTTGTCATGTTATTGGTAAAAAAGTTGGTGATTAATGGTTATAAATGAGAAAAGTGATGTCTACTTTGCATGAAAGATTTTAATGTGCACCCACTCTAACTTCTCGAGAATGAAAAAATGCATTAAGGTGTTTGCCAATCCCTAAGAATTTTTTGTGATTTTTCTATGTCAAGATAAGAGAAAGAGGAGGGGTTTGGGCTATTGGTCAAAACTGGATACTTTTAAATATTTTTTTGTGAATGGCGCATTTGATGCACCTGTCATTAAGGAAGCTACTCTGATATTTTTTGGACAATGCATGCGACCCACACTAGCCTCAAAAGGCAACCTTTCAAGGTGTATATCAATTCTTCTTATCAAGATTTTTTTTATTATATTAGAGGTGTTATCGTCAAATCTTTGGTGTGATTTTAGTGTGCTTTTCTTTATCTCTCCTTTTCTCTCTCTCTTGTATGCTAACTTCTTGTGTTTTCTTTTTAGTCTCCGTTCTTCTGTTTTTAATTCGGTCCAATTATGGCTGAAACAGATTTTTTTGTATTATTATTATGTGTACCATCAATTTCAATTACCTCTTCTCGTGTTACCATTTGCGTTCTAATGGAGTTGAGTTCATCCCTTGAGGTGATCGGGCTTGCTTGTGTGGAGATAATGAAGATAATGGAACCTAAGTATCCAAGGATGTCATATGTACAAAGGTACTTTATTTAAAGTGTCCAAGGGCTCGTACCCATGTTTGACTATCCATGGATGTCGACATATGGACAAGGCAGGATATATCTATGCAAAAGAGTGATTGATTAATTAAGGATCTAGTTAAGAAGGAATTTAATCAATTTTCCTATTTTGTAACATAATTTATTATAGACATAAAAAATATTATCATATAAAATATCATTGTTTATTGTCTTTAATTAATGACATATTCTTCTAACATTGGATGTCTATTCTTTTTTTTTTTTTCAATCAAGCAAAAATAATTAAGTCTAATAAATGCATATACTTCACTAATAATGTATGTGGAATACTTTTTGGGCCCTTTCGTAATTTGCTAAGAAAGATCCTCTTCTCACTCTCTTTTTCAGTCGGTCCTATCCGTATTCAAACATGAGAATTGATTTCCAGCGACCCTCATCATGAATTTAAAGAATAAGATACAGAGAGGTAAAGCTCTTAGATTCTCACATTCTCTTGAGTTATATTCTATACTTACAAAAAAAGGGTTTGGTCCTACAAGAATTGGATTCAATCCAATCACATATGCCGCTCAAATAATTGTCCATTTCTTTAATTTCTCCTTTCTAACTTTGAGGGGAAAGCAGAAAGTCAATGCCTATTGCCTGATTGAAATCCTTTCTTTGGAAAGTTTTTCGAAATCAATGGTTGATTGTTGTTATCTGTGGTCTCCTCCTTCTCGATGAAGCAATGCCAAGAAAATAATTTGGACTTGGAACACATTAAAAGTCTACCAAATATCATATTTTTTATATATTATTACTTGCCAAATATTTTTTTAAAAAATTATGTAAAGAATTTTATGTGAAAAGTAAAATATTTTTCTCCAAACCATTAGCTATTAGTTTAAAGTTAGTAGGCAAATCTCACAAGCTGTCCAAAAATACATGGGGTCTTGAACGAGTTACCAAACCAAAACTTGTCTCAAATACATCCTCAAGGAATTAGAAACTTTTCAATTGAATCCCTCTTTTTCATTAAGAGCATGCATGGAAAACTATTTGATAATTGAACTCAATTGGGCAACTACCTAGAACTGATTATAGAAGGGAAAAGGGCAAATAAAAATCGGATGTGAAGGGAAATGATTACTCTCTTAATTATTTGACGATGGAAATTCAGAATCCACTTAGTAAAGCACACCCGACATAAAATTCTTTTGACAAAGAATTGTACTAATATAATATTCCATTTCTAGAGAATCCTCATCTGTCATCAAATACTAGTGGTCAAATATATATTTGGACATCAATATTGGTGCTCTTGTCAATGTGTTTTTGTACTTGCTTGTGGGATTTTCTATTCCACAGAAAATGATTTTCCTTGATGCCGTTTTCAATGTCAACGAGTTTCTATCATTTTTTTTTCCCATTATGCGTTTCATCCTCTAATTATTCTACAATCACTATCGGCCCCCTTTTTGTGACCTCAGATCCTAGAAAAACAAGAATTAAAATCTTAGATTTTAACTTGATTAAGGTTAAATATTCAAATGTTAACAATACAGCTAATGACTACTTTGCCTGATGCCAATTTCATTGTCAACCAGCCTATGTCTAAGCAATTATAAGATCTTCTGGGACGATGAAGTGCTCTCCTTGCTTAGCTAATTGATTAGACATTCTGTTTCCTTCTCTCGGAACGTCAACATTCTTGATCTTCTGAAAGAACTTAGAGGAGATGTCAATTTCCTCTTAGACTCATTTTTCATCCAACCAATAACGATTTGAGAATCCGATTCTAGCATGAGATTTATGCCACTAAAACCATCGTTTGAAGATGTAACATCCAAAGCTTTCCCAATGGCTAAAAGTTCAGCTTCATTAGACTTCAAAATCCACCACAAAATACAAGATGCCACCATTACCTTGATTTTCCAGTTGAGAACCATTACAATTCCACTTGAACCAACAAGCGCAAGGAAGAATCCAGTTAATGGCAGTCCTATTAACTTATATAAGACCATCAGCTGACCTGGATAAATCGAAAGCATTGTAGGGAAAATCATCCACAAAGTCGTGTTTGGTTATTGTTAATGGATAAAAGGGACATATATGGAAGGAAAAAACATTTTTCATTGAAGAAATAGACATAAATCTGTCACTAGTGAGTTTCTTTACATGTTTTCTGTTCCAATACAGTAATATAAATAGTTACCTAAGAACTTTGATCCAAATACATAAACGGGATAAAACAAAGTAGAACAAATCATCCAAAAGAGGATCAGAATTTTGAAAAACCACTTTTTTTCGAATCAACCAAATATACCATACACTGAAAAAAGAAAAAAACAGAAGAAGCCCTACTGAACTCCTACTGGCTGAATGGCATTCAAGGCCTTACTCTATTCTTAATCTCTTAAAATCTCTTTTGATTCTATTCTGATTGCCTCTGAAATTTACCCTGAACGAAGATTTCCCATTGATGGTAAAAATCAGCAAGAGAAAGAGGCACGCACCAATCAATACCAAACCAGAATATAAACATGGCCCAAACTTTCCAAGAAAAACAACAATGAATTCATTCATGGTCTACCGATTCTTTGGCAGATGAACAGAAAGGATAAAGAGCATGTGAAGCTGGAAGAGTGTCTCTTCTAAATAAGACGAGCCTTGTATATATTTTATCAATAATTGCCATCCATGCAAAGGATTTCAACCTTTGGAGGGATAAACCTCTTCAAATACGTGATATAAAACTTTGAGAAGATCCACTAGATCTAGCAAACAAAGCAGAACGCATGCATCGACTTAACCAAGTAGATTCCATCTGTATTGGAGTCTTATAAAACCCTTCACAGTCCCGCACTCAGCTTTAATTTCCTAATAAGAAAAAGGGCCTTCAGGAAAGCAGCAGAAGATAGCTGCAGTTTCCGAAAGTTAAAACCTTCAAGTCGTGGAGGAGGCAAACTATCAAGAATGAAGATGATGTTCTTATATATAGTAGTCAAAGATAGTGATGGACAATTGATGAAATAATGTTATCCCAATTTCTAGAGATTGCATAGAGATGGCGAAATTTTGTATTCTTGACCCCAAGTTTGCACCACTAAATTTTGGATATCTGCCACCAAAGAGATTCCTGAATAAGGAATAGCTTTTGAAGTTCACAAGGCAATGTTCTAGTAAACAAACAAACTAACAAATAAATAAAGGACAAGCATTTATATATATATAAGAGAGAGAAACAGATCATTATAAGTGTTTATGACCATTTTTATTGAAAATTTCTCTGCCAAATTATTTAGGGGGAGAAAATATTTATAATAAAAACATAAAACATATACTAATTGCATAAAACTCTTATATAATTAGTTTGCTAGGTTATATATATATAGGGGTGTGTGTGTGTGTAAATTAAACATGTCTTCTATAAATAGGTCTATAGAGTTTCACATGAGAAGAAGATATCCAAATGTAGCCAAGAACAACTTGCCGGAGTGCCAAAAACATTTGAAGCCCTTGCTTAGTTGCTTTGCAACAAGTGCTGGCCGGCGCCGGCAAATCATTCTTGGCTGCATTCTACTATCAACATCTTCATGCAAATCTCTTAGACCATAAACAAATGATCCTCATGGGATTGCAACTCAATGCACACACACATGCTCACAATTGTTGATATTTATATAGGAAAAGATGAAATGAAATCAGTAATACCAGCTAGTAGTCTTATGCATTATTGTTTTGCCCATAAGATTCCAAGGCTGAAAATTTTCTAAAAACGGAAAGTGCCTTTTCTAAAAGGGGAAATGCTTCCCTCCCACTCACAGCCACTAGCCTATTTTCAAAATGAATGGAGTGATCCCTTAGAAATTAAAATCATCCATATTTCTGACAGGATAAAAAGCTACAATAGCACTTTGTGGAATGAAAATAATTTGAGAATATTCTGGCGGTCAAGAATTCATATAAAGAAAATTCAAGAATTTTTCTGACAAAAAAGCTTTCAAATTTAATGGACGCTTGTAATCGACATAGTTTTTTTTATGAAGGGTAATAACAAAAGAAATAAAAATCAACACTCCCATAAATATTATATATTTTCTTAACTCCTATCTCGTGGTGTTTTAGTTTGACAGCATTTCTATTTCATATATTTTAATCGTTAAATATTAGGTGCGAATCACTTCTGTTTATAAAAAGTCATTAAAATAATCATCTAGAATTTAAAGGTTTTTTTTTTTTTTTGATAACGTTTGGATTATGATGAAAGTGGAGATTGAATTCTCAATAAACTTTTGATCATATTCTTATAATTCCTGAACACTTTATAGGAAAACACGTGCAACTTGTAGACTAGAAAGTGGTAGAGAATATAAAAAAGAATTAAAGTGAGGAAAAAAGTTCAATTTTTGTTGTTTGATTCAAGGAAAGTGAGGGAAATGAAGTTGTGCTTGTTTGAATATATTGATGAGAAATAAAGGAAGACAATTTCTTAAAAGATATTATGAGCAATTTGTTACAAAGTTTTACTAAATGCTTAGGCAAACGTTGGGTTAATTTCTTGATGGAAGAACCTCTAAAAATGGTAATTTCTTGTCCTAACCATAATTTGTAAGTATATATTTAATCGTATGTAATAATTTGTCCTATGGACAATTGCATTCGAAGTATTGGAGAGTGGGAGAACGACCTAGCCCCTTTGCGACTCAACCATCCATGACTGTTTTATTGCTTGATTTGTGTAGTTTGAATCAAATGTGCATCCATTTGTCAATTTACTAATATATCTAATAAAATTAGGTTTAAATCATCAGATATATATTATGTGAATATGTTCAAAATAAAATCATTGCAATAAAAATCAACCCTTGTGCTTCCACTTTTGGTCTACATTGACCTCTCTATTCATCATTTCTATCAGCCTAATCAAAGTGGACTAAAAGATTTATAAATTAATTTAGGAGTATAGAGTAATTTCAACCTTCGGATGAGCTAGTATATATGAAAAAAAAAAAACTACTCTCAATTCTTGGGGATTTATAGAGTAACATGCTCGGATCTGACTGGCTGTTCATTGATTTTTTCAGCAATAATTGATCGATCACGAAGTTATTGATTTTGGGGCTATCGATTTGTGGGTTTAATAGGAACAGATGTCCTTGTGGTTTTAAGACATGGATCATATATGTCATATGTGGTTCCAAAGATTATAATTAGATGCCTAACATCTTGATTTTGGTGACAAATTGATAATCAATTCATTCAATGCGTTTTAAATTTCTATATAAATGGGCATTGGTCAAACTTGATAATTAATTATTAAGCTTTATAGAAATTAATTACAAAAAACTGTGTCATTTGTGATCATTCTTAGGATCAAAACTTTGACTTTCACAAAAAGACATGTTTAAGAATTTGATGATAGTGTTAACTTTGTCTCAAATTCAAAATATCAAGAATCAAGATGTCTTTATGTTCTTTGAATCATAGGATTTATTGTTGGGGCAATCAAAACCATAGAAATCTTTGGTGCCATGAAACATCTGTTTGTCATAGTTAAAAAGCCTAATGGGTATTTGATTATAATTTAAATAAATGACTCATTTCATATACTTATATAATTTATATAGTTCAACAAGTCCTTAATATTTTGAATTGTGTCTATTATATATATTCTTATATAATATTCGATTTCCTAATATGTATTTATGTCAGATCTTTCTATCCATATTAATAACTATATTTTCAATTCTGAAATACATAGCTATATCAGAATATAATTTTAATTAAGAAAATTAAACTCTCTATTTTAAAAAATACAAGTGGTGAGTGATTTTGAAACTTTTTATATCTTAAAAAAAAGAGAAATTCTGAGTTTCTGATATATTCTTATACATCTCAAAGATAACTTTGAAATAAAAAAACATAGTTTTATTAATTTAAATGAAGAAATCTGAATAGAGAATATATTGATAAAATCGAATCCAATACAACAATATAGACATAATTAAAAATATATTAAAAACTTATTCAATAATTCAAGGATAAATAGAACTATTTATCCTTAAAGATTTATCTAAAACAAGGTTTATTTCTAGAAGTTGCAATCCAAACCAGTGGTTTGGATCTATCTACATGAGTTTGGCTCCTTTGTCATGAGGTCATCGACTTCCTTGACAACATTGGGCAAAGTGTCAGCCTCCATACATAATTTTATGAACTTGCGAAAACCTGTGTTTTTGGTAAACAGTCACTGAAGCTTGATCGGTCATAATGTGAACAAAGTCCAAAATGAACAATATTGCGTGGTGCTAAAACCGTGGACCGTACGTGGTCACAACTCCAATCCATCTATATATCTATAGATGAATTTCATAAACTAATAATTAATATACAACATGGACATTCGCCTTCAATCCAATAAAATAGAATTCGAAAACTTATAAGCTAAAAAATCATCCTCTGCTCGAAAATCGTCGTCTCTTATGGAGCTTTGAAGCTCGCAAAATTATCAAAATTTGTAAGATGACATATCCATCTGTCCCTGGCATAAAAAAGGAAAAAAGAAAAAAGCAAGATTGATGAAGAACCAATATAGAAAAGCATAGAAGAGAATCCCAAGAATCTATGGTTGAAGAGATGTAGAAGATGGAACAACATATGTAAACCAATATATTTCATGTGTCTGTGGATGTATACGAAGGAGGTCGAGCTGTTGGGAAGCTTCTACACCTTCCTCTTATAGGCCTGGAGTCTCACATGAGAAGAAGAGAACAAAACATAGCCAAGGACATCCTGCCGGCCAGGCATGCCAAATAGAAGGCTTGCTAGCTAGCTAGGAGGAAATGCCGGCAAGTCATCCTTGGCTGCATTCTACTCTCTACCTCTTCATGCAAAACTCCTACACCAAACTTCACGCTATTTTGTGCAATATCTTACCTCTCTACTTCATGTTTTTGTGTGCCAAGCAATATATGGTTTATATAGGCAGGGATGGTCGAGGCAAAGGCATGGAGGTGATCTCTATGCTCATGCTCATGTATTCCATGGCTGACCAACTTTTCTGAAAAAACGGCTAGTGCTTGCCTGACAACTAAAGGGTGTGACCACTTAAGGCTTATAAAATAATTAGGAAACTATATTCGCATATCATTACACGTCCAGCAATTCACTTTGTCGTAGGAAAAATAATCCCATATGAATTTGTTTTTTCATAACTGAGAAATCAATTTGGAAAAATTGGTGAAAAATCACGAAAATCTTACTGTGCCCAACCTGTAATTATTAGATACAGCATAGAAGAGGAAAACAAAGAATGAGAGAATTTAAAATATAATTTTTAATAAAAAAAGAATTCTTATCACATTTTGAAGAATTAAGAAAATAAGTTTTTAATTGAAAAGAGAATTCCTATCATAATTTTCTCTCTTTTCTTTGTATTTATCTCTCATATGCTATAAGTATCTAGTTGTTTTTGTTATACATTTATGCCAATAGTCGTATATTGCTCCTATTAGTTCTATTTTCTTTAATCATATTTTCCCCTTGATTTCGGTCTAATTTTACATATATAAAGAGAAATTGTAATTAAAACTGACCCCACCAAAACTAAAGGGATAATATAATAAATTGTTTTTCAAAACACCTAGATCAAATTTATATTTCGTCCGTTTTAATGGATATATCTTAAATTCTAAATTTCATGGTATATATATATGGTTAGGAATACATATGATGTTTAAAGATAAAACTGATATAAGAAATTATTTGATGGTAGAATTGATACCAATATCCCAATAATTAGGAGATATATTTCAAATTCCCTATTTTGAATTTAGACAATTTGGATACTTATGATTACTACAATGCTATATTATTATACATATTACACTAATGAATGGAGGGGATGTCCTAATAATGTACTAAATGCAGAACTTGGAAACAACATTTTCCACCAACTTTGTTTTCTATAATGAACCTTTTCAGATAAAATTTGAAAAAAAAAATAACTCCACTACCTTAAATGATGACTTATTTATATATACACGGTCATTCAAGAATCAATACATGAGATTTTAATGTATTTGAAAGAAATTGTATTGAAAGGCAATTTAAATGAAATTCATGATTTATCTATTTATTCCAAGAATCCTGAACGTGTAATTAACTGCTCAAGACATTATCTTACTATCATATATAAAAATTATTGATAATACATGATATATATATATATATATATATATATATATATATATATATAGTATAGTTCGTAACATATTGATTTACATATCGGATTATAAATCGATAGGAATCATGATTATTTTATAAAATTATCAAAAACTTTCAAAATAAAAGTTATTTTATAGATATTGTATCCATGCATGTTTGAAACGTGAATCATAGTATTTATTCTTATGAAAACTAGAACAAAAGACAAGATATATTTTTTTCTTGAAATATGGAAATATGAAAGTTCAATATATATTAACTTCACAGTAAAAGATATTTTCAAATCAGCTTACAATTTTTTGTTATAGAAAATGGCAACAAAATGGAGGAGGCAAGGTCTAGAAAATAATTCCTTTTGCAGGCTGTGAACGCACGACGTTTTTTTATATGAATCTGTGCGGCACCAATTGATTCAATGTATAATTGATAAGTTGGGTACGAACTTTTGAAGAAAGAATAGGATTCATAAAGGGGAATAATTTAAATGCCATCATCAACTAATATTAGTGGATTTTCACCCTTTTTGTTTGCCTACAAATCTGACCACAAATGTCCTTAGAATCTTGTTGTTTTCAAATTGTGGCATTCAAACTACTGAAAGGGCACAACCACATTGGCCCTCAAATTGTTAACGTTCAATTCTGTTCTTGCTTCTTTCCCATCTATTTAAAATTCTAGCTGGTTTACTTGTGGAGTATTCCTGAATTTTCTAGAAATGTTTAAAGTTGAAGAAGAAGAAGAAGAAGAAGAAGAAGATGCAAGCATACTTGAAATTTTGCAAAATCAATGGCTAGATACCCATGTACCCTTTGAAACTTCTGGCGCACTATATATAACACTCATGAAAACTCATATTTCTGCATGGAAATCTCAATAAGATCGAAGTTTTCATGGATTTGAGCACAATTCTATCATTTATCATTGGTAAATCTCTAAATGGGGGTCCATAAGTTTGGGCCTCAGCTTTTGTTGGAAGAATCATACCCAACAAACAACAAAATCACGAAGCATTCAATGTAAGGTCCAATAAATTTTGATAAGCAAACACCGGATTTATGATACAGAACCTTAATGGAGCACTAGTAATAAATTCAAAAATTAAAAATGTTAAGCAGCACAAATCGCTAATTATTAATGTACAAATCTTTTAATTACAAAATATTGTAAATGGGGAACACTTTCATCATTTCATTCGTTGGTTCTGTTTCTGGTTACTATATGCACTTCACCAAACGTTCCTACTTTATTAGCTAGATCATAAACAATATTCACCTAGAGATATTCATACTTGTTTCGTAATAATTTTTTACTATATGCACTTCATCAAAGTTGATGCTGTGAATAAAATCCAGGATTCACAAGCTTTAAAATTATAGAAATAGAGAAAATTCTGAGTTTTTTTAAATCTCTCTCTCTAATAAAAATTCTATTATTAAATTATATACTTTTCATAAAACTTCAAGTTTTTCTCTCTATAGTTTCAGGATGTAATCTTATGGCTTGAAATCTCTCTCTCTCTCTCTCTCTCTCTCTCTCTCTCTGTTTAATTTAGTTTTAGACTGTAATCATAGAACTTAAAAACCCTAGTTTTTATTAATGCTAGACGGCAACTCAAAGTGGCTAGTTGCAAAATGTCCGTTCTTACTACAACATTCCTTCATGTAGCTCTTGCAAAATCCACCAAATTCTCTCTTCTCCACGCTCACACA
Organism: Populus deltoides; assembly: GCA_015852605.2. Taxonomy (NCBI): domain Eukaryota; kingdom Viridiplantae; phylum Streptophyta; class Magnoliopsida; order Malpighiales; family Salicaceae; genus Populus; species Populus deltoides. Next base: position 1,408,106 of record CM027587.2, on the reverse strand, counting down.
AGCATGCATTGTTGTTGGTTCAATATCAATAACAGTGTGAAGTGGAGTGCAGCACTTCTTCAATTCTTGGTGGACCTCTTGGTATTGATGCTGATGATTGAAACTGGATTCAACAATCTCTCCTAAGGACTCATCATTCTTGTGAATGTTAATAGGGCCTTTACAGCTGTTGTTGGAGCTGCAGTTAGTTGTAACTTTTGTCATTATTTTGCTTTCTTCTGAATCGTGAGAACACTAGTTTGAATAGTAAAGAATACCATGATGAGTATCAGCAGGTTCCTTGTGTGAATGATGGCAGTGTTTTGCCTTGGGAAGGCCATCTTCTTCTTCTATTGGATCCTCGCATGCATGTCTCGAGTTGTGAAGGACTGAACAAACATGGTTGAGTGGATGATTTGCCTCTATGTCACGATTGACTTTGTAACCATGATCATGGTGCGTGGCTTCATGAAGTCCACTAACATTAGTTCCAACACATCCATCATGGCTCTCAGCTGAGTCTGCGCGCTCTTGCTTTCTACATGAGCTCACACTAAGATGGCTAGATTGGCATCCTGGGGCAGAGCTTGAACTTTGAGCCACATACTGCTCCTCCACAACTTTCTGGCTTTAGCTGCATCCTGAGGCACAGCTTGAATTTTGAACCCCACTCTGCACCTCCTCAACTTTCTGGCTAGAGCAACATTTTGAAGTGCACCTTGAATTTGAGCCTCAAGCAGCAGCTTGTCAACTTTCTGGGTAGAACATCCTGAGGCACAGCTTGAATTTTGAGCCCCACTATGCGCTTTCTCAACTTTCAGGCTAGAGCAACACCCTGAGGTGCAGATTGAATTTTGAACTCCAATTGGCACCTTCTCAACTTTAGGGATAGAGAAACACTCTGAGGTGCAGATTGAATTTTGAGCTCCACTTGGCACCTTCTCAACTTTAAGGGTAGAGCAACACCCTGAGGAACAGCTTGAATTTTGAGCCCCGCCCTGTGCCTTTTGATAGAGCAACAGTCACTGTGATTATTATACGATGAATTCTTATTACCATGTTTATGTGAACGCAATGCACCTGATGTTTTAGTGCATTTTCCAGCATGATGTTGTGTCCCTCGTAAAAGCAGCATGCTGTTGAAAATCACCAACAAACATGTACCCAAATCGGCAAGAACAGCTGCCCAAACAAGTGGGTGACCAGCAAAAGCCAAGGCAAGGATAGCAGACTTTGTGGACATGGACATAATCACATTCTCAATAACTTTCCTAGGAGCTTTGCGAGCAAGCCGGATGGCTTTCGGGACTTTTCTAAGATCAATGGACATAAGAATCACATGTCCTGTATCTATTGCAAGTGCCGAGCCTGAAATTCCCTTTGAAATGCCAATATCAGCGATAGCTAATGCAGGGGCATCATTCAGGCCATCTCCAATCATTGCTGTTGGCCCTTCCTTCTTAAGTTCTTTGATAGTCGTAGCCTTGCCTTCGGGTAGGAGTTCTGCATGAACTACTTCAAGAGCATGATCTAGCTGCACATGGCATTAATTTTACTTCGATGTCAGTTTGAAGTGAAACGCAAATAGACCAGAAAGTAGATACGATTATGGATAAGAGCTCTTCACCTGTTCTTGTGCATACATAGCAGCCGCTTCACTATCTCCTGTAAGCATAGCAGTTCTAATGCCTAATGACTTCAGTTCCTTGATGGCCTCTGCAACCCCTGTCCTGCAGCTGTCAGAGAGACTGAAAATCCCAGCAAGAGTTGCTCCATAGTACACATATCCAACAGTCTTTCCTGTCTTCCTATCTCCTTCTATTGTTGTCACTATAAGAGCAAAGCACCAAAGCATATAGAACACCTCGAAAGGCCAATTCTACCAGTTTGTTATTAGGATATAAAGGCTTTTTACCTGTTCCGGAAGCTCTATGAGCAATCTTTCTGTTACCAATATATATATATTTTTCACTTCAATTTTTCCTTGGATTCCTTCTCCAGGAAAATTTTGAAATTCCTCTACATCCTCAGGTTTTGGTTCTATTGAATGCCACCTTCCATAGTCGACTATAGCGCAGCTGCCATTGGATGACTTGATTTACTCTCGATGCTTGATACCCTGAGAAACTTGAATAAACATTACTTGCCAGTGAAGAGTAAAGTTCGCCATAATTGAAGAATTATAGACATAGTCTTTACCAATAAAGTAATGTGTATAAGCTGATATCATCGCAGAGATTTTGGAAATCTGTTAAGGTACCGGTTTTGTCGAAAGCCATTGCCTTAATCTTGCCTAGTGTTTCAAGATAGTACCCCCCCTTTGATCAGAAGACCAGCTGTTGCTGCCCTTGTAAGTGCACAAAAAGTTGCTACTGGTGCAGACAGGATAAGAGCACATGGACATGCACTGACTAAAACAACCAGTGCTAAGTAAAACCAGTGATCACGGTTACGAACTCGTAATTCTAGTGGAATCACTGCTACGCCAGCCGGCATGAATATCACCGCTGCAAATCTGAACAAGGAACTAAAATGAAAACTTTCCCACAAAATGAAAGGTAGGATTGTCTAGCAATGGAGCTGACGATTCAATCTAAAAGAATGATGTGAAGGGCTGTCCAAATACTCGTTCTCGGTACTCTACTTCAGTGAAAGCCTATAAAACTGGATGAGTAAATGGACTGCAGCATGCCTAACCTGGAGTATAGTACTGAGCGAATTTGTCTCTAATAGTGAAAATAATAGATTTGTAGCTCACGTTACGCTAGAAGTCACATATGTTTTCAATATATATATATAGATGTTAGTAATATTTTTTTATTAGAAAAAAAACTTAGATGGTGTGAAATTTAATCCAGTCTATAATTAATTAATTAATTGAGAATTTAAGCTCATTGAAAAAGTTGTTTATGGACTTTTGTTTTCCGGAGAAAACACCCTTAAAACCCTTGAGCACCATCTTCTTTAAAATATCTGTCTTTGTCTTAAGTCAGGGGCTCTGTTTCTTCTCTAGATATGTCTGTGACTGTGCCCCATAAAGAATTCCTCTTCTTCTTTGGGCCTTGATGTTCTCACAACCTATCTAACAACTCGTCCATCAAGTTTTTGATCCCCAATTAATGTATAGCTATCAATGACCTGAAACATGCAAATTAAAATTCAAAGTGTGAGCATTGAATTTCTTGTCAGTTTACACCTTTCTGTGGTGTTTCCTCTTTCCTTTGATTGAAGAGCGTCTAAAACATCTCCAACCGGAGAGTGAAATAAAATAAAAACATATATTTTTAACCTTTTTTTTTTACAACTCCAACACAGCAAGGAAAAAAAAAAGCCAAAATAGCTATTCATTATGTAAAAAATTATTTCTACATGTTTATATAGAAATAACTAAAATAAAGTTATCATTGCTAACGGCTATTTTATAATTGTTGGTCAATAATTTTTTCTTTTCTTTAAAAGAAAAAGAAAAGAAATTTTTTTTTTAAATCTTGTATTGTGCCTCACCCTTCTCTCAAATTTAAAAAAACAAGAATCAATTATTTTCTTATTAATTAATAACATCAATTGTGTTAATTAGCTGAATTTAAAATGGTGGCAGTCATTTTTTCAAAGCATGAATTTTTTTAAAAAAAATTTGAAAATCAAAATTTAAAATATTGACGGTTTTTTTCAAAATTTGAATTTAAATTTACTTTTAAAAAATTAAATTTTTAACAGTACCGTATAAAACTGAAAATTAAAAATATTCATATAAATAAATTTTAAGTTTAATTTTAAATTATATCTTTTAACTTTCATATTACTTCATTAATTTTATATTACTTTTATAAATTACTCATATTAATTATATAATTAATAACATCATAATTATATTATATATAAAATATCTAAATTAGTTATATAATTATATTAAAATTAATTTAATATGAAATATATTAAAATATAATTGGTTTTTCTAAATAGCTTTTTACTATTAGAATACATATAATTAAAAAAAAATATTTATACTATTTAAAAAACTATTTTATCAATTTAGTGTTTCAATTTAACATTTTGCATTAGAAATCCTTTAAAAGGATAAACTGAAGAGGCAAAAGTTCTGCTGTACAGTGAAAAAGAGCATGAGAAATACACAAAAACAGAGATGCATGAATCCTTCTCCACTAGCGGCTCCCGTCCATCGGATCATTGTGGTTTCAAGACTGATGCCCAATCATTGCCCTCTTTGTTCGTTTCCTCAGACCTTTTGGAAATTGCATATTCCATATAAAAGATGCCCCGAGTTTTAGAATTTACCCTCGGGGCAAGTCTGTGCAAGGGCATAAGGGGACGGGGGATTTGACAAGGGCTGAGGGGTGGGTGAGATGCTATGTCAAGAAATGATTTTGTAGAATTTCTTCATATTTATTGAATAACTAAGATAGGAGTCTTGATCAAGGCAAGAACATAGGCTCTCCAAGACGATTGACCTGAAGGAAAGAAGGAAGGCTCATTCTGCTACACACTGACTCTTAGTCTCGAAGAAGAAACAATTACTTGGCTCTATATCCTTAGCACATCAAACACTCCTTTGCACATTGCTGCACCCCTCGGTCATGCCGAGTTTGCCATGGTGGTGATGCAATGCTGTCCTCATTTACCACTTTTTCTCTTTCTGCTCATCAGACATGTACATGCTTCATTTAAGGAAACTATCTATACACAACCGCGCTAAGTTGTTTCTGCTTCTGCTTCTTCTTCTTTTTATAATAGTCCAGTATTATTATAGAAAGGTCGAGCCAAAATTAGGGGCTAGCTAGCATAAAAGAAAAACAGAGGACAGGGGGAGGAAGTAATAACATATCCAACCTTTTGAGCCTATTTGCTATAACGAATCTCTAAACAAACCCAAACATCTGTACGTAAAGCTTTTTTTCATTTGTGTTCAATGGATTGATAGTCGGTGTCATAACTCAATTTTTGATCATTTTATTTTAATTATTATTATTTTATTTACTGAAAAGGATATAAAAAAATAATGATGAAATAATAATAATAATAATAATAATGATGATGAAAAGCAAGTAAAATAAAATAAATGAAGAATGAGTTAAAATTTGGGTTATAGGCAACATGATTGGAAGTTTTAGGGTTTAATTAAACTTTGGAATTAATCTAATTAATCCAATCAAGGGTTTAATTGAAGAATTGATAAGTTTTGAGACTTAATTGAGCTTGGAGTTAATTTAATTAATCCAATTAAGGGTTTAATTGGAGAATTGATAAGTTTTGAGACTTAATTAAGCTTGCAATTAATTTAATTCATCCAATCAAGGGTTTTAATTGGAGAATTGATAAGTTTTGAGACTTAATTAAGCTTGGAATTAATTTAATTAATCCAATCAGGGGCTTAATTGGCGAATTGATAAGTTTTAGACTTAATTGGACTTTGGATTTAATTAAATTAATGAAATCAGGGACTTAATTGAAGAAATAGCAAAGTTTGGGGTTAATTGGGGGCACGATTGCAAAACAGATTCAAGTCCAAGGATTAGTTTGTAAAAAGCGCCGAAAAACAGGGGTCCAATTACAATTTATCCAGGGGCTTGATTACACGATTTCAGAACTTAAGTGACTAGATTGCAAATGGCCATTCCCATCACACAAACGGCGCCGTTTCTAGAAATCAGCCGTCGCCTTCTTCGTCTCCTTCCACAGGAACGGTTTCTGCAGTAATGGCTTTGAAGCCGTTTTAATTGTAGAGATGCTTGGCATTCTCTGGCTATAGAGCCGGAGAAGATGAGAGAGCGCGGTGAGGAGGAGAAAAAAAGAGGAATCACAGAGAACGAAAAAGGGGGGGAATTGGACTGAAAAGAAAAAAAACCGGGGACTGAAAGGGGAAGAAAACGAAACATAAACAGAGGAAGAAAAACTGGAAAAGGAGAAGAACGAAAAACACCGAGGAGCAGAAAAACAGAAACCCAGAAAACAGAGGAAAAAAGCCATGAACGGGAGAGAAGGAAAAACTGGGGAGAAGCAATAAAAAAAAAAAAAAACAGAGCAAACACAGTAGAGAGAGAGAGAGAGAGAGAGAGAGAGAGAGAGAGAGAGATCAGAGAAGAGGAAGGAACCCATAAAAGTAAAGAAAAAAAGGGCAGAGAGAAGGAAGACTAGAGGAACACCAAGAGGAAAACAGAGGAGGAGAAAACAGCATCAGCCGGCCAGCCCTCCATCCCCGTCATCTTCATCTTCAAGTGCAGCGCCAGGTAAGTTGCTCTTTCCCTCCTTGCATTTTAATTACATGCTCCTGTGGCAGGCGTGCGTGAGCAGTTCACGCACGCCTGCTGGTAAAAACTAAAAAGCAATGGCCAGCCGGGTCAAGCTTGTGACCCGGCTAGGCCTGCTGGGTCCAGCCCAACCCATGTGGGCTGAGTTGGACCCAGCCCAAAAAAATAAATAAATAAATAAATAAAAAATAGAAAAATAAAAAAGGTAGAAAAAAATAAAAAATGTGTATGCATGAAAAAAATAATGTGAATTTATTGGTTTATTCACTGACGCCAGAGTCAGAAATAAAAATACCGCTTTAAATTTATATTATTTTTATTCGTTTTATTTTATTTTATTTAGCTAGAAAATAAAAAAAATATATGCATGCGTAAAAATCAATTTATTTTTATTTATTTATTCACTGGCGCTAGAGTAAGGAATAAAAAAATATTGATCTAATTTTTTTTCGTAGCTACGAATTTTTACAAACGCCAGAGTTGGAATTATTCGAGCTCAAATATTCACTGGCGCCAGAGTCAAGAATATTATAAACAAATCATCATAGCATAAACTAATAAACATTTAGCAATTTAAGACAAAACCAGCAATGCAGTCTGCCTTAGGCAGAACGTTTAAGGGGTGATAATATCTTTCCTTTTACGTAACCAATCCCGAGCCATAGAATCTCTGTTGACTAGTTAGGGTTCCTAGTGACCATAATACTAGGTGGCGACTCCTCAAACAAGACATTTTCCCTTAAAAGAACAAGATGCCAGAAATCTGTTCTTTTTCCTTAATATATGAATTATTTTTAGGGCCGCCGATGGATGTCAAGCGCACGAATGGCGACTCATTGGGGAATTAGGATTAAGCTTTGTCTTTTGTCTTATTATTGCTATTTTTTGTTGTTGTTGTTGTTGTGTTTATTTGTTTATTTTTCCTGCATTTACTGCTTTTGCATGGATCTTTATTTATGTTGTCATGCATCACTTTGGAAGCACACACTTTACATCCTAGGATAAGTGGGGGAGTAACGGTACCCCAATGACTTTAGCCTGGGTAAGACTCGTGAAACCATCCAACTCTCGCTTGATTGTTTACTTGGAAGTGGTTGATATGCCAAACTGATATTACTCAGGGCCTCTATTTTCACACTACTTGTAAGCCTCATATCGACCTTTCATGGATGATCACTAAGCATGCAGAGACCCTTTGAAACTAGATAATGACCAACCCCTTGATGCACTCAATAACTAGGATCTTCCTACTAGGTTGTCACCCCGTGAAGGGTAACTTTGCATTTTATACACATATTTTTAATCAACATTTTTGCATAATTGCATGATTTACATTTAGCAGGTTGAAATATAGGTTCCCCATTGAAACCCGCCTATAACACTCGTTTGAGAAAAAGGCAAATGGAAAACGAAGAAAGAGCCTAGTTGGAAGCCCAACATAAAAAAAAAGATGGATAATCTTAAAGAAGAAGTCACATGGTTATTAGTCTACTCGAGCAGGCCTTGAGAGATAAATCCGGAAAAGCAACACTTATAACTCAGCCTGAAGATATGCATGTAACTCATTTCGATCCACAAAATCTAGGAGTAAATAGGGTGTCATCTGAATTTCAACAAGCTATGCATTTCCAGCCGGCATACCCCATGAGAATGCCGTTTACCATTGATTCTATCGAGAAAAAATCTCAAAAGGGCAGGATGGTGAAAAAAGAGGGTTTGGAAAAATGGACTGCCTTAGAAGAGAGGATAAGGGCAGTTGAAGGAAACCATTTGTGTGACCTGGTAAAAGCCGTTAATATGTGTTTGGTACCTAACGTAGTCATTCCTAAGAAGTTTAGGGTGCAAGAATTCATTAAATATACGGGAACTCAATGCACTATAACTCATCTCAAAGCATACTGCAACAAAATGGCTGAGGTGGTTGATGATGAGAAATTGCTGATTCATTTCTTCTAAGACAGCTTGAGTGACGCTGCCCTCACTTTGTATATGCGGTTGGACAATACCAAGGTTAAAAAATAGAAGGACTTAGTTGATGCCTTCATAAGGCAATATAAGTTCAATATAGACGTGGGCCCTGATCGGTTAAGCTTGCAAGCTATGGAGAAGAACAACAAGGAGTCCATAAGAGAATATGCTCGGAGATGGAGTGAGGTAGCTGCACAAGTTTATGAGTTATTTCGATTTAATATCTTAGATCGCGTATTAGTAAAGTTAACTCAGGGTTGCTTGGATTATTGTTGCTTGACCATTTTTCTTTTATGTTAGGAAAATTTTGACATAGTATGCGACGTAAAACTGATTAACTATTTATTACATGTAATAAAAAAAATGATCTTTTATTGTAAAAATGGTATAATTGTAAATTTTGCTGGTTTTTCTTCCTCTAGCAGTGACAAGTCTGTAATTTTTTGGTTTTTTATAGAAAAAAGTTTTTCTTGTATATTTTACCAAATTTTTTTTTTATTATAGCTGCGGAAAATATGTAGTTTTTGTTTTTTTTCTTCCAGAAATCCCTCCTATTTTTTAGATGCGTAAGATCTTGATTTCACACACGACAATTGCGATAACGATTCAACAACTATCCTTCAACCTCGTTACACCATCATCGATATCTTTTAGTTTTACAATCGTGTGTGTGAATTTTTCAATGGGATAAGATGCTGTCGCTAAACTAAGCCTGTGTGTGTGTGTGTGTGTGTGTGTGTGTGTGTGTGTGTGTGTGTGTGTGTGTGTGTGTGTTGTGCGTCCAAAACGCCATATGGAAGGGGAAACTAAGCCTCAGAATTGAAAGATGCATCATATATTAATTATCTAAGGTTCATTGTCCATTAATTAATCGATGGTTGCATTCTAACACTTGAGATTTATTTTTTATGCTTAAGCATTTAATTTTTTTTATAAACTAAATTGAAATTAAAGCATATTATCCATTCCGAAGCTTATGGAGCAATGGTCTCATGGACCCATCTTGTAGAAAAATTGCTTGATAGCAACGGTCTCATGGACCATTCCACTGGCCTTTATCGTGGAAAAAATACAGATGGCAATAGTTTTACAGACCCATCTCACACTGCAAATTCCTATCCATCTTACTTGTTGACTGTGTTACAAAAAATAGACTGATAATAACTATAGAAAGAAAAAAGAAGCTTACTTGTGGACCATCCCACTGGCCTATATTGTGGACAAAATACAAATGACAAATTGTCAATAGTCTCACAAACCCATTTTTAGAAATATTATCATTTGTTGTTCATTTTGTCAAAGATACTGTTTGATTTTGCCATCACCATCAAAATTAAAGCATAATTTTCCACACGTTATTCCATAAAAAAAGTAGCAAGTCTTCCATATCCATCATCGTCATGCAAAGTGAGCTTCCTAGCGGTAACTTTATAAGAAGAGTACAAGTTTTTGATTAATTATTTTTATGCAATTCATTTTTTTTCCCTACCATGTGGTTCTAATCAGCATTATTAAATTAGATTTAAGATATCTAAAAACTAACTTGATTCATATTTAAAAAAATAATTGAATTGCAACATGTCAGCTTTTTTTTTTAATGGAAAAACATGAATAAAAGGTTAACGATAGGAAGCTCACTTTGCATGATGGATACATAAGACTTGCTACTTTTTTTATGGAAATAACGTGTGGAAAATCATGGCTTAATTTTGATGGCGATAGCAAAATCAAACAGTATCGTTGATAAAATGAACAACAAATGATAATATCTCTAAAATACTTCTTCTCATTGTCATGTCAACAAGTCTTCTTCTTCTTTTTTTTTCTAAAGTACTCATCAGTAGTTTTTGACAATCAACAAGTAAAAGATGGATGCAGTGTCAGATGGGTCTGTGAGACCATTGCTATCTGCATTTTTTCCACGATTTGGGTTAGTGGGATGGTCTGCAAGATCATTATCATCTGTATTTTTTTCCACAATATGTCTAGAGGGATGGTCCATGAGACCATTGCTATCAAGCGTTTTTTGTTTTTTCTACTTTTTTTGTTTTTGTTTTAATTTCAATTTAGTGTATAAAAAAGAATTAAATGCTTAAGCATAAAAAATAAATCTTGTCGCACCCGACATCGCGGCGGCCTTAAAAATCATAGATCATCTCTTGATTTATGGAAAAAGAACAGATATCTGGCATCTTGTTCTTTTAGGAAAAAGGTCTTGTTTAAGGAGTCGCCACCTAGTATTATGGTCACTAGGAACCCTAACTGGTCAACAGAGATTCTATAGTACGGATCGTAAAAGGGAAGATATTATCACCCTTAAACATTCCGCTTGAGGGGGGGGTGGGTGGTCTAAACTACAAACATTTATTCACTTATGCTATGATGATTTGTTTATAATATTCCCGACTCGGCGCGGTGAATATTCGACCGGAATAATTCCAACTCGGCGTTGGTAAAATTCCACCCGAATAATTCCAACCGGCGTTGGTAAAAATTCTTCCCAACTCTGGCGTTGGTAGTTCTCCCCGAATAATTCCAACGGGTCGGGGGGGTTGTTTGTTATGTGAAAAAATGAAAAAAAATCTATTTTATGCATGCACATATTTTTTTATTTTTTGTAGCTAAATAAAATTTTAAATAAATAATAAAATTTAAACCGGATTTTATCCCCGAGCGTTGAAAAACCAATAAATTTATGTTATTTTTATTCATGCATACACATTTTTATTTTCTCTACCCTTTTTATTTTTCTGCTTTTTATTATTTTATTATTATTTTTATTTTTTGCTGGGCCCAGCTCAGCCCACATGGGCTGGGCTAGACCCGCCGCCCGGGGTCACTGGCCCAGCCAGTGACCCGGCTGGGCCCAAACCAACAGGAGGCACGCGTGGAGTGTCTCCACGGGTGCATGCACAGCGCGAAGGTAATTAATTACCTTCGCACAGTGCAATGCCCCACTAAATGAAGCAAAGAAAACAAAAGGAAAAAAATGGCTTACCTGGGCGCAGGGTAGCAGAGATGCGATGGAGGACTTCGGGTCGTTGCCTTCTTCCTCCGATTTCGTTCCCTTCACCCTCTGTTTCCGATCCTCTTCTCTCCTGCTCTATCTCTCTCTCTTCTGGTTCTCTGCTCATGGCCTTTTCTCCGTGGCCTCCTCTGTTTCTTTGAGAAGAAACAGGGAAAAAATGGCTCCCCTTGTGTTGTTTTTCTGTTTCTGCCTCCTTCCCCCCTCCCGGTTTTGCTCCCTTATTTTTTTTCGGTTCTTGGCCTGTTCGTCCCTCTCTGTTTTCTGGGTTTTATTTGAGTTTTGCTTGAATTCTAGGACTAAACCAAAGCTGGGTTTAGCCCTCTGTTTCCTTTCTTTTGTTCACTCTGCCGGTTCCTTTTCTCCTGGTTCTTGCTTCCCCTGTTGTGTTCCTCCAGTTTTCTTTATTCCACCTTTCTGGTTTCGTTTGAGTCCATCCCCCTCTCGTTTCAGTCCAATTCGTCCCCCCTTATGCATGGACTATCTCTGGCTTTTATAGCCAGAGAACAAAACCGTTTCTTCAAGCCATCAATTGTGATAATTGCAGGTGTAATGGCGATGCATCGTTGGCATCCGTTTTTTTGTTTTTTGGAACGAAGAAGATGATGGGTTCTCTTTGAAACGACGCCGTTTGATTGTTAATGGCCATTTGTGTTTTGGTCCTTGAAGTTTTGTTCTTTGCAATCAGACCCTAGTTAAAATGTATGGATCCTTACATTTCCGCGCTATTTTCAAGTGGGTCCTTGGATTTTAATCTTTGCAATTTGGACCCCAATTAAACCCCAAACTTTGATATTTCTTCAATTAAGCCCTTGATTAAATTAATTAAATTAGTTCCAAGCCAATTAAGTCCAGAACTTTGATAATTCTCCAATTAAAACCCTTGATTGGATTAATTAAATTAATTCCAAGCTCAATTAAGTCTCAAAACTTATCAATTCTCCAATTAAAACCTTAATTGGATTAATTAAATTAATTCTAAGCTCAATTAAGTCTCAAAACTTATCAATTCTCCAAAAAACCCTTAATTGGATTAATTAAATTAATTCCAAGCTAATTAAGTCTCAAAACTTTATTAATTCTCCAATTAAACCCTTGATTGGATTAATTAGATTAATTCCAAAGTTTAATTAAACCCCAAAATTTCCAACCATGTTGCCCTTAACCCAAATTTGAATTCATTCTTCATTTATTTCATTTTACTTATTTTTCTATCATTATTATTATTTCTTTCCATCATCAATTTTTTCAGTAAATGAAATAATAATAATAATTAAAATAGGTCAAAAATTGGGTTATGACAAATCTCAAGCATTAGAATGCAACCGCCGATTAGTTAATGGAAAATGGACCTTAGATTAATATATCACGCATCTTTCAATGGAAATTTAAATACTTTACTAGAATTAGATACTCTCTTTCTACAATATCACTTTTTTTGTATTTGCTTGTTGTTTCTATTTATTTTTTTTATTAATATTCCTAACGTAAATTGCTATGCATTTTGAATCTTGAAGGATTGAGAGATGAGAGACAGAAAAGAAAAAAAGACAAGATAGTTCAAAAAAAGAAAAAAAAACAATAGTGAGAGACAGATGAGAGAACAAAAATGGAACAATTTTTATTAACTAAATAAACTTTATAATTACTAATATTAAAATCAAAATATGTACACATTGCAAATATTTAAACATATATAGCTTAACAACATGTTTCAACTCTTAATATCTTTCATTTTATATATATTAAAAGTAAATATTAAAACCTATTATATTAGTTAGTTATAATTATTCTAACTAATTCATATTTATATTGGTATTGATGTCTCCATCTATTTACAAAGGGGAAAAAAAATCTTCCTTTTATTGTCTCTTCTTGCTTGGAAGATAAGAAATGCGAATATTCACAGCTATTTGAGTGCCATCCATTTTAGTAGATTTTTATTTTTCTTATATTAGTATACCAATTTTTTTTATTATATCAATTAAATACTTTTTTCTTGTTTTCTCTGATGGTGTGACGTTGATCAAATAAAATTGAGTTAGGGTTTTTCTCTAGAATAAATAATTATCTCTCCATCAAGTTTTTGCCCCACCACTAAGATGGCTCACTGCAGAGACAAATTTGGTCCATCTTTTGATTTCTAATTCCATGGTTTGATTTATTTTTATTTATTCTCTGAATATCTTCATTTCTTGATAGACTTTTCCTGAGTCCAAATCAAGTTAAATTCAAGAAATGTTGTCTAATTGAGTGTAGTTGGATATAGTCTGGCTGATGGGTTATTTTTACTGTCAATAGATGTATTTTAGGATTCAAGAAAATTCAGAGTAAAAATATTAAATTCATCTTCTCGTCAAGTAAAATATGCGTGCTTAAAGGAAAAGAAAAATTAACCATTTAAAACTTCAAGAACCGAGACATCTTGGAATATTCATGTTAACTTGTCTTTTTTTTATGATGTTGACCTCAAACTTGTTATGTCGCCATGCATGTAGAGTCCAAACCAAGTCAAATTAAAGAAATTTTGTCTAATTGAGTGGAGTGGAATACAGTCTGGCTGATGGATCATTTCTACTATCAATAGACGTGCTTTAGGATTTAAGAAAATTCAGAGTAAAGCTATTAACTTCCTCTTCTTGTCAAGTAAAGAAAAACTAACCATTTAATACTTCAAAAACTAAAACTTCTTGGAAAATACCTTGACATTAATATATCATGCATGTGGAGTCCAAATCACGTCATATTCAGATAGAGAAACAGCGACAATAATTGAGCAGGAACATCTTCATACTAATTAACCCATGGACACTCAAGAAGCCACTTCCAAAATATCATAGTTGTTGTTATTGTTGGGAGGCGAACCCAGCTCCTCCGCCACCACTTGTTGCTCGACGACAGCAAAAATTCCATTGTTATTTCTTTATTTTCTTGGTGACGTGGTTTGGGCTGTGTTTCAAAACAAAACATGCATGCACGGCATAGCAAGGTTGAGGTCATCTTCTATTATAGAGACAGACAAGTTTAGCATGAATCTTCCACGAAGTCTCGGTTCTTGTACTCAGCAATTGGCGTCGCGTAATAGCAAGCAAGCAAACATCCCTTGTTTACTACGAGAGAAAATTAGCACAAGAAGAACATGATGAGTTGACTGCCTAAATCCAATCCCAAAACCTCTTGTCACCCACTATCATAAACTAAAAGAAAACCTCTCAACCCTTGTATCTTGGTAATCCTGCTACCACACGATTCCACAATTAATTGTTTTTTTGGAATGGATAACTCTTGAATCATCAAGTAGTGAAACACAGGAAGAGTCAAGAAAGTGAAAAATAATCAAAGTGCGATGTGAGATGGGTCCGTGAGACCATTACTCTCAGGAGTTTCTTCAAAGGGATGATAAGAGTCCGTGAGACCATGTTGCCCGTAAGCTTGAGAAGGGATAATCATATTTAATTTTTTATCAAGCGATTAATATGTATAATTCAATGGGTATAATTCTTAACGCTAAATGCTATGTATTTAGAATTTTGATGGATTGAGAGATGGGAGATAGAAAGAGACACAAAGCAGCTCCGAAGAAGAAATTTTTTTAAAAAAAGAACAAAAGTGAGAGAGATGAGACAACAAAAATGGACCAGTTTTTATCAACTAAATAAACTTACTTTAGGAAGCTATAATTATTAATATTAAATTCAAAATACATATTGCAAACTCTTAAGCATATCATTTGGTTTAGTAAAAATTATTTTTATAAACATATGTGGCTTAACATCATTAATCAAAAGCTCATAATATCTTTCTTATATATATATATATATAATATATATATATATATATATAACTTATTTTAGTACGGTGAAAAATCACGTGTGAAAAATCATGCCTTTCGAAATACTTTAAACTACGGTAGTTATTATTCTTGTTGTTATTATCATATAAAAAGAAAAGGATAGCTTAATTATTCTTTTTTCAATCAAGAACAGTTCATTGATTGAAAATTAAACTATTTATGAGTTAACTGATTTCATCATTCAAGTTTAACAGGTAAACTCTCATTTAGTTTTTATCTAAACTCAGGTTAAACTAGATCTCACATCAACCTTTGCTAACGAATCAAATTTAATAAGGCTGATGTCAGTCTTTAATGGAAAAACATAAATAAAAGGTTAATGCTAGGAAGCTCATTAATTTCCATGACGATGATGGATACAGAAAACTTGCTACTTTTTTTATGGAAATGACGTGTGGAAAATCATGCCTTAATTTTGATAAAATAAGGCATGATTTTAGCATATAAACTTTTATTTTCTCATATCATTTATAAAATCAAATAGTATCATGGATAGAAATTTACAGTGTGAGACCATCACCGTTAAGTGTTTTTTCCATGATATGGGTTAGTGGAATCGTTTGTAAGAGCATTGCTATCAAGAGCTGTTTTTTCCTACGAGATGAGATGAGTCCGTGAGAATATTGCCCCATAAGCTGGAGAATAATTATCATGAAAAGTACGAGGAGGTGCTAAGAATTTGTATATTAAAATTATCATTTTCTAAATATTCATGAATTGGTGACCGAATGAACAATAATAGCTTAAAATTGAGTTATGTTAATTTTGATCCACAAAATGTTTATGGATTAAAATATTTTAATAAAAAATCAAAATTGATTAATTTTTAATTATAACTAAATCATCAAAAATTAAATTTGAAAATCAATTTAAAACAACATAAAATTTTATATAATCCATCCTCAATATTATTCGTGAAAACAGTGAGGCCTTGTGGAGTAAAAATATCCAAGAAAGTAATATATTTTTTTTATTAACATGGGTGTCCATATTAGTTTATGCATATTTTAACTAATTTCATGGGCCCTAAAGTTAATGACCATGTAAACCTTTAATGATCTTGAATTTTATGAAATTCAAATTAATAATTTTTAAAAAATAAACTTAAAAACTGACAAGTTGAGTAATACCAAAGGATTTATAATATAAAAAAGAAAGGGATTGTGATAAAGAGTACACTGCCGTCGTATGCAATCCTGCATTTCTTTTTCTCCATTTTTTTCAAGAGTTGGGCCCGTTAGACCGTTGCCATCATCCATTTTTCCATGAATGGGCCCGTTGGATGGTGCCATCATGCATTTCTTCCATGAGTTGGGTCCGTTAGACCATTTCCATCATCCATTTTTCTTCAAGATGGGTCCGGTGGACGGTGCCATCATGCATTTTTCCATAAGTTGGGTCTGAGAGAGCATTTCCATCATGCATTTTTTTCTAAAAGATATTCAGATTAAGAGTATTATAAAAAGAAACAAAGAGATTATATATATTAAAGATAAATGTTAAATGAATCAATTGAGATCTGATGAATTATGTATTAAAATAAAAAAAAAGAGTTGTTTTTCAAATTATTTTTAATATCAACATATCATAACAATAAAAAAACATAAAAAATTATTTTAAACAAAAAAATTATTTTTTTAAAAAACCCAATTTTAAATTCATTTTCAAACAACCTTTGAATTTGTTAAAAAAAAAAATAGTTTTCATAGGAGAACTATATTAAAATTTGTGTTAAGTAGGATAAAAAATAGGCATCAAATCAATCAGTAAAGATTCATATTGAACCTTGATAAAATTAAAATGGAAAATGTTGGGTGCTATAAGAATGATCAACATTTTTTTTTACTTAATGTTGAAGAGTTAGTAATATAACCGTGGTAAAAGCACAAATATTTGGTCAGGCAGGAGGGCTTGAATTTGAGTTGGAAAGAAATATTAATAGGATTTCGGCCATTTGAAAAATTAAGAAAAAAACAAGAGCGAGAGGATGCGACTATGATGTGGAATTTCTTTTTTAAAAAACCAAAAAAATGAAGCTTCAAACTTGTGTGGCTAGCTGCTAAGTGTGTTTTTCATCAAGATATTTTTTAAAATTACTGAGATTTTTTTCAGATTTTTTTTTAATTTATTTTGCTTAAGAAAGTCATGAACATTGAATTACAAATATTTATTGTCCATGAGGGGATGTGTCCGTGGCCAGCATGCAGTGTTTTTTGCACGGCATGGGTCCGCAATGTCCTCTATAAAAGCCTAAACCTCCTCGCTGCCTTTTGCAACAATACTGTAATATATAGTTGATATTAAGATGGGGCTGTTCCTTCAGATCATGTCGATGGTTTTAGCAATTATGATGGTTTCCTTGGAAGGATGGGTGCCTCTTGGTTGCTTGGAGGAAGAGAGAGTCGCTCTGTTGCACCTCAAAGATTCTCTTAACTATCCCAATGGCACCTCCCTACCTACCTGGAGAAAAGGCGACGCCCACTGTTGTGAATGGGAAAGTATTGTCTGCAGCAGCAGAACAGGCCGAGTCACCGGACTCTATCTTTGGAGCGTAAGGAATCAGGAACTGGGAGATTGGTACTTAAATGTCTCCTTGTTCCTTCCTTTTCAACAACTCAACAGTCTCATCTTGATCGATAATCGTATAGCTGGTTGGGTTGAGAAGAAAGGTTTGCTCTCTTAAGTGTTACAAAATATTTATATTACTTTTATTTTTTTAGAATTAATCAAATAAGGTGTTTTCTAATTAGTATCATTTTGGTTCTCCACAGTAATTCATCATCGAAGAAAATATAAATCATATATAGTACTAACGTGTTCTTTGATTCCTTACATTATTAATCCAACCACAACAAATATTATAATCATCAAATTGTACCATTTCTTTAACAATTACTCCTTTTACTTTCACTTTCACCGTATCAACCTCTTTACATGAAGTCCCTCTAACAATTACAGGCCTCTTGATCAATCAATAATTAAATTACTCCAATAATATATTTTTTTAATCTTTACATCAAGTCTTTAATTTTTTTTTTTATATATATATAGGTGGTTATGGGTTACAGAAATTGAGCAATTTGAAGATCCTTGCCTTGGAAGATAATAGCTTCAATAACAGTATTTTATCATTTGTGGAGGGGCTTCCGTCTCTTAAAACACTATATTTAGATTATAATAAACTGGAGGGGTTAATAGATTTGAAAGGTTAGTATTTTTATATACTATTATTTTTATAAATATTAAATTTAATTAACACAATTATCTATTAAATTTAATTTCAAAAAACACAATTTATGTTTTGTAGTGAATTAATTAATTTATTTTTTGATAAATATCAAGAATCCTTGAGCAGCTTGAAGCACTTGGGTTTGGGCGGCAATAATATTAGCAAATTGATAGCCTCAAGAGGTAACTAGTAATACATTCACATTACCTACCTGGCTGGTAGCATCATGAAGATAATATCCATACAATACTAATTATACGCTTCTTCCCTAACTAACTTGCAGGTCCAAGCAGCTTGAATACTCTATATCTAGGAAATATCACAACCTATGGAAATATGTCCCAGTTACTGCAATCATTAGGAGCATTCCCAAACCTCACGACACTTTTTCTACACCATAATGATTTTAGAGGAAGAAAATTAGGTGATGGTAAGTTATATATTTTACATATAGTGATGTTTATACATTTGGGATTAATTCAAAAATTCAATTTGTTATTTTTGAACAAACAGAGTTGCAAAATTTAAGCTCATTGGAAAGTTTGTATCTGGACCAGTGTTCTCTAGATGAACATTCCCTTCAAAACCTTGGAGCACTGTCTTTTCTGAAAAATCTGTCATTGTCTGCTCTCAGCAGCACTATACCTTCTGGAGGTAAATTAACCTTTCTACTTTTTTTTTATGCCTGCTACAATTAGATGTAACTATATAGAATTCATTTTTTATGTTTTAGCAACCCACTAAATAAGTCTTGGAGAGACAATTAAATCTCAAGTTTAGAAATTAACTCAATTAACATCATTAGTATTCTAAAAGTCTACCATCCATTTAATATTAACAATATTTTAATTTAATCTTGGTCCTCTCTCAGCATCATTTCAGTGTAATGTAAACACAATGATAATATAAAAAAAAATAATTTTTTTAATGAAAAAGTAACTTCTTATATTGAGAGTGCTATTTTTAGGAGGAGAATAAATTAACAATGATATTTTTATTTTTTCCTTTTTATCAGACATATGAAAAATCCCTCTTTTAATTGGACTCTACAATTTCTACACTTCCCTTCCCCTTTTTTTAGTTTGTTTTAGCCATAATTCATTAGTAAGGAATTATTGTATATAATAACCTCTA
The DNA here is from genome assembly GCA_015852605.2 of Populus deltoides. Classification (NCBI taxonomy): domain Eukaryota; kingdom Viridiplantae; phylum Streptophyta; class Magnoliopsida; order Malpighiales; family Salicaceae; genus Populus; species Populus deltoides. The sequence goes on along the minus strand of CM027587.2, from coordinate 1,388,652 downwards.
AGGAGAGTTGAACAAAGAAATCATGGGAGATTTTGTTTATATATACGTGGACTTTTTTTTTTATCTTTTTATATGTGGATCAATCAAAATAATTTACACTGATAGATTGATATTATAAGATATTATTATTTTCAAAACCATAAAAAAAGACAACTTGAGTGCTTTAAATATCTTGAAAATGATAGATTACAAAATATGAAATTATAAAATAAAGAATATTATTTTTTAAATTTACTATGACATATAAAAAGCAATCTAGAGAGAGAGAACGGTTCAAGTCTTATCAATCTATAGAAAGAGAAAGAATTAAGAAAGAATGTTAATAACACTCATTAATGTCGTGAAGAAATTTATTTTCTCTAAAGAATATCAATTTAATGTAGATAAAGAATATATAACCCATTTTCCTTAGCTGATAAAATATTTAATTGAACGGAATTAAGACCATCTTGAATTCTACCAAAGAAATATCTTGCCAATAAAGCATTTTCTTAAAAAAATATATATGGAATTAAGAATATCAGTTTTGATAGTTTCACTTATGATTTCCTTACATGTTAACAAAATATGGCTTTTTCTAAAAAACAATATGAAAAAAATAATAGTGTGATATAGGTTGATGAAATTATAATATTTTAAACTTGAATTTTTATTTTATTTGTATATCCTCTCTTTTTTAATATTAATCTGGAAAATTAAAAAAATAGTAACTAATTATGAGTCAATTAAATAAAAAAACTCAAGAAACATGAGAAAAAAAACATAAAAAATACACTACCCAACCAATAATTGACTAGGACCATGTGACGCCCACCACCGAAACTAGTAACTTATTAGCAATTTGCTTACTAGAGCAAATTGACCATTAAAAGAGAATTAAATTCAAAATTTAAAATCAACTCAATTAAGATACTTATTATTCATTTTATAAGCTGCTGCCTTTTAACTCTTTCATTTCCTTTATAATTTTAATTGGTTCTATGTTAATATAATTTCTTGATTGTGGCAGGCTTCCTTCATCTCAGGAACTTGGAATTCTTAAATTTAAGTTACAATACTCTCAATAATAACAGCATCTTACAAACCATCGGTAAGATTGATAACTCTTATTCTCTCTCTCTCTTTAGGTTATATATTTTCTATTAAAAACTCAGAGTTTTAAATCTTTTTTTAAAATTATAATGTGATCAGGCTTATGTGACTTAAATAATCTCCAAGAGCTACATATGTATGACAATAATCTCAGTGGTTTCTTGCCTCCGTGTCTGGCGGATTTGACTTCCCTTCAACATCTAGATCTCTCTTCCAATCACTTGAAGATCCCTGTATCATTGAGCCCATTATACAACCTTTCAAAACTCAAGTACTTTGATGGATCGGGTAATGAAATATTCACAGAAGAAGATGATCATAATCTAAGCCCAAAGTTCCAGTTAGAGTCCCTCTATTTGAACAGTCGTGGACAAGGTGCGAGAGCATTTCCCAAGTTCCTTTACCACCAAGTGAACCTACAATATATGGATCTTACAAACATCCATATAAAGGGAGAATTTCCAAATTGGTTGATTGAGAACAACACATACCTACAAGAACTTCATTTAGAAAATTGTTCTCTTTCGGGTCCATTCTTGTTGCCAAAGAATTCTCATGTGAATTTGTCATTCCTAAGTATATCCATGAATCACTTCCAAGGCCAAATCCCTTCAGAAATCGAAGCTCGTTTGCCAGGGTTAGAAGTTTTATTTATGTCTGACAATGGTTTCAATGGAAGCATTCCTTTCTCGTTGGGTAACATTAGCTCGCTGCAAGCGTTCGACCTGTCAAACAACAGTTTGCAAGGGCAAATCCCTGGATGGATAGGGAATATGTCTTCTCTTGAATTCTTGGACTTATCAGGGAACAATTTCTATGGTCGTTTACCACCTAGATTCGGCACTTCTTCAAATTTGAGATATGTTTATTTGTCTAGAAATAAGTTGCAAGGGCCGATCGCAATGGCATTTTATGACTCCTTTGAGATATTCACATTAGATCTTTCCCATAATAATTTAACTGGTACAATTCCAGAATGGATTGGCAGGCTATCTAACTTGAGATTTTTACTCTTGAGTTATAATAATCTTGAAGGTGAAATCCCAATTCAATTATCCAAGTTGGACCAATTAACCTTGATTGATCTTTCTCACAATCACCTTTCTGGTAACATCCTCTCTTGGATGATATCTACTCATCCTTTCCCACGACAATACAATTCTCAGGATTCTGTGTCCTCATTGCAACAATCCTTCGAGTTTACAACAAAGAATGTATCCCTTTCTTATAGAGGCAGCATTATCTGGTACTTCATAGGAATTGATTTCTCATGCAACAATTTCACCGGGAAGATTCCTCCTGAAATTGGAAACCTCAGTATGATCAAGGCATTGAACCTTTCGCATAACAATTTGACCGGACCAATTCCACCAACATTTTCTAACTTAAAGGAAATAGAGAGCTTGGATCTTTCCTACAACAAATTGAATGGAGAAATCCCACCTCGACTTATTGAACTATTTTCTCTAGAAGTTTTTAGTCTGGCTCACAATAATTTATCTGGTAAGACTCTTGCGAGAGTTGCACAGTTTGCCACGTTTGAGGAGAGCTGCTACAAGGACAACCCTTTTCTTTGTGGAGAACCGCTACCCAAAATATGTGGTGCGGCTATGCCACCATCACCAACGCCAGTTTCAACGAACAATGAAGATAATGGTGGCTTCATGGATATGGAGGTTTTCTATGTGACCTTTTGGGTTGCATACATCATGGTGTTGCTGGTGATAGGTGCAGTTCTGCATATAAATCCATATTGGCGACGAGCTTGGTTTCACTTTATTGAGATGAGTATCAACAATTGCTATTATTTTCTAGTGGACAATCTTCCCATTTTATCAAAGTTTGGGTTTTCATAGTCTTGATGGTACCAAGACTTGGTGCATCGTTGTGTATTCTAGTTTTAAGATTTAAACAAGTTTAAAGGCATGCTCAAGCAATGTTGTATTAATTTATACAGATCCATTAGGTTTTGAGGGTTTTTATACAGCGGTGGCTTTTCAATTCCATGAGTTTTTACTTCCCTTGTATATTACATTATTACTTGATTTTTATGGATCATCAATTCAAATTTACAACACAAATATATATCCTAAAATATTTAATATTAAAGGGAATACATTACAACACAAATATCAATTCAAATTTATTTCACTGATTGTGTATAAGCTTGTGAGCACTTAGGTAATTTGCTTGATCTACAACTTCAGTAACTGAGAGTATTGAGCTGTCTTAGATTGAGTTTCCCAGCTAATATCAAAGGGTAATGTCGAGAACGAATCCCTTCAGGGCTGACCCTTGCCCTTATGGCACCCCCAACTTGAAATGGATGACCACCCGGTACTGAGCAAATTAATGAATCAAGGCAGTCTCGAGATGCCACATAACAATTCATCTCCACTTCTGAATTCTCTAATCTCAAGCGTCAAGCATATGCTGCAATGCTTGATTAAAGTCATTTGATTACGCTTAGACTAGGTATCGGATGTTCCAAAAGTGATGTGCAGAAAACTAGAAAACCTTGTATTTGATATCATTAGCTTTCACCTGGAGGTAAAAAGAAAAAAGTTAAACTTCCTCTAAAAAACACTCGAAAATGAGAATTACAAGAATAATAGATCCAATTAGACATGGACAAATATCCGGTGAAAGAATACATGATGTCGATAAACGACGTCGGGCGGCGACCGCTTTCCCGCTTTTTTTGTTTGTTTAACAAAAAGGGTTTTTTTCTCAATTGGGGGAAATAAAGATTTTATTGGAGTCGCCATCTAGTAATTTGAGGGAACTAGAAATCCCAAATTAGACATTGGTTCCAGAGATTCGGGTACGGGGTTAGTTATGATTAAGTGAAGGTAGACACCACCCTTAAAACATCCTTTCAAAAGAAAGGTTACCCTTACTTGTGTGTTTTTTATTTGATTCAAATGCTATTATATTTTGGGCTTATTTGCAATTTATTTTTTTTTAAATGGTTAACGTCGGTCCCTAAAAATTAGGAGACACGTCTAAAATATGACGTTTTAACCCTAAAAAGGAGAGTTACGTCCGAGTTACCAAAAGAAATAATGGATATAATCCATTATATTTTGGGTTTATTGGTAATTTGTTTTTTTTTAAAAAATGGTTAACGTCAATCCCTAAAAATAGGAGACGCGTTAAAAATATTATCAGTCCCTAAAAATTAGGAGACTTGTCTAAAATATGACGTTTTAACCCTAAAAAGGAGAGTTACGTCTGGGTTATCAAAAGAAATAATGGACATAATCCATATTTGGTATTTGCATTTTTGACATCGGTCCTTTTAAAAAAAGAGACGTGTCGACTTTGGTTTTTGTATCTTTTTACAACATGCAATAAAATTTACAAGCATTTATATATGAAAAAAAATATCAAAAATACCAGTAAAAACCCAAAAAATTACTTGAGTGTCACTGTATAGGTAAAATACTGAAATACCCTCGAACTTCTCTGAAAATTACGAAAATGCCACTGGCGGCGCGTGTGGCACACGCGTGGCTACTATTGGCGGCGGGGAGATTTTCCGGCGAGATTTCTGGCCAACCGATGGTCGATCCTGGTAGATCTGATGTCGAGGATTCTTATGGTGGTGGTCTTGACAGTCGTTGATGGCTGATGAGCGAGAATCGACGACTTGAAGCTTCGGTGGTTTGGAAGCTTGATATGGCCGGAGATGGGAGATCGGAGGAGAGAGAGGGAGTCGCCGGCGAGAGGAGAGAGATGCTCTGGGTTATGCTACGGGGAGAACGCTAGCACGGTACACCGGTGCAGCTGATGCCTGTGATCCGTTGGATCTCTGATGGAAAGATCGTGCGGCTGTTATTGGCCCGATCTGCAGGTTGATCGGACGGTCTAGATGAACGGAGGTTTGATCGGATGTTACGCTGTGCACCGAAATCTCAGTACACCGGGTGACATGGCGCAACGGGATCAAATCTTAGATTATTTCAAGGGGTGAGATGTGTTTGGGTTTTAATCTAGTGTGGTAAGCCCTATTGTATCCTATTAAATCAACGGTTCAGATCTAAATAATATTAGATCTAACGGTTAGGATATATTTGGCATTTTCCATATTGTTTTAAAAAAAAAATCAATATCCTACTCTCGTGAAAAAATAGTAAAAAAAAAACTTGAAATAGTATGTATGTAACCTCTATTCTCTTTTTTTCTTTTCTTCTTCTCCTTCTTCCGTCCTCCTCTGGGGCTAACTATCACTAGCTATTTATAGCCAAGGAACATGCAAATCTTAAATTTCTATAAATTTTATTTTTAAATTACCGTTTGCTTTCGACGCAACTGCCTGTTTGATAAAATTTTTTTATTTTATTTTTTATTATGTATAATAATATATATTTATATAAATAAAATTAAAAACTCAATTCAGTGTTAGAAAAACCTCGTTTTAACTGCTAAAAATTAATTTTAATGACCGAAAATAATAGCTTTGACCTAAAATGACCTGAAACTTATTTTTTACCCCGGTCGACATGGTTGGACCCGTATTGACTCGGTGGACACGGTTTTGACCGAAAATGACGGTTTTGACCCGAAAACGGCCTGAAACTCATTTTTTACCCTGGTCGACATGGTTTGACCCGTATTGACTCGGTGGACTCGGTTTTGACCGAAAATGACGGTTTTGACCCGAAATGGCTTGAAACTCATTTTTTACCCTGGTCGACATGTTTTGACCCGTATTGACTCGGTGGACTCGGTTTTTACCGAAAATGATGGTTTTGACCTGAAAACTCATTTTTTTACTTGGCCGACATGGTTTGACCTGTATTGACCCGGTGGAATCGGTTCTTATGGAAAGATGCGGTTGACTCGAGAAAAATATATTTTTGAATTTTCCTTTTTCCTAATTTTTTTGGATTTTTATAAATAATAATAGAAATAAAATAACATTTGAGAAAATCTTGGTGGATCCAAAATTGGGTTACAACACATGAAAATAAAGTTAAGTCTCTTGTTAGAATCTTTAACTTGCTTAAAACACTAACAAATCAAAATGCATTTCTTCTCTTCCACTTCCACTAGCATGTCCTTTAGCTTTATCATATTTCCAGCTGCAATTGCCACAACAAGGAGAAAGTTAAGAAAGCAAAGAAGGGAGCATTAAAAAACTAAACTGGCCTTATTTGTTTCATGAAAACCACTCTCCTGGAAACAACTTTACTATGTTTGATAAACTACGAGAAACCACTTTTCTAGAAAGTGGTTTCAAACATGGAAAACACAACCCTTTTTCCAAAAGGAAAGTGTTTTCCTCTTCTTTAACAAAGAATAAACCCCACACCCTAAAGGATGAATCACCATAGAATACTACATTTGTACAGTTGCAAATCGTAGCTCAAAAATACCATAAAAAAGGAACATAAAAAAAAACCGTAGCTCAAAAATACCATAAATTACTTGGTGCCTGGATTGTGGTCTTGATAAAACTTACAATATCTTTTGCGACAAACGAAGGTCGTTTTTCATCATTTGGAGCAGTAAGCATGGATGTCATAAGGCCTCTAGTGCTTGTCCCAACAATGAAATCAAAATAATATGCAATCCTCGCGTCCTTGCTGTCCACATCCAATTTCTATGTATAGAACAATAATGAAACGAGGCTGCCTATATACATTTCTTTTGTGTACAAGATTAATAAAGGAAAATATAAGCAAGCATGTTGAGAGAACAAATTAACCTGGAGCTTTGACTCAAGAACACTTGGGACTTCACTAGAAATGATATTTCTCACTTCTCCACAATCAATGCTAAGGATTGTAATGAAGTCTCCCTAATGCTCTGGTTCACCAGAACTTCCATTCCCTAAAAATTTAACAAGGATCATAAAAAGTACAATATGGAGTACACTGTATTTAAATGTATATAACTCAATTCTTAAGATTGTCAACAAAATATCATGTTATTGGAACCGATGAAAATGCTAGCTTTGGATGGGTCTAATTAAGGGCTCATCCATATTGTATTATAATTACATTTAACGTTTAATATATATTAGATATATAAACTTTAAAAAAATTATTAAAACAACTTATTTTTTTTATGATATAGTTAAACACGAAAATAAAAATATTTTTAAACTTATTTTTTATAACATTGCTAAACATCATAAAATAATTTACTTTAAAAATATTTATTTTTTATATAGAAACTACTTTCCAAGCAGAAACTACAATCAAGGCCTAAAAACATTTTACACTGCATTTACATCAACTATTGAAATTACAAGGTCCCCCTAGGGAAAGACAAATAGATATGGAGTTGCGTTATGAGACAATTTCTGCATAAATTCTAATCGTAGATTGGGTTTTGTCAGATTCCAAGTGAAGTTTGTTCAGAAACTAAACAACATTATGGCTTAGAGGACTATTGAAAATGATGATTTATGGCATCCCTTGAAAACTTAAAAGGTGTCAAGTGCATTTTATTTCAATCCACCAAAATTCCCCCTGCATTCCCTCCTTATGTTCTGGAAAAAAAATAGTTTTAGCATTCTTTCCGCAATGAACATGCATTATTTTACAGCAAATGCATGTACCAATCCAACAACCATTTTCATTCTACAGAAACATACTCCTGCGAGGGTAAACTATACATTTCTATCAGCAAGATAGAGATCCTTGCTCAAGCTCTTAAGAACACAACTTACCATTCAACATTTTGGCTATAGTCATCAACCAGAAGATACAATCCCTCCGAATGCACTGCTTAATGGCTGAAAGAGGCCACCAAGTTTTCAACTTTTCCACCTCTATATGCAACCGATATTTGGAATGTAACCTTCTCTCTTCATCTCCTCATTCAGCAATTGGTATATGTTCTCCGAATGATGATGTGAGCTGCCACCAGCATGAAATTCATGAGCACGAGCTCCAATGTCAATCCAGCTACAGCCAGGTGTTTTAGAGACACCACACTGCCTCATCTTTGCAGAATCATCCCACCTTCTCATATTTGCATATATCGTAGATGAGATTATTGCATCTCTGGAAACAATTGAATGACCCTTTCACCAACATCTGCATTTCTACGTACGCCTCTGACAGGCACCAAGCAAAATGACCCTAACACAATTTCATCTCGTTTTCCAGGCATCTTCTTGATAAAGTCCCAAGCTTCGTTCAGAAGTCCTGCACGTGCACAAAGATCAACCATGCAAGAAAATGCTTGACTTTTGGGACCAATCCAAATGACAATTTCATTGATTCAAACAATTGGCGGCCCTCATCAACCAATCCGGCATGCAAACATGCAGAAAGTACTCTTATGAAAGTGATGTCATGAGGCTGAACAGTGCCATTATCCTTTGACATGCGTTTGAATGATGATAATGCTTCCAGGGCCTGCCCATCGAAAGCAAAAGCAGAAATCATGGCATTCCGTAAGACCTCATTTTTATGAGGCATACTCTCAAAAACCCTGAGTGCATCATCCAAGCTCCCACATTTTGCATATATATCAATTAATTCACTCGCAACGTAGACATCGTGCTATAAATCACTTTTTGATGCATGTGTTTCAACCCATTTCCCCAAATCAAGGGCCCTTATTGTGGAACATGCAGACAATACTTTAATCATTATGACTTTATCTGGATCAGGACCTGCCTCTCTTATTCCATTGAATAGTACAATTGCTTCATTGGAAGCTCCATTCTATGCACACATATGAAGTGATAGTTGAACAAAAAAAAATCATATTAACTTGAAACGCATTTACAAATTTCATATATTTGTGTGGTTTTTATTGCATAGCTGATTCATTAGGAAGAATTCAAATTTCAAGTTAGTTCAAAGGAACAGAAATAGACACAATTTCATTATATCTGACAATTACAAAATATAAAACCGATCTAATTACCATGTGATAATGGCATTCCAAGTGACAACATCCTTGTTTGGCATTGAATCAAAGACCCTCCTCGCAGATATCAAATCCCCACACTTACCATACATGACAATCAAGGCAGACCCCACATACGAGTTTACCTCCATCTTCTTCTCCAAAACAAGCCCCTCCACCCATCTCCCCAAACCCAAATCCCCACACGCCCCAAGAACATTCACCAACGTCGTCTCATCTGGCTCAAACCCCTCCTCCCTCATTTCCATAAACAACCCAATTGCCTCTTTAGCAAAACCCATCTTAAAATACCCCGAAATCATCGAATTCCACGACATCAAGTCTCTGTCACCCATTTCATCAAACATCTTCCGTGCAAACCCCATTTCACCACACCTTGCGTCCATTGTAGTCAAAGAATGATTCACATACTCATCACCACGCAAACCAGCCTTAAACACCAGACAATGACCAATCTTTCCATGAACCAAACCCCAAACATTCCCTCACGCTATAAACAAAAAAGGGTATGTGAAATTATTTGCTTTTAGGCCTAAAGGCTTCAGCTTGTAATACAATTCACCACAAAAATCATAGATTTTCGATTTGCATTGTTTTATCAGAGATAAAAGCTTTTCAGTTAGGGTTTGATGATGTTCTTTTTGGGTTTGGAAGTTGAGGTTGGAAAGAGGGAGGTGGTAGGGGGTAGAAAAGAGGTAGGTCTTGTCCTGTACTGTCTTCGGACACAACAGGCATTGCATAGATAGTTACCATCATTGTTTTGATTAAAAAAAGGTTTTTTCTTGCAACACCAATTTGATTTCTTGCATGTTCTCATGTAGTCACCAATCAATATTTGACAGATTATATGCCCGGGAGAAGAAACTCTACCAAGAAGTCAGGGTACATCTCAAATCTTCTGCATAACTTTTTGAATGATGCATTCTGAGCGTCCCTAGTTTTCAAGGCCATGATTATAGCATAGAATTTCAAAGTACTTATTTTTGCTGCTGGAATGGGTTTTATCTATGCACAGCAGCTAGGAGGCGATCCACACAGGGTCCCAATCAGTTCAAAGAGATTTGGAGCAGTGTTGTCAGTTGAATGAGGCAGAAGTATGGAAATGGCGGAGTTTGGCGAAGTAGAAGATGTAATGAGTACAGAGAATGGCTGAAATTGCCCTAAAGGTACTTCGTGCAGGAATGTCAGTTGCAAACAGCTCGCTTACTGAATTTGCTATTGGTTCTGCAAAGGGATATGCAGAATATGTTAAGTGATGGGAGAATGTCATTGCCAAGTACTCCAGAGTTGTTTAGGATATCTAGGTGGCTAATATTGCTAGCATCAGTGATGTAATTACATCTTATAACCTAAATGACAAAGGTATCGATTGCTGCTCCTGCTAACATATTTCTTTGTGATCTATTAGTTGGCAAGCTAACCAAAGATGAACAGCAGATATGCTTAGAAATATCAAACACGGAAGCTCACATAGCTTTTTTCATCTATTTTGTTATAGCATCGCTGAGTCATATCATATTTTGTTCCAATATTGTCAATTGAACCGTTTGCAATAAAAAAACAAATGCTTCTCAGTCACCTTAGTTTCTTATAGCTGTTTAAAAGGTGAACCAACCAAAAAACGAACTCAATATCACCAGAAACGGTAAACAAATCTTTCAAGGTAAAAAGGAAACTATCTTTCTCACAGTGATGTCCATGACTCAATTGTCATGAGGAAAAAAATTGTCAAGGAAAATACAAATTTGTCAAAAAATGAATGCTTGTTCAGTCATAACTGAAGCCTTCATCTTCATCTTCATCATCATCAACCTCCAACTCAGAAAAATCATTACTGCTCATGACATATAGAAAAACTAAAACTGCAACTACTTGTGTTACTAGAAAGTATCTTTTCCTTCTTCTGAAAGTTTTCTCCTCTTCTGTCCTTTCCCTCTTGGGTCGCTTCTTAGGTTTTGAGCCTAGTGATAAAAACACATGAAAATAGTTAGAAATTCTATTTGAAAGAAAAGAGACATGGATGGTACTTTTTGACCTCTTATTTCCCAATGGCTTTTATTTTTCTTGAAGCATCTTAAACAACAAATTGTTAGTTGATGATGACTAAAACATGATCTGTAGGCTGGTTTGGTTTAGTAAATCCACAACTCAAGACACTATCAGATGACCAATATAATATTCACAAGAATAAAAGATGAAAATATCTTGCCTCAATTTGAAGGACGTCTAGTTGAAGTTGATGAAGCGTCTGAAAGGAATTGCAGGACAGAAGAAGACCATGCTATATCGTATGAGATTACCATGCTCCAAGAGTGCACTTCGCAGCATCGATGATTTGTAATGGCATGGAACACATAAAAGGATAAGAGTTGAAAATATTTGACAAGTGAAGCAACAAACTCACATGCTTTGTGCCAAGACAGAATAACAATAGCAGATCACGTGAAAATCAAATAAGTAGAAACCATGTTAACAGAAAATGGTTTCAAGAGAGTTTTTAAATGGAAAAAATAAAATTGATGGTAATGTGTTTTATAACAGCATAGATTGCTGTAGTGTTCTCGAAAGAAATTAGAAGGACTTGATTGTTAGATATTTACAGCAAGGCCACATGTAATAACCATAGCGATGCTTGTCATCAGGGCATTCAACTACAGAAAGTGAATGGTAATAATGTAATTGTTTTTGCACCATCATCCCAGGTCATGTATTACCACATTTTCAGCTGTAAATAATTGTTCTCGCCATACAAATGCCAGCATTCAGCTCTCACAGGTCACAGATCAAGACAATTGGTAAAGTGACTCACAGGAAATGCTTGAAGAGTGAAAAGGAGATGCCCAAGGAAATATGCGTCCAAACTAGATGGCCTGCACAAACAGAAAAATGAAGTTGGGTGTATAATCAATGCATAGTCAAGACCTCAAACTTAAAATTTGAATTCAAAACATAAAAACCAAAATATCTTAGATGATTTCAGGTAAAAAATGAAAAATATATATATTAACAAGAAAAGAACACCTTTCAAAAAGAAATGTGTGATCCCCTAATGTGGTTGACAAAGCTCCATATGCAATTTTCGCTCTCTTGTAGATCTATCCATAAATTAAAATATAAAAAAAATTGCAAGGCCATGGTCAAGGAAAATTAACAGAAAATGAAGCAATATATAAACGGGTAAAAATCATTCCACAGGTGTATGTTTTCTAACACTAGTGTATGTGCGCAGATTTGATATCAACAAGTTGCAGAAAAATATCATACACGTTTTGATCAATATATGGAATTTGATCTACAACAGAAAGTCAGATAAGTGTTTTGAAGACAATTTTGATATTTGCATTATATATTTGAGAAAACGAACATATATGACAACATGAACAAAGCATGCACACACATTAAAAACCAGCTGCCATTTCTTGTCAATCAAAAACCAATATCCATCAAAAACAGTCCTGGTCATGCAGATCCAATCTTGAATGCTAATTACTAACTCCTTCCCTATTATTTATGACCATGGCCTTCTTTAAGACAATATGTTAGCCTCATTTATTCCGAATACTCGCCATACACCGAGTCCCAAAACACACTAAAATTCCCACTGAACAACAAAATACCAACTTTCAGATATCCAAAAGAACTCAGTTAAACGAAAGCATAGAACCCAGTTAAACTGAAAATGATCACAGCCCATCTTAACATGATCAAATTCACATCCATTCCGTGAAAACAACTCTGCTAAAGAAATGAGGTACGTTTCCTTAGTGATTCAGACCTATCAACACATAAAAGAAGAAAATGGAAACAAAGAAAACAAACACAAGGTAAACTAGCAGCAACAAAAAAAAAAAAACAAGCAGAAACCCAGTACAACAACTTACAAACATGAATAACATTAAATGAAAATAAGAACCCAAAAAAGAATACCTGAATCAGGGAAAGTGTTGTTGAAAACCAAATGGAATGGAAAGTTAGAAAATTTGAGGTAGTTGAAAAGAGGCAAGCAGATTGGACAACCAGTTGGGAGACCAAAACTGGGTTTCCTTGCAACAAGAGTATACTCTGCTCTTTCTTGAGATTCTTGCATCTCTCTTTCTCTTTAATGTTTTTTTGCTGATAATTCTCTTTTGGCTTCAAAGCTTGAGAGAGTGGAGGGTTCTCGGTTTTCTTTGATTCTTGATGGGTAAAGGGTTTTTCAGGCACCGAACAACCAGAGAGAAGACGCAGAGGAGAGGTTTTGTCTTTCTTCTTTAGGTCGTTAAAGATCCATGTCTAGTGTGGGTTAGGCCATCTTAGTTATTTTTCTTGTAAGAATAGGCTTGCTTGTTGGAACTCCCTCAATTTAGGTTTTATGTGTGGGTTTTCGAGCTTTGTTCTATGCTTTGATATCAAATTCATCTCTTCAATCCAATCATCATGCCATTGCTCAAAGCAAAGATATTCTAGAGGTCATGACATGAATAACATTTGGAAGAGTTTTTAGCATTGTTTTAAATTCTGGATTGCTTGGCGGATTGATCCGGGTGTGAATTGTTTCAGGAAAAAACTTTGTTTATCTAGTTAGAACTCGAGTTTATATAAATCCAGACATCATTCATTTAAAATACAGCTATCCACTTATTGATTATTTTTTTGAATAAAAAAATTCTAAACTATTTTATTTTAACTTTAAAAAATAAATATTTGAGTTAATTTTTCTAAACCATAACCCAATTTTTTTTAAAATCAATTTAATACATGCAGTTTTACATATTATTTTTTTATTTTATTTTATTAATTTAATATACATTTATTTTTGTTATTGTTTAATTGAATAAAAAAACATTTGTACGTGCCTGCGCAAGAATTCACACAGCTTTCCACTTTCTTTTCACCTGCGAAGCACAAACAACAATGTTTACACCATGCATATATATATGCACATAAACCCTATTTTTTGGATTTGACATTATAATATTTTTTCCTTTTCAAATAAGAAGATGTAGAAGATTTACGTCTCACTAAACTTTGATTTTGAATTTAAAGTCAGGAGTAGAAACTATACTGTCATGGGGGGAGAGAGAGTACGTGCGAGGGTTACCCGTGTCTGGCAGGGGCCTCGCCCCTCCAAAAAAATGTTTTTCCACATTTCTCAGCCCTTCCCTTACAAATATTTATAATTTTAGTATAATTTTAATCTTTTTAAAATAATTTTTTTTAGTTTGGCCCTCTCTAATTTTTTGTTCTTACTCCGCCCCTTTAGATGAGCACATGAAGCGTAAGAACAACCAAGGTTGCAGAAATAATGAGTTGGTGGTGCGGAATTAGTCTTCAAGCTGCAATCTTTTAAACATTTAGCAGCACAGCCGATCGAGAGCAGATTTTTGGTGGGAGAGGACGCATGGAAGGTAGCAAGCAAGTTGGGTAGCAATCCAAGATAGAGCCTCCAGCTAGCAGAGTGCTCATCCCCAGTACCACTAAAGAAGCTATCAAGAGAGACCTCTTCATCATCGCCTCCATTTTCTTCTCTTTTTGAGCTACTTGGAGATTCCTGTTATAATAAGCAGATTGAACTGTTCAACCCTTTACAGCACTTGTTAGGAGAAACTGCTGTAACTTCCTTACGAATTTTTGGAATATATGAAACGTATGGATTTTCCTTACACAAGCTTACATATAAGCGATTGAATCGAGGATAGAATTAATTATGGCTGAACTTATCGGACAATGCATGATCAAAGGAAAACAGAGAGGAAAGAATCATGGGGCCGGTGGCATTTTCATGCATGTATATGCACTTATGGATTTTCCTTACACATGCTTTCGTATGAGCGATTGAATCGAGGGAAGAATTATGGCTAAACTTATGACACCATTTCATGAAATAATATTGTAAGCAGTTGCTTGATTGATTCCTCTTATGTTTCCTAAAACACTTGATATGTTTCATATTATTTTAATATGGATCTATGGAAATAAATGAGAGGCCAACCTTTTGTTACCTAATATTTACTTAATGCACTGCTAAGATCAAGTCATCTTATGATCAAAAGAAAAATAGAGTCATCTTGCTTTAATTAATAAAAACAATTAAAGGAGGAGGGTTTTTTGTGTTTTCTTTTCAATTTTATTAGGAATTTTATAAAATTATTCTAAATTAATAACTTAAAATATGGTTTGATAGGCTAACTCGACTCGAGTTTTTTTTTTTTACTTAACTTTTGTTTTTATATAAACCATTCATATCTGAAGTATTTTCAATAAACCTATTGTTCCAGATCTGATTCTGTACTTTTATTAATCCAACAAGTCAAAATATTAAAAAGTTTATAATAAAGATAAGCCATTCTTTGAAAAATACAAAAGCATACAGGTCAGATCAAGAATGATCCAGGTTCAATGTTTGTCTTCCATACTGACTGAAGATTGAATTTCTACAGCAACTTGACAAATCACTATAGAACCAGGCATCATTTGCTGAACAGTCCTAATATAATCGAAAAGACCTATAAACCTTAAGCAATAGGATAGTAGGCTACAAGCAACACCATTTACATACTTGAAACACCAAAAACTGACACAAAACAACAACACCATCAAAACCCAAAATTCCTTTTTCCCTTTCTTTTCAGCCCCTCCAATTTTCTCAGCAAATGATGCGTGGTTGTAGTTTGAAAAGTAAAAAGATATTTTAATTATATTTACACATTATTTTATATAATTTATTTTTTAAAATACACTATCATTAGTAGAATATTTTAAGGTTATTTTTTTATATATATAAAATAATTTGGTATCATAGACGTGTTTTAAAAAATAAAAACCATTAAAGGATTAAATGAGTGTTAAAAAATAATATAGTCATCTTCAGAAAAAGTCACTTTTTAATAAAATAGTTTATTTTGTGATTCCATAGAAATCAAGTAGCAGTGTTATAACTCCCACGCCGTGCTTATCAATAGAAGAGATGTGGGCTGGGGAAGGAAGAAAGTCCCCTATAAATACCCCAGAAGAGTGACATCGCACAAAGCAGCAAATTTAAAAGAGAGAGGAAGGAGAGAAGAAAGAACAGATATCACAACACAAAACAACAGAGAGAATTAATTAAAAAAAAAAAACAAGAAGAAGACAGAAACAGATAAAAAAAAAAAACAAAGAAGGGGAGAAGGCAGAAGAAGAGAAGGGGAGTTCCAGAATCCCAGCCAAAAACCAGCAGCATCGCTCGTCCACAACGCCAGCGGCGGGTAAGCTTGCGCTTTTATCCCGCCCCCGCATTTTTTTTTTAATTACCCTTCTACTTTGCATGCACGCGTGAATTAAATCACGCGTGCCTGCAGGCAAAAACCATCTGGTTCTGGTCTGAACCAGTAACCGGGCCAGGTTTACTGGGTCTAGCCCAGCCCGTATGGTTGGGTTAGATCCAGCCCAAAAAAGAAAAAAATTTAATGTTGTGGCAGGTCTGGGCTTTGGGCCCATCTAGTCCAAATTATTATTTTTTTCCTAAGAGAGTGTTTTGTCAAACGTACTCTCTCTATGTATTTTATTCCCTTTTTATTTTGATATGTAACCAAATAAGTCTATTTTTTATATTAGAAAATTCTAAAATAATCTAGGAATTTTCATTGATTTATTTATGAATTCCACGTGCTTTGTTTTATTTTTTTTTCTTTGCATATTTGTTTTTTTTTTATATATGCTGCATCTACAGGCTTTTATTGCTAAACGCAAGCCTATTATGCAATGTCTTTTTTTTATTTTTTTGTCAAGAGCAAATAAAAAAAAGGAAAAAAGCAAAGAAAAGAATTGTTACTTATTCATTAAAAATTGAAATTTTGCAAGCTTATTCACTAGTGCTAATTCAGGTAAGGAATATCATAATTTTTGGGTTATATAATATTTATCAATGCTAGAGTTGAAAATATTTATAAATAAATATTCACTGACACTAGAATCAGGAATATTATATGAAAAAAAGGACAAATTCTTAGCAATTTTAGATAAAATCAGCAATGCAACATGCCTCAAATAGGATATTTAAGAGATGATAGTATCTTCTCTTTCGCGTAACTAGTCTTATACTATAAAAATTTTATTAACCAATTAGGATTTCTAGTAACTATAATATTAGCTAACGATTTCTTGAACTAGAATTTTTCCCTAAAAATGAAATGTTAAATATTTGTTTGTTTTCAATAAATTAAAATTAAATTTTTAATTAATCACTACTATGAAGTACTGATGGAACAATGCTAGGTTAGGAAGCTCACTTTGCGTGACGACAACGGATATAGAAGACTTGCTACTTTCTTTATGGAAATAACATGTGGAAAATCATGCCTTAATTTTGATGGCGATGGAAAAATCAAACGGTATCGTTAATAAAATGAACCACAAATGATAATTTTTCTAAAATACTTCTTGTCATGACAATAAGTCTTCTTCTTCTTCTTCTTTTTTGTTCTTTCTAAAGTACTTATCAGTATATTTTTTGTAACACAATCAACAAGTAACATGGGAATAGGAATTTGCAGTTTAAGATGGATATGTGAGACTATTGTCATCTATAATTTTTCCACGATATGGGTCAGTGGGATGATTAGTGAAACCATTGCTATCAAGCGTTTTACCTACTAGATGGGTCCGCGAGACCATTGCCATCATCCATTTTTCTTCAAGATGGGTCCGTTGGATGTTGCCATCATGCATTTTTCCATGAGTTGGGTCCGTTAGACCATTGCCACCATGCATTTCTTCCTAAAAGATATCCAGATTAAAAGTGTAAAGAGATTATTTATATATAATGTGACTATTAAGTATGTTTTTGATACTGTGTTGTAAAATATTTTTTAAAAATTCTGTTTTTCTACGGGACGGTCCGTCAGACCGTTGCCATCATGCAGTGTTTTTCTACGGGATGGGTCCGTTAGCTTGGCAAGTCCTCTATAAAAGCCTGAACCTCCTCGCTGCCCTTTGCAAGAGATTGTTATGTTGTAACAATTGATCAGCATTTATATTTGATTAAGATGGGGCTGTTCCTTCAGATGTTGATGGTTTTAGTGATGATGGCTTCCGTGCAAGGATGGCTGCCTCTTGGTTGCTAGGGGGAAGAGAGAATCGCTCCGTTGCACCTCAAAGATGCTCTTAACTATCCCAATGGCACATCCCTACCCTCCTGGATAAAAGGCCACGCCCACTGTTGTGATTGGGAAAGTATTATCTGCAGCAGCAGTACAGGTCGAGTCACCGCACTCGTTCTGACAGCACAAGGATCAGGAACTGGGAGATTGGTCCTTAAATGCCTCTTTGTTTCTTCCTTTCCAAGAACTCAACGCTCTTTACTTTGTCAGATAATCGTATAGCTGGTCGGGTTAAGAACAAATTAAGGTTTGCTCTCGTATTACAAAATATTTAGAAGTTGAAATGCGATTAGTTTTTTGAAATTAATCATATAAGGTGTTGTTTAACAGAAGAAAATAGAAAACATATTTTGATTATTAAAACAATAAAACATGATTTGTTGTTTTTCTTTTAATTCTTACATTATTAATATAATCATACAAAACCAGACCGTAACAATTACTTGAGATATAACTGCTTTGATAGTAGTTGTTGCACGTATACGGCGTCACGACGATCGTCCATTCTCGTAATATATCTAGCAAATATGGAAAGATAAGGAATTCTTGTTTTTTATCAGTGAAAGGAGATAATGAGAGTCGTCACCTAGTATTTTGATCACTGAGAACCCTGACTGGTCTCAGAGATCGAACATGGAAACTTGTTGTATAAAGGGAAGATATTAGCACCCTAAATATGCCCTATATAAGGTAGGTTGCATTGTTTAATTGTCTAATAAAAAAATAAGGTCTTGTCATGGTCTGTCTAAGGTTTAAGAAAAGTCCTTTTTCATAAGGAAATCCTAATCTTATCGGATAAAAGCCTAAATGTTCTAATGTTTATATAAAAGAACTATCTTTTTAATATTGAGAATATGTTTTACGTATAAATTCATAATCTCAGATACTAAAAGAAAATAAAATATTTTTTGGGTGTTTTTTGAAATATTAGCTTAGTTCTTATGACTTTAATAAACTGGTTATTAAAGCTAAAATGCATGTTAAAACATATATTTTATTGAATTTTTGATATATGAAAATACGATATTTTAAAGTTTTTTTTTTGCTGGAGGAAGGTCACAAGTCTCTGTATCTTCTCTGTGTCTCTGTTTTTCACCCCCTGCCTCTTCGACACTGTGTTGTGGTCTTTATAGGGCAAGAGAATGCCCCTTCATCTCTCCCGGGATAGTGTGGAGATTAGCACGGTCCTGTCATGCTTGAGAAAAACAAATGCCCATTACTGGACTGTTAGGGGCACATTGTGGAGGAGAGATACTGGATAGAGACGTGACCATGATCTATTGCCGTTTCTGCTGAATCGGTGGGATGAAGCCTGAAGGAGATGAATAGTTTGCGTTGAAACGGCGTTGTTTTCACCTGAAAAGGCTATTTTAATTTTTCTCCTAGATCAATTGCAATTGAAACCCTGTTGCCATTTACAAAAACAATTTTTGGTTTTCAATTTAATTAATTCATTCTTTACTTAGCTATTTAACTCTTAATTATTTTAAAATTAGCTTTGGAATAATTAATTAACCCTCCGTATCACCATTTATTTATTTTGGTTCTTTAACTTTAATTTTTTATAATTTTGATTAAAATTAATTTTTCAATTAAATTCTAAATTTTATTAATTAAACTAATTTAAAGTTTACTTAAGTCCTCAAACTTCTCAATTCTTTCAAGTTTTGACCAAATTAACTTTTAAATTTATAATATTATCCTTATTAGTCCTCAAATTCCCAATTTATGTTATTTTGATTCAATTTTTAAATTATTTTTTAAAAAGAAAATTAGATTATGACACATATATATCAGTAGTTTAAAGGAACCGATTGATTTACATATCAGATTACAAATCGATAGAAATCATGGTTATTCTATAAGACTGCCAAAAACTTTCAAGATGAAAGTTATTTTATAGATGGTTAGTTTGAAATGTGAATCATATTGTTTATTCTTACTAGGATATAATTAGGGCTTTTTACCTGTTCCGGAAGCTCTGTGAGCAATCTCTCTGCTATCAATATATATATTTTTCACTTCATTTTTTCCTTGGATTCCTTCTCCAGGAAAATTTTGAAATTCCACTAGATCCTCAGGCTTTGGTTCCACTGAATGCCACCTTCCATAGTCGACTAGCACAGCTGCCATTGGATGACTTGATTTACTCTCGATGCTTGATACCCTGAGAAACTTGCATAAACATTACTTGCCAGTGAAGAGTAAAGTTCGCCAAAATTGAAGAATTATAGACCTAGTCTTTATTGAACATTGTTCTTTATTTCACTTTATTCATCTATATTTCGATAACAATTTTACAGGAACACAAGGACCTTTTATAGACCCTTGTACAGACTCCTAACAGAATAGGAGATAAGCCTCGTAAGTGATAGACATAGTATATAACAGACTAACGTAGAGTTCTTAATCACAACTACTTAGGAGATAACTATAACAATCTTCTACAGTCTTTACCAATAAAGCAATGTGTATAAGCTGATATCATCGCAGAGATGTTGGAAATATGTGACAACAAATTCACCTCTTGTTATGGTACCGGTTTTGTCGAAAGCCATTGCCTTAATCTTGCCCAGTGTTTCAAGATAGTACCCTCCCTTTGATCAGAAGACCAGCTGTTGCTGCCCTTGTAAGTGCACAAAAAGGTTGCAACTGGTGTAGACAGGATAAGAGCACATGGACATGCACTGACGAAAACAACCAGTGCTAAGTAAAACCTGTGATCACGGTTATGAACTCGTAATGCTAATGGAATCACTGCTACGCCAGCCGGCATGAATATCACCGCTGCAAATCTGAACAAAAAAATGAAAACTTTCCCACAAAATGAAAAAAATATGTTAGTAATGTTTTTTTATTAGAAAAAAAAACTTAGATCCTGTGAAAGTTAACCCGGTCTCTAATTAATTAATTAATTGAGAATTTGAGCTCCTTGGAAAAGTTGTTTATGGACTTTTGTTTTCCGGAGAAAACTCCCTTAAAACCCTTGAGGACCACCTTCTCTAAAATATCTGTCTTTGCCTTAAGTCAGGGGCTCTGAGATTTTACTCTGTAATTTTAATGTATAGCTATCAATGACCTGAAACATGCAAATTAAAATTCAAAGTGTGCATTGAATTTCTTGTCAGTTTACACCTTTCTGTGGTGTTTCATCTTTCCATTGATTGAAGAGCGTCTAAAAGGAAAAACTGAAGAGGCAAAAGTTCTGTTGTACAGTGAAAAAGAGCATGAGAAATACACAAAAACAGAGATGCATGAATCCTTCTCCACTAGCGGCTCTCGTCCATCGGATCATTGTGGTTTCAAGACTGATGCCCAATCATTGCCCTCTTTGTTCGATTCCTCAGACCTTTTGGAAATTGCATATTCCATATAAAAGATGCCCCGGGGGCAAGTCTGTGCAAGGGCATAAGGGGACGGACGATTTGACAAGGGCTGAGGGGTGGGTGAGATGTTATGTTAAGAAATGATTTTGGAAAATTTCTTTATATTTGTTGAATAACTAAGATAGGAGTCTTGATCAAGGTAAGAACATAGGCTCTCCAAGACAATGGACCAGAAAGAGAAAAAGGCTCCTTCTGCTACACACTGACTCTTAGTCTCAAAGAAGAAACAATTACTTGGCTCTATATCCTTAGCACATCAAACACTCATTTGCACATTGCTGCACTCCTCGGTCATGCCGAGTTTGCCATGGTGGTGATGCAATGCTGTCCTCATTTACCACTTTTTGTCTTTCTGCTTATCAGACACATACATGCTTCATTTAAGGAAACTATCTATACACAACCGCGCTAAGTTATTTCTGCTTCTGCTTCTTCTTCTTTTTTATAATAGTCGACTATTATTATAGAAAGGTCGGGGCAAAATTAGGGGCTAGCTAGCATAAAAGAAAAAACGGAGGAAGGGGGGAGGAAGTAATAACATATCCAACCTTTTGAGCCTATTTGCTATAACGAATCTCTAAACAAACCAAAACATCTGTACGTAAAGCTTTTTTTCATTTGTGTTCAATGGATTGAGAGTCGGGAAAGGTGTCATTAAGTTCGGTATAGCTTAACGGCTCAACTTGATAATACAAAAAATATTTTATTTTCAAATTAGATTTTATTAAATTAGTTAGGAGTTAACCGATTAAATTATATTAATCTATAAGGTCAATATATGATCTAGTTAAAATCCAAGTGAAACTAGATTTTACTTTTCAAATATTTTTTAAAATGACTTTGTTATAATTCTTTAAAAAAAAATATCTTAAAAAAATATTATTTTAAATTGAATCACTCAATCTATTACTTGAATAAGTTTTATAAGTATAATATTAATTTGATGGAGTCAACTCTCACTTTAGTTTTTTTAAATTTCAATCAAGTTAGGTTCGGATTAATTTATCAATCTTGAATCTAATTTAATAATGCTGAGTAAAACAAACAATATCATAGAAAAAAAATTGAATTGCATAAAAGCAATTAACCGAAAACTTGTATTCTTCTTATAAAGTAGCCCAATGTCAGTTTTTTTTTTATTATTATGGAAAAAAATGAATAAAAGGTTGTTTTTATAAAAAACAAACAACATCTAGGAAGCTCACTTTGCATGACAATGATGGATACGTATGACTTGCTACTTTCTTTATGGAAATAACATGTGGATGCCTTAATTTTGATGACAACGGTAAAATCAAACAATATCATTGATAAAATAAATCACAAATGATAATATTTCTAAAATACTTCTTGTCATTGTCATGTCAACAAGTCTTCTTTATTTATTTATTTATTTTTAAAGTACTTATTAGTAGTTTTTGACAATCAACAAGTAAAAAATGGATGCAGTGTCAGATGGGTCTGTGAGACCATTGCTATCTACATTTTTTCCACGATGTGTGTTAGTAGGATGGTCTGTAAGATCATTGTCATCTGTATTTTTTTCCACAATATAGACCCGAGGGATGGTCCATGAGACCATTGCTATCAAGCGTTTTTTGTTTTTTCTACGAGACGGGTCCATGAGACCATTACCCCCATAAGCTTGAGAAGGGATAACATGTTTTAATTTCAATTTAGTGTATAAAAAAGAATTCAATGCTTAAGCATAAAAAATAAATCTCATGGACCCGCCGATTCGTTTAATGGAAAATGGACCTTAGATTAATATATGACGCATCTTTCAATGGAAATTTAAATGCTTTACTAGAATTAGATACTCTCTTTCTCCAATATCTTTTTTTTTTGTATTTGTTTTCTGGTTATATTTAATTTTTTTATCAATACTCCTAACGTAAATTGCTATGTACTTTGAATCTTGAAGGATTGAGAGATGAGAGACAGAAAAGAAACAAAGACAAGACAATTCAGAAAAAGAAGAAAGAACAATAATGAGAGACAGATGAGAGAACAAAAATGGAACAGTGTTTATTAACTAAATAAACTTTATAATTACTAATATTAAAATCAAAATATGTACATATTGCAAATATTTAAATATATATAGCTTAACAACATTAATCAACTCTTAATATCTTTCATTTTATATATATTAAAAGTAAATATTAAAACCTATTATATTAGTTAGTTATAATTATTCTAACTAATTCATGTTTATTTTGGTATTGATGTCTCTATTTATTTACAGCCGGAGAAAAGAAACGTCACTTCCTTTTATTGTCTTTTCTTGCTTAGAAGATAAGGAATGCGAATATTCAGAGCTGTTTGAGTATCACCCATTTTAGTAGATTTTTATTTTTCTTATATTAGTATACCAATTTTTTTTTATTATATCAATTAAATGCTTTTTTCTTGTTTTCTCCGATGGTGCGACGTTGATCAAATGAAATTGAGTTTGGATTTTCCTATAGTATAAATAATTGTTTTGATGAATAAATAATTATCTCTCCATCAAGTTTTTGCCCCACCACTAAGATGGCTCAATGTAGAGACAAATTTGGTCCATCTTTTGGTTTCTAATTCCACGGCTTTGGTTTGATTTATTTTTAGTTATTCTCTGTATATCTTTGTTCCTTGATAGACTTTTCTTGGATATGAGTCCAAATCAAGTCAAATTCAAGAAATGTTGTCTAATTGAGTGTAGTTGGATACAGTCTGGCTGATGGGTCATTTTTACTGTCAATAGATGTATTTTAGGATTCAAGAAAATTCAGAATAAAACTATTAAATTCATCTTCTCGTCAAGTAAAATATGTGTGCTTAAAGGAAAAGAAAAATTAACCATTTAAAACTTCAATAACTGAGACATCTTAGAATATTCATGTTAACTTGTCTTTTTTTATGATGTGGACCTCAACCTTGTAATGTCATGTATGTAGAGTTCAAACCAAGTCAAATTCAAGAAATGTTGTCTAATTGAGTGGAGTGGAATACAGTCTGGCTGATGGATCATTTCTATTATCAATAGAATAGACGTGCTTTAGGATTCAAGAAAATTCAGAGTAAACCTATTAAAAGAAAAATTAACCATTTAATACTTCAAAAACTAAAACTTCTTGGAAAATACCTTGACATTGATATATCATGCATGTGGAGTCCAAATCACGTCATATTCAGATAGAGAAACAACGACAGTAGTTGAGCAGGAACATCCTCATACTAATTAACCCATGGACACTCAAGAAGCCACTTCCAAAATATCATAGTTGTTGTTATTGTTGGGAGGCGAACCCAGCTCCTCCGCCACCACTTGTTGCTCGACCACAGCAAAAATCTATTGTTATTTCTTTATTTTCTTGGTGACGTGGTTTGGGCTCTGTTTCAAAACAAAACATGCATGCACGGCATAGCAAGGTTGAGGTCATCATATATTATAGAGACAGGCAAGTTTAGCTTGAATCTTCCACGAACTCTCGGTTCTTGTACTCAGCAATTGGCGTCGCGTAATAGCAAGCAAGCAAACAACCCTTGTTTACTACGAGAGAAAATTAGCACAAGAAGAACACGATGAGTTGACTGCCTAAATCAAATCCCAAGACCTCTTGTCACCCACTATCATAAACTAAAAGAAAACCTCTCAGCCCTTGTATCTTGGTAATCCTGCTACCACACGATTCCACAATTAATTGTTTTTTCCAATGGATAACTCTTGAATCATCAAGTAGTGAAACACAGGAAGAGTCAAGAAAGTGAAAAATAATCTAAGTGCGATGTGAGATGGGTCCGTGAGACCATTACTATGAGGAGTTTCTTCAAAGGGATGATAAGAGTCCGTGAGACCATATTGCTTTGTAATACACACACATGTATGTATGTATTTGTATTTGTATTTGTATTTGTATTTGTTTTCATCAAGTGATTAATATGTATAATTCAATGGGTATAATTCTTAATGCTAAATGGCTGTGTATTTAGAATTTTGATGGATTGAGAGATAGGGGATAAAAAGATAGACAAAGCAGCTTCGAAGAAGAAATTAAAAAAAAAAAAGAACAAAAGTGAGAGCGAGATGAGACAACAAAAATTGAACAGTTTTCATTAACTAAATAAACATATTTTAGAAGTTGACCCGATTAAATTAGGTTTTTTTAAATCCGGTCTAGCTTAACGGGTCAACTTAATGGTACAAAGAACTTAGTATTTTACTCTCAAACTAGGTTTTTTAAAACTAGATAGGAGTTGACCCGATTAAACTATATTGATCTATTAGGTCAACATATGGTCTAGTTAAAATCCAAGTGAAATTAGATTTGACTTTTTTTAAAAAATATATCTTAAAATAATATTATTTTAAATTAAATCATTCAATATATAACTTGAATAGGTTTTATAAGTATAATGAGAGACAAAAGAGAAAGAAAGATAGATAAAGCAGTCCCCAAAAATAGTACAACAAGAAATAATAGTGAGAGATAGATGAGAGAACAAATATGGACAAGTTTTTATTAACTGAATAAACTTATGTTACAAAGTTATAATTATTAATATTAAATTTAGAATACATACACATTGCACATATTTAAATATGTTAAGTGGTTTAATAAATTAGATTTTGACTGGGTTGACTAGGTTGTGGATTAATTTATTTGGTTAATCAAGTTTGATTGAGTCAATTCTCATTTGAGTTTTTTAAAACTTGAATCAAGTTAGGTTCCAGATTAACTTATCAATCTTGAATCTAATTTAATAATGCTGATTAAAACAAACAACATTGTAGAAAAAAATAATTGAATTGCATAAAAGCAATTAATCGAAAACTTGTATTCTTCTTGTAAAGTTACCCCATGTCAGTTTTTTTTTAGTGGAAAAACATGAATAAAAGGTTAACAATAGGAAGCTCACTTTGCATGATGGAAACATAAGACTTGCTACTTTTTTTATGGAAATAACTTGTGGAAAATCATGCCTTAATTTTGATGGCGAAGGCAAAATCAACCATAAAATGAACCATAAATGATAATATTTCTAAAATACTTCTTGTCATTGTCATGTCAACAAGTCTTTTTTTTTTTTTCTAAAGTATTTATCAGTAGTTTTTATAACACAATCAACAAGTAAAAGATGGATGTGGTGTTAGATGGGTCTATGAGACCATTGCTATCTACATTTTTTCCACAATATGGGTTAGTGGGATGGTTTGTAAGATCATTGTCATCTGCATTTTTCCCATGATAGAGGCCAGTGGGATGGTCCATGAGACCATTGCTATCAAGTGTTTTTTGTTTTTTCTACGAGACGAGTCCATGAGACCATTGCCCCATTAGCTTGAGAAGGGGTAATATGCTTTAATTTCAATTTAGTGTATAAAAAAGAATTAAATGCTTAAGCATAAAAAATAAATCTCAAAAGTTAGAATGCAATCTCCGATTAGTTAATGGAAAATGGACCTTAGATTAATATATGACACATCTTTCAATGGAAATTTAAATGCTTTACTAGAATTAGATACTCTCTTTCTCCAATATCATTTTTTTGTATTTGTTTTCTAGTTATATTTATTTTTTTTATCAATATTCCAAACGTAAATTGCTATGTATTTTGAATCTTGAAGGATTGAGAGATGGGAGACAGAAAAGAAAAGGAGACAAGACAATTTAGAATAATTAAAAAAAAAAAAAAGAACAATAGTGAGAGACAGATGAGAGAACAAAAATGAAGCAGTTTTTATTAACTAAATAAACTTTATAATTACTAATATTAAAATCAAAATATGTACATATTGCAAATATTTAAACATATATATATATATATATATATATATATATATATATATATATAGCTTAACAACATTAATCAACTCTTAATATCTTTCATTTTATATATATTAAAAGTAAATACTAAAACCTATTATATTAGTTAGTTATAATTATTCTAACTAATTCATATTTATTTTGGTATTGATGTCTCTATCTATTTACAGCCGGAGAAAAGAAACATCACTTGCTTTTATTGTCTCTTCTTGCCTGGAAGATAAAAAATACGAATATTCAAAGCTGTTTGAGTGCCACCCATTTTAGTAGATTTTTATTTTTCTTATATTAGTAAACCAATTGTTTTTTATTATATCAATTAAATACTTTTTTCTTGTTTTTTTTCATGGTGTGACTTTGATCAAATGAAATTGAGTTTGGGTTTTCCTCCGGAATAAATAATTGTTTTAAGAAATACATAATTATCTCTCCATCAAGTTTTTGTCTCACCACTAAGATGGCTCACTGTAGAGGCAAATTTGATCCATCTTTTGGTTTCTAATTCCACGGCTTTGGTTTGATTTATTTTCTGTCATTCTCCAAATATCTTCTTCGTTGATAGACTTTTCCTGAATATGGCCTTCCAAATGAAAATAGAATAAAATTTGATTTTTTTTATTTAAAATTATTTTTAAAATTTTTTGATATATTGATGTTCAAAATATCAGTATCTTATCAATCATATAAATTTTTTGATATACTTTCACTTTTTATTAATTTTAGCATATAAACTTTTATTTTCTCATATCATTGTTCCTATTTTTTGTATCATATCAATCATATATTTTCATAAAAAGTCCATCGGTTTTCATGTTTTTCCGATAATGTGATTTTGAAAAGAATTAAATTTTAATAAAAAAAATAGGTATAAAATTACTTTATAATGGAGAAGATATAAATGGAGAAGTGCTGTGTACGTAGAAAGCAATTTTTTTGTTTTTTTTTTTATTTCTAAGATTTCTAATTGAAAGGGAACGTTATACTGCTAGTGATGTTGATGTGATTCCATTGTTTTTATCTTCTTTCTTGCTTTCTGAAACGACTTGGTCAGGTTTTATTAAATTTTTAGTTTTCTCCTTGAAATTTTTCAATTTCATCTTCAAAGTTTAGTTTGTGACAATCGCCTTCTATAATTTCCATGCTTCATCCATTTATATAAGTAATTGTAACACAGAATATATATATATATATCTATCTCAGTAGGAAAGTATGTGAACCTTCAAGTGCCACCCATTTTATTACAAAGACCAGATATTTGTACATCGCTTCACCACCGTGAGTTATATTTTTTTTAATTTACATGTTTTTTATTTAAAAAAATTAAATGAAAAACAAATACACACAAATATAATCAAATATATTTGTAATGGTGGTTCATTCCATGGGGTGGGTCCGTGAAGTCCTTTATAAAAGCCTGAACCTCCTCGCCAGCTGCCCTCTATAACAAATATTGATCAGCATTTATATTTGATATTAAGATGGGGCTATTAATTCAGCTGTTGATGGCGTTAGTAACCATGGTTTTCTTGGAAGGATGGCAGCCTCTTGATTGCTTGAAAATAATTTTTTTTTTAGTTTAAATTATTAAGATGGGGCTATTATTGTTACTTTTTATTCAATAAACTATAATGCTAATAAAAACTCCTTTTGTTTTGAGAACAAAGAAAAATTACATAATTCAAAAAACATATTTTACTTTTATAATTTTATTTATTGTTTCTTTTTGTTAATATTTATTTTTATTATCTTATAATTGACTAAAAATTTCCAAAATTTTCTTATATCAATGTTTGAGAAATATCACTAGTTTTAACTATCCTTAATTTGTTACAATAATATAGGTAAAACTAAAAACAAAGTGAAGAAAATAGAACATAAACTATAGTTTTAACTACCCACTAATTAATTCCTTGAGGAGGAAGAGTGGGAGATTCTCAATTTTTTGAAAGGCTATCTTGGAAATCCCTTGAATTTATTCATACCAAATTTAAAATTTAGAGAAATTAAATCTATAATTTACTTATAAATAAATTTTATTGTTAATATTCTTATTACTCCACAGTTACTTTATATAAACCTTACATTTATTCGAGAAATCAATGTAAACAATATGGTCAGACACGGGTTTATCAAGTACTTAAATAGAAGAAAAAAAATCAATTACAGTGCTTGAATAAAAAAGGATATAAAGTATAAGTATTTTATATATCTTTATTGTTCAGAAATTAAAAATAAAATAAAATCAATCCAAACTCATCTAAAAAAAATTAACTGTGACATCATCATCCTAATAATAAAACTAATGAAAATATTTTATTCATCGGATTTTGTGAGTATAAGTATTCAAATTGAAAAAAAAATATTCAAGTTTCTGGTACTAATGTCTCCATCCATTTACAGTTGGAGAAAAGAATACTTGTTTTTATTGTTTCTTCTTGCATGCAAGATAAAGTATGTAAATATTCACAACTATTCGAGTTCACCTATTTTAGTAGATTTTTATTTTTTTATATTAACATATCAATTTTTTTATTTTTATATCTGTTAAATACCTTTTTTTTCTTATTTTCTTTGATGGTGTGACTTTGATCAAATGAAATTGAGTTTGGGTTTTTCTCTAGAATAAATAATTGTTTTGATAAATAAATAATTATCTCTCCATCAAGTTTTTGCCCCACCACTAAAATGGCTCACTACGGTAACAAATTCGGTCCATCCTTTGGTTTGATTTATTTTCTGTCATTTTTCGAATATCTTCGTTTCTTGATAGACTTTTCCTGGATATGCCCCGGTTGGCCAAATAAAAATTGGATAAAATTTTATTTTTTTATTTAAAATTTTATTTTTATATATTTTTTAATTTTTTAATATGCTGATATCAAATATATTTTTTAAAAATAAATATCATATTATTTTAATATATTTTTAAGCAAAAAATACTTTTTAAAAATAATAATTATTTTTTTATTTGTTTTCTGGTTATATTTAATTTTTCATCAACATTCCTAAGGTAAATTGCTATATATTTTGAATCTCGAAGGATTAAGAGATGGGAGACAAAAAAAACAAAGAGAGACAAGACAGTTCAAAAGAAGGAAAAAAAAGAACAATAGTGAGAGAGAGAGAGAGAGAGAGAGAGAGGAGAGAACAAAAGTGGAGCAACTAAATAAACTTTATAATTACTAATATTAAATTCAAAATATGTACTTATTGCAAATATTTAAATATATCATGTGGTTTAATAGAAATGATTTTTTAAAACATATATAGCTTAACAATTAATCAACTCTTAATATCTTTCATTTTATATATATTAAAAGTAAGGATTAAAACCTATTATATTAATTTGTGAATGTATTAACTCGGATGTGAATTATATTTTTAAAATGGTTTTTTAAAAAAAAATCTATACACTACAACTAACTTAAGAAAGAGTCACTATCCTTGAGAAAGAGTCACTATCCTTGATTAAAATACTATATTAAACAGAAGTAGTATATTGAAAAAACAAATTTTGCTGCTGACTTTTTTTAGAGTTTTAGCTCCAAATCTACCGTATTCGACAGAAAGATATATCAATGGGTTAGATTGTATATAAATTGAAAAAGTAATTAAGTTTTTTATCCAAATAACTTTAAGGATGCACCTCTAATTATATTAATATAATATATTTAAAAAAATTCCCTAAACTACTATATTTCTCCAACAGCGAAAATATGTGGTGGCAATCCTCCAATCTCAAGAGTACACGAATTAAGTATTTTATAAGTACTTAGCCGTCATACATTTTTTTCTCCTCAGGATGGGTCCGACAGACAATCCTCCATCATGCATTTATGAGTTCGTGAGACCATTGCCATATGCGCTTTGGTCCCCGATAGCGTTGCTTTTCCTTGAGATGAGCCCGTGAGACCATTTCCATCATGCGTTTATGAGTTCCTTAATTAAGAAGGGATAATATACTTTAATTTAAACATATTAATGTGGTATAATAGAAATGATTTTTATAAACAAGTATGGGAATGATAATATTAAAAATATTATTGTTTCAATAATTGAGAAACAAATTAAAAAAATTATAGTTTTAATAGCAAGCGAGAAAAATCACTAGTTTTAACTATTCCTAATTTGTGACAATAATATAGGTAAAACTATAGACAACGTGAAGAAAATTGAACAATCTAAGCCGTCATGCTTTTTTTAGAAGTACTTAGCCGTCATGTTTTTTTTTTCCTCAGGATGGGTCCGACAGACAATCACCATTATGCATTTATGAGTTCGTGAGACCATTTCCAACCATCATGTGCTTTTTCCTCAATAATTGAGAAACAAATTAAAAAAAACTATAGTTTTAATAGCAAGCTAGAAATATCACTAATTTTAACTATTCCTAATTTGCGACAATAAAGATATTTTATTTTATCAGATTTCATGAAAATAAATATTCAAATTGAAAAAAAAAAACAATTGTTGTCCAAGTTTTTGGTATTAATATATCCATCCATTTATAGAATACCATCACCTATTTTTATGATTTTTCTTGCTTAGAAGATAAGATATATGAACATTCAGAGCTATTCGAGTGTCATCCATTCTAGTATATTTTATTTTTTTTATAGGTTTTATAAGTATAATGAGAAAAAAAAAGATAAATAAAGCAGTCCCCAAAAATAGTACAAGAAGAAACAATATGGTTATGGCAACAAATTGGAAAGGGTTAACACATGGATTGATTTACTTAGAGATTAACTTATCAATCTTGAATTTAATTTAATAATGCTGATTAAAACAAACAATATCGTAGAAAAAAAATAATTGAATTACATAAAAGCAATTAACCGAAAACTTGTATTCTTCTTATAAAGTAACCCAATGTCATTTTTTTTTTATGAAAAAATATGAATAAAAGGTTAACGCTAGGAAGCTCATTTTACATGACAATGATGGATACATAAGACTTGCTACTTTCTTTATGGAAATGAAGAACAAATGATAATATTTCTAAAATACGTCTTGTTATTGTCATGACAATAAGTCTCTTTTTTTTTTCTTTTTATAGTTCTTATCAGTTTATTTTTTATAACACAATCAACACGTAAGATTGATAGGAATTTGCAGTGTGAGATGAGTTTGTGAGACTATTATCATCTGCATTTTTTCCACGATAGAGGCCAGTGGGATGGTCCATTAGACCATTGCTATCAAGCGTTTTTTGTTTTTTCTACGAGACGGGTCCATGAGACCATTGCCCCATAAGCTTGAGAAGGGGTAATATGCTTTAATTTCAACATTAATAAATAACTCTTAATATCTTTCATTTTATATATATTAAAAGTAAATATTAAAACCTATTATATTAGTTAGTTATAATTATTCTAACTAATTCATTTTTATTTTGGTATTTATGTCCCCATCCATTTATAGTTAGAGAAAAAAATATTACCTACTTTTTATTTTTTCTTCTTGTCTAAAAAATAAGGTATATGAAGATTCAGAGTTATTCAAGTGCCAACCATTTGTTTATATAAACTATTTTATTCTCATCCAAAAAATATTAAAAAGTAAGAAAGAAAAGCCAAATTAATCAAAATAAAAACAGAAAATATGACAAAATTTAAGATAATTAATTTTTTCTAGAAATCCTAAAATTCTATCCACTTAAATTCTCATTCATCAACAATAACGTATATTCAAAGAAGTGATCAATGGTGTTGAAAAAATAAAATAAAATAAAATACTTATCATTTTTTTTTAAGGTAAAAAAAAATATTTTATTTTTTCATGAATTTAAAGGGAAAAAATATTTAATATAAACTCTTATCATTAAATTAAAAAAATATAAATTTTACACAGCTCGTCTGTATTATACGAGAGGTTGAAGAATGAAGCCCTGTCGAGTAAAAAAATCCACGCGAGCAATACTTAATACGAGAGGATGAAGAGGACACTGCCGTCCTGCTTCTTTTTTCCACGAGATGGGTCCGTTGGATGGTGCCATCATGCATTTTTTCCATGAGTTGGGTCCGAGAAAACATCTCCATCATGCAGTGTTTTCCACGGCATGGGTCCTAAAATTCTAGAAATCCTAAAATTCCGTCCACTTAAATTTTCATCCATCAACAGTAACGTGTATTCAAGTGACCAGTGGTGTTAAGAAAAAAAAAATACTTACAATGTTTCTTTAAAGGTAAAACATCAACTAAAAATTATATTTATTTTTTTACAAACTTTAAAAATAAAAAAAAATATTTAATATAAGTTTTTATCATTAAATAAAATTATTTGACACAAATATAATTAATGTTAATGGTTTAAATTAATATCAACAACACAATTTCTTTTTCACAATTTCTTCCCTGAACCACCTATCACTGCCCTTAAGGAAATGTTGATCAAGCACACAATTAACAACCTACAACTGTATGAGTATTTTTCCAAATTTTTCAAACCGTTTCGGGCATTTTTTTTTATGAACTCTATCGTTGTTTTATTTGAGACTTGTCGTTCGATTTAAAAGAAAATGACTTCATAATATATTAATTTTTAAATTTGTTATTAATTTTTTATTTATTCAATCTTTTTAATTATAATTTTAATTTTAAAAAATTAATTCAATTATATCCCTATCAAATTTCAATGTCAGCTCTAATGCTTTCCGTCTTTTTCATGCTTTATTTCAACTAACTTAATTCTCCTTCTTTTGTTTTTATCATTCTTTAAATAACTATTTTAATATATTCTTCAATTATCATTAAAAAAATGTAACCACCGATTAATTAATGTAAATGCAATTAAATGCTTTATTATAATTGCTATGTACTATGAATTTTGATGGATTGAGAGATGGAAGATAGAAAGAGAAAGAAAGAATGACAAAGCCGAAAGAAGAAGATGAAAGATCAAAGGGGAGGGAGAGAGATGAAAAAACAACAGGTGTACCAATTTATTAATATTAAATTCAAAATACATGTTGCAAATATTTAAACATTTCATGTGGTATATTTCAAAATACATATTGCAAATATTAAATTCATAATAATTATTTTGATAGATAAATAAAAAAAAATTTATTTGATTGAAAAAAAATCCTTCATGTTATTATCACATGAAACTATTATAAAATCATAGATTGTATATAAATATCTAGATATTTTCTTAATCTCCTTTCATTATTATGTTTATTCATTATCATTAAATTCATTTAAATTTCTTAAAGTTCGTTTCAATTTGTATGTTTTTATGACTTTTAAGCTTATAAGTTATTTTGATTGTTATTTATTTTATTTGAGATAATTTATAAAATTATATTTTTTTTTCAATTTCATTATCTTTCAACTTTTTAATTTGTAAGATTTGTTTCTTATTATTTTAATAAACTTAAAAGAGAATATTAATAAGTTATTTTAATATTGATTGGTATATTTCTTGTATTTAAAGAGAAAAGAGCTATGAATTTAATCTAAAAACTTGAAAACTTTCCCAAAAATTATTTTATTCTAAACCCTTAATATTTTATACAAGTTTTCAAAATAAAATTTATATAATTGTTTAATAAACATCACCGCTTTAAATGAAAGTCTTTTCAAGATGGGGCTGTTGGGGGGTCTAAAAGCCTAAAACTCCTTTCATTTGCAAGAGAGAGTATATAAAAAATTTTAGTAATAACTAGATTTGTCACTCATGCTTTACCGTGGTAGAGTAAAAAAATTCTGATGTCAAAAAATACTAGGTAAAAGAAAATCTAAGTCCTGAGTTATTGGTTTAAGTAATAATCCAAACAATACTAATAGAAAAAAAAATTGTAAAAAATAATAAAGCAAAATTAAAAAAAAAACATAAGCTTAAAAAAAATAAGCAAACTCAGGTGAATTTTCTAAACCTGGTCTAATATCTAAAACTTGCAACTCGTTAAATTCTAAACTCAACTTTAATAAAAAAGATTCACTCCAATCAATTTAATTTTGAACAATGAAATCATTGAAAAATATTAATAAAAAAAACTTGCAAAATTAAAAAAAAAAATAATGAGGATAAGATTTGAAAGAACAAAATCCGAGAATGAAATTTGAAAAAAAAACTATTTTAAAAATGATTGTATATAAAATAAATAACAATTAAAAGAGTGTAGATAAAATTTGAAAGATTAAAAAATTATAAGGGGTTGAAATTAAAAAAACATTTGTAATTTGATAAATTATTTATAGATTAAAAAATAATAAAAGGTGAAATTAAAAAAAAACCTATAAAGGGTTAACTCAATATAATCAAACCTCAAAAAATTATACGATTTTTTATTCATGATAAAATATATAATCTTACTCTCGAAGCTTGATTTGTTGTTGTTTTATAAGGACAAATTTATAATTATACAATTATAGTGAATAGTAATATATAAATATATACACTTAAAGTTTAATTCTTTTTTATATATAAGAAAAAATTCATAACTATACAATTACATTGAATACTAATTTATGAATTGATAAGCACTAACATAACTTAATATTTTTGATAATGATAATAATTGATCAATATTTATATTAAGATGGGGCTATTAATTCACATGTTGATGGTGTTAGTAACAATAGTTTTCTTGGAAGGATGGCTGCCTCTTGGTTGCTTGAAAATATACACTTTTTTTTAGTTTAAATTATTAAGATGGGGCTATTATTGTTACTTTTTATTCAATAAACTATAATGCTAATAAAAACTTTTGTTTTGAGAACAAAAAAAATTACATAATTCAAAAAAAATATTTTACTTTTATAATTTTATTTATTGTTTCTTTTTGTTAATAGTTATTTTTATTATCTTATAATTGACTAAAAATTTCCAAAATTTTCTTATAATAATGTTGGAAAAATATCACTAGTTTTAACTATCCCTAATTTATGATAATATTATAGGTAAAACTATAGACAAAGTGAAGAAAATAGAACAAACTATAGTTTTAACTACCCACTAATTAATTCCTTGAGGAGGAAGAGTTGGAGATTCTTAATTTTTTAAAAGGCTACTATTGTATTATTTACCTTGGAAATCCCTTGAATTTATTCACATCAAATTTTAAATTTTGAGAAATTAAATCTATAATTTATTTATAAATAAATTTTATTGTTAATATTCTTATTACTCCATAGTTACTTTATAGAAACCTTACATTTATTCGAGAAATTAATGTAAACAAATTTATGGTCAGACACTAGTTTATCAAGTATTTAAATAGAAAAAAAAAAATCAATTAGAGTAGAAGATATAAAGTATAAGTATTTTATATATCTTTATTGTTCAGAAATTAAAAATAAAATAAAATCAATCCAAACTCATCTAAAAAAAATTAACTATGACATCATCATTCTAATAATAAAACTAATGAAGATATTTTATTCATCAGATTTCATGAATATAATTATTCTAATTGAAAAAACAAATGACCATGTTTCTAGTATTGATGTCTCCATTCATTTATAGCCAGAGAAAAGAACGTCACTTGCTTTTATTGTTTCTTCTTACTTGCAAGATAAGATATGTGAATATTCAGAGCTATTCGAATCCATCTATTTTAGTAAATTTTTATTTTTTTATATTAACATACCAACTTTTTTTATTATTATATCAGTTAAATACCTTTTTTTCTTGTTTTCTTTTATGGTGTGACTTTGATCAAAAGAAATTGAGTTCGGGTTTTTTCACTATAATAAATAATTGTTTTAATAAATAAATAATTATCTCTTCATCAAGTTTTTGCCCCACCACTAAGATGGCTCACTCCAGTGACAAATTTGATCCATCTTTTGGTTCGATTTATTTTCTATCATTCTCCGAATATCTTCTTTTCTTGATAGACTTTTCTTGGATATGCCCCGGTTGGCCAAATAAAAATTGGATAAAATTTTATTTTTAATTTTTTTAATTTTTTAATATGCTAATATCAAATATATTTTTTAAAAATAAAATTATATTATTTTAATATATTTTTAAGTAAAAAATACTTTTTAAAAATAATAATTATTTTTTTATTTGTTTTCTGGTTATATTTAATTTTTCATCAACATTCCTACGATAAATTGCTATGTATTTTGAATCTTGAAGGATTAAGAGATGGGAGATAAAAAAAAAACAGAGAGACAAGGCAGTTCAAAAGAAGAAAAAAAATGAGAGAGAGAGGAGAGAACAAAAATGGAGCAACTAAATAAAC
Organism: Populus deltoides; assembly: GCA_015852605.2. Lineage (NCBI taxonomy): Eukaryota > Viridiplantae > Streptophyta > Magnoliopsida > Malpighiales > Salicaceae > Populus > Populus deltoides. The sequence continues at coordinate 1,351,154 of CM027587.2, read as the reverse complement.
TTTATAATTACTAATATTAAATTCAAAATATGTACAAATTGCACATATTTAAACATATCATGTGGTTTAATAAAAATGATTTTTTTAAACATATATAGCTTAACAATTAATCAACTCTTAATATCTTTCATTTTATATATATTAAAAGTAAGTATGAAAACCTATTATATTAATTTGTGAATGTATTAACTCGGATGTGAATTATATTTTTAAAATGTTTTTTTTTTAAATCTATACACTACAACTAACTTGAGAAAGTCATATTAATCAGGATCATAGAGTACAAAAGAAAATATTGAATTGCATAAAAATAATAAACCAAAACTTATATTCCTAAACGTTGACCCAAGTGAAGTCATCTTTTGGAAAAACATGAATAAAAGGTTAATGCTAGGCACCTCAAGTCAAGTCTTCTCTATGGATCCTTAATTTGTCCCTGAATAAGCTCACCTCTTTTGTGCTTCATGAGGTTCCAAAAGCTGAGAATATTCATCTTTTCCAAAGCTGAGAATATTCGTCATCATTAGGTATACCAACTTCCATCCTTGAGAAAGAGTCATTATCCTTGGCTTATATTGAATAGAAGTATCATATTGAAAGAACAAATTTTGCTGCTGACTTTTTTTAGAGTTTTAGCTCCAAATCTACCATGTTCGACAGAAAGATATATCAATGGGTTAGATTGTATATAAATTGAAAAACTAATTAATTTTTTTATCCAAATAACTTTAAGGATGCACCTCTAATTATATTAATATAATATATTTAATAAAATTCCCTAAACTACTGTATTTCTCCAACAGCGAAAATATATGGTGGCAATCCTCCAATCTCAAGAGTACTAGAAATAAGTATTTTTCCTCAGGATGGGTCCGACAGACAATCACCATCAGGCATTTATAAGTTCGTGAGACCATTGCCATATACGCCTGGGTCCCTGATAACGTTGCTTTTCCTCGAGATGAGCCCGTGAGACCATTTCCATCATGCATTTCAATCATTGAGAAGGGATAATATACTTTAATTTAAACATGTTAATGTGGTTTAATAGAAATGATTTTTATAAACAAGTATGGGAATGATAATGTTAAAAATATTATTGTTTCAATAATTGAGAAACAAATTAAAAAAAACTATTGTTTTAATAGCAAGCGAGAAATATCACTAGTTTTAACTATTCCTAATTTGTGACAATAATAAAGATAAAACTATGGACAACGTGAAGAAAATGGAACAAACTAACTACCCACTAATTAATTCCTTGAGGAGGAAGAGTGGGAGATTGTGAAAGGCTAATATTTTACTATTTATCTTATAAATCCCTTGAATTTATTCACACCAAATTTAAAATTTAGAGACATTAAATCTATGATTTATTTATAAATAAATCTTATTGTTAATATTCTTATTATTCCATAGTTACTTTATGGAAATCTTACATTTATTCTGAAACACTAGTTTATCAAATAGAAAAAAAAATCAATTAGAGTACTTGAATAAAAAAAATATTAAATATAAGTATTTTACATATCTTTACTTTTCATAAATTAAAAATACAATAAAATCAATCCAAACTCATTTTAAAAAAAAAATTAACTATGACATCATCATCATTCTGATAATAGAACTAATAAAGATATTTTATTTATCAGATTTCATGAAAATAAATATTCAAATTGAAAAAAAAAACATTTTTATCCATATTTTTGGTATTGATATCTCCATCCATTTACAGAATATTGCCATCTATTTTTATTGATTTCTCTTGCCTGGAAGATAAGGAATGTGAATATTCAGAGCTATTTGAGTACCACCCATTTTAATAGATTTTTATTTTTCTTATATTAGTATACCAATTTTTTTTTATATCAATTAAATACCTTTTTCTGGTTTTCTTTGATGGCGTGACTTTGATCAAATGAAATTGAGTTTGGGTTTTCCTCCAGAATAAATAATTGTTTTGATGAATAAATAATAATCTCTCCATCAAGTTTTTGCCCTACCACTAAGATAGTTCACTGTAGAGACAAATTTGGTCCATTTTTTAGTTTCTAATTCCACGGCTTTGGTTTGATTTGATTTGATTTATTTTTTGTTATTCTTCAAATATCTCCGTTCCTTTTTAGACTTTTCTTAGATATGCGCTTGATTTTTTTATTTAATTTTTTTATATATATTTTTAATTTTTTTGATACGCTGATTTTAAAATATTTTTAAGATAAAAAATATTATTTAAATATAATTTTAAATAAAAAAAACTTTCAAAATTAATTCTAGCCAACTTTAAATACCATTTTTTATTCGGCTCGCCTACCGTTCAAATAGAATTTTCAAAAGAATTCAGCTTGCCAAATAGAATTTTCAAATCATACATTGCCAAATAGAATTTTCAAATCTAAATTGAAGCTTGTCGTTGTTAACTATTTCATTTTCACTATAATTAATTGCTTTATCACGTTGACGCCAGCAGTCAACAACTATCTAACATTCCCTTGGCATCGAATTCCATGCCCTTGCAAAATATCAATTGCTCCAGTGCCTCTCTTGCAATAATTAATTTTATTTTCCCCCAAACACATGTGTCATGTATCGAGATAATTAATTTAATCACAAAAAAAAAAAAAACAAATAGATCCAACTACCACGCCATTCCACAATTAATTTTTTATATTATAATTTAGTGTTATGTTAATCAGGCAACATTTAATTACCATGGTATAAAATACAAAAATAGTGGGAACAGAAAAACATTTTATGTATTTTTTATTTTAAAATTATAAATTTTTCTCTAATTTCACTCTAAGACTATTGTAAGAAAATATTTATTTTAAATTTATCTATATTTTTATAGTTCAAAAATTAAAAATAAAATAAAATCAATTCAAACTCATCTAAAAGGAGTTATTTAAAAAGGAGTTAACTGTGATGTCATTATTTTATAACAAAACTAACGAAGATATTTTATTAACCATTTCATAAAATCAAAAGTTTTTAAATAAAATAAATTTATTGCCCCGTAAGCTTGAGAAAGAATAATATGTTTTAATTTCATCTTGTATAAAAAAATCTCAATTTAGTGTGTTAGAATGCAACCACTGACTAATTAATGGATAATCGACCTTAGATTAATATATTATCATTTTTTATTGTATTTGTTTTCATATTTAATTTTTCATCAAGTGATTAATATGTATAATTCAATTTTTAGTTTGCTCCTTGAAATTTCTCAATTTCATCTTCAAAGTTTAGTATGTAACAATTGCCTTCTATATATATAATTTTCATGCTTCATCCATTTATATAAACAATAGTACCACAGAATTATACATGTCGCATGTCCCCCACGCGGTGTTGATGGCGATTTTTCATTATGTTTGCTTGATTTGGTTCTTAGAAGTTGTCATCTAGTATTTGATTGAAGGTTACTAGGAAACCCGGATGTACTGGTCGTTGTCAGAGATTTGAGGGTAAGGGACTGGTTGTGGCTAGAGAATGTATTAGCACCCCTAGCGCACCCTACCTGAGGTAAGCTGCTTTGCGGTTTGATGTGATTTGAAAATTTAAAATATTAGTCAAATTCTTAAGACTTTAATAAATCAGTTATTAAATCCCAAAATAAATATAGAAACGTGTTCTTATATTTTCACGGGAAATACAATATGATTTTATTTATCCTTGAGATATTTAACCATATTTAAATTAAACACTTAATTTTTTTTGTCTGTTTTTTTAATTTTAACATTAAAAGAAAATATTCATAACAAAAAAATACTAAAACACACACTAACATCACTTTTTTTTACTATACTCACTCTATTACATGTTTACATAATAAAATAAACTAAAAAACATTTAACAGAAATTTAAATACATGTTCAAATATCTAAAAATTACAAAAATAGGTTCCTAAAAAGTCCAGGAACTGTGGAGCAGTGGCGGCAAAATTTGTATATTAAAATTATCATTTTTCATATATACATGAACGATTATAGCTTAAAAATGAGTTCTTTTTTATTTTGATCCTCCAAATGTTTATGGTTGGTACGTCATTACATCAATTACTTTCACTTTTTATTAATTTTAGTATATAAACTTTTATTTTCTCATATCATTATACCCATTTTTTGTATCATATATATCAATCAAATATTTTTATAAGAACTCCATCGATTTTCTTTGTTTTTCTTGATAACTTTGAGTTTAGGTTTTTTGGGGAAAAGTTCCGTCCAAAATAATAATTATTTTGATAAATAAATAATAATTTATAATTAAAATAAATTTGTTTATTTGATCGGAAGAAAATCCTTCATGTTACTATCACGTGAAATCAATTTATTTGCTTAAGAAGAACATACTGCAACTATATAAGTTATTTATTTATCTATTTTAATGAAATATAAAGTAGTTTTTAATCTTGTGATATATTTCTTGTCTTTGAAGAGAAAATAGCTATGAACTTAATCTCAAAACTTGAAAACTAATATAAAGACATTAAATGATCATTGAAAAAAATAAAAATAAAAATAAAAATATAATCCATCCTCAATATTATTCGAGAAAATAGTGAGTCCTTGCGGAGTAAAGAAATATACGCAAGCAATACTTAATAATATCAAAACGAAAACGAAAGGGATTGTGATGAAGATTGAAGAGTAACTGCCGTCCTATGCCATCATCCATCAAGCATTTTCTCCCTCATGAGGTGGGCCCGAGAGAACATTTTCTTCATGCATTTTTTTCCTAAAAAATATTCAGATTAAAAGTATTATAAAAAGAAAGTACTATAATTTCCATGCTTCATCCGTTTATATAAGTAAAGAGTCACACAATATATATAAATAAATCTCAGAGTTTATTTTTTAAAGTTTATATAAAATATTTCATTCTCATCCAAAAAATATTAAAAAATAAGAAAGAAAAGCCAAATTAATAAAAATAAAAACAGAAAATATGACAAAATTTGAGAGAATTAATTCTTCTAAAAATTCTAAAATTCTATTCACTTAAATTCTCATTCATCAACAATAACTAATATTTAAAGAAGTGATCAGTAGTGTTAAAAAAAAAAAACTTGTCATATTTCTTTTAAGTTATTTAGATTAAAAGTATTATAAAAAGAAACAAAGAGATTATATATATTGAAGATAAATGTTAATTGAATGAATTCAGATATTATGAATTAGGTATTAAAATAAAATAAAATAAGTTGTTTTTAAAATATTTTTTTAAAATTAATTTTAATATCAATATATCATAACGATAAAAAATATAAAAAAATAATTTTAAATAAAAAAATTATTTAAAAATAACACGATTTCAAATTTATTCTCAAACAAGTTTGTTAAAACTAAAAAAAATAGTGTTTAGGAGGAAAACTATATTAAAAAGTTAGTGTTTAGTAGGAAAAAATACTGTTGTGATTGGGAAATGTTGGGTAAAAGCACAAATATTTGGTTTTTTAATAGGAGCTGGAAAAAAAATATTAATAGGATTTCGGCCAATTGAAAAATTAAGAAAAAAACAAGAGAGAGAGGATGCGACTATGAAGTGGAATTTCTTTTTTTTAACCATAAAAATGAAGCTTCTAACTTATGTGGCTGCCTGCTAAGTGGCCGTTGCCATCATGCAGTGTTTTTTGCACGGCATGGGTCCGTGAAGTCCTCTATAAAAGCCTTAACCTCCTCGCTGCCATTCGCAACAATTAATATTGTAATAGTTGATATATATATATATTAAGATGGGGCTGTTCCTTCAGGTGTTGACGGTGTTAGTGATAACGGTTTCGCTGCAAGGATGGCTGCCTCTTGGTTGCTTGGAGGAAGAGAGGATCGCTCTGTTGCACCTCAAAGATTCTCTTAACTATCCCAATGGCACCTCCCTACCCACCTGGATGAAAGCTGACGCCCACTGTTGTGATTGGGAAGGTATTCTGTGCAACAGCAGTACAGGTCGAGTCACCAGACTCTATCTTTTGAGCGTAAGGAATGAGGAGCTGGGAGATTGGTACTTAAATGCCTCCTTGTTTCTTCCTTTTCAACAACTCAACGCTCTCGACTTGTACGGTAATCGTATAGCTGGTTGGGTTGAGAACAAAGGTTTGCTCTCTTAAGTATTACAAAATATTTATATTAGTTTTATTTTTTTTAGAATTAATCAAATAAAGTGTTGTTTAATTAGTATCATTTTGGTTCTCCACAGTAAGTAATTCATCGAAGAAAATATTTAGCAATAAGGTGTTGTTTATTTCCTTACATTATTAATATAATCACACCACCACAACAGATATTATTACATTATCAATATTATTATAATCATGACATCATCAGTGAAACAATTACTTCTCTTACTTTCACTTTCACCGCCTCAACCTCTTTACATGGAGTCCCTGTAACAATTACATGCCTCTTCATCGATCCTAATTAAATTACTCCAATGATATCTTTTTTTTTTTCCTTACATGAAGTCTTAATTTATTTATTTTTTATATAGGTGGTTATGAGTTATCAAGATTGAGCAATTTGGAAATCCTTGACTTGGAATCTAATCGCTTCGATAATAGTATTTTATCATTTGTGAAGGAGTTTTCATCTCTTAAAGAATTATATTTAGGTGATAATAGACTGGAGGGAATAATAGATTTGAAAGGTTAGTTTTTTTATATACTTATCTTTTCTCTATTAAATTCAATTAAAAAAACACAATTTATGTGGTGTAGTGAATTAATTAACTATTATTTTTATAAATATCAAGAATCTCTGAGCAACTTGGAGGCATTGAGTTTGGGCGGCAACAATATTAACAAATTGGTAGCCTCAAGAGGTAATTAGTAACACATGCACATTACCTACCTGACTGGTAGCATCATGAAGATATTATCTATTCAATATTAATCATACGTTTCTTCCCTAACTAACTTGCAGGTCCAAGCAACTTGAGGACTCTATGGCTAGAAAATATCACAACCTATGAAAGTAGCTTCCAGTTACTGCAATCATTACGAGCATTCCCAAACCTCACGAAACTTTCTCTGGGATACAATGATTTTAGAGGAAGAATATTAGGTGACGGTAAGTTTACATTTTACATATAGTGATGTTTATATATTTGAGATTAATTCAAAAATTCAATTTGCTACTTTTAAATAAACAGAGTTCCGAAATTTAAGTTCATTGGAAGGTTTATATCTAGACTGGTGTTCTCTAGATGAGCACTCCCTTCAAAGCCTTGGAGCATTATCTTCTCTAAAAAATCTATCATTGTATGCTCTCAGCAGCACTGTATCTTTTGGAGGTAAATTAACCGTTCTGTTTTTTTTTTTTTTATGCCCACTACAATTAGATGTGTCTATATAGAATTCATCTTTTATGTTTTAGCAACCCACTAAATAAGTTTTGGAGAGAATTAAATCTCAAGTTTAGAAATTAACTCAATTTAAATTTTTATTATTCTAAAAGTCTACCATCCATTTAATATCAACAATATTTCAATTCAATTTTGGTCCTCTCTTAGCACCATTTCAGTGTAATGTAAACACAATGATAATATATATAAAAAATTTATTTAATGAAAAAGTAAAGGAGAATAAATTAACAACGATGTTTTTCTTTTTTCCTTTTTGTCAAACGTATCAAAAATCCTTCTTTTACTTGGACTCTATAATTTCTACACTTCCCTTCCCATTTTTTAGTTTTTTTTAGCCATAATTCATTAGTAAAGAATTATTGTATTTAATAACCTCTTAGGAGAGTTGAACAAAGAAATCACGGGAGACTTTGTTTATATACACGTGGACTTTTTTTTTTTATCTTTTTATATGTGGACCAATCAAAATAATTTACACTGATAGATTGATATTATAAGATATTATTATTTTCAAAACCATAAAAAAAAGACAACTTGAGTGTTTTAAATATCTTGAAAATTATAAAATATGAAAATATAAAATAAAGAATATTATTTTCTAAATTTACTATGACATATAAAAAGCAATCTAGAGAGAGAGAGAGAACGGTCCAAGTCTTATCAATCTATAGAAAGAGAAAGAATTAAGAAAGAATGTTAATAACACTCATTAATGTCGTGAAGAAATTTATTTTCTCTAAAGAATATCAATTTAATGTAGATAAAGAATATATAACCCATTTTCCTTAGCTGATAAAATATTTACTTGACCGGAATTAAGACCATCTTGAATTCTACCAAAGAAACATCTCGCCAATAAAGCATTTTCTTAAAAAAATATATATGGAATTAAGAATATCAGTTTTGATAGTTTCACTTATACTTTCCTTACATTTCAACAAAATATATATGGCTTTTTCTAAAAAACAATTATGGAAAAAATAATAGTGTGATATAGGTGGATTAAATTATAATATTTTAAACTTGAACTTTTATTTTATTTGTATAGAATTTCTTTTTTTAATAGTAATCTGGAAAATTAAAAAAATTAGGAACTAATTATGAGTCAATTAAATTAAAAAAAAACTCAAAAAACATAAGGAAAAAGGCATAAAAAGTACACTACCCAACCAATAATTGACTAGAACCACGTGATGCCCACCACCGGAACTAGCAACTTATTAGAAATTTGCTTACTAGAGCAAATTAACCAATAAGAGAGAATTCAATTTCAAATTTAGAAATCAACTCAATTGAGATACTTATTATTCATTCTATAAGCTGCTTCTTGCTACCTCTTTCATTGCCTTTATAATTTTAATTGTTTCTACGTTAATATAATTTCTTCATTGTGGTAGGCTTATTTAATCTCAAGAACTTGGAACTCTTAGATTTAAGTTCCAATACTCTCAACAATAGCATTATTCAAACCATCGGTAAGGTTGATGACTCTTACTCTCTCTTTCTCTATAAGTTGTATATTTTTCAATAGACACTCAGAGTTTTAATTTTTCCTAAATTATAATATGATCAGGCCTATGCGACTTAAATCATCTCCAAATCCTATATCTAGAGGACAATGATCTCAGTGGCTTCTTGCCTCCATGTCTCGCAAATTTGACTTCCCTTCAACGACTAGATCTCTCTTCCAATCACTTGAAGATCCCTATGTCATTGAGCCCATTATACAACCTTTCAAAACTCAAGTATTTTGATGGATCAGGTAATGAAATATTCACAGAAGAAGATGATCATAATCTGAGCCCAAAGTTCCAGTTACAGTCCCTCTCTTTGAATAGTCGTGGACAAGGTGCGAGAGCATTTCCCAAGTTCCTTTACCACCAAGTGAACCTGCAATCTTTGGATCTTACAAACATCCAAATAAAGGGAGAGTTTCCAAATTGGTTGATTGAGAACAACACATACCTACAAGAACTTCATTTAGAAAACTGTTCTCTTTCGGGTCCATTCTTGTTGCCAAAGAATTCTCATATGAATTTGTCATTCCTAAGTATATCCATGAATCACTTCCAAGGCCAAATCCCTTCAGAAATCGAAGCTCGTTTGCCAGGGTTAGAAGTTTTATTTATGTCTGACAATGGTTTCAATGGAAGCATTCCTTTCTCGTTGGGTAACATTAGCTCGCAAGCGTTCGACCTGTCAAACAACAGTTTGCAAGGGCAGATCCCTGGATGGATAGGGAATATGTCTTCTCTTGAATTCTTGGACTTATCAGCGAACAATTTCTCTGGTCGTTTACCACCTAGATTCGGCACTTCTTCAAATTTGAGATATGTTTATTTGTCTAGAAATAAGTTGCAAGGGCCGATCGCAATGGCATTTTATGACTCCTTTGAGATATTCACATTAGATCTTTCCCATAATAATTTAACTGGTACAATTCCAGAATGGATTGGCAGGCTATCTAACTTGAGATTTTTACTCTTGAGTTATAACAATCTTGAAGGTGAAATCCCAATTCAATTATCCAGGTTGGACCACTTAACCTTGATTGATCTTTCTCACAATCACCTTTCTGGTAAAATCCTCTCTTGGATTATATCTACTCATCCTTTCCCTCAACAATACAATTCTTATGATTATGAATCCTCATCACATCAATCTTTTGAGTTTACAACGAAGAATGTATCCCTTTCTTATAGAGGAAGCATTATCCAGTACTTAACAGGAATTGATTTCTCATGCAACAATTTCACAGGAGAGATTCCTCCTGAAATTGGAAACCTCAGCAAGATCAAGGCGTTGAACCTTTCGCACAACAGTTTGACTGGACCAATTCCACCAACATTTTCAAACTTAAAGGAAATAGAGAGCTTGGATCTTTCCTACAACAAATTGGATGGAGAAATCCCACCTCGACTTACTGAACTATTTTCTCTAGAAGTTTTTAGTGTGGCTCACAATAATTTGTCTGGTAAGACTCCTGTGAGAGTTGCACAGTTTGCCACGTTTGATGAGAGGTGCTACAAGGACAATCCTTTTCTTTGTGGAGAACCGCTACCCAAAATATGTGGTGCGACTATGCCACCGTCACCAACGCCAACTTCAATAAACAATGAAGATGATGGCGGCTTCATGGATATGGAGGTTTTCTATGTGAGCTTTGGGGTTGCATACACCACAGTGCTGCTAGTGATAGGTGCAGTTCTTTATATAAATCCATATTGGCGACGAGCTTGGTTTCACTTTATTGAGGTGAGTATCAATAATTGCTATTATTTTCTCGTGAACAATCTTCCCATTTTATCCAAGTTTGGGTTTTCATAGCCTTGATGGTACCAAGACTTGGTGCATCGTTGTGTATTATAGTTTTAAGATTTAAACAAGTTTAAATGCATGCTCATGTTGTATTAATTTATACAATTCCATTCGGTTTCGAGGGTTTTTATACAGCGGGGGCTTTTCAGTTCCATGAGTTTTTACCTCCCTTGTATATTACATTATTACTAGATTTTTACGGATGATCAATTCAAATTTACAACATAAATATATATCCAAAAATATTTAATATTAAAGGGAATACATTCCAACACAAATATCAATTCAAATTTATTTTACTGATTGTATATAAACTTGTGAGCACTTAGATAATTTGCTTGATCTACAACTTCAGTAACTGAGAGTATTGAGCTGTCTTAGATTGAGTTTCCCAGCTAATATCAAAGGGTAATGTCGAGAACGAATCCCTTCAGGGCTGACCCTTGCCCATATGGCACTCCCCGGCCACTTGAAATGGATGACCACCCGGTACTGAGCAAATTAATGAATCAAAGCAGTCTCGAGATTCCACATAACAATTCATCTCCACTTCTGAATACTCTAATCTCAAACGTCCAGCATATGCTGCAATGCTTGATTAAAGTCATTTGATTACGCTTAGACTAGGTATCGGATGTTCCAAAAGTGATGTACAGAAAACTAGAAAACCTTAGCTTTCACCTGGAGGTAAAAAGAATAAAATTAAACCTCCTCTAAAAAAAACTAGCAAATGAGAATTACAAGAATAATAGATCCAATTAGACATTGACAAATATCCAGTGAAAGAATACATGAAAATAAAGTTAAGTCTCTTGTTAGAATCTTTAATTACCTCCACCTCCACTTGCTTAAAACACTGACAAATCAAAATGCATTTCTTCTCTTCCACTTCCACTAGCATGTCCAGCTGTAATTGCCACAACAAGGAGAAAGTTAAGAAAGCAAAGAAGGTATCTTTTTATGATACAGAAATAAATAGTAATTGCTATCTTTTTTGCTTTAGTAGGTTTTTAAATTTGATATTTTTTTTTCATGATTTCATTTTTCAAAATTAAATTGGTTAGAAATTAAACTTCTTGATCAAGCTCAGGTCCAAGATTTCATGGGTTACGGGTTTTAGAGATTTGACCAAGTTTAGGAGGTTTGCTCAGGTTTGCTTAATTTTTTTTAAACTGATGTTTTTTTTTTTAACTTTTTTTCTTAAAGTTTTGCATTGTTATTTTTTTTGGTTTGACTTCTATAGGTTGAAGCTTCATGACTAGAGTCACCGGTTTTAAAGGTTAACAAGAGTTGATTTTAGTTTTTTTTGTTATTTTTAAATCTATTTATTTTAATTTCATCATTCAAATATATTAAAAATTAATCTTTGTGCTTTTTTCTCATTTCCTTTCAAGTGGTCCTTTTCTAGTTATTTTTTTTTGTGTGATGTTATCCCAATCTTATATTTATTACCACGAAGTTTGTAAGTCAACCTAGTTCAACTTAATTTTTTTCTTGTTTTGTTGTTTTTTTCACTTTCTCTCTTTGATATTGGGTTTTTTATACTTCAGATAGACTCTGTAACGATTTTTTTTGTTAATTTTTATTTTTATTATATTTTTATACATATTATATTATTTAAATCATTGCCAATTTGAGAGAGGACACTGTTTTGGTCAGTGTCCGTGCACAACGGTACTGATGTATCTCGGTTTTTGTTAAATGGGGTGCCATATATGGATTCTAAGAGAAATTCTAATAATCTTTTTGTTTCTAATTCAATGGAAGAGATTGATATCACCTAGCAGTTTTTGATTTTTTTTTATTAACGGAGTTTAACGATCTATTCCATTTTCATGTTAATTTACAGTTATTCAAATTCATCTGTGCATGTCAAATGTAATCAATTTTGCATTGGTTTTTGTCTTTTGAGAAGCATTTGGCACAGCGGGAATGTTCGTGGCCTGATGCCTTTATTGAATAAATTAAGTTCAATTGTACTGTAAAGACCCGAGATCTTTACAATTTTGATCCTTCGAATCTATCTGAAATTCAAGAATGCCAAGTCCTGGAATTGCTCACTGCTCGAGCTGTGAATTGATGATACATTAGCTTCATCTATATAATCAAGGCTGTTGACTATAGTTTTGCTGAGACATTAGTAATTGATGGCCATTTTTTTGTTAAGAGTAGTATATATATATAATACTCAACCATATTCAATTCCTTGCTGATTTTAACGACTACTGTCATCAATCCCAGCCTCTCTTGGTTCACCATAGCTAATAAATTTGTTCTCCAAGTTCATCCAAGAGTCGAGACTAAATGCTATGCAATGTAACCGCCAAAACACATTTGATTCAACAACAAAGCTGGTCTCCTTCAATATTCCAATAAATTTAGTTCAAGATACATCAAACTTTAACTGAAATTTTCAAACAGAAACCAATCTCACAGACTAGTAAACCAACTCCAACCAAGAACACACACACGCATTAAAAACTAAACTGGCTTGTTTGTTTCATGAAAACCACTCTCCTGGAAACAACTTTTCTATATTTGATAAACTACGAGAAACCACTTTCCAAGAAAGTGGTTTCAAACATGGAAAACACAACCCTTTTTCCAAAAGGAAAGTGTTTTCCTCTTTTTAGCACCGGAAAACACTTTCCTCTTCTTTAACAAAGAATGAAGCCCACACCCTAAAGGATGAATCACCATAGAATACTACATTTGTACAGTTGCAAGATAGAGATCCTTGCTCAAGCTCTTAAGAACACAACTTACCATTCAACATTTTGGAAGTAGTCATCAACCAGAAGATATAATCCCTCCGAATGCACTGTCAATGGCTGAAAGAGGCCACCAAGTTTTCAACTTTTCCACCTCTATATGCAACCGATATTTGGAATGTAACCTTCTCTCTTCATCTCCTCATTCAGCAATTAGTATATGTTCTCCGAATGATGATGTAAGCTGCCACCAGCATGAAATTCATGAGCACGAGCTCCAACGTAAATCAAACTACAGCCAGGGGTTTTAGAGACACCACACTGCCTCATCTTTGCAGAATCATCCCACTTTCTCATATTTTCATATATCTTAGATAAGATAACCGCATCTCTGGAAACAATTGAATGACCCTTTCACCAACATCTGCATTTCTACGCCTCTGACAGGCACCAAGCAATGACCCCAACACAATTTCATCTCGTTTTCCAGGCATCTTCTTGATTAAGTCCCAAGCTTCGTTCAGAAGTCCTACACGCGCACAAAGATCAACCATGCAAGAATATGCTTGACTTTTGGGACCAATCCAAATGACAATTTCATTGATTCAAACAATTGGCGGCCCTCATCAACCAATCCAGCATGCACACATGCAGAAAGGACTCCTATGAAAGTGATGTCATTAGGTTGAACAGTGCCATTATCCTTTGACATGTGTCTGAATAATGATAATGCTTCCAGGGCCTGCCCATGGAAAGCAAGAGCAGAAATCATGGCATTCCATGAGACCTCATTTTTACGAGGCATACTCTCAAAAACCCTGAGTGCATCATCCAAGCTCCCACATTTTGCATACATATCAATTAATTCACTCACAACATAGACATCGTGCTGTAAACCTCTTTCTAATGCATGTGTCTCAACCCATTTCCCCAAATCAAGGGCCCCTATTGTGGAACATGCACACAATAATTCAATCATTCTGACTTTATTTGGATTAGGACCTGCCTCTCTCATTCCATTGAATAGTACAATTGCTTCATTGGAAGCTCTATTCTGTGCACACATATGAAGTGATAGCTGAACAAAAAAAAATCATATTAACTTGAAACGCATTTACAAATTTCATATATTTCGATTTGCATTGTTTTATCAGAGATAAAAGCTTTTCAGTTAGGGTTTGATGATGTTCTTTTTGGGTTTGGAAGTTGAGGTTGGAAAGAGGGAGGTGGTAGGAGGGTAGAAAAGAGGCAGGTCTTGTCCTGTATTGTCTTCGGACACAACAGGCATTGCATAGATAGTTACCATCATCATTTTGTTTAAAAAAAGGTTTTTTCTTGCAACACCAATTTGATTTCTTGCATGTTCTCACGTAGTCACCAATCAACATTTGACAGGTTATATGCCCGGGAGAAGAAACTCTACCAAGAAGTCAGGGTACATCTCAAATTTTCTGCATAACTTTTTGAATGATGCATTCTGAGCGTCCCTAGTTTTCAAGGCCATGATTATAGCATAGAATTTCAATGTATTTATTTTTGCTGCTGGAATGGGTTTTATCTATGCACAGCAGCTAAGAGGCGATCCACTCAGGGTCCCAGTCCGTTCAAAGATAGTTGGAGCAGGGTTGTCAGTTGAATGAGGCAGAAGTATGGAAATGGTGGAGGTTGATGAAGTAGAAGATGTAATGACTACAGAGAAAATGGCTGAAATTCCCATAAAGGTACTTTGTGCAGGAATGTCTGTTGCAAACAGCTCGCTTACTGAATTTGCTATTGGTTCTGCAGAGGGATATGCAGAACATGTTAAGTAATGGGAGAATGCCATTGCCAAGTGCTTCAGAGTTCTAGCAGGCCTAGAACATAATTTAGGATATCCCGGTAGCTAACATTGCTAGCATCAGTGATGTAATTACATGTTATAACCTAAATGATCAAGGTAGCGTAGAGCAATTGCTGCTCCTGCTAACATATTTCTTTGTGATCTATTAGTTGGCAAGCTAACCAAAGATGAACAGCATGTATGCTTAGAAATATCTGGGATTGGAAACTGCCTGAATCTATCCAAAGCTCCATATGCAATTTTCGCTCTCTTGTAGATCTATCCATAAATTAAAATAAAAAAATTGCAAGGCCATGGTCAAGGAAAATTAACAGAAAATGAAGCAATATATAAACGGGTAAAATCATTCCACAGGTGTATGCTTTCTAACACTAGTGTATGTGCACAGATTTGATATCAACAAGTTGCAGAAAAATATCATAAACGATAGAAGTGTAACCTCTGCTTCCCTTCGTTCAGCATTTTCTTTAGTTATCCCAAGTCGCTGCTTAACAACGTGCACTTGTTTCATTAATAGAGCCTTTAGGGAGGCCAGAGTGATAAATTGTTCGGGCAGAGGTTCCATCAGACCCCACCCAGAGTTCATACATGATTGCATCTGCAAGCCAGGTGCTAACCATATCTTTCATTGATATCCATTCTGGGAGCGAGCTGAAGTCAGTGTCTAAATCAACAATACCATCTTCCTTTAAACATTGGATTACCCCACCATTCTCGTCATTGTAGGCTGCATAAGTGCCTGATTCAATATATGGAATTTGATCTACAACAGAGAGTCAGATAAGTGTTTTGAAGACAATTTTGATATTTGCATGATATATTTGAGAAAACAAACATATATGACAACATGAGCAAAGCATGCACACACATTAAAAACCAGCTGCCATTACTTGTCAATCAAAGAACCAATATCCATCAAAAACAGTCCTGGTCATGCAGATCCAATCTTGAATGCTAATTACTAACTCCTTCCCTATTATTTATGACCATGGCCTTCTTTAATACAATATGTTAGCCTCATTTATTCCGAATCCTTGCTATACACCGATTCCCAGAACACACAGTGTGTTTGGTATTGAGGTAACTGTTGTGGTTGTGGTTTGTAAAAAGGGTTGTTTTTATAAAAAGTACTTTTAATTGAGGTTGATTTGAAAAAATATATGTTTGGTTAAAAATGTGGTTGAAATTGAGGTTGAACAAAAAGTATTTTAATGTATTTGGTTAAGAATACTTTTCAAATTGAGGTTATAAAATAACTAAAAAGACATATATTAATATTGATAGTTTTTAATTTAAATATTGTACTTTTAACTATTGCTATTACATCATGAAATAAACAATACTTTATATAAAGTTTTTTTTATTGTTCCATTAAACTATTTACAATTCCATCACGTACGAAATCCATCCGACAAGTACAGTTTCCATGGCTTCCTGAGCGTGCAACAACATCAGGTAAAATATCATCAGAAATAAAATTGGGATTGCGATCAATTTCTGCAAATGCTATGTCATCATGCGATCTCCTTTTAATATAATTATGTAATATCATTGAATAATGGTAAACACTAGTTTCTCAAATAAAACACAATATCTGATAAATGTTTTTGGATTTTTTTTTCTAGGTCGGACCTAGACACCGAGCATTTAGGTTTGGGTCGGACCGGGAACAGTGGAGAAGC
Source organism: Populus deltoides (assembly GCA_015852605.2). NCBI lineage: Eukaryota > Viridiplantae > Streptophyta > Magnoliopsida > Malpighiales > Salicaceae > Populus > Populus deltoides. The sequence continues at coordinate 1,334,241 of CM027587.2, read as the reverse complement.
TCTCCACTGTTCGCATGCAACGTGAACAGTGGATAGCTTGCAAAAGACGAAGGAGAAGGAGAAGGAGAAGGGGAAGAGAAGGAGGAGTGGCTGGCGATGGAAACGGCGGAGGCTGATGGTGAGCTGAGAGAGCTGCCGTGAACTGTGCTCTGTTTCTGGTCTTCTTCTTCGAACACTAGTGAGTGCAATATACAAAGTAGAAGGAGAAGGAGAAAGGGAAGGGGAAGGGGAAGAGGAAGAGCAGTGGCTGGCGGTGGAAACGGCGCAGGCCGGTGGTGAGCCGAGGGAGCTGCCGTGAACTGTGCTCTGTTTCTGGTCTTCTTCAAACAAGCTGGTGAGGCAAAGATACGGCGTAAAGAAGAAGGAGAAGAGGAAGAGTAGTGGTTGGCAATGAGTTGAGGGAGCTGCTCTCCACTGTGCTCTATTTATGTTCCAGCCGCCACCTTCTTCTTCCGCCTCTGCAAAATGTTGCATAGACAGGAGAAACGTAGATCCCATAGCATTGCGAAAAGCTGGAAATTTCTGCTTCAACAAAACTGAGTTTTGAACGCAGATTGTCGCACCCGACATCACGGCGGCCCACAAAATAAATAATTCAATTCTTGTGGAAAAAGAACTGGTTTCTGGCACCATGTTCTTTTATGGGAAAATGTCTTGTTTGGGGAGTCGCCACCTAGTATTATGGTCACTAGGAACCCTAACTGGTCAACAAAGATTCTATGGTTCGGGACTGGTTACGTAAAAGGGAAGATATTATCACCCCTTAAACGTTCTGCCTAAGGCAAACTGCATTGCTATTTTTTTTTTTGTCTTAAAATGCTAAATTTTTTTATTGGTTTACATTCCGATGATTTATTCACAATATTCCTGACTCAGGGCCGGTGAATATTTGACTACGGCTAATTCCAACTCTGGCATTGGTAACTATATCGTAGCCATAAAAATGAATTTAGATTAATATATTTTTTTTATTTCTGACTTTAACGCTAGTGAATAAACAAATAAATTAAATTTATTTTATTACTTAATCCACATATTTCCTCTATTTTTTTTATGTAAATGAAAGAAAATACATAAATAAATAAATAAAATAAATAAAATTAAATCAGCTTTTTTTTTATTCCTGACTCTGGCGTCAGTGAATAAATAAATCAATTTATTTTTCATACATGCACCTATATATATATATATATGTGTTTTTTTGATAAATAAAATATAATATAATGAATAAGAATAATATAAACTTAAACCAAGATTTTACTCCCGACTCTGGCGTCGGTGAATAATCCAGTAAATTTATATTATTTTTATTCATGCTTAAACATGTTTTTCTATTTTTTTTATTTTTTTTATTATTTTTGGCCAATTTGGGCCCGAAATTCTTTAGCCCAAACAAGCCCGGCCAGTCATGGCCCAAGCGCTGACCTATTGGGCCTCAAGACGCATGAACTAGCTTCATGCGTGCAGACAATTACATGCCAAGGTAATTAATTACCTTGGCGCGTTGCCTAGTGCACCGAACAAAACAAGAAGGAAAAACGAAGAAAAACAGAGGAAGCTTACCTTGTTGCGGTTTGCTTCGCCGGAGTTCTAGCGTGTCGGGCGGCGATCGGTGATGGTGTTCGTCACTAATAAACCAGAATCTCTCCTTCAAACTCTGCCTTTCTGCCTTCTGTTTCCCTCCGCCGTCCCAAGAATTGTCCCCGTGCTCTGTTTTTCAAGTTCTCCCAACTACTCTCGGTTCGTTTGTGTTTTGGTAACTTTAGGCCAGTGTTGGTGAGGGGAGGCTCATTCTCGGTATGGGGTTTCAACAATACTCAAAAATGCAGCCGGTGTCTTTGTGTTTTGGGGTTTCTTTATTCTCTCCCTCCTCTGTTTTTTTGTCACTCTCCGCCAACCCCCTGTTGCTCGGTGTCGCTCGGTTTATATAGGGCTCGCCGGGTTGATAACGGTCGGTAGGCCAACGGTCGGCCACCATTAAGGCACCCATAACTGAAGCTAACGGTCGACTTACTGCTGCAACGTCTCTCGGCCTTTACTGTGGAAAACGGTCGCTGGTTTAAAGAAGAAGACGATGAACAGTCTTCAAAACGACGTCGTTTAGCCATTTTCTGTTTTGACCCATGCAGTTTTGAAATTCTTATAATTAAACCCCTGGTTTAAACTGTAATTGACCCCTGTATTTGCGCGCCTTTTTCAATGCAGTCCTTGGATTTTAATTTCGCAATTTAGACATCCAATTAACCCCAAACTTTGCTATTTCTTCAATTAAGTCCCTGATTTCAGTAATTAAATTAATTCCAAGCTTAATTAAGTCCCAAAACTTATCAATTCTCCAATTAAACCCTAGATTGGATGAATTAAATTAATTTCAAGCTTAATTAAGTCTCAAAACTTATCAATTCTCCAATTAAACCCTTGATTGGATGAATTAAATTAATTTCAAGCTCAATTAAGTCTCAAAACTTATCAATTCTCCAATTAAACCTTGATTGGATTAATTAAATTAATTCCAAGCTTAATTAGATTAATTTTAATTAAACCCCAAAATTTCCACTCATGTTGCCTTTAACCCAAATTTTAATTCATTCTTCATTTATTTCATTTTACTTGTTTTTCCATCATCATTATTATTATTTTTTTCATCATCATTTATTTTATTATTTTTTTTCAGTAATAATAATAATAATAATAATAATAATAATAATAATAATAATAATATTGATTGAAATAAAAATGGTAAAAAATTGGTTATAATGAGTTGCCCCCCTCTTTATAATATTTACTATGCAAAGATATTGGAAAATTTCATTTTCTTTTAGCTTTGTGTAGTAAATTTATAAAGAAAAGTAGATACAGAAAGAATATCTTCTCTTTTTTTTTTTTGTTTTGAAAACTTTGAAAACAGTAGATTGACACACGACCTTTACAGAGAGATGTAGAAATCAAGAAACAAGTCATTTGGAAGACGATCCACATCTTTTTTTTTTTGTTTTTTTTGTTTTTTTTTGTTTGCTTTTTAGAAATGGTCTCATTATGATGGGTGACCTACCCAAGTAAAAAAGAAACGAAAATGAGGGCTCGAAGGCACGCTCGACAGAATGTGAGGGCTCAAAGGCGCTCAAAGGAGAAAGCGAGGGCTCAAAGGCACGCTCGAAGGGAAGTGAGGGCTCAAAGGCGCGCTCGAAGGGATAAAGCGAGGGCTCAAAGGCGCTCGAAGGGAACCGAGGGCTCAAAGGCGCGCTTGAAGGGAGAAAGCGAGGGCTCAAAGGCGCGCTCGAAGGGAGAAAGCAAGTGCTCAAAGGCACTCGAAGAGAAGCGAGGGCTCAAAGGCGCACTCGAAGGGAGAAAACGAGGGCTCAAAGGCGCGCTCGAAGGGAAACGAGGGCTCAAAGGCGCGCTCGAAGGGAAGCGAGGGCTCAAAGGCCGCTCGAAGAGAAAAAATGAGTGCTCAAAGGCACTCGAAGAGGAAAGCAAGTACTCAAAGGTACTCGAAGAGGAAAGCGAGGGCTCAAAGGCGCTCTCGAAGAGAAAAGTGAGTACTCAAAGGCACTCCACGAGGAAAGCGAAGGCTCAAAGGCGCCCTAAAAATGATGATTAAAGGCTCGAGGGTGCATTTAAAGGGAAGTAAAGCTCTAAGGTGTTCTCGAAAAGGGAGGTAGGGCTAAGAAATGCAATACCTTGGATGGTCAAGGGCTCGAAGACGCACTTGAAAGAAGATTAAGACTTGAAAGCGCCCTAAAAATGATGATCAAAGGCTCGAAGGCGCATTTTAAGGTGATGGAAAAACATAGAGATTTTTCAGAGGGCCTAATTCTTGTGGGCGGCTTGCCCAGGTTGAAAAATTCTCAAAAGTGAAAATTTTTCAAAAGCAATTTCAATCCTGGCCATTTCAAGTTGGCCTTCCACTTGATGGATTCCGTTGGAATTTTCCCTCAGAATGAAATTTGCACAACTCATTGTTTCTTGTCTCAAAGATGATATGCATGCATCTTTACCCGTTTTGAAATATAGGCCCCATTTCTTCTTGGTCTTCTTGTTGCTTGACCGATAAGGACTTACTATCTTTGATTTGGGTCATCTTTGTCGCTGGCTTCTAGCCCACTCGAGTTGGCCCATGTAAGTCTATTTCCGGATTTGTTTGCACAACTTAGCCTTTTTGGTGCCCATCACGACCCACTTGCTTGCTAAAAATCTTTTGACTCGTTAAACAATTTGAGAGTACCACTCATTACTCCTCGCCTCACTTGGTAAAAACATTCGGTGTCATTTGCTAAAAGGATCAAACCCGTCTTTCGTAAACCAAAATGCCCCCTTGTCCGGTTGAAGGAAATTACCATCTCATTTTCTAGAATTTTTCCTTCAAAACACAAGTGTTGCCCTTGTATTGGTCATTGCTCCCAAGTGTGCTCGTTAGCAACTTAGACAAATAATAGTTTTAAAAGGTCAATCTCTCATTTCTCTCATTTTCAGTTTGGTAAAGGAAAATGGTTTTAGAATGAATCTTGAAATCTTGATCTCGCATTTTGAAAACCAAAATTAATTCGATGTGAGTCTAAAACAATTTGTTTTTTGAAATCTTGCAACTCCTTGATTATTTTCTTTCTTGGTAAAGAGATTATTTGCTCTTGTGTTTGGCAATGAGGTCTTCGATGAAAATACATCGTGAGATGACCTTTTGTTTCAAAGTGAAAGTCTCGAGAAAAAGCTCGAGGTTTTGTATTAGAAAAACTTGTCTCTTTTTGAACATTCATTTTTATCAGCATGAATAATAATGAGTAGTTTATTCTTGATGTCATGAATCTTATGAAAAGTATTCTTTGCATTTTGAGAGCATTGTTTATTGTTCTAGGTTGCTTGCTTGCTTGATTAGAAAGGACTTCTACAGGCACGTAACGTAGGCTGTGGTTTTTGGCTATGAAAGAAAAAGATTCATAAGGCTCAAAGAGTGTTTCAGGGTTTCAAAGACTGAAGATCACTATCAATAGTTTGACTCTTGATGTCATTCATATTTTCTTTTGCCGCTCTTCTTTGATTTGCCCTTTTTTTTTTTTATGTGGCTTTGCTAGAGCATACTCCCTTTATCTTGGTTATCACTTTTTCTTGTGATTTGGGTATGTCCCCTAGCATTTGAGTTTCTTGGGCTCTTTATGTCTTTTTGGCTTTCTCATGGCTTTTTCTCATTTCTCATTGAAATTTTCTCTTGCCCCCTAGTGTGGGGTGTGATCCTAATCGGGATTTGTTTTCATGAAAGAAAAATTATTCAGGCTCAAAAAGGGATCGCAAAGGATGTACTTATTTCAGAAAGTGAAAGGAATAACAAAGATGGCCTTTCCTCATTTCAAGCGCAAGCAACTATGATCAATAAACTTTGACCTTGTCAAGTGTGATGTTTGATCTTTGCAAAGATGCATTTCATGGGTCATGAGCAACGAGTTTACTACATACCATTATTCATACATTTAAAAACACATGATTCAAGAGTCATGGGGTAAAGGTGTTTATTCAATTCTTTTTTCTTTTCTTCTTTTTCACACTTTTTGTTTATAATTTAGTCACCTCAATGATGGAGTTGCTTGATTCACTTGTCATTTTACAAGTAGAATGTGAAAAATATATGTTTTTGGATAAACATCAAATTATTTTCGGAATCAAAATGCAAGATCAAGTTTTTTTCAAACTCCAATAGGGAAATGAGTTTTGGTAAAAGAGATCAATTAAGTCTATGAGATCATGCGAGATTGTAATGGTATATTTTTTTGGGTTTTTTTCTTTTGGGTTTTTTTTTGGTTTTGGGTTTTTTTTTTTTTGCAGGCACCTTTTTACTAAAAAATATGCAAAAGAGAAATCATTGGCCCAATCTTATTTATTGATTTGATAAAGACTTATACATCATGGATAATATTTCTTTACAGAATCGGAGTTCACATGCCTAACTACGTCCTCCCCATCCATTCTTGTTAACATCAATGCCCCTCCTGAAAACGCCTTCTTCACTATATAGGGTCCTTCATAATTGGGTGCCCATTTACTGCGATCTTCTCCTGGTAGTGATGAATTTTCCTCAATACTAAATCTCCTTCTTTGAACTCTCTTGGCCGAACTTTTCGGTCATATGCCTTCGCCATCCTTCTTTGATACAATTGGTGGTGACAAATTGCTGCTAACCTTCTCTCGCTGATCATATTTAGCTGCTCATATCGTATCTTGACCCACTCAGTCTCCTCGAGTCCAGATTCCATGAGAACTCTTAAAGATGGAATTTCTACTTCCAATGGTACCACTGCCTCCATTCCATATACTAAAGAGTATGGTGTAGCCCCGGTCGAGGTCCTTACTGCTATTCGATATGCATGGAGAGCATAAGGAAGCTACCATGCCAATCTTTGTAAGTAATCACCATTTTCTGAACAATCTTCTTTATATTTTTATTAGCAGCTTCAACGGCGCCATTCATCTTAGGCCTGTAAGGGGACGAGTTAGAATGCTTGATCTTCCACTTTGTACATAGCTCCGCTATCATCTTTCCATTGAAGTTTTGAGCATTATCAGTCACCACTCTCTCGGGTACACCGTATCTACAGATTAGATCCTTCTCAATGAACCGTTTGACCACTTTCTGAGTCACATGGGCATATGAGCAAGCTTCTACCCACTTGGTAAAGTAATCAATCGCTACAAGGATAAAACGATGTCCGTTACTGGCTTTTGGATTAATAGGCCCGATCACATCTATTCCCCACATTGCAAAGGGCCAAGGAGACACCATGTTAAATAGGGGTGCAGGAGGCGCATTGATTTTGTCGCTATACACTTGGCATTTGTGACACCTTCGGACAAAATTTATGCAATCTTTCTCCATGGTCAACCAAAAGTAACCTGCTCTTTGCAATTGCCTAGCCATCATGTGTCCGTTTGTGTGGGTAGCACAAATTCCACCATGCACTTCTTGTAGGGCCTTGTTGGCTTCCAGATCACTCAGACATCTCAGCAAAGTCCCATCAAATGACCTTTTATACAAAATCTCTCCATCTATGTAGTATTCCATAGCCATCCTTCTCAAGGTCCTTTTATCTATCTTCGAGGCTCCCGACAGGTACTCTTGATGCTGGATAAATCTTTTTATATCCGTGTACCATGGGTCATTGTCCGTTTCTTCTTCTATTAAACAACAATGAGAGGGAGAATTTCTGATCTCGATGCTTACAAGTTGGATTTTTGCATCACACTCAATTATAGCCATAGAAGCTAAGGTAGCTAACGCATCGGCAAACTGATTTTTATCTCTCCCCAAATAAGTAAATTTTATCTCATCAAAGCCTTCAGCTAATTTGGAGAGGTATTCCTGGTATGGTCTCAACTTTTCATCCCTTGTCTGCCATTCACCTTTTACCTGACAGATTATTAGCATTGAGTCTCCATATACTTCTAATTTCCCTACCTTCATCTCTAATGCAGCTTCCAATCCATGGATGCAAGCTTCATACTCAGCTGTGTTGTTTGTACAACTAAAGTGCAGCTTTACTGAAATAGGATATTGCTTTCCTTCCGGGGAAATTATCACAAAGACCCGCCCCGTTCGATACATTTCTCAGACCGTCAAAATACATGGCCCACCAACCACTCTTCTCTTCCTTTTCCATTTACTAGCACATCTTCATCCGGAAAGTCAAAGTTAAAAGGCTCATAATCTTCAATAGCATTATCGGCTAAATGATCAAGAATTGCGCTTCCTTTTACCGACTTTCTTGTCATGTAGATGATGTCATACTCGGCCAAAGATTTGCCATCCGGCTATTCTACTTGACATGTATGGCTTTTCAAAGATATACTTTAGTGGATCCATACTTGAGATCAACCGGTGGTGTAGTATAACATATATTGCCAAGAACCTCTTCGCACTCCAAACCGGATCAACATAACTTCTCTACCATATCAGAACGGGATTCACACTCGGTGAATTTCTTACTCAAATAGTAGATGGCTTGCTCCTTTCTTCCTGATTCATCCTGTTGCCCCAATACACAACCCATAGCTGATTCGGTCACAGTTAAATACAGGATGAGTGGCCTTCCGTACACGGGTGGTACCAACAATGGAGGTTTTTGTAAGTACTGCTTGATCTTATCGAAAGCTTTTTGGCAATTTTCATCCCATGTTCCAGGATTCTTCTTTCGGAGTAATCGAAAAATCGGTTCACATGTGACTGTAAGTTGTGAGATAAACCGGGCAATATAGTTCAAACGCCCCAAAAAGCCTCGAACTTCTCTTTCGGTCTTTGGAGCGGGCATGTCTTGTATGGCTTTTACTTTGTCGGGGTCCACTTCTATGCCTTTATTGCTCACCACAAATCCTAATAATTTGCCTGATTTTACCCCGAATGTAAACTTCGCAGGATTAAACTTCAACTGATATTTTCTCAACCTCTCAAACAATTTCCTTAGAGCTGGGATATGGCTTTCTTCATCTTTGGACTTTGCGATCATGTCATCCACGTAGACCTCAATTTCCTTGTGTATCATATCATGAAAAAGTGCTACCATTGCCCTTTGGTATGTCGCCCCAGCATTTTTCAATCCAAATGGCATTACCTTATAACAGTAAGTTCCCCATGGGGTGATAAATGTCGTCTTTCTCTTATCTGCTTCGGCCATTTTGATCTGATTATAACCGGAGAAACCATCCATGAAAGAGTAAGTGGAACTCTTAGCAGCGTTGTCTACCAACACGTCTATATGAGGTAACGGGAAGTCATCCTTTGGGCTTGCTCTATTCAAATCCCGAAAATCCAGCGCATACCCCGGGATTTTATTGTCCTTCTTAGGAACCGCTACAATGTTAGACACCCATTCAGAATATTCTACTACCTCCAAGAAACCTGCATCCCACTGTCTTGTTTTCTCTTCTTTTACTTTGAGCAATACATCAGGTCTTGTCCTTCTTAGCTTCTGTTTGACTGATCGGCAACCTTCAATCAAAGGTAACCTATGCACTACTATTTCAAGATCCAAACCGGGCATGTCGATGACCAGGCAAAAATATCCACATACTCTCGTAAAAGGGCGACCAACTCACTCCTCATATCTGTAGTGATCAACATCCCTATTTTCAACTCCTTTTTGTCATGCTCGGTATTTACATTTATTAATTCTAATTCCTCTCTTGCAGGCTCCCATGCATGTTCGGATTGTTTTACAAGCTCGGAACTCCTCAATGTCATCTTCACCATCTTCTTCTTCATCCATTAAAGTTATAGTTTTATCAAAATTAGGCCAATTATTCTCGATGCAATGGTTTTGTAAGTTTATCGTTGTCCCGCTTTGATTCCCCCGAAGCGGAAAGTGCCTTTGTTATGAGTGCATAATGGAAAAGGTGAAACTAGAAAGCATGATGAAGGGAAAAGCAAAGCATGATCTCATTAACACTTCAAATGATAGAAGGGCCCAAAACAAGATCTTGTTGCCAATATCTTGAGCCACGATTATTGGTAACGTAAATTTATTCAAAAAAAATGCAAAGAAACACAAAAAGGCGGACAAGCAACAAATGTTTAATTTTTAAAGATAATTGGGACTTCTTGAATTTCCCAATTGTTCAACTCTTCCCCTTCAGCTAATCTTGTCACAAAATCAGGTAGACCATCCTCTAGAGCACTCCACAGGTCGGTTGGGGTAGTTCTTCATAGGGGCTCTCTTCGTCTTCAAAACCTCCTTGGTGTTCTTGTTTGTTGATCTCTTCCGGATAGTGGATGGTAGCACCGCTTAAATTCTTTGCTCATCCCTCTCAATTTCCCCCCCAATATTGATCACTTGTGCAGGTCGTGGGAACGTTATGTGGATTGGAGGGATCTGAATTTGACCTTCATTAGGCTCCCTTCCTTCGATTCGAGCCATTCTCCTTTCTCTTTTAAACTCGACCGCTCTCTTGAAATCTTCCTTTCTAGGTTTAAAACCTAAACCGAACCTCCGATTGGCGATTTCATCTTTATTACGTTGATCCTCTCCGGCATTCCTGTGATAGGGTCATACCCGGAATGGAAGTCCGTGTTTCGAGAAATATTTAGCTGACCATCCTTGCGGCCTCGAAACCTCTCGGTTTTCTCCCAGACTGTATTCTCGGGTACCCATTCAAGCATTTACTACCTCAAATGCATGTAGGTTTCCGCCCTTACTCTCTTAGCCTCTATATAAGGAATCGACACGTTTCTCACCATAGCTAAAGCCTCTTCAGCCCTTACTGTCACCAAGTTCCCATTGATGATGAACTTAACCCGTTGGTGTAATGAGGATGCAACGGCTCGTGCTGCGTGGATCCAAGGTCTTCCCAACAACATGCTGTATGTGGGATGAATATCCATCACTTGTAAAGTTACTTGGAAAGGTTGGGGCCAATTACAAGCTCAACATCAATATTTCCCATAATCGGCCTTGGCGAACCATCATATGCTCTAGCTGTCATGGTACTTGGCTTCATATGGGAGACGTCAACTGGCATCTTATCAAGCACATGCCTTGGCAACACATTCAAGGCGGAACCATTGTCTATCAGCACCTTGGCGATCACACAATCCTTACATTTCCACGGTGATATATAACGGCTTATTATGACCGGTTCCTTCATGATCTAGTTCATCATCCGTGAAGTAGAGATAGTTAGTGGCTTGAATCCTTCCCACCAAATGTTCTATAGAATCCTGTGTGATATCTTGAGGAACATATGCTTCGTTAAGGACCTTCTGGAGAGTGTTTCTATGCAACTCGCAACTCAAAACTAATGATAATAGAGAGATTCTCAAGCGGGGTCTTTTTCAATCGGGTCCACCACATCGTATTCACTGTGCTTCATTAGCTTCAAGAACTCGTTAGCCTCCTCATCGCTCACTGGTTTGTTGACCTCATCAGTCTTGGCCAACTCCACCACATTCTTTCCTTTTGCTCTCCTTTGGTCTTCTAGCTCTTCAGGCGTGTAACATCTTCCACTTCGGGTTAACCCCCCAACTTCAAGCATGAAAAGTAGGAGCTGGTCTCATGGTATGGCAAGAATAAAAATACTTATGAGGTATGGCATTATAATTTCCACTAACCGTGCTTGTAGGTCTAGCCAAAATCATTCTTGGGGGTCCTCCCTCCGTTGGTTGATATCTACAAACTTCAACTTTCTTGTCGAAACAAGTCATGGTTCCTACTAGGTTTTCCTCAGGCATCCCTATCCGCAACATTCCCAATGTCATCACGTCTTCTAATTTACAAAGAAACTCTTAACAAGAGTTTAAATGGTGTTACATATGATGGTGATACTCACAATCTTCGACCTTGTGCTCGGCTTGCTTTTTGATGGGTGTTTGGAGGTACTCAGTTTGCTCCAACATTTTGTACAATCTCTCCATTGACAACTTTAAGACATTAGTACCCCTCTCTTCTTCTTCCAAAGCGTTCACCCCTCCACTTCCAGAAGCATGGTGCGGTAGCGGGTTGGATTTTACGTTTGGAAAATCATCAAAGGAAATCCAACCTGCCTTGATGAGTTGGAGGATTCTCCTTTTGAAAGCCAAACAACCATCAATATTATGGCCGGTGATACCGGCATGGTACTCGCATTTCTGGTCTGGCCGGTACCATTAAGGAAAAGGTGGTTGCAAGGGTGTTAAAGGAACAGGTGTTACTTGGCCAATGCTGAGCAATCTTTGATACATCTCACTAAGAGGTATGGGAAGTGGGGGCAGTTCTTCTTGGTTTGCAGGGAAGTTTCTGCGTGGGTGAAATGTGTTGCTTTGGTGGTACGGGATATTTTGGGTATTGGTTTGGTTTCTTTGATAAGGCGAAGTGAAATTTATATTGGAGGTGGGAGGAATGGTCATGGGTGGCCTGAAATTGTGCTTTCTTCCCTTACCTTCACCTTCAACGTTGTGGATGTCAGCCTCCTTTCTGCGTCCAACAAAACCCCTTTTTTCACTTGGGTGCGGATCCTACCCATCCGAATGGCTTGTTCAATTCGTTCGGCTATAACAACCAAATCAGAGAAGCTTTGTGCAGCACTTCCCACCAAATACTCAAAGTATGGTGCTTTAAAAGTATTGGAGAACAAACCTATCATTTCCTTCTCCAATAGGGGCGGATTAACTTGTGCCGCCGTTTCGCGCCACCTTTGTGCATACTCCCTTACAGATTCCTTATGACCTTTCTCCAACGAATGCAAGCTTGATCTATCAGGGGCTATGTCCATATTGAATTAATATTGCCTAATAAAGGCATCAACTAGGTCTTTCCATCCCTTTACTTTGGTGTTGTCCAAACGCATGTACCAAGTGAGAGCGACATCGCTCAAACTATCCTGGAAGAAGTGGATCAACAACTTCTCATCTTGTACCACTTCAGCCATCTTATTGCAGTACGACTTAAGATGTGTTATTGGACATTGAGTTCCAGTGTATTTGATGAATTCTGGCACCCTAAATTTCTTAGGAATGACTATGTTAGGTAATAAACACATCTCGGCGGCTTTCACTGGGTCATACAAATGATTTCCCTCAACTGCCCTCACCCTCTCCTCTAGGGCAGCCCACTTCTCCAAACCTTAAGCTCCTAGTGTTGTGTCTCTACAAGACCCCTCCAAGGTTAACTCATCAGGATGAGGAATCCTCATCGGATATATAGGTCGAAATGGAAATGCGTAGCATATTGAGGCTCATGCGAAGATCCACTTGCCCCCATGTTTGGTAGGTTGAAGAATGTCGGAGGCGTTGGTGGTATCTGAGCGGTAAATACTGGTTGGGAGGATGTCCCTTCTCCTGACTTAGATCTCAGGGCTTGTTCGAGTAAGCTAGTAAGTCTAGCGACATCTTCTTCCGGCCCGTTCAACTCCTTCCGATGTTGAGCATCCAATTGAGTTCTTTCCTCATTTTCCATTTTTTTTCGCAACCGTGTGTTATGAGTGTGTTTTGATGGGGGACCTATATTTCACCTGCTGTGCAGTATTATGACAATTCATAAGTGTATGTTCAAAAATGCATGAGTGTGAATGCAATATTTTGGGCATAGATTATTTCATGGAAGGGTGACATAACAACCAAGTTATTCTTTGGATGTGTAGTCGGATCTACATCCGATACTTATTGCAATGCCGAGAGGAGATCCGTTTAACCTTTTACCATCCGAAGCTTTCGACCTTGTATACACACTTTGAATAATAAAGATCTGCTTTTTTTATTTAACCCATAAAAACTTTCATTACAACAAATGATTCATCTTAATCTATTACCGGGGAAAGGCACTGCCACTATTAGCTATAGCTTTTAGAAACATATCGGTGTTATTCATGCTCCTTCGATACTTTGCGATGTCCCCTCCAACTTGACGAGCCTCCACTCTTAGCCAGTGAGCCTCGGCCGCAGCTCAGTCAATTTGCTCTTGAAATTCCCTTATTCTTTCAGTATGGATCAGGTTATTTCTGGATAGAGAATTATTAGCAGTATCCAATATTTGAATGTGACTCTCCATCATTTTTTGACTTTCTAGCAATTGCTCGGTCTTCGCTTCTCCCTTTGCCAACCTTGTCCTCAATGCTTTTGCTTCAATTTTAACACTATTGAGTTCAGTTCTCACATTCTGGGTGGTTTTGGCTATCTTCTTGGTTTTAACCAACTCCGATTCAACATCATTCAACTGACTCTTGAGTTCTTTTATATCTGTTAAACGTTTGCTTGACACCGCTTGAGTTTTGACGGCCAATTCCTCCCAATACTGTGCCTTCTCCACTTGAAGTGTCTTCTTCTCATTAATGATTTTTAGGGATTCTAAGTCGCTCATTGATTTCATCCGATCTCGGCCCATCGAGTCCCTTTCTTCCTCAGCCAATTTCCTCATAGCTCTTTCTTCGGCTAATTGATGCTCTAATGATAGTCTCAAATCCTCCTTCGTTTTAAGCTCGGCTTGTAATCGTTTTACTTGCTCTCTTAGTTCTTCTTCACAACTCACCCTCTTTCTTCGGGTGCCCACGGATTCTGAAATCTCTACCATGTCGGAGACTCTTCTGTCACGCCATTCAGGATACTTTTCACTAACCGTGGGATTCCTTGATCCATTCTCCTTCTTTATCAGCAATAAAGAATTCCAATCTTGCTTAATGCTTTCTAACATTTCCATGGTAGCCCCTTTATAGACCCCGGTAAATTGAGCTATGTCAATTGTCCTAGGAACACTTTGTATGCCCCCAAGCTGCCTTGCAACTAAAGCGGTCGAATCGACGTATCCCGTTATTCCAATTAATGGTACCCAAGGCTTTTCTCCACAACTCATCAAGCTTGTCATATTCCTCATCCAAGGAGCTCTCCAATTAAAAATGCTTAATGGAAGCCTTTGCAATTTTACCCTCCAATCATCTTCCGAAAAGCTCTCCTACTCTTTTGATACGAACAACTCGAGTGGCTTTTGGTCAAACCACCAGAAATTATTGAATATTGGCATCTCCGTTTCTATATGACTTAACAACCAGATGAATAGTAAAGAGACACAACATCTCATGGAACCTTTACCCGTTTTCTTGCAATGACTAAGAGATAGGAAGGTTTTCGCCAAAAATGGCGACACGGGGTGATCTTTGTCTTTTCATATTCCACAAACAAATTGGCAGCTTCTAAACTGATAATTCCCGTAGTAGAGGGACATAGAACTAAACCAAATATTCCCAAATCCAATATTCTATGTTTCTCTAATTTAGCACTCGGGTTAGCTTTTTTAGCAACCAACAACTCCTCTAGTCGTTTCCATCTAAGACCCCCAGAGTTATCTTTCTCTCTATATGGTATAGGTGAGGAATCCCTAGCAGTTTAGCAAGCTCATCCATGGTGTCGTCAATTCTCTGGCGGAAGTACACTTTGTAGGCATCTTCGGGGAATTCAGTCAACACACTATACTCTTCAATGGTAGGTGTCATGTCGACATTTCGGAAAGTAAAACGACGGTAATCAGGATCCCAAAAATGTATCATGGCTTTTATAGCTGATGGCAAAACTGGCACCTTCAAAAGGTGCAAAATCCTCCCATACTTCATAGCAAATTCTGCTTCATCTATCTGATACTTAGTGAGTGAAAACAATCTGCTAGTGTCGTTTATTATGCACCTGACATCTTTGAGTAGCGGTGTCCCATTGGTATTTGGTCTAGGGCAGTCTCCCTCGGTCATTTGCAAGGATTCAGATTCGAGTCCATACTCAACAGTGGTTACCTCCCGAATAATGGTCATTATGTCACCCGAAAGTCCTGTAATGAAAATGCTTAAATGTTATGCTTATCTTAGTGAAATTATACATGGACCCACCTAAAAAATATGTTCTAACCATTAAATGCATCTGGGTAGTTTGACTATCTGGCCTCAAAGGTCTTTCGCATGCTCAGTGATCGCCCTCGAAAGGTTGATATGAGGTTTACAAGCAGTGTGAAGATAGAGGCCCTGAGCAAAATCAGTTTGGCATATCAACCACCATCGAGCAAACAAATCATGCGAGAGTTGGATAGTTTCGCGAGCCTTACCCAGGCTAAAGCCATTGGGGTGCCGTTACTCCTCCACTTATCTTAAAGTTGATACCACACGTATATATATATAAAAAACGCGTTTGAGTGACGTTCGATTTAACATATATGCATGATAAATATGAATGATTATGCATGCTAAAGTAGTAAAAAGAAAAAATACATAATAAATAATAATAAACAATAAATAAATAAATAAAACAAAAACTTGATAAACACCAACACCAACAACAAAAATAAAATAAAATAAAATAAAAACAAAAAAAATAAAAAAATAAATAAAAATAAAATAAATAAAATAAACATAAAAATAAAAATAAAAATAAAAATAAAATATTTAGCAATAAAAGAAAAAACAAAAAAAACAACAAAGCTTAGTCCTAGTCCCCAGTGGAGTCGCCATCCTGTCGCACCCGACATCACGGCGGCCCACAAAATAAATAATTCAATTCTTGTGGAAAAAGAACTGGTTTCTGGCACCATGTTCTTTTATGGGAAAATGTCTTGTTTGGGGAGTCGCCACCTAGTATTATGGTCATTAGGAACCCTAACTGGTCAACAAAGATTCTATGGTTCGGGACTGGTTACGTAAAAGGGAAGATATTATCACCCCTTAAACATTCTGCCTAAGGCAAACTGCATTGCTATTTTTTTTTTGTCTTAAAATGCTAAATTTTTTTATTGGTTTACATTCCGATGATTTATTCACAATATTCCTGACTCTGGCGTCAGTGAATATTTGACTACGGCTAATTCCAACTCTGGCGTTGGTAACTATATCGTAGCCATAAAAATGAATTTAGATTAATATATATTTTTTATTTCTGACTTTAACGCTAGTGAATAAACAAATAAATTAAATTTATTTTATTACTGAATCCACATATTTCCTCTATTTTTTTATGTAAATGAAAGAAAATACATAAATAAATAAATAAAATAAATAAAATTAAATCAGCTTTTTTTTATTCCCGACTCGGCGTCGTTGAATAAATAAATCAATTTATTTTTCATACATGCACCTATATATATATGTGTTTTTTTTTTTTGATAAATAAAATACAATATAATGAATAAGAATAATATAAACTTAAACCGTTATTTTACTCCCGACTCTGGCGTCGGTGAATAATCCAGTAAATTTATATTATTTTTATTCATGATTAAACATGTTTTTCTATTTTTTTTATTTTTTTTATTATTTTCGGGGCTGGGCCCAGCTCCTTTAGCCCATAGGCCCGGCCCATCAACATCGCCCAAGCGGTTGACCTCATTGGCCAAAGACGCATGAACTAGCTTCATGCGTGCACAGCGTTGTGCCAAGGTAATTAATTACCTTGGCACAGTGCCTAGTGCACTGAACAAAACAAGAAGGAAAAAACGAAGAAAAACAGAGGAAGCTTACCTTGTTGCGGTTTGCTTCGCCGGAGTTCTAGCGTGTCGAGGCGATCGGTGATGGCGTTACGTCACTAATAAACCAGAATCTCTCCTTCAAACTCGCTTTTCCGCTTCCCCTGCCTTCGTCTGAAGAATTGTCCCCGTGCTCTGTTTTTCAAGTTCTCCCAACTATCTCTCGGTTCGTTTGTGTTTTGGTAACTTTAAGCCAGTGTTGGTGAGGGGAGGCTCATTCTCGGTATGGGGTTTCAACAATACTCAAAAATGCAGCCGGTGTCTTTGTGTTTTGGGGTTTCTTTATTCTCTCCCTCCTCTGTTTTTTTGTCACTCTCCGCCAACCCCCTGTTGCTCGGTGTCGCTCGGTTTATATAGGGCTCGCCGGGTTGATAACGGTCAGTAGGCCAACGGTCGGCCACCATTAAGGCACCCATAACTGAAGCTAACGGTCGACTTACTGCTGCAACGTCTCTCGGCCTTTACTGTGGAAAACGGTCGCTGGTTTAAAGAAGAAGACGATGAACAGTCTTCAAAACGACGTCGTTTAGCCATTTTCTGTTTCGACCCATGCAGTTTTGAAATTCTTATAATTAAACCCCTGGTTTAAACTGTAATTGACCCCAGATTTGCGCGCCTTTTTCAATGCAAGTCCTTGGATTTTAATTTCGCAATTTAGACATCCAATTAACCCCAAACTTTGCTATTTCTTCAATTAAGTCCCTGATTTCAGTAATTAAATTAATTCCAAGCTTAATTAAGTCCCAAAACTTATCAATTCTCCAATTAAACCCTGGATTGGATGAATTAAATTAATTCCAAGCTTAATTAAGTCTCAAAACTTATCAATTCTCCAATTAAACCCTTGATTGGATGAATTAAATTAATTTCAAGCTCAATTAAGTCTCAAAACTTATCAATTCTCCAATTAAACCTTGATTGGATTAATTAAATTAATTCCAAGCTTAATTAGATTAATTTTAATTAAACCCCAAAATTTCCACTCATGTTGCCTTTAACCCAAATTTTAATTCATTCTTCATTTATTTCATTTTACTTGTTTTTCCATCATTATTATTATTTTTTTTCATCATCATTTATTTTATTTTTTTCAGTAAAAATAATAATAATAATAATAATAATAATAATAATAATATTGATTGAAATAAAAATGGTAAAAAATTGGGTTATGACACAGATAATGGTGGAATCCATGCATGAAAATTGCGACTCATTTTGTAACCAAACGATATGTTGCAACTGTTGACAAAAAAACACAATTGCAAACACTGAGCCAAATAGGCTTTAAAATTCCCACTAACAACAAAATACCAACTTTCAGATATCTAAAAGAACTCAGTTAAACGCTATTGATATTCCATTGCCCACATTTACACTTTCAAAGAGTGTTCAAAGCTGAGTCGATGAATTTCTTACTTATATTTTATCTCAAGTTAACTAGGTCACGGGTTGACTTGAGTTTTTAACCGAATTAGATCAAATCAATCCTTTCTTCTTCTTTTTTAAAGCCAGACTAGTCCAGACATCATGTCAGTCGAGTCATGTCTAGTGTTTATCAAACACAAAATAAAACAAATTTTCCAGTCCAACCCAAAACACCAAACATAAAACAAGACAATTATTTATCAAGTCATATCTAGTCTAGTCCAATCAATTATGTCTAGCATATCTAATATTACCTAACTAACTTTCACATTGAATTAAATCAAATTTAAAGCGTGATGCCAAGTTTTTTGGTATTATATTGAAGAGTGTTTTTCAAAAAAAAAAAAATTACTTCAAAATATATTAAATATTTTTCTTTAGATTTTTTTAATTTGTAATATTTACACATAGAAATCAGTTTAATAATATTTTAATATAAATACACTCTAAAGACATTAGTTAAATATAGTCTACTGTTAGCCACAAAACAATCTTGAACGCTGTGTCTGTATAAATACCTGCTCTTGTCATCAGCAGCAGCAGTTACCGCGTGTTATGCCCTGCCGAACCAAAGGTTGTGATGAAGCTGTCAGTTGAGTTTTAACAGGGTTGAGGGCTTTTGGAACTCTTCACTTTTCCACTCTCATGCCAGGGAATGATATATTTCAATTCATTTAACCGATGCAGTGATATCTGGCATACAAAAAGTGGAAATTCAAAAACTACAAGGGCTATTTCCTGCAGCAAGGAGAGTTTCTGAATTTTCATTATTAGAATCCAACTATTTTGCCACCATTTCTTCTCTGAACCACCTACAAGGCTACAGCTGTTGGATGATTAATTTTCAAAAATTTTACATGGAATACAGGAATGAAAGGTAAAAAGGAAACTATCTTTCTCACAGTGATGTCCATGACTGATTTATCACGAGGAAAAAAAATTGTCAAGGAAAATACAAATTTCTCAAAAATGAATGCTTCTTCAGTCATAACTGAAGCCTTCATCTTCTTCGTCATCATCAACCTCGACCTCAGAAAAGTTAACAAATGAAACAAAATGTTCAAAATGGCACAACCACGTCGAATGAGATGCGGCGTGGAAAAAGACGGAGCAATTTCTTACTTGCAGGCAGCATTCTATAAACAGCAAAAGAGAGGCAGTCTTTCACTCCACATATCTCATCTTAACACAGCCAATACCCAAAACCAAACAAATCAAATGACTGCCACAAATCCCCTGCCAACTGCTACCCAACAGAATCATCCCATGCGAACAAGGGGCAAAAATAACATTCGCAAACCTCTTCAAAAACTAAATCTTCACACCCAATTATCCAAACCTCTTGATCTTGAACCCACCACATCAGCCCAAGCTCTCAAAGATCCAAAATAGCATAATGCCATGTCTGAAGAATATAATGCTGAAATGGAACATCGGAACTACTACCTTCCAATCTCAGTCAAAATGTTGTGGGTTGTAAATGGATTTTCCGCATTAAACAAAATTCTGATGGCTATATTGACAGGCACAAGTCTTGTAATCAACTTAAGATAGGGAGATTTACGGTTCTTCCACCAACAAATTGAAGTGTTCATTTATATGTAGTATCAATAGATGCCCTGTTCATTAATAAAAAAGATGCCATATTTGGAACTATATTAGAAGCAAATTTTATGTACAATCATCAAGGTCGAATCCATGGAAAATCTCCAGACCTTCTTGAGACTAAAATTGTTGGCAAGAGTTATGGGTCATTTGTAACTCACTCCCGTTCTATGGGTCTGTTACACATCATGCGTTGCCAAGTTTTGGAGAATTTTCAAATCCAATTTTATTTCATTCTTGTTATAATTTATTTTATGATATAAATGAATCTCATAAGTGGAAGAACAACCCGTTCTATGGGTTATGCTTATCTAGAAACTACTAGTGATGTTGATGTGATTTCTGTTAAATTAATTGAGATCAAATAGAGAAAAGGAGGCTAGAATTCTGAATAATCTGTATATTATGAATGCATTGTCTTAACCTAAATACAAATAAAGTATATATAGGTCAAACTGAAAGTACTATTCTACCCTTAATAAATAAGATTACATAAATATTATTTAACATCTCCCCTCAAACTCACGATGCGGCAGCTACAAGCATCGAGAGTTTGCCAACCAGAAAACGAAAACGAGAGATGGAATGCGCCTTGGTAAAGAAATCTGCAATCTGCAAGGAAGAAGGAACAAAAGGCAAAGCAATGGTGCCATGTTTGAGATGATGACGAGTAAGATGACAATCGATCTCAATGTGCTTAGTGCGCTCATGAAAAACCGAGTTGTGAGCAATCTGAATAGAACTCTGGTTGTCACAATACATAGGAGTAGGATGAGAAAAGGAAATTCCCATATCAGCAAGTAACCAACGTAACCAAACAATCTCTTTGGTAGTAGATGCCATGGCACGATATTCTGCTTCGGTGGATGATTGAGAAACAATAGATTGTTTCTTGCTCTTCCAAGAAATAAGAGAATCATCTAAAAAGATACAGAACCCGGTAACAGACTTGCGATCTGTGGGATCACTACCATGATCAGCATCAGAGTATGCACGCAACTCCAAAGAAGAGGTGGATGAAAGTAAAAGACTCTGAAAAACTGTACCCCGAAGATATCGCAAAATACGAAGAACAGCTGCCCAGTGAACAGTAGTAGGAGAAGCAACAAACTAACTAACAACATGAACAAAGATATGCAATATCCGGACGAGTGATGGTGAGATATACCAAACTCCCAACAATAGTGCGGTATAAAGTAGGATCTATCAAAGGTAAACCATCAGAAGAAGAGTACCTTGCGTTAACCTCAATAGGAGTATCTACAGTCTTGTTATCAGTAAGTCTAGCCCGCTCAAGAATATCTGCAACATATTTCGACTGAGAAAGAAGGTAACCTCTAGGTGAGTATGCTACCTCAATACCGGGAAATATCGAAGATAACCCAAATCCTTCATTTCAAATCGTCTAGCCAACTCGTCTTCAAAACTGAAATACCATCAATATCATCACCATGAATAATCATGTCATCAACATATAAAGACAAAATGATACGACTGCATCGGTGCACTTAATAAAAAGAGCGTAATCATGACGCTAGAAACAAAGCCAAGAGACGAGATCACAATAGAGAATTTCTCAAACCAAGCACGCAGGTGCTTGTTTGAGACCATATAATGCTTTCTTAAGCTTACAAACATATCCGGGGTCATGTGAAATACCGTGAGGGGGTGCCATATAAACTTCTTCTTGAAGATCTCCATTCAGTAATGCATTTTTAACATCAAGTGAGAAATATGCCATCGATTTAATCGGGCTACGACAATAAGAGTACGAATAGTAGTCATTTTTGCAACCGGGGCAAATGTCTCCTCATAGTCCATGCCATACTGTTGAGAGTATCCTTTTGCAACCAGCCTAGCTTTGTATCGCTCAATAGACCCATCAGAATTAGTCTTGATCTTATACACCCAACGACAACCAACAACACTCTTACCAGGAGGTAGAGGAACCAGATCCCAAGTATCTGTCTTATGCAAAGCAGAAAGTTCCTCATCCATAGCTTGCTGCCAAAGCGGATCAAGAATTGCCTCTTTATAGGAAGAGGGCTCAAAGAGACAATGAATAGAAGCTAAAAAGGAAGTAAATGATGAAGAATAACAAGAATAAGCGAAATCTGGTAGTTTTGTGGACTTACGAATGCGGATGGACTGACGTGGAGGTGGATCCACAATCTCAGATGAAGCTTGAGGGGCTGTAGATGAGAATGGAGCTTCAGGTGTGCCAGAGAGTAAAGTACCGAATCCGCAGAGTTATGAGTACAAATTGATCGAACATAGGGAGAGGTATCATTACCAGAATCCTCAGAAAAAGGATCTATATGAATAAGATCAGATTTTGTCAGGCTATGAGTAGTGGATGGAATAGAAAAGAAAGGTATATGCTCAAGGAAGACAACATGACGAGACACATAAAGTTTCTGAGTTATTGGATCAAAACAACGATACCCCTCTTTACCTTCACCATAACCCAGAAAGACACAAATAGCGGATCGAGGGGATAGCTTACTGCGTTCTACATGAGGACGAAGAACGAAACAAGTACAACCAAAGACTCTAAATGAGGAATAATCAGGGACATACCCATATAACTTTTCAAAAGGAGATAGGCCGAACTATGAGAAGATGGAATTGTATTAATCAAACTTACAGAAGAAGAAAACGACTTCTCCCCAAAACTCACTAGGAACAAAAGCAGACAACAAGAGAGAACGAGCAGTTTCGACAATGTGCCTATGTTTTCTTTCAGCTACACCATTTTGTTCAGGAGTATCTGTACATGAAGTTTGGTGGATGGTTCCATCTAAGGCAAGCATTTGACAAAATTTATTAGAGGTGTATTCCCCACCCAAATCACACCTAAAGCATTTGATCACATCAGAATGTTGAGTTTTGATAAGAGCTCGAAAAGTCGCATATATCTCAAAGAATTCGTAAACGATGTTTCATTAAATAAACCCAACAATAACGAGTATGATCATCAATAAAAGAGACATAATATCGAGACCCTCCTTTTGTGGAAACAGGAGAAGGTCCCCATACATCAGAATGAATCAAATCAAATGGTGAAGATGAAACAGAAATACTTCGATTAAAAGGTAAAGCAGAAAATTTTGCCAGTTTACATCCACTACAATCTAAAATGTCACAAGTTTTCAAATTTCCTAAAGCTCCTGTGGATGCCAAAAATCTCAAACGAGATGATGAAACATGACCTAGACGGGAATGCCATAAATAAAAACTAGAAGATGAAAGACTCAAACGAAAGGAAGACAAATCAGATAGTAGTAGCGTGGCAAAGAAAAAGAATCGGCACTTTTAACTCATTCAAAATATATAGTCCATTCTCCCTATGGCCTGTCCCAATCGACTCCACGAGGCCGCAGATCCTGTACACAACAAAAAAGAACCAGAAAACATGACTAAATAATCACCGGAATCACATATTTGACCAAGAGGCTAAGATTCAATTTGAGTTTTGGAATAAGATAAACATTAGGGAGAGACAAGTGAGGTGTGACAACAGAACCAACACCTGCTAAGGGCATAGGAGTGCCATCAGCAGTCATAACAGGAATGGAGGACAAAGGGGACACTGAGGTAAAAGATGAGGAATCTAGAGACATATGATGGGAAGCACCAGAATCCAGGACCCATTCAGGGCGTGACATACCTGAGGAACTATGAGACAACTGACCTATGGAAGAAGCGGACATTGCTTGAGACATATGATGGGAAGCACCAGAATCCAGGACCCATTCAGGGCGTGACATACCTGAGGAACTATGAGGCAACTGACCTATGAAAGAAGCGGACATTGCTTGTGGCTGCAAGGAGAGAAACTTCTGAAATTGCTCAGCCAAAGAATTAGGATCGGTAATAGAGACTGGGGAAGCTACTGCTGCAGTATTGTGGTGTGGTGGTTTATAACCCTGAGGTGGTCGATGAGCATTAGATTGTGATTGACTGCCAGACTTCCAAGCTTGATTCTGCTGTCTCAACTTAGGACACTGAGCCTTCCAATGACCTTTCGCATACGAATCGCACTCATCAAAGCCAACCCTTGTGTAGGGCTTGTTCTGATGATTAGAGAATGGCTTAGAAGGTACTGCTAGTACAGAAGGATTTGAAGCGAAAGAATTCCCTTTTGGAATAAGGCCAAGACGTATTTCTTTAGCCAATAACTCACCGACAACAGAGCAACGAAGGCGTTGGAGTACGATGCGAATTGAACCTCTAAGTCCTTGAAGTCACCTGCGAAGTCTTTGTTAAAAACCGTACCAATCGTTCTTGCGCTCTCTACGCCAATATAGGCACCACATGCCTTTAATTTTGCTGATTCTGTAAGAGCCAATTGATCCCAAAGATCTGTCATAGCAGAATAAAACTCTTGAATACTCATATTCTTCTGATGAAGAGCTCGTATGTCATTCTCTAATTGATACTGTTTTGCAAAATTTGATTGCGTGAATAACCTTTGCGGATGATCCCAAACCTCTTTTCTTTGTCTCATACTTCGCCAATCAGCGTACCTATTGAATGCTCAACAGAATTGTTGATCCAAGTAATGATCTTTGCATTATTTGCTTCCCATGTATCTATCAAAACAGCATCCCCCTCCTCAACATTCTTAGGTATTATATAAGTTCCACTAACATACCCCCACATCTTCTTACCCTTAAGAAAATTTCGCATTACATAGCTCCAATACGAATAGTTCTTCCCATCCAACCTCACACTCACTGATCAGGCGAATCATCTCTTTCAGTAGCCATAATTAACAATCACAGAGAACCAGAAAGCAAAAGCAGCGGAAAACAAAATACCAAATTGCAAAAATTGAACAGAGATGGCAGAAACTAAACAAATATCTTCTCAAAATTACGATTACTCCAAAACACAAAACCAATTTGCAGAAACTGAACACAAATACCAAATTGCAAAAGCTGAAGGGTAGACGAAATACCAAAATAATTGCAGAAACTGACGAAATACCAAATTTTTGCATAAGCGGAAGACAAAATCTCACTCCAAAAAATTTGTATATTAAGCCTCGTTTCATAAAACCAGCTCTGATACCATGTTAAATTAATTGAGATCAAATAGAGAAAAGGAGGCTAGAATTCTGAATAATCTGTATATTATGAATGCATTGTCTTAACCTAAATACAAATAAAGTATATATAGGTCAAACTGAAAGCACTATTCTACCCTTAATAAATAAGATTACATAAATATTATTTAACAATTTCTTTATTTTATCTGGAAACCACTTGCTCAGATTTTGGTAAATTCTTAGTTTGCTCCTTCAAATTTCTCAATTTCGTCTTGAAATTTTAGTTTGTAACAATCGCCTTCTATAATCTTCATTGTTAAAAAAATTAAACGATAATAACCTGAGTTGTTTATGGAATATTTTTTTCTGGAGAAAACTCCCTTTAAGCCCTTGAGCGCCACCTTCTCTAAAATGTCTGTCTTTGCCATAACTCAGGGACTCTGTATCTTGTTAAGGTAAATTAACAAGTTTCAACTCAACTCTGTATCTTCTCTGGATATATCTGTAATTAGAGATGAAAAAAAAACTAAAAAATCAATTAAATTGAGAAAACTGGAAAAAAAAAATAATTAAAAAAATTGAACTGTGAAAAAAAACTGATTAAACATATTAGAATTTTTAAAAAATCGATCGGTTCGGTTTTGATTTTATAAGTCTGAAACCGAAAAAATCAAACCGAACTGAACCCAAACAAAAAAAAAGTCAAACTGAGTCAAACTGAAAAAACCAAATCGAACTGGAACCGGTCGGTTTGAACCGGTTTTTATTCTAAAATAATTGAACCGAACTCGATCGGTTTTAACCGGTTTTAGTTTAAAAAAAAACAATTTAATTATTTTTTAAATAAAAAGTAAAAAAAAAAATAATCACCCCTATTGTAACTGTGCCCCCTAATGAATTCCTCTTTTTCTTTGGGCCTTGATGTTCTCACAACCTATCTAACAATTTGTCCATCAAGTTTTTTTATCAACCATTGAGATGGTTCTATAGAGACAAATAAATAGAGACAAATTTGGGAAATGATTTGGTTTTATTTATTTTCTGTTATTCTCCGAAAATAATAGAATTTTCGTGGAAATGATGAGCTACCAGTCTACCACTGCCTTTTGACTTTTGCTGGCCTGCCAAATAAATAAAGAATTCATCTTGATAGAGTTTTCTTGGAAATGATGAGAATATTTTAGAATTTTCTGGGTTGACGCCAGCAGTCAACGACTATCTTCCATTCCCTTGGCATCGTGTTCCATGCCTTTGCAAAATATTAAAGGCTCCAATGCATCTCTAGCAATAAGATTATTTTTTTATTTTTCCCCGAATACATGTGCCATTCCACAATCAATTTTATTTATTTATTTATTTATTATGATTTAGTGTTAATCAGGCACCATGATATAAAATACAAAAATAGTGGGAACATAAAAAAACATGATTTTATGTTTGAATATATACTATATACCAAAGGAATAATTAATATCTTCAGAATAAATTTAGTTGTATAACATACGTACTAAAGTTTAAATAGGTGACTTTAGAATCACCAAGCAGTGAATCACACGTACGGGAAGATTGAAAGAATAATTAAAGTGATTTTACTAACATTATTGTAAAAAAAAATTGAATTGCATAAAAGTAATTAACCGAAAAGTTGACCCCAAGTAAAAAAAATTGAATTGCATAAAAGATGTGTTTTTATTTTTAGAAAATACAAATAGAGGAAGAACAACCGTGTCTGAGGATGTAGAAAGCAGTTTCTCTATGTTCTTAATCAAAGGTATTTCATTAAAATATAAAAAGCAGTTTCTTATTAATTATGGCAGTGGGAAATTGCCGCTCAAGTTCTAACTTTTGGGCTTTTATCAGTCAAGCATGGCTGATAAAATTGCCCGTCATGTTTTATTATTTTAAAAATAAATTTATTTTATGATACAAATGAAGCTGCTAAGTGGAAGAACAACCGCGCTGTGTACGTAAAAAACACAGTTTCTTTGTTCCCCGTCATGTATCATTATTTCTTTCATGTTTTGTGGGAAATTGCGTGCCTCTAAGCTTTTGAATGGAAAGGGTTATGCTTATCTAGAAACCACTAGTGATGTTGATGTGATTCCTTTATTTTACCTGTTAAACGACTTTATAGGTCAGATTTTGGTCAATTCTTAGTTTGCTCCTTCAGATTTCTTCATCTTGAAATTTTAGTTTGTAACAATGGACTTTTATAATTTTCATTGTTAAAATTAATTTTTAATCCATGTTAATATGATTAACCCGCGAGTCAAGATAATCCTCAAAAAATGAAAGGGAAATGAAGTAATTGTAATATTAGTAAAAAAAAAAAAATTACGCCAAAGTGTTAAGCCTTTCATTGTTTTAAAAGGATCTATGGAAATCTTAAAATTTCAACTAATACATGGCCAAAAAAAAAATCTTAGATTGACATTAATGTTTTGTTCATCGAAATCAAAGTTACTAAACATGGTTAGGCCTAGTACTTGAATCAAGATTTAAATCACGGTTGAAGCAAATTAGTTTATATTAACCGGTGTCAAATCTAAAATTATGTCATTTCAAGAACTTTAAAAAAAAATTACTTAGTTAACAAAATAAAACTAGATTTTGATTAGGTTAAGTAGAATCAAAATTATGTCAAAGTTGTTTCTCTTAAATAAAAAAAAAAAAAAAGTGAACAAAGGTTAATGCTATGAGCTCACTTTCCATTTTCAAGACAATGATGGATATAGAAAACTGCCTACTTTCTCTATAGAAATTACGTGTGGAAAATCATGCCTTTGGAGATAATTTAAACTACGGTAGTTATTATATTATTATATAAAAAGAAGAGGATCGCTTAATTATTCTTTTTTCAATCAAAAACATTTCACTTCCAGAAATATTTATTAGCATGCTACTCATTTATTATTATTAATTATAAAATTTGATCAATCAATCTTATTTATAGGATTTAAGGAATTGATAATGAAATATGACTCACTTGAAGTGATTTGTTTGAAATTGGTTTGAGGATTGAAAATTTATAGGATATAATTAATTAATTAATAACTTGACTTTAATTTAAAAGGATTAATGTACATCATAAAATTTCAACTAATATATAATTACGTCCCTCTTTTTCAATTCAAATCTTGAAAGATAACAGAAGAAATATGCCCACTTTGTGACAATCATAATGTCAGGGAAGACTATAGTCAAAGTAAAGAAAATAGAACAAACGCGTTTTTCCCACTCACACGCGCGCGACATTTTTCATAAGAATGTCATGTTCATCAAAACTAAAGTTATTAAATTAATGTCATGTTCATCAAAACTAAAGAAAATAGAACAATCTATGGTTAGACATGAGTAATCAGGGTTAAATAGGTAATAAATTGTGCAGGTTAGTTCATCTTGACTGTTGTTAATTTAAAATCGTGTCATTTTAAGATATTGTTTTTTCTTTTAAAGTTAAAATTGCATAGTTAAAAAAGTAAAACCATGTTTTGATTAAATTAAACTATTTACGGGTTAACTAATCTGATCATTCAAGTTTAACAGGTAAACTCTTACTTAGTTTTTATCTAAACTCGGGTTAAACTAGATCTTACATCAACCTTTCAGCCCAATCAAATTTAATAAGGCTGATGTTAGTCTTTAATGAAAAATTAAACATAAATAAAAGGTTAACACTAGGAAGCTCATTAATTTCCATGATAATAATGGATACAAAAGACTTGCTACTTTTTTTATGGAAATAACTTGTGGAAAATCATGCTTTAATTTTGATAAAATAAGGCATGATTTTAGTATATAAACTTTTATTTTCTCATATCATTTATAAAATCAAATAGTATCATTGATAAAATAAACCATCAATAATAACATTTCTAAAATACTTCTCATGATAATCAGTTTTTGTTTTTTCTAAAATACAAAGTATATTTTTTCCAACACAAACTTATCAACAAATAACATGATAGAAATTTGCAGTGTGAAATGGATCTGTGAGACCATCACTGTTAAGCGTTTTTTCCATGACATGGGTTAGTGGAATGGTTTGTAATGAAGAGCTTTTTTTCTACGAGATGAGATGAGTCCCTGAGATTATTGCCCCCATAAGCTTGAGAGTAATTATCATGAAAAGTACGAGGAGGTGCTAATAATTTGTATATTAAAATTATCATTTTCCATATAAACCACCAATAATCTCAATACTTGAAAACTAATATAAAGACATTAAATCATCATTGAAAAAAAAAAAACTTATTCTTTCAACTTTATTTTAATCTTCTTATTTCATGGTTGCACAAAATAAATGTTTTATATCAAAACAAAAAAAAAATGATATTAATATACGAAAACAATTTGAAAATATAAAAAATCATTTTAAACAAATAAAATAAAATTTTAATAAAAAAACAAGTTAAACCACCTTGCTAAAAACACCCTGTACAAATTTACTTTATAAATCTAGAAGATATAAATGGAGAAGTGCCGTGTACGTGGAAAGCAGTTGGTTTTTTGCCCTTCCAAACACCCTCAATCATCGATTCTAATTGAAAGGTTTATAATGCTAGTGATTTTGATGTAATTCCATTATTTTTATCTTTTTAAGATTTCTTAATTTCATCTTCAGAGTTTAGTTTATATAAAATATTTCATTCTCATCCAAAAAAATATTAAAAAGTAGAAAAGAAAAGCCAAGTTATAAAAATAAAAACATAAAATATGACAAAATTTAAGATAATTAATTTTTTCTAGAAATCCTAAAATTCTATCCACTTAAATTCTCATTCATCAACAATAACGTATATTCAAAGAAAAGATCACTGGTGTAGAAAAAATAAAATAAAAATACTTATCGTGTTTTTTTAAGGTAAAAAAACAATAATTTATTTTTTCATGATTTTAAAGGAAAAAAATATTTAATACAAACTCTCATCATTAAATTAAAAAAATATAAATTTTACACAGTTCTTTTGTATTATACGAGAGGTTGAAGAACAAAGCCTTGTCGAGTAAAAAAAATCCACGCGAGCAATACTTAATACGAGAGGATGAAGAGGACACTGCCGTCCTGCTTTTTTTTTTCCACAAGATGGGTCCGTTGGATGGTGCCATCATGCATTTTTTCCATCAGTTGGGTCCGAGAAAACATTTCCATCATGCAGTTTCTTCCACGGCATGGGTCCTAAAATTCTAAAAATCCTAAAATTCCGTCCACTTAAATTGTCATTCATCAACACTAACATATATTTATTGATAGATAAATAAATTTTTTTTATTTGATTGAAAAAAAATCCTTCATGTTATTATCACATGAAATTATTATAAAATCATAGATTGTATATAAATATCTAGATATTTTCTTACTCTCCTTTCATTATTATGTTCATTCATTATCATTAAGTTCATTTAAATTTCTCAAAGTTCGTTTGAATTTGTATGTTTTTATGACTTTTAAGCTTACAAGTTACTTTAATTGTTATTTATTTTATTTGAGATAATTTATGAAATTATATTTTTTTTTAATTTCATTCTCTTTCAACTTTTTAATTTGTAAGATTTGTTTTTTATTATTTTAATAAATTTAAAAGAGAATATTAATAAGTTATTTTAATATTGATTGGTATATTTCTTGTATTTAAAGAGAAAAGAGCTATGAATTTAATCTAAAAACTTGAAAACTTTCCCAAAAATTATTTTATTCTAAACCCTTAATATTTTATACAAGTTTTCAAAATAAAATTTATATAATTGTTTAATAAAAATCACCGCTTTAAATGAAAGTCTTTTCAAGATGGGGCTGTTGGGGGCTCTAAAAGCCTAAAACTCCTTTCATTTGCAAGAGAGTATATAAAAAAAATTAGTAATAACTCAGGTGAATTTTCTAAACCTGGTCTAATATCTAAAACTTGCAACTCGTTAAATTCTAGACTCAACTTTAATAAAAAAGATTCACTCCCAACCAATTTAATTTTGAACAATGAAATCATTGAAAAATATTAATAAAAAAAACTTGCAAAATTAAAAAAAATAATAATGAGGATAAGAATTGAAAGAACAAAATCCGAGGATGAAATTTGAAAAAAAACTATTTTAAAAATGATTCCATATAAAATAAATAACAGTTAAAAGAATGTAGATAAAATTTAAAAGATTAAAACATTATAGGGGGTTGAAATTAAAAAAAACATTTGTAATTTGATAGATTATTTATAGATTAAAAAATAATAAAGGGTGAAATTAAAAAAAAAAAACCTATAAAGGATTAACTCAATATAATCAAACCTCAAAAAATTATACAATTTTTTATTCATGATAAAAAATATAATCTTACTCTCAAAGCTTAATTCGTTGTTGTTTTTTAAGGATAAATTTATAATTATACAATTATAGTGAATAGTAATATATAAATATATACAATTAAAGTTTAATTCTTTTTTTATATATAAGAAAAAATTCATAACTATACAATTACAATGAATACTAATTTATGAATTGATAAGCACTAACATCACTTAATATTTTTGATAATGATAATAATTGATCAATATTTATATTAAGATGGGGCTATTAATTCACATGTTGATAGCGTTAATAACGATAGTTTTCTTGGAAGGATGGCTGCGTCTTGGTTGCTTGAAAATATACACTTTTTTTTAGTTTAAATTATTAAGATGGGGCTATTATTGTTACTTTTTATTCAATAAACTATAATGCTAATAAAAACTCCTTTTGTTTTGAGAACAAAAAAAATTACATAATTCAAAAAAAATATTTTACTTTTATAATTTTATTTATTGTTTCTTTTTGTTAATAGTTATTTTTATTATCTTATAATTGACTAAAAATTTCCAAAATTTTCTTATAATAATGTTGGAAAAATATCAGTAGTTTTAACTATCCCTAATTTATGATAATATTATAGGTAAAACTATAGACAAAGTGAAGAAAATAGAACAAACTTTAGTTTTAACTACCCACTAATTAATTCCTTAAGGAGGAAGAGTTGGAGATTCTTAATTTTTTAAAAGGCTACTATTGTACTATTTACCTTGGAAATCCCTTGAATTTATTCACATCAAATTTTAAATTTTGAGAAATTAAATCTATGATTTATTTATAAATAAATTTTATTGTTAATATTCTTATTACTCCATAGTTACTTTATAGAAACCTTACATTTATTCGAGAAATTAATGTAAACAAATTTATGGTCAGACACTAGTTTATCAAGTATTTAAATAGAAAAAAAATCAATTAGAGTAGAAGATATAAAGTATAAGTATTTTATATATCTTTATTGTTCAGAAATTAAAAATAAAATAAAATCAATCCAAACTCATCTAAAAAAAATTAACTATGACATCATCATTCTAATAATAAAACTAATGAAGATATTTTATTCATCAGATTTCATGAATATAATTATTCTAATTGAAAAAAAAAATGACCATGTTTCTGGTATTGATGTCTCCATTCATTTATAACCAGAGAAAAGAACGTCACTTGCTTTTATTGTTTCTTCTTACTTGCAAGATAAGATATGTGAATATTCAGAGCTATTCGACTCCATCTATTTTAGTAAATTTTTATTTTTTTATATTAACATACCAACTTTTTTTTATTATTATATCAGTTAAATACCTTTTTTTCTTGTTTTCTTTGATGGTGTGACTTTGATCAAAAGAAATTGAGTTCGGGTTTTTTCCCTATAATAAATAATTGTTTTAATAAATAAATAATTATCTCTTCATCAAGTTTTTGCCCCACCACTAAGATGGCTCACTCCAGTGACAAATTTGATCCATCTTTTGGTTTGATTTATTTTCTATCATTCTCCGAATATCTTCTTTTCTTGATAGACTTTTCTTGGATATGCCCCGGTTGGCCAAATAAAAATTGGATAAATTTTTTTTTAATTTTTTTTAATTTTTTAATATGCTAATATCAAATATATATTTTAAAAATAAAATTATATTATTTTAATATATTTTTAAGTAAAAAATACTTTTTTAAAAATAATAATTATTTTTTTATTTGTTTTCTGGTTATATTTAATTTTTCATCAACATTCCTACGATAAATTGCTATGTATTTTGAATCTTGAAGGATTAAGAGATGGGAGATAAAAAAAAAACAGAGAGACAAGGCAGTTCAAAGAAGAAAAAAAAATGAGAGAGAGAGGAGAGAACAAAAATGGAGCAACTAAATAAACTTTATAATTACTAATATTAAATTCAAAATATGTACAAATTGCACATATTTAAACATATCATGTGGTTTAATAAAAATGATTTTTTTAAACATATATAGCTTAACAATTAATCAACTCTTAATATCTTTCATTTTATATATATTAAAAGTAAGTATGAAAACCTATTATATTAATTTGTGAATGTATTAACTCGGATGTGAATTATATTTTTAAAATGTTTTTTTTTTAAATCTATACACTACAACTAACTTAAGAAAGTCATATTAATCAGGATCATAGAGTACAAAAGAAAATATTGAATTGCATAAAAATAATAAACCAAAACTTATATTCCTAAACGTTGACCCAAGTTAAGTCATCTTTTGGAAAAACATGAATAAAAGGTTAATGCTAGGCACCCCAAGTCAAGTCTTCTCTATGGATCCTTAATTTGTCCCTGAATAAGCTCACCTCTTTTGTTCTTCATGAGGTTCCAAAAGCTGAGAATATTCATCTTTTCCAAAGCTGAGAATATTCGTCATCATTAGGTATACCAACTTCCATCCTTGAGAAAGAGTCATTATCCTTGGCTTATATTGAATAGAAGTATCATATTGAAAGAACAAATTTTGCTGCTTTGGTTTTTTTAGAGTTTTAGCTCCAAATCTACCATGTTCGACAGAAAGATATATCAATGGGTTAGATTGTATATAAATTGAAAAACTAATTAATTTTTTTATCCAAATAACTTTAAGGATGCACCTCTAATTATATTAATATAATATATTTAATAAAATTCCCTAAACTACTGTATTTCTCCAACAGCGAAAATATATGGTGGCAATCCTCCAATCTCAAGAGTACTAGAAATAAGTATTTTTCCTCAGGATGGGTCCGACAGACAATCACCATCAGGCATTTATAAGTTCGTGAGACCATTGCCATATCCCTGGGTCCCTGATAACGTTGCTTTTCCTCGAGATGAGCCCGTGAGACCATTTCCATCATGCATTTCAATCATTGAGAAGGGATAATATACTTTAATTTAAACATGTTAATGTGGTTTAATAGAAATGATTTTTATAAACAAGTATGGGAATGACAATGTTAAAAATATTATTGTTTCAATAATTGAGAAACAAATTAAAAAAAACTATTGTTTTAATAGCAAGCGAGAAATATCACTAGTTTTAACTATTCCTAATTTGTGACAATAATAAAGATAAAACTATGGACAACGTGAAGAAAATGGAACAAACTAACTACCCACTAATTAATTCCCTGAGGAGGAAGAGTGGGAGATTTTGAAAGGTTGATATTGTACTATTTATCTTGTAAATCCCTTGAATTTATTCACATCAAATTTAAGATTTAGAGACATTAAATCTATGATTTATTTATAAATAAATCTTATTGTTAATATTCTTATTATTCCATAGTTACTTTATGCAAACCTTACATTTATTCTGTAAACAAATTTATGGTCGACACTAGTTTATCAAATAGAAAAAAAAATCAATTAGAGTACTTGAATAAAAAAATATTAAATATAAGTATTTTACATATCTTTACTTTTCATAAATTAAAAATAAAATAAAATCAATCCAAACTCATTTAAAAAAAATTAACTATGACATCATCATCATTATGATAATAGAACTAATAAATATATTTTATTTATCAGATTTTATGAAAATAAATATTCAAATTGAAAAAAAAAACCATTTTTGTCCATGTTTTTGGTACTGATATCTCCATCCATTTACAGAATAGTGCCATCTATTTTTATTGATTTCTCTTGCCTGGAAGATAAGGAATGCGAATATTCAAAGTTGTTTGAGTACCAACCATTTTAGTAGATTTTTATTTTTCTTATATTAGTATACCAATTTTTTTTTATGATATCAATTAAATACCTTTTTCTGGTTTTCTTTGATGGCGTGACTTTGATCAAATAAAATTGAGTTTGGGTTTTCCTCCAGAATAAATAATTGTTTTGAAGAATAAATAATAATTTCTCCATCAAGTTTTTGCCCCACCACTAAGATGGCTCACTGTAGAGATAAATTTGGTCCATCTTTTGGTTTCTAATTCCATAGCTTTGGTTTGATTTGATTTATTTTCTGTCATTCTTCAAATATTTCCGTTCTTTGTTAGACTTTTCTTAGATATGCCCTTGATTTTTTTATTTAATTTTTTTATATATATATTTTTAATTTTTTTGATACGTTGATTTTAAAATATTTTTAAGATAAAAAATATTATTTTAAATAAAAAAACTTTCAAAAATAATTCTAGCCAACTTTAAATACCATTTTTGATTCGGCTCGCCTACCGTTCAAATAGAATTTTCAAAAGAATTCAGCTTGCCAAATAGAATTTTCAAATCAAACTTGAATTCAGTTTTTCATTGTTAACTATTTTATTTTCACTATAATTAATTGCTTTATATACCTAGAGGTATAAGGATGTGATTATTTATTGCGAACGCTCAATCAAAGTCATGTTCAACATTCCTAAATAACTTCATCTTACTTGTAATCTTACTTTGCAATGGTAGATTTTCATATGCATACTTCTCAAGAATATCTAGAAGTCCAGAAATGATACTCATATGTTTATCCATTATATTTGCATCATATTGAAATCGAGGATTCAACCAAAATGTGGCTGCATTAAGATTTTTATATAGTTGTTCATCCCACCGATTATTGATAATGTCTATGAAAGGTTTCACTTTAACCTTTCTCTTTCGAAATCTCCTCAACATTTTTTTTTTTTGCATGATGAATAGCATCATACAAATATCCCATCGAAGGTCTATCATCACCATCAACCATTCGTAGAACTCGAACTAAAGGTTCACTCATTCGTATAATTATTGCACATTCTTCCCAAAACAGAGAGTCTACCAGAAAAAGAAAGAACAATAGTAAATGATTTTTTTATATATCCTATGCTAACATTTTTTTTAAAATAAAAAAATATTATTTTAATATATTTTAAAATAAAAACATTTTAAAAAATAATTGTTATCTAGCTTTAAATACCATTAAGATGAGGTAACACTTCTCTTGACTCGGCTGGCCTCCTGTTCTGTGGGTATATTTTATTGCTGCATCATTTTCACTATAATGAAAATCATAGTGAAAATTCAGAATTATTTTCATGGATTCAAATTCAACAAGGGCTATTTCCTGCAGCAAGGAGAGTTTCTGAATTTTCATTATTCATAAATTGCGAAAAATAGTAAAGTTTCTGAGAATTTTCAAATCAAACTTGAATTCAGCCTGCGTTGTTAACTATTTCATTTTCACTATAATTAATTGTTTTATCACGTTGACGCCAGCAGTCAACAACTATCTTACATTCCCTTGGCATTGAATTCCATGCCTTTGCAAAATATCAATTGCTCCAGTGTCTCTCTAGCAATAATTAATTTAATTTTTCCCCAAACACATGTGTCATTTATCGAGATAATTAATTTAATCACACACGCATGGCATTCCACAATTAATTTTTTATATTATAATTTAGTGTTATGTTAATCAGGCAACATTTAATTACCATGGTATAAAATTCAAAAATAGTGGGAACAGAAAAACATGTTTTTATGTATTTTTTATTTTAAAATTATAAATTTTGCTCTAATTTCACTCTAAGACTATTGTAAGAAAATATTTATTTTAAATTTATCTATATTTTTAAAGTTCAAAAATTAAAAAAATAAATAAATAAATTCAAACTCATCTAAAAGGAGTTATTTAAAAGGAGTTACCTGTGATGTCATTATTTTATAACAAAACTAACAAAGATATTTTATTAACCATTTCGTAAAATCAAAAGTTTTTAAATAAAATAAATATATTGCCCCGTAAGCTTGAGAAAGAATAATATGTTTTAATTTCATCTTGTATAAAAAAAATCTCAATTTAGTGTGTTAGAATGCGACCACCGACTAATTAATCGACAATGGACCTTAGAATTTAGATTAATATATTATCATTTTTTATTGTATTTGTTTTCTAGTCATATTTAATTTTTCATCAAGTGATTAATATGTATAATTCAATTTTTAGTTTGCTCCTTGAAATTTCTCAATTTCATCTTCAAAGTTTAGTCTGTAACAATTGCCTTCTATATATAATTTTCATGCTTCATCCATTTATATAAATAATAGTACCCC
The DNA here is from genome assembly GCA_015852605.2 of Populus deltoides. Taxonomy (NCBI): domain Eukaryota; kingdom Viridiplantae; phylum Streptophyta; class Magnoliopsida; order Malpighiales; family Salicaceae; genus Populus; species Populus deltoides. Next base: position 1,296,847 of record CM027587.2, on the reverse strand, counting down.
AGAATTATATGTGTTGCACGTCCCTCACACGGCGTTGATGATGATTTTTCATTATATTTGCTTGATTTGGTTCTTGAAAGTCACCATCTAGTATTTGATTGAGGGTTACTAGGAAACCCGGATATACTGGTCGTTGTTAGAGATTCGAAAGTAAAAGACTGGTTGTGGCTAGAGAATGTATTAGCACCCCTAGCGCACCCTACCTGAGGTAAGCTGCTTTGCGGTTTGATGTGATTTGAAAATTTAAAATATTAGTCAAATTCTTAAGACTTTAATAAATCAGTTATTAAATCCCAAAATAAATATAGAAACGTGTTCTTATATTTTCACGGGAAATACAATATGATTTTATTTATCCTTGAGATATTTAACCATATTTAAATTAAACACTTAATTTTTTTTGTCTGTTTTTTTAATTTTAACATTAAAAGAAAATATTCATAACAAAAAAATACTAAAACACACACTAACATCACTTTTTTTTACTATACTCACTCTATTACATGTTTACATAATAAAATAAACTAAAAAACATTTAACAGAAATTTAAATACATGTTCAAATATCTAAAAATTACAAAAATAGGTTCCTAAAAAGTCCAGGAACTGTGGAGCAGTGGCGGCAAAATTTGTATATTAAAATTATCATTTTTCATATATACATGAACGATTATAGCTTAAAAATGAGTTCTTTTTATTTTGATCCTCCAAATGTTTATGGTTGGTACGTCATTACATCAATTACTTTCACTTTTTATTAATTTTAGTATATAAACTTTTATTTTCTCATATCATTATACCCATTTTTTGTATCATATATATCAATCAAATATTTTTATAAGAACTCCATCGATTTTCTTTGTTTTTCTTGATAACTTTGAGTTTAGGTTTTTTGGGGAAAAGTTCCGTCCAAAATAATAATTATTTTGATAAATAAATAATAATTTATAATTAAAATAAATTTGTTTATTTGATCGGAAGAAAATCCTTCATGTTACTATCACGTGAAATCAATTTATTTGCTTAAGAAGAACATACTGCAACTATATAAGTTATTTATTTATCTATTTTAATGAAATATAAAGTAGTTTTTAATCTTGCGATATATTTCTTGTCTTTGAAGAGAAAATAGCTATGAACTTAATCTCAAAACTTGAAAACTAATATAAAGACATTAAATGATCATTGAAAAAAATAAAAATAAAAATAAAAATATAATCCATCCTCAATATTATTCGAGAAAATAGTGAGTCCTTGCGGAGTAAAGAAATATACGCAAGCAATACTTAATAATATCAAAACGAAGACGAAAGGGATAGTGATGAAGAGTGTACACTGCCGTCCTATGCCATCATCCATTTTTCCATTAATGGGCCCGTTGGATGTTGCCATCATGCATTTTCTCCCCCATGAGGTGGGCCCGAGAGAACATTTTCTTTATGCATTTTTTTTAAAAGATATTCAGATTGAAAGTATTATATAAAAAAATACTATAATTTCCATGCTTCATCCGTTTATATAAGTAAAGAGTCACACAAAATATATATGAATAAATCTCAGAGTTGTTTTTAAAATTTATATAAAATATTTCATTCTCATCCAAAAAATATTAAAAAGTAAGAAAGAAAAGACAACTTAATAAAAATAAAAACAGAAAATATGACAAAATTTGAGAGAATTAATTCTTCTAGAAATCCTAAAATTCTATTCACTTAAATTCTCATTCATCAACAATAACTAATATTTAAAGAAGTGATCAGTAGTGTTAAAAAAAACTTTTCATATTTCTTTTAAGATATTTAGAATAAAAGTATTATAAAAAGAAACAAAGAGATTATATATATTGAAGATAAATGTTAAATGTTAAATGAATGAATTCAAATATTATGAATTATGTATTAAAATAAAATAAAATAAGTTGTTTTTAAAATATTTTTTAAAAATTAATTTTAACATCAATATATCATAATGATAAAAAAATATAAAAAATAATTTTAAACAAAAATATTATTTAAAAATAACACGTTTTCAAATTTATTGTCAATCAACCTTTTAGTTTGATAAAACTAAAAACAATAGTGTTTAGAAGGAAAACTATATTAAAAAGTTAGTGTTTAGTAGGAAAAAAATACTGTTGTGATTGGGAAATGTTGGGTAAAAGCACAAATATTTGGTTTTTTAATAGGAGCTGGAAAAAAAATATTAATAGGATTTCGGCCAATTGAAAAATTAAGAAAAAAAACAAGAGAGAGAGGATGCGACTATGAAGTGGATTTTTTTTTTTTTACCAAAAAAATGAAGCTTCTAACTTATGTGGCTGCTAAGTGTGTTTTTCATTAAGATATTTTTTAAAATTACTGAGATCTTTTTCAGATTTTTTATTTAATGTATTTTGCTTAAGAAAGTCATGAACAATATTGAATTATAAATATTTATTGTCCACGAGGGGATGTGTCCGTTGCCATCATGCAGTTTTTTCCACGGGGTGGGTCCGTGAAGTCCTCTATAAAAGCCTTAACCTCCTCGCTGCCATTTGCAACAATATTGTAATAGTTGATATTAATTAAGATGGGGCTGTTCCTTCAGGTGTTGACGGTGTTAGTGATAGCGGTTTCGCTGCAAGGATGGGTGCCTCTTGGTTGCTTGGAGGAAGAGAGGATCGCTCTGTTGCACCTCAAAGATTCTCTTAACTATCCCAATGGCACCTCCCTTCCCTCCTGGATGAAAGCTGACGCCCACTGTTGTGATTGGGAAGGTATTGTCTGCAACAGCAGTACAGGTCGAGTCACCAGACTCTATCTTTGGGGCGTAAGAAATGAGGAACTGGGAGACTGGTACTTGAATGCGTCCTTGTTTCTTCCTTTCCAACAACTCAACACTCTCTCCTTGTGGAATAATCGCATAGCTGGTTGGGTTGAGAACAAAGGTTTGCTCTCTTAAGTATTACAAAATATTTATGTTACTTTTATTTTTTTTAGAATTAATCAAATAAAGTGTTGTTTAATTAGTATCATTTTGGTTATCTCCACAGTAAGTAATTCATCGAAGAAAATATTTAGCAAAAAGGTGTTGTTTATTTCCTTACATTATTAATATAATCACACCACCACAACAGATATTATTACATTATCAATATTATTATAATCATGACATCATCAGTGAAACAATTACTTCTCTTACTTTCACTTTCACCGCCTCAACCTCTTTACATGGATTCACTGTAACAATTACATGCCTCTTCATCGATCATAATTAAATTACTCCAATGATATCTTTTTTTTTTCCTTGCATGAAGTCTTAATTTATTTATTTTTTATATAGGTGGTTATGAGTTATCAAGATTGAGCAATTTGGAAATCCTTGACTTGGAATCTAATCGCTTCGATAATAGTATTTTATCACTTGTGAAGGAGTTTTCATCTCTTAAAGCATTATATTTAGGTGATAATAGACTGGAGGGAATAATAGATTTGAAAGGTTAGTTTTTTTATATACTTATCTTTTCTCTATTAAATTCAATTAAAAAAACACAATTTATGTGGTGTAGTGAATTAATTAACTATTATTTTTATAAATATCAAGAATCTCTGAGCAGCCTGGAGGAATTGAGTTTGGGCGGCAACAATATTAACAAATTGATAGCCTCAAAAGGTAATTAGTAACACATGCACATTACCTACCTGACTGGTAGCATCATGAAGATATTATCTATTCAATATTAATCATACGTTTCTTCCCTAACTAACTTGCAGGTCCAAGCAACTTGAGGACTCTATGGCTAGAAAATATCACAACCTATGGAAGTAGCTTCCAGTTACTGCAATCATTACGAGCATTCCCAAACCTCACGAAACTTTTTCTGGGATACAATGATTTTAGAGGAAGAATATTAGGTGACGGTAAGTTTACATTTTACATATAGTGATGTTTATATATTTGAGATTAATTCAAAAATTCAATTTGCTACTTTTAAATAAACAGAGTTCCGAAATTTAAGTTCATTGGAAAGTTTATATCTAGACCGGTGTTCTCTAGATGAGCACTCCCTTCAAAGCCTTGGAGCACTATCTTCTCTAAAAAATCTATCATTGTATGCTCTCAGCAGGACTGTATCTTTTGGAGGTAAATTAACCGTTCTGCTTTTTTTTTTTTTTTTTATGCCCACTACAATTAGATGTGTCTATATAGAATTCATCTTTTATGTTTTAGCAACCCACTAAATAAGTCTTGGAGAGAATTAAATCTCAAGTTTATAAATTAACTCAATTTAAATTTTTATTATTCTAAAAGTCTACCATCCATTTAATATCAACAATATTTCAATTCAATTTTGGTCCTCTCTTAGCACCATTTCAGTGTAATGTAAACACAATGATAATATATATAAAAAATTTATTTAATGAAAAAGTAAAGGAGAATAAATTAACAACGATGTTTTTCTTTTTTCCTTTTTGTCAAACGTATCAAAAATCCTTCTTTTACTTGGACTCTATAATTTCTACACTTCCCTTCCCATTTTTTAGTTTTTTTTAGCCATAATTCATTAGTAAAGAATTATTGTATTTAATAACCTCTTAGGAGAGTTGAACAAAGAAATCACGGGAGACTTTGTTTATATACAGGTGGATTTTTTTATTATTATCTTTTTATATGTGGATCAATCAAAATAATTTACACTGATAGATGGATATTATAAGATATTATTATTTTCAAAACCATAAAAAAAGACAACTTGAGTGTTTTAAATATCTTGAAAATGATAGATTACAAAATATGAAATTATAAAATAAAGAATATTATTTTCTAAATTTACTATGACATATAAAAAGCAATCTAGAGAGAGAGAACGGTCCAAGTCTTATCAATCTACAGAAAGAGAAAGAATTAAGAAAGAATGTTAATAACACTCATTAATGTCGTGAAGAAATTTATTTTCTTTAAAGAATATCAATTTAATGTAGATAAAGAATATATAACCCATTTTCCTTAGCTGATAAAATATTTAACTGACCGGAATTAAGACCATCTTGAATTCTACCAAAGCAACATCTCGCCAATAAAGCATTTTCTAAAAAAAAAAATATGGAATTAAGAATATCAGTTTTGATAGTTTCACTAATACTTTCTTTACATTTTAACAAAATATGGCTTTTTCTAAAAAACAATTATGAAAAAAATAATAGAGTCATATAGGTGGATTAAATTATAATATTTTAAACTTGAACTTTTATTTTATTTTATTTGTATAGCCTTTCTTTTTTAATATTAATCTGGAAATTTTAAAAAAATTAGTAACTAATTATGAGTCAATTAATTTTAAAAAAAAACTCAAAAAACATAAGAAAAAAAGCATAAAAAGCACACTACCCAACCAATAATTGACCAGAACCATTGTTAGCAACTTATTTAAATTCTAAATTTAGAAATCAACTCAATTAAGATCCTACTTCTTGCTAACTCTTTCATTTCCTTATTAGTCATTAATATAATTTCTTGATTATGGCGGGCTTTCTTAATCTCAAGAACTTGAAATTCTTGGATTTGAGTTTCAATACTCTCCACAATACCATCTTTCAAACCATCGGTAAGGTTGATGACTCTGTTATATATTTTTTATTAGACAATTAGATTTTTAATTTTTCCTAAATTATAATGTGATTAGGCTTATGTGACTTAAATCATCTCCAAGAGCTAGATATGTATGACAATGATCTCAGTGGTTTCTTGCCTCCGTGTCTGGCAAATTTAACTTCCCTTCAACGACTAGATCTCTCTTCCAATCACTTGAAGATCCCTTTGTTATTGAGCCCAATATACAACTTTTCAAAACTAAAGTCTTATTAGCAATTTGCTTACTAGAGCAAATCGACCAATAAGAGAGAATTAAATTTCAAATTTAGAAATCAACTCAATTGAGATACTTATTATTCATTCTATAAGTTGCTTCTTGCTAACTCTTTCATTTCCTTTATAATTTTAATTGTTTCTACATTAATATAATTTCTTGATTATGGTAGGCTTTCTTCATCTCAAAAACTTGAAATACTTGGATTTGAGCTCTAATACTCTCAACAATAGCATTTTTCAAACAATCGGTAAGGTTGATGACTCTTACTCTCTCTTTCTCTATAGATTGTATATTTTTCAATAGACACTCAGAGTTTTAATTTTTCATAAATTATAATATGATCAGGTCTTTGTGACTTAAATCATCTTCAAGAACTATATATGAATCACAATGATCTCAGTGGCTTCTTGCCTCCGTGTCTCGCAAATTTGACTTCCCTTCAACGACTAGATCTCTCTTCCAATCACTTGAAGATCCCTATGTCATTGAGCCCATTATACAACCTTTCAAAACTCAAGTATTTTGATGGATCAGGTAATGAAATATTCACAGAAGAAGATGATCATAATCTGAGCCCAAAATTCCAGTTAGAGTCCCTCTCTTTGAATAGTCGTGGACAAGGTGCGAGAGCATTTCCCAAGTTCCTTTACCACCAAGTGAACCTGCAATCTTTGGATCTTACAAACATCCAAATAAAGGGAGAGTTTCCAAATTGGTTGATTGAGAACAACACATACCTACAAGAACTTCATTTAGAAAACTGTTCTCTTTCGGGTCCATTCTTGTTGCCAAAGAATTCTCATATGAATTTGTCATTCCTAAGTATATCCATGAATCACTTCCAAGGCCAAATCCCTTCAGAAATCGAAGCTCGTTTGCCAGGGTTAGAAGTTTTATTTATGTCTGACAATGGTTTCAATGGAAGCATTCCTTTCTCGTTGGGTAACATTAGCTCGCTGCAAGCGTTCGACCTGTCAAACAACAGTTTGCAAGGGCAGATCCCTGGATGGATAGGGAATATGTCTTCTCTTGAATTCTTGGACTTATCAGCGAACAATTTCTCTGGTCGTTTACCACCTAGATTCGCACTTCTTCAAATTTGAGATATGTTTATTTGTCTAGAAATAAGTTGCAAGGGCCGATCGCAATGGCATTTTATGACTCCTTTGAGATATTCACATTAGATCTTTCCCATAATAATTTAACTGGTACAATTCCAGAATGGATTGGCGAGCTATCTAACTTGAGATTTTTACTCTTGAGTTATAACAATCTTGAAGGTGAAATCCCAATTCAATTATCCAGGTTGGACCACTTAACCTTGATTGATCTTTCTCACAATCACCTTTCTGGTAAAATCCTCTCTTGGATTATATCTACTCATCCTTTCCCTCAACAATACAATTCTTATGATTATGAATCCTCATCACATCAATCTTTTGAGTTTACAACGAAGAATGTATCCCTTTCTTATAGAGGAAGCATTATCCAGTACTTAACAGGAATTGATTTCTCATGCAACAATTTCACAGGAGAGATTCCTCCTGAAATTGGAAACCTCAGCAAGATCAAGGCGTTGAACCTTTCGCACAACAGTTTGACTGGACCAATTCCACCAACATTTTCAAACTTAAAGGAAATAGAGAGCTTGGATCTTTCCTACAACAAATTGGATGGAGAAATCCCACCTCGACTTACTGAACTATTTTCTCTAGAAGTTTTTAGTGTGGCTCACAATAATTTGTCTGGTAAGACTCCTGTGAGAGTTGCACAGTTTGCCACGTTTGATGAGAGGTGCTACAAGGACAATCCTTTTCTTTGTGGAGAACCGCTACCCAAAATATGTGGTGCGACTATGCCACCGTCACCAACGCCAACTTCAATAAACAATGAAGATAATGGTGGCTTCATGGATATGGAGGTTTTCTATGTGACCTTTTCGGTTACATACATCATGGTGTTGTTGGTGATTGGAGCAGTTCTATACATAAATCCATATTGGCGACGAGCTTGGTTTCACTTTATTGAGGTGAGCATCAACAATTGCTATTATTTTCTTGTGGACAATCTTCCCATTTTATCCAAGTTTGGGTTTTCATAGCCTTGATGGTACCAAGATTTGGTGCATCGTTGTGTATTCTAGTTTTAAGATTTAAACAAGTTTAAAGGCATGCTCAAGCGATGTTGTATTAATTTATACAGTTCCATTTGATTTTATAGGTTTTTATATAGTAGGGCTTTTCAATTCCATGAGTTTTTACTTCCCTTGTATATTACATTATTACTTGATTTTTATGGATGATCAATTCAAAGTTACAACACAAATATCCAAAAATATTTAATATTAAAGGGAAGACATTACAACACAAATATCAATTGAAATTTATTTCACTAATTGTATATAAGCTTGTGAGCACTTAGATAATTTAATTGCTTGATCTACAACTTCAGTAATTGAGAGTATTAAGCTGTCTTAGATTGAGTTTCCCAGCTAATATCAAAGGGTGATGTTGAGAACGAACCCCTTCAGGGCTGACCTTTGCCCATATGGCACTCCCTACTTGAAATGGATGACCACCGGGTACTGAGCAAATGAATGAATCAAAGCAGTCTCGAGATTCCACATAACAATTCATCTCCACTTCTGAATACTCTAATCTCAAACGTCCAGCATATGCTGCAATGCTTGATTAAAGTCATTTGATTACGCTTAGACTAGGTATCGGATGTTCCAAAAGTGATGTACAGAAAACTAGAAAACCTTAGCTTTCACCTGGAGGTAAAAAGAATAAAATTAAACCTCCTCTAAAAAAAACTAGCAAATGAGAATTACAAGAATAATAGATCCAATTAGACATTGACAAATATCCAGTGAAAGAATACATGAAAATAAAGTTAAGTCTCTTGTTAGAATCTTTAATTACCTCCACCTCCACTTGCTTAAAACACTGACAAATCAAAATGCATTTCTTCTCTTCCACTTCCACTAGCATGTCCAGCTGTAATTGCCACAACAAGGAGAAAGTTAAGAAAGCAAAGAAGGTATCTTTTTATGATACAGAAATAAATAGTAATTGCTATCTTTTTGCTTTAGTAGGTTTTTAAATTTGATATTTTTTTTTCATGATTTCATTTTTCAAAATTAAATTGGTTAGAAATTAAACTTCTTGATCAAGCTCAGGTCCAAGATTTCATGGGTTACGGGTTTTAGAGATTTGACCAAGTTTAGGAGGTTTGCTCGAGTTTGCTTAATTTTTTTAAACTCGATTTTTTTTTTTACTTTTTTTTCTTAAAGTTTTGCATTGTTATTTTTTTTGGTTTGACTTCTATAGGTTGAAGCTTCATGACTAGAGTCACCGGTTTTAAAGGTTAACAAGAGTTGATTTTAGTTTTTTTTTGTTATTTTTAAATCTATTTATTTTAATTTCATCATTCAAATATATTAAAAATTAATCTTTGTGCTTTTTTCTCATCTCCTTTCAAGTGGTCCTTTTCTAGTTATTTTTTTTTTGTGTGATGTTATCCCAATCTTATATTTATTACCACGAAGTTTGTAAGTCAACCTAGTTCAACTTAATTTTTTTCTTGTTTTGTTGTTTTTTTCCCTTTCTCTCTTTGATGTTGGGTTTTTTATACTTCAGATAGACTCTGTAACGATTTTTTTTTGTTAATTTTTATTTTTATTATATTTGTATACATATTATATTATTTAAATCATTGCCAATTTGAGAGAGGACACTGTTTTGGTCAGTGTCCGTGCACAACGGTACTGATGTATCTCGGTTTTTGTTAAATGGGGTGCCATATATGGATTCTAAGAGAAATTCTAATAATCTTTTTGTTTCTAATTCAATGGAAGAGATTGATATCACCTAGCAGTTTTTGATTTTTTTTTATTAACGGAGTTTAACGATCTATTCCATTTTCATGTTAATTTACAGTTATTCAAATTCATCTGTGCATGTCAAATGTAATCAATTTTGCATTGGTTTTTGTCTTTTGAGAAGCATTTGGCACAGCGGGAATGTTCGTGGCCTGATGCCTTTATTGAATAAATTAAGTTCAATTGTACTGTAAAGACCCGAGATCTTTACAATTTTGATCCTTCGAATCTATCTGAAATTCAAGAATGCCAAGTCCTGGAATTGCTCACTGCTCGAGCTGTGAATTGATGATACATTAGCTTCATCTATATAATCAAGGCTGTTGACTATAGTTTTGCTGAGACATTAGTAATTGATGGCCATTTTTTTGTTAAGAGTAGTATATATATATAATACTCAACCATATTCAATTCCTTGCTGATTTTAACGACTACTGTCATCAATCCCAGCCTCTCTTGGTTCACCATAGCTAATAAATTTGTTCTCCAAGTTCATCCAAGAGTCGAGACTAAATGCTATGCAATGTAACCGCCAAAACACATTTGATTCAACAACAAAGCTGGTCTCCTTCAATATTCCAATAAATTTAGTTCAAGATACATCAAACTTTAACTGAAATTTTCAAACAGAAACCAATCTCACAGACTAGTAAACCAACTCCAACCAAGAACACACACACGCATTAAAAACTAAACTGGCTTGTTTGTTTCATGAAAACCACTCTCCTGGAAACAACTTTTCTATATTTGATAAACTACGAGAAACCACTTTCCAAGAAAGTGGTTTCAAACATGGAAAACACAACCCTTTTTCCAAAAGGAAAGTGTTTTCCTCTTTTTAGCACCGGAAAACACTTTCCTCTTCTTTAACAAAGAATGAAGCCCACACCCTAAAGGATGAATCACCATAGAATACTACATTTGTACAGTTGCAAGATAGAGATCCTTGCTCAAGCTCTTAAGAACACAACTTACCATTCAACATTTTGGAAGTAGTCATCAACCAGAAGATATAATCCCTCCGAATGCACTGTCAATGGCTGAAAGAGGCCACCAAGTTTTCAACTTTTCCACCTCTATATGCAACCGATATTTGGAATGTAACCTTCTCTCTTCATCTCCTCATTCAGCAATTAGTATATGTTCTCCGAATGATGATGTAAGCTGCCACCAGCATGAAATTCATGAGCACGAGCTCCAACGTAAATCAAACTACAGCCAGGGGTTTTAGAGACACCACACTGCCTCATCTTTGCAGAATCATCCCACTTTCTCATATTTTCATATATCTTAGATAAGATAACCGCATCTCTGGAAACAATTGAATGACCCTTTCACCAACATCTGCATTTCTACGCCTCTGACAGGCACCAAGCAATGACCCCAACACAATTTCATCTCGTTTTCCAGGCATCTTCTTGATTAAGTCCCAAGCTTCGTTCAGAAGTCCTACACGCGCACAAAGATCAACCATGCAAGAATATGCTTGACTTTTGGGACCAATCCAAATGACAATTTCATTGATTCAAACAATTGGCGGCCCTCATCAACCAATCCAGCATGCACACATGCAGAAAGGACTCCTATGAAAGTGATGTCATTAGGTTGAACAGTGCCATTATCCTTTGACATGTGTCTGAATAATGATAATGCTTCCAGGGCCTGCCCATGGAAAGCAAGAGCAGAAATCATGGCATTCCATGAGACCTCATTTTTACGAGGCATACTCTCAAAAACCCTGAGTGCATCATCCAAGCTCCCACATTTTGCATACATATCAATTAATTCACTCACAACATAGACATCGTGCTGTAAACCTCTTTCTAATGCATGTGTCTCAACCCATTTCCCCAAATCAAGGGCCCCTATTGTGGAACATGCACACAATAATTCAATCATTCTGACTTTATTTGGATTAGGACCTGCCTCTCTCATTCCATTGAATAGTACAATTGCTTCATTGGAAGCTCTATTCTGTGCACACATATGAAGTGATAGCTGAACAAAAAAAAATCATATTAACTTGAAACGCATTTACAAATTTCATATATTTCGATTTGCATTGTTTTATCAGAGATAAAAGCTTTTCAGTTAGGGTTTGATGATGTTCTTTTTGGGTTTGGAAGTTGAGGTTGGAAAGAGGGAGGTGGTAGGAGGGTAGAAAAGAGGCAGGTCTTGTCCTGTATTGTCTTCGGACACAACAGGCATTGCATAGATAGTTACCATCATCATTTTGTTTAAAAAAAAGGTTTTTTCTTGCAACACCAATTTGATTTCTTGCATGTTCTCACGTAGTCACCAATCAACATTTGACAGGTTATATGCCCGGGAGAAGAAACTCTACCAAGAAGTCAGGGTACATCTCAAATTTTCTGCATAACTTTTTGAATGATGCATTCTGAGCGTCCCTAGTTTTCAAGGCCATGATTATAGCATAGAATTTCAATGTATTTATTTTTGCTGCTGGAATGGGTTTTATCTATGCACAGCAGCTAAGAGGCGATCCACTCAGGGTCCCAGTCCGTTCAAAGATAGTTGGAGCAGGGTTGTCAGTTGAATGAGGCAGAAGTATGGAAATGGTGGAGGTTGATGAAGTAGAAGATGTAATGACTACAGAGAAAATGGCTGAAATTCCCATAAAGGTACTTTGTGCAGGAATGTCTGTTGCAAACAGCTCGCTTACTGAATTTGCTATTGGTTCTGCAGAGGGATATGCAGAACATGTTAAGTAATGGGAGAATGCCATTGCCAAGTGCTTCAGAGTTCTAGCAGGCCTAGAACATAATTTAGGATATCCCGGTAGCTAACATTGCTAGCATCAGTGATGTAATTACATGTTATAACCTAAATGATCAAGGTAGCGTAGAGCAATTGCTGCTCCTGCTAACATATTTCTTTGTGATCTATTAGTTGGCAAGCTAACCAAAGATGAACAGCATGTATGCTTAGAAATATCTGGGATTGGAAACTGCCTGAATCTATCCAAAGCTCCATATGCAATTTTCGCTCTCTTGTAGATCTATCCATAAATTAAAAAAAAAAAAAATTGCAAGGCCATGGTCAAGGAAAATTAACAGAAAATGAAGCAATATATAAACGGGTAAAATCATTCCACAGGTGTATGCTTTCTAACACTAGTGTATGTGCACAGATTTGATATCAACAAGTTGCAGAAAAATATCATAAACGATAGAAGTGTAACCTCTGCTTCCCTTCGTTCAGCATTTTCTTTAGTTATCCCAAGTCGCTGCTTAACAACGTGCACTTGTTTCATTAATAGAGCCTTTAGGGAGGCCAGAGTGATAAATTGTTCGGGCAGAGGTTCCATCAGACCCCACCCAGAGTTCATACATGATTGCATCTGCAAGCCAGGTGCTAACCATATCTTTCATTGATATCCATTCTGGGAGCGAGCTGAAGTCAGTGTCTAAATCAACAATACCATCTTCCTTTAAACATTGGATTACCCCACCATTCTCGTCATTGTAGGCTGCATAAGTGCCTGATTCAATATATGGAATTTGATCTACAACAGAGAGTCAGATAAGTGTTTTGAAGACAATTTTGATATTTGCATGATATATTTGAGAAAACAAACATATATGACAACATGAGCAAAGCATGCACACACATTAAAAACCAGCTGCCATTACTTGTCAATCAAAGAACCAATATCCATCAAAAACAGTCCTGGTCATGCAGATCCAATCTTGAATGCTAATTACTAACTCCTTCCCTATTATTTATGACCATGGCCTTCTTTAATACAATATGTTAGCCTCATTTATTCCGAATCCTTGCTATACACCGATTCCCAGAACACACAGTGTGTTTGGTATTGAGGTAACTGTTGTGGTTGTGGTTTGTAAAAAGGGTTGTTTTTATAAAAAGTACTTTTAATTGAGGTTGATTTGAAAAAAATTATGTTTGGTTAAAAATGTGGTTGAAATTGAGGTTGAACAAAAAGTATTTTAATGTATTTGGTTAAGAATACTTTTCAAATTGAGGTTATAAAATAACTAAAAAGACATATATTAATATTGATAGTTTTTAATTTAAATATTGTACTTTTAACTATTGCTATTACATCATGAAATAAACAATACTTTATATAAAGTTTTTTTTATTGTTCCATTAAACTATTTACAATTCCATCACGTACGAAATCCATCCGACAAGTACGGTTTCCATGGCTTCCTGAGCGTGCAACAACATCAGGTAAAATATCATCAGAAATAAAATTGGGATTGCGATCAATTTCTGCAAATGCTATGTCATCATGCGATCTCCTTTTAATATAATTATGTAATATCATTGAATAATGGTAAACACTAGTTTCTCAAATAAAACACAATATCTGAGAAATGTTTTTGGATTTTTTTTTCTAGGTCGGACCTAGACACCGAGCATTTAGGTTTGGGTCGGACGGAAGCAATGGAGAAGCTCTCCACTGTTCGCATGCAACGTGAACAGTGGATAGCTTGCAAAAGACGAAGGAGAAGGAGAAGGAGAAGGGGAAGAGAAGGAGGAGTGGCTGGCGATGGAAACGGCGGAGGCTGATGGTGAGCTGAGAGAGCTGCCGTGAACTGTGCTCGCTTTTCGGTCTTCTTCTTGAACACTAGTGAGTGCAATATACAAAGTAGAAGGAGAAGGAGAAAGGGAAGGGGAAGGGGAAGAGGAAGAGCAGTGGCTGGCGGTGGAAACGGCGCAGGCCGGTGGTGAGCCGAGGGAGCTGCCGTGAACTGTGCTCTGTTTCTGGTCTTCTTCTTCAAACAGTGGTGAGTGCAGCATACGAAGCAGAAGAAGAAGGAGAAGAGGAAGAGTAGTGGTTGGCAATGAGTTGAGGGAGCTGCTCTCCACTGTGCTCTATTTATGTTCCAGCCGCCACCTTCTTCTTCCGCCTCTGCAAAATGTTGCATAGACAGGAGAAACGTAGATCCCATAGCATTGCGAAAAGCTGGAAATTTCTGCTTCAACAAAACTGAGTTTTGAACGCAGATTGTCGCACCCGACATCACGGCGGCCCACAAAATAAATAATTCAATTCTTGTGGAAAAAGAACGGTTTTACGGCACCATGTTCTTTTATGGGAAAATGTCTTGTTTGGGGAGTCGCCACCTAGTATTATGGTCACTAGGAACCCTAACTGGTCAACAAAGATTCTATGGTTCGGGAATTTGGTTACGTAAAAGGGAAGATATTATCACCCCTTAAACGTTACGCCTAAGGCAAACTGCATTGCTATTTTTTTTTTGTCTTAAAATGCTAAATTTTTTTATTGGTTTACATTCCGATGATTTATTCACAATATTCCTGACTCTGGCGTCAGTGAATATTTGACTACGGCTAATTCCAACTCGGCGTTGGTAACTATATCGTAGCCATAAAAATGAATTTAGATTAATATATTTTTTTTATTTCTGACTTTAACGCTAGTGAATAAACAAATAAATTAAATTTATTTTATTACGAATCCACATATTTCCTCTATTTTTTTATGTAAATGAAAGAAAATACATAAATAAATAAATAAAATAAATAAAATTAAATCAGCTTTTTTTTTATTCCCGACTCGGCGTCGGTGAATAAATAAATCAATTTATTTTTCATACATGCACCTATATATATATGTGTGTTTTTTTTTTTGATAAATAAAATACAATATAATGAATAAGAATAATATAAACTTAAACCAGTATTTTACTCCCGACTAAGCGTCGGTGAATAATCCGAAAAATTTATATTATTTTTATTCATGCTTAAACATGTTTTTCTATTTTTTTATTTTTTTATTATTTTTGGGGCTGGGCCCAGCTTCGATTTTTAGCCCAATAGCCCCGGCCAATCGCCCAAGCTGACTGATTGGCCTCAAAGACGCATGAACTAGCTTCATGCGTGCGCAATGCGCAATGCCAAGGTAATTAATTACCTTGGCACAGTGCCTAGTGCACTGAACAAAACAAGAAGGAAAAAACGAAGAAAAACAGAGGAAGCTTACCTTGTTGCGGTTTGCTTCGCCGGAGTTCTAGCGTGTCGGGCGGCGATCGGTGATGGCGTTCGTCACTAATAAACCAGAATCTCTCCTTCAAACTCTGCCTTCCGCCCCGTTTCCCCGCTCGTCTGAAGAATTGTCCCCGTGCTCTGTTTTTCAAGTTCTCCCAACTATCTCTCGGTTCGTTTGTGTTTTGGTAACTTTAGGCCAGTGTTGGTGAGGGGAGGCTCATTCTCGGTATGGGGTTTCAACAATACTCAAAAATGCAGCCGGTGTCTTTGTGTTTTGGGGTTTCTTTATTCTCTCCCTCCTCTGTTTTTTTGTCACTCTCCGCCAACCCCCTGTTGCTCGGTGTCGCTCGGTTTATATAGGGCTCGCCGGGTTGATAACGGTCGGTAGGCCAACGGTCGGCCACCATTAAGGCACCCATAACTGAAGCTAACGGTCGACTTATCGCTGCAACGCGTCTCTCGGCCTTTCCCGTGGAAAACGGTCGCTGGTTTAAAGAAGAAGACGATGAACAGTCTTCAAAACGACGTCGTTTAGCCATTTTCTGTTTCGACCCATGCAGTTTTGAAATTCTTATAATTAAACCCCTGGTTTAAACTGTAATTGACCCCTGTATTTGCGCGCCTTTTTCAATGCAGTCCTTGGATTTTAATTTCGCAATTTAGACATCCAATTAACCCCAAACTTTGCTATTTCTTCAATTAAGTCCCTGATTTCAGTAATTAAATTAATTCCAAGCTTAATTAAGTCCCAAAACTTATCAATTCTCCAATTAAACCCTGGATTGGATGAATTAAATTAATTCCAAGCTTAATTAAGTCTCAAAACTTATCAATTCTCCAATTAAACCCTTGATTGGATGAATTAAATTAATTTCAAGCTCAATTAAGTCTCAAAACTTATCAATTCTCCAATTAAACCTTGATTGGATTAATTAAATTAATTCCAAGCTTAATTAGATTAATTTTAATTAAACCCCAAAATTTCCACTCATGTTGCCTTTAACCCAAATTTTAATTCATTCTTCATTTATTTCATTTTACTTGTTTTTCCATCATCATTATTATTATTTTTTTCATCATCATTTATTTTATTATTTTTTTCAGTAAAAATAATAATAATAATAATAATAATAATAATAATAATAATAATAATAATAATAATATTGATTGAAATAAAAATGGTAAAAAATTGGGTTATGACAGTTGCCCCCTCTTTATAATATTTACTATGCAAAGATATTGGAAAATTTCATTTTCTTTTAGCTTTGTGTAGTAAATTTATAAAGAAAAGTAGATACAGAAAGAATATCTTCTCTTTTTTTTTTTTGTTTTGAAAACTTTGAAAAAAGAGATTGACACACGACCTTTACAGAGAGATGTAGAAATCAAGAAACAAGTCATTTGGAAGACGATCCACATCTTTTTTTTTTTTGTTTTTTTTGTTTTTTTTTGTTTGCTTTTTAGAAATGGTCTCATTATGATGGGTGACCTACCCAAGTAAAAAAGAAACGAAAATGAGGGCTCGAAGGCGCGCTCGACAGAATGTGAGGGCTCAAAGGCGCTCAAAGGAGAAAGCGAGGGCTCAAAGGCACGCTCGAAGGGAAGTGAGGGCTCAAAGGCGCGCTCGAAGGGATAAAGCGAGGGCTCAAAGGCGCGCTCGAAGGGAACCGAGGGCTCAAAGGCGCGCTTGAAGGGAGAAAGCGAGGGCTCAAAGGCGCGCTCGAAGGGAGAAAGCAAGTGCTCAAAGGCACTCGAAGAGAAGCGAGGGCTCAAAGGCGCACTCGAAGGGAGAAAGCGAGGGCTCAAAGGCGCGCTCGAAGGGAAACGAGGGCTCAAAGGCGCGCTCGAAGGGAAGCGAGGGCTCAAAGGCCGCTCGAAGAGAAAAAATGAGTGCTCAAAGGCACTCGAAGAGGAAAGCAAGTACTCAAAGGTACTCGAAGAGGAAAGTGAGGGCTCAAAGGCGCTCTCGAAGAGAAAAGTGAGTACTCAAAGGCACTCCATGAGGAAAGCGAAGGCTCAAAGGCGCCCTAAAAATGATGATTAAAGGCTCGAGGGTGCATTTAAAGGGAAGTAAAGCTCTAAGGTGTTCTCGAAAAGGGAGGTAGGGCTAAGAAATGCAATACCTTGGATGGTCAAGGGCTCGAAGACGCACTTGAAAGAAGATTAAGACTTGAAAGCGCCCTAAAAATGATGATCAAAGGCTCGAAGGCGCATTTTAAGGTGATGGAAAAACATAGAGATTTTTCAGAGGGCCTAATTCTTGTGGGCGACTTGCCCAGGTTGAAAAATTCTCAAAAGTGAAAATTTTTCAAAAGCAATTTCAATCCTGGCCATTTCAAGTTGGCCTTCCACTTGATGGATTCCGTTGGAATTTTCTGTAATGAAATTTGCACAACTCATTGTTTACTGTCTCAAAGATGATATGCATGCATCTTTACCTGTTTTGAAATATAGGCCCCCATTTCTTCTTGGTCTTCTTGTTGCTTGACTGATAAGGACTTACTATCTTTGATTTGGGTCATCTTTGTCGCTTGGCTTCTAGCCCACTCGAGTTGGCCCATGTAAGTCTATTTCCAGATTTGTTTGCACAACTTAGCCTTTTTGGTGCCCATCACGACCCACTTGCTTGCTAAAAATCTTTTGACTCGTTAAACAATTTGAGAGTACCACTCATTACTCCTCGTCTCACTGGTAAAAACATTCGGTGTCATTTGCTAAAAGGATCAAACTGTCTTTCGTAAACCAAAATGCCCCCTTGTCTGGTTGAAGGAAATTACCATCTCATTTTCTAGAATTTTTCCTTCAAAACACAGTGTTGCCCCTTGTATTGGTCATTGCTCCCAAGTGTGCTCTGTTAGCAACTTAGACAAATAATAGTTTTAAAAGGTCAATCTCTCATTTCTCTCATTTTCAGTTTGGTAAAGGAAAATGGTTTTAGAATGAATCTTGAAATCTTGATCTCGCATTTTGAAAACCAAAATTAATTCGATGTGAGTCTAAAACAATTTGTTTTTTGAAATCTTGCAACTCCTTGATTATTTTCTTTCTTGGTAAAGAGATTATTTGCTCTTGTGTTTGGCAATGAGGTCTTCGATGAAAATACATCGTGAGATGACCTTTTGTTTCAAAGTGAAAGTCTCGAGAAAAAGCTCGAGGTTTTGTATTAGAAAAACTTGTCTCTTTTTGAACATTCATTTTTATCAGCATGAATAATAATGAGTAGTTTATTCTTGATGTCATGAATCTTATGAAAAGTATTCTTTGCATTTTGAGAGCATTGTTTATTGTTCTAGGTTGCTTGCTTGCTTGATTAGAAAGGACTTCTACAGGCACGTAACGTAGGCTGTGGTTTTTGGCTATGAAAGAAAAAGATTCATAAGGCTCAAAGAGTGTTTGGGGTTTCAAAGACTGAAGATCACTATCAATAGTTTGACTCTTGATGTCATTCATATTTTCTTTTGCCGCTCTTCTTTGATTTGCCCTTTTTTGTTTTTTTTATGTGGCTTTGCTAGAGCATACTCCCTTTATCTTGGTTATCACTTTTTCTTGTGATTTGGGTATGTCCCCTAGCATTTGAGTTTCTTGGGCTCTTTATGTCTTTTTGGCTTTCTCATGGCTTTTTCTCATTTCTCATTGAAATTTTCTCTTGCCCCCTAGTGTGGGGTGTGATCCTAATCGGGATTTGTTTTCATGAAAGAAAAATTATTCAGGCTCAAAAAGGGATCGCAAAGGATGTACTTATTTCAGAAAGTGAAAGGAATAACAAAGATGGCCTTTCCTCATTTCAAGCGCAAGCAACTATGATCAATAAACTTTGACCTTGTCAAGTGTGATGTTTGATCTTTGCAAAGATGCATTTCATGGGTCATGAGCAACGAGTTTACTACATACCATTATTCATACATTTAAAAACACATGATTCAAGAGTCATGGGGTAAAGGTGTTTATTCAATTCTTTTTCTTTTCTTCTTTTTCACACTTTTTGTTTATAATTTAGTCACCTCAATGATGGAGTTGCTTGATTCACTTGTCATTTTACAAGTAGAATGTGAAAAATATATGTTTTTGGATAAACATCAAATTATTTTCGGAATCAAAATGCAAGATCAAGTTTTTTTCAAACTCCAATAGGGAAATGAGTTTTGGTAAAAGAGATCAATTAAGTCTATGAGATCATGCGAGATTGTAATGGTATATTTTTTTGGGTTTTTTTCTTTTGGGTTTTTTTTTGGTTTTGGTTTTTTTTTTTTTTTTTTTGCGGGCACCTTTTTCTTAAAAATATGCAAAGAGAAATCATTGGCCCAATCTTATTTATTGATTTGATAAAGACTTATACATCATGGATAATATTTCTTTACAGAATCGGAGTTCACAGGCCTAACTACGTCCTCCCCATCCATTCTTGTTAACATCAATGCCCCTCCTGAAAACGCCTTCTTCACTATATAGGGTCCTTCATAATTGGGTGCCCATTTACTGCGATCTTCTCCTGGTAGTGACAGAATTTTCCTCAATACTAAATCTCCTTCTTTGAACTCTCTTGGCCGAACTTTTCGGTCATATGCCTTGGCCATCCTTCTTTGATACAATTGGTGGTGACAAATTGCTGCTAACCTTCTCTCGCTGATCATATTTAGCTGCTCATATCGTATCTTGACCCACTCAGTCTCCTCGAGTCCAGATTCCATGAGAACTCTTAAAGATGGAATTTCTACTTCCAATGGTACCACTGCCTCCATTCCATATACTAAAGAGTATGGTGTAGCCCCGGTCGAGGTCCTTACTGCTATTCGATACGCATAGAGAGCATAAGGAAGCCAGTCATGCCAATCTTTGTAAGTAATCACCATTTTCTGAACAATCTTCTTTATATTTTTATTAGCAGCTTCAACGGCGCCGTTCATCTTAGGCCTGTAAGGGGACGAGTTAGAATGCTTGATCTTCCACTTTGTACATAGCTCCGCTATCATCTTTCCATTGAAGTTTTGAGCATTATCAGGCACCACTCTCTGGTACACCGTATCTACAGATTAGATCCTTCTCAATGAACCGTTTGACCACTTTTCGAGTCACATGGGCATATGAGCAAGCTTCTACCCACTTGGTAAAGTAATCAATCGCTACAAGGATAAAACGATGTCCGTTCTCGGCTTTTGGATTAATAGGCCCGATCACATCTATTCCCCACATTGCAAAGGGCCAAGGAGACACCATGTTAAATAGGGGTGCAGGAGGCGCATTGATTTTGTCGCTATACACTTGGCATTTGTGACACCTTCGGACAAAATTTATGCAATCTTTCTCCATGGTCAACCAAAAGTAACTCGCTCTTTGCAATTGCCTAGCCATCATGTGTCCGTTTGTGTGGGTAGCACAAATTCCACCATGCACTTCTTGTAGGGCCTTGTTGGCTTCCGGATCACTCGGACATCTCAAAGAAAGTCCCATCAAATGACCTTTTATACAAAATCTCTCCATCTATGTAGTATTCCATAGCCATCCTTCTCAAGGTCCTTTTATCTATCTTCGAGGCTCCCGACGGGTACTCTTGATGCTGGATAAATCTTTTTATATCCGTGTACCATGGGTCATTGTCCGTTTCTTCTTCTATTAAACAACAATGAGAGGGAGAATTTCTGATCTCGATGCTTACGAAGTTGGATTTTTGCATCACACTCAATTATAGCCATAGAAGCTAAGGTAGCTAACGCATCGGCAAACTGATTTTTATCTCTCCCCAAATAAGTAAATTTTATCTCATCAAAGCCTTCAGCTAATTTGGAGAGGTATTCCTGGTATGGTCTCAACTTTTCATCCCTTGTCTGCCATTCACCTTTTACTTGATGATTATTAGCATTGAGTCTCCATATACTTCTAATTTCCCTACCTTCATCTCTAATGCACTTCCAATCCATGGATGCAAGCTTCATACTCAGCTGTGTTGTTTGTACAACTAAAGTGCAGCTTTACTGAAATAGGATATTGCTTTCCTTCTGGGGAAATTATCACAAAGACTCGCCTGCCGTTCGATACATTTACTGCACCGTCAAAATACATGGCCCACCAACCACTCTTCTCTTCCTTTTCCGTTACTAGCACATCTTCATCAGGAAAGTCAAAGTTCAAAGGCTCATAATCTTCAATAGCATTATCGGCTAAATGATCAGCAATTGCGCTTCCTTTTCATCGACTTTCTTGTCATGTAGATGATGTCATACTCGGCCAGAAGATTTTGCCATCTGGCTATTCTACTTGACATGTATGGCTTTTCAAAGATATACTTTAGTGGATCCATACTTGAGATCAACCAGGTGGTGTAGTATAACATATATTGCCGCAACCTCTTCGCACTCCAAACCAGACTGCAACATAACTTCTCTACCATATCAGAACGGATTCACACTCGGTGAATTTCTTACTCAAATAGTAGATGGCTTGCTCCTTTCTTCCTGATTCATCCTGTTGCCCCAATACACAACCCATAGCTGATTCGGTCACAGTTAAATACAGGATGAGTGGCCTTCCAATCCGGGTGGTACCAACAATGGAGGTTTTTGTAAGTACTGCTTGATCTTATCGAAAGCTTTTTGGCAATTTTCATCCCATGTTCCAGGATTCTTCTTTCGGAGTAATCGAAAAATCGGTTCACATGTGACTGTAAGTTGTGAGATAAACCGGGCAATATAGTTCAAACGCCCCAAAAAGCCTCGAACTTCTCTTTCGGTCTTTGGAGCGGGCATGTCTTGTATGGCTTTTACTTTGTCGGGGTCCACTTCTATGCCTTTATTGCTCACCACAAATCCTAATAATTTGCCTGATTTTACCCCGAATGTACACTTTGCAGGATTCAACTTCAACTGATATTTTCTCAACCTCTCAAACAATTTCCTCAGAGTGGGATATGGCTTTCTTCATCTTTGGACTTTGCGATCATGTCATCCACGTAGACCTCAATTTCCTTGTGCATCATATCATGAAAAAGTGCTACCATTGCCCTTTGGTATGTCGCCCCAGCATTTTTCAATCCAAATGGCATTACCTTATAACGGGTAAGTTCCCATGGGGTGATAAATGTCGTCTTTCTCTTATCTGCTTCGGCCATTTTGATCTGATTATAACCGGAGAAACCATCCATGAAAGAGTAAGTGGAACTCTTAGCAGCGTTGTCTACCAACACGTCTATATGAGGTAACGGGAAGTCATCCTTTGGGCTTGCTCTATTCAAATCCCGAAAATCCACGCATACCCTGATTTTATTGTCCTTCTTAGGAACCGCTACAATGTTAGACACCCATTCAGAATATTCTACTACCTCCAGGAAACCCGTGATCCCATCTGTCTTGTTTTCTCTTCTTTTACTTTGAGCAATACATCGAGTCTTGTCCTTCTTAGCTTCTTTGTGGTGATCGGCAACCTTCAATCAAAGGTAACCTATGCACTACTATTTCAGTATCCAAACCAGGCATGTCAGCGTATGACCAGGCAAAAATATCCACATACTCTCGTAAAAGGGCGACCAACTCACTCCTCATATCTGTAGTGATCAACATCCCTATTTTCAACTCCTTTTTTGTCATGCTCCGGTATTTACATTTATTAATTCTAATTCCTCTCTTGCGAGCTCCCATGCATGTTCGGATTGTTTTACAAGCTTCTGGAACTCCTCAATGTCATCTTCACCATCTTCTTCTTCATCCATTAAAGTTATAGTTTTATCAAAATTAGGCCAATTATTCTCGATGCAATGGTTTTGTAAGTTTATCGTTGTCCCGCTTTCAGATTCCCTGAAAGCGGAAAGTGCCTTTGTTATGAGTGCATAATGGAAAAGGTGAAACTAGAAAGCATGATGAAGGGAAAAGCAAAGCATGATCTCATTAAAACTTGAAATGATAGAAGGGCTCAAAACAAGATCTTGTTGCCAATATCTTGAGCCACGATTATTGGTAACGTAAATTTATTCAAACAAAATGCAGCAAACACAAAAAGGCAGACAAGCAACAAATGTTTAATTTTTAAAGATAATTGGGACTTCTTGAATTTCCCAATTGTTCAACTCTTCCCCTTCAGCTAATCTTGTCACAAAATCAGGTAGACCATCCTCTAGAGCACTCATAGTCAGTTGGGGTAGTTCTTCATAGGGGCTCTCTTCGTCTTCAAAACCTCCTTGGTGTTCTTGTTTGTTGATCTCTTCCAGATAGTGGATGGTAGCACCGCTAAATTCTTTGCTCATCCTCTCAATTTCCCCCCAATATTGATCACTTGTGCAGGTCGTGGGAACGTTATGTGGATTGGAGGGATCTGAATTCGACCTTCATTAGGCTCCCTTCCTTTGATTCGAGCCATTCTCCTTTCTCTTTTAAACTCAGCCGCTCTCTTGAAATCTTCCTTTCTAGGTTTAAAACCTAAACCGAACCTCGACGTTGCATTTCATCTTTATTACGTTGATCCTCTCCAGGCATTCCCCGTGATAGGGTCATACTGGAATGGAAGTCCGTGTTTCAGAAATATTTAGCGACCATCCTTGCGGCCTCGAAACCTCCGGTTTTCTCCAAGCCAGTATTCTCGGTACCCATTCAGCATTTACTACCTCAAATGCATGTAGGTTTCCAGTCCTTACTCTCTTAACCTCTATATAAGGAATCGACACGTTTCTCACCATAGCTAAAGCCTCTTCCACTTCTTGTCACCAAGTTCCCATTGATGATGAACTTAACCCGTTGGTGTAATGAGGATGCAACGACTCGTGCTGCGGGGATCCAAGGTCTTCCCAACTACATGCTGTATGTGGGATGAATATCCATCACTTGTAAAGTTACTTGGAAAGGTTGGGGGCCAATTACAAGCTCAACATCAATATTTCCCATAATCGGCCTTGGCGAACCATCATATGCTCTAGCTGTCATGGTACTTGGCTTCATATGGGAGACGTCAACTGGCATCTTATCAAGCACATGCCTTGGCAACACATTCAAGGCAGAACCATTGTCTATCAAGCACCTTGGCGATCACACAATCCTTACATTTCCACGATTGATATATAACGGCTTATTATGACCAGTTCCTTCATGATCTAGTTCATCATCTGTGAAGTAGAGATAGTTAGTGGCTTGAATCCTTCCCACCAAATGTTCTATAGAATCTCGTGTGATATCTTGAGGAACATATGCTTCGTTAAGGACCTTCCCGAGAGTGTTTCTATGCAACTCCGAACTCAAAACTAATGATAATAGAGAGATTACGGCGGGGTCTTTTTCAACTGGTCCACCACACTGTATTCACTGTGCTTCATTAGCTTCAAGAACTCGTTAGCCTCCTCATCGCTCACTGGTTTGTTGACCTCATCAGTCTTGGCCAACTCCACCACATTCTTTCCTTTTGCTCTCCTTTGGTCTTCTAGCTCTTCAGGCGTGTAACATCTTCCACTTCGGGTTAACCCCCCAACTTCAAAGATGAAAAGTAGGAGCTGGTCTCATGGTATGGAAAGAATAACCATAATTATGAGGTATGGCATTATAATTTCCACTAACCGTGCTTGTAGGTCTAGCCAAAATCATTCTTGGGGGTCCTCCCTCCGTTGGTTGATATCTACAAACTTCAACTTTCTTGTCGAAACAAGTCATGGTTCCTACTAGGTTTTCCTCAGGCATCCCTATCCGCAACATTCCCAATGTCATCATGTCTTCTACTTTCACCCGAAACTCTTCACAAGAGTTTACATGGTGTCCCATATGCTGGTGATACTCACAATATTCACCCTTGTGCTCTGCCGCTTGCTTTTTGATGGGTGTTTGGAGGTACCCAGTTTGCTCCAACATTTTGTACAATCTCTCCATTGACAACTTTAAGACATTAGTACCCCTCTCTTCTTCTTCCAAAGCGTTCACCCCTCCACTTCCAGAAGCATGGTGCGGTAGCGGGTTGGATTTTATGTTTGGAAAATCATCAAAGGAAATCCAACCTGCCTTGATGAGTTGGAGGATTCTCCTTTTGAAAGCCAAACAACCATCAATATTATGGCCGGTGATACCGGCATGGTACTCGCATTTCTGGTCTGGCCGGTACCATTGAGGAAAAGGTGGTTGCAAGGGTGTTAAAGGAACAGGTGTTACTTGGCCAATGCTGAGCAATCTTTGATACATCTCACTAAGAGGTATGGGAAGTGGGGCGCTTCTTCTTGGTTTGCAGGAAGTTTTGCGTGGGTGAAATGTGTTGCTTTGGTGGTACGGGATATTTTGGGTATTGGTTTGGTTTCTTTGATAAGGCGAAGTGAAATTTATATTGGAGGTGGGAGGAATGGTCATGGGTGGCCTGAAATTGTGCTTTCTTCCCTTACCTTCACCTTCAACGTTGTGGATGTCGACCTCCTTTCTCAGGCCCAACAAAACCCCTTTTTCACTTGGGTCTGTGATCCTACCCATCCGAATGGCTTGTTCAATTCGTTCGGCTATAACAACCAAATCAGAGAAGCTTTGTGCAGCACTTCCCACCAAATACTCAAAGTATGGTGCTTTAAAAGTATTGGAGAACAAACCTATCATTTCCTTCTCCAATAGGGGTGGATTAACTTGTGCCGCCGTTTCGCGCCACCTTTGTGCATACTCCCTCTTGCATTCCTTATGACCTTTCTCCAACGAATGCAAGCTTGATCTATCAGGGGCTATGTCCATATTGAATTTATATTGCCTAATAAAGGCATCAACTAGGTCTTTCCATCCCTTTACTTTGGTGTTGTCCAAACGCATGTACCAAGTGAGAGCGACATCGCTCAAACTATCCTGGAAGAAGTGGATCAACAACTTCTCATCTTGTACCACTTCAGCCATCTTATTGTAGTACGACTTAAGATGTGTTATTGGACATTGAGTTCCAGTGTATTTGATGAATTCTGGCACCCTAAATTTCTTAGGAATGACTATGTTAGGTAATAAACACATCTCGGCGGCTTTCACTGGGTCATACAAATGATTTCCCTCAACTGCCCTCACCCTCTCCTCTAGGGCAGCCCACTTCTCCAAACCTTCAGCTCCTATTGTTTTGTCTCTAGAAGACCCCTCCAAGGTTAACTCATCAGTATGAGGAATCCTCATCGGATATATAGGCTGAGCTGGGAAATGCGTAGCATATTGAGGCTCATGCGAAGATCCACTTGCCCCCATGTTTGGTAGGTTGAAGAATGTCGGAGGCGTTGGTGGTATCTGAGCGGTAAATACTGGTTGGGAGGATGTCCCTTCTCCTGACTTAGATCTCAGGGCTTGTTCGAGTAAGCTAGTAAGTCTAGCGACATCTTCTTTCAGACCGTTCAACTCCTTCTGATGTTGAGCATCCAATTGAGTTCTTTCCTCATTTTCCATTTTTTTTCGCAACCGTGTGTTATGAGTGTGTTTTGATGGGGGACCTATATTTCACCTGCTGTGCAGTATTATGACAATTCATAAGTGTATGTTCAAAAATGCAAGAGTGTGAATGCAATATTTTGGGCATAGATTATTTCATGGAAGGGTGACATAACAACCGTTATTCTTTGGATGTGTGGTCGGATCTACATCTGATACTTATTGCAATGCCGAGAGGAGATCTGTTTAACCTTTTACCATCTGAGCTTTCAGCCTTGTATACACACTTTGAATAATAAAGATCTCCGTTTTTTTATTTAACCCATAAAAACTTTCATTACAACAAATGATTCATCTTAATCTATTACAGGGGGAAAGGCACTGCCTCTATTAGCTATAGCTTTTAGAAACATATCGGTGTTATTCATGCTCCTTCGATACTTTGCGATGTCCCCTCCAACTTGACGAGCCTCCACTCTTAGCCAGTGAGCCTCGGCCGCAGCTCGGTCAATTTGCTCTTGAAATTCCCTTATTCTTTCAGTATGGATCAGGTTATTTCTGGATAGAGAATTATTAGCAGTATCCAATATTTGAATGTGACTCTCCATCATTTTCTGACTTTCTAGCAATTGCTCGGTCTTCGCTTCTCCCTTTGCCAACCTTGTCCTCAATGCTTTTGCTTCAATTTTAACACTATTGAGTTCAGTTCTCACATTCTGGGTGGTTTTGGCTATCTTCTTGGTTTTAACCAACTCCGATTCAACATCATTCAACTGACTCTTGAGTTCTTTTATATCTGTTAAACGTTTGCTTGACACCGCTTGAGTTTTGACGGCCAATTCCTCTCAATACTGTGCCTTCTCCACTTGAAGTGTCTTCTTCTCATTAATGATTTTTAGGGATTCTAAGTCGCTCATTGATTTCATCCGATCTCGGCCCATCGAGTCCCTTTCTTCCTCAGCCAATTTCCTCATAGCTCTTTCTTCGGCTAATTGATGCTCTTATGATAGTCTCAAATCCTCCTTCGTTTTAAGCTCGGCTTGTAATCGTTTTACTTGCTCTCTTAGTTCTTCTTCACAACTCACCCTCTTTCTTCGGGTGCCCACGGATTCTGAAATCTCTACCATGTCGGAGACTCTTCTGTCACGCCATTCAGGATACTTTTCACTAACCGTGGGATTCCTTGATCCATTCTCCTTCTTTATCAGCAATAAAGAATTCCAATCTTGCTTAATGCTTTCTAACATTTCCATGGTAGCCCCTTTATAGACCCCGGTAAATTGAGCTATGTCAATTGTCCTAGGAACACTTTGTATGCCCCCAAGCTGCCTTGCAACTAAAGCAGGTGCGTAACTGACGTATCCCATTATTCCAATTAATGGTACCCAAGGCTTTTCTCCACAACTCATCAAGCTTGTCATATTCCTCATCCAAGGAGCTCTCCAATTAAAAATGCTTAATGGAAGCCTTTGCAATTTTACCCTCCAATCATCTTCCGAAAAGCTCTCCTACTCTTTTGATACGAACAACTCGAGTGGCTTTTGGTCAAACCACCAGAAATTATTGAATATTGGCATCTCCGTTTCTATATGACTTAACAACCAGATGAATAGTAAAGAGACACAACATCTCATGGAACCTTTACCCGTTTTCTTGCAATGACTAAGAGATAGGAAGGTTTCGGCCAAAATTATGGCACACGGGTTGATCTTTTGTCTTTTCATATTCCACAAACAAATTGGCGACTTCTAAACTGATAATTCCCGTAGTAGAGGGACATAGAACTAAACCAAATATTCCCAAAGCCAATATTCTATGTTTCTCTAATTTAGCACTCGGGTTAGCTTTTTTAGCAACCAACAACTCCTCTAGTCGTTTCCATCTAAGACCCCCAGAGTTATCTTTCTCTCTATATGGTATCAGCTGAGGAATCCCTAGCAGTTTAGCAAGCTCATCCATGGTGTCGTCAATTCTCTGGCGGAAGTACACTTTGTAGGCATCTTCGGGGAATTCAGTCAACACACTATACTCTTCAATGGTAGGTGTCATGTCGACATTTCGGAAAGTAAAACGACGGTAATCAGGATCCCAAAAATGTATCATGGCTTTTATAGCTGATGGCAAAACTGGCACCTTCAAAAGGTGCAAAATCCTCCCATACTTCATAGCAAATTCCCGCTTCATCTATCTGATACTTAGTGAGTGAAAACAATCTGCTAGTGTCGTTTATTATGCACCTGACATCTTTGAGTAGCGGTGTCCCATTGGTATTTGGTCTAGGCGGTCTCCCTGGTCATTTGCAAGGATTCAGATTCGAGTCCATACTCAACAGTGGTTACCCCGAATAATGGTCATTATGTCACCCGAAAGTCCCTGTAATGAAAATGCTTAAATGTTATGCTTATCTTAGTGAAATTATACATGGACCCACCTAAAAAATATGTTCTAACCATTAAATGCATCTGGGTAGTTTGACTATCTGGCCTCAAAGGTCTTTCGCTGCCGTTGATCGCCCTCGAAAGGTTGATATGAGGTTTACAAGCAGTGTGAAGATAGAGGCCCTGAGCAAAATCAGTTTGGCATATCAACCACCATCGAGCAAACAAATCATGCGAGAGTTGGATAGTTTCGCGAGCCTTACCGGGCTAAAGCCATTGGGGTGCCGTTACTCCTCCACTTATCTTAAAGTTGATACCACACGATATATATATAAAAAACGCGTTTGAGTGACGTTCGATTTAACATATATGCATGATAAATATGAATGATTATGCATGCTAAAGTAGTAAAAAGAAAAAATACATAATAAATAATAATAAACAATAAATAAATAAATAAAACAAAAACTTGATAAACACCAACACCAACAACAAAAATAAAATAAAATAAAATAAAAACAAAAAAATAAAAAAATAAATAAAAATAAAATAAATAAAATAAACATAAAAATAAAAATAAAAATAAAAATAAAAATAAAATATTTAGCAATAAAAGAAAAAACAAAAAAAACAACAAAGCTTAGTCCTAGTCCCGTTGGAGTCGCCATCCCGTCGCACCCGACATCACACGGCCCACAAAATAAATAATTCAATTCTTGTGGAAAAAGAACCGGTTTTCGGCACCATGTTCTTTTATGGGAAAATGTCTTGTTTGGGGAGTCGCCACCTAGTATTATGGTCATTAGGAACCCTAACTGGTCAACAAAGATTCTATGGTTCGGGACTGGTTACGTAAAAGGGAAGATATTATCACCCCTTAAACATTCTGCCTAAGGCAAACTGCATTGCTATTTTTTTTTTGTCTTAAAATGCTAAATTTTTTTATTGGTTTACATTCGATGATTTATTCACAATATTCCCGACTCACGGCGTCAGTGAATATTTGACTACGGCTAATTCCAACTCTGGCGTTGGTAACTATATCGTAGCCATAAAAATGAATTTAGATTAATATATTTTTTTTATTTCTGACTTTAACGCTAGTGAATAAACAAATAAATTAAATTTATTTTATTACGAATCCACATATTTCCTCTATTTTTTTATGTAAATGAAAGAAAATACATAAATAAATAAATAAAATAAATAAAATTAAATCATTGTTTTTTTTATTCCCGACTCAAGCGTCGATGAATAAATAAATCAATTTATTTTTCATACATGCACCTATATATATATGTGTTTTTTTTTTTGATAAATAAAATACAATATAATGAATAAGAATAATATAAACTTAAACCAGTATTTTACTCCCGACTCTGGCGTCGGTGAATAATCCAAAGAAATTTATATTATTTTTATTCATGATTAAACATGTTTTTCTATTTTTTTTATTTTTTTTATTATTTTCGGGCCCAGCCCAAATTTAGCCCAGCCTTAGCTAGCCCGGCCACATCATCGGCCCAAGCCCGGTGGCCCGGTTGGCCTCAAAGACGCATGAACTAGCTTCATGCGTGCAGCAATACAGTGCCAAGGTAATTAATTACCTTGGCACAGTGCCTAGTGCACTGAACAAAACAAGAAGGAAAAAACGAAGAAAAACAGAGGAAGCTTACCTTGTTGCGGTTTGCTTCGCCGGAGTTCTAGCGTGTCGGGCGGCGATCGGTGATGGTGTTACGTCACTAATAAACCGAATCTCTCCTTCAAACTCGCCTTTTCGCATCCGTTTCCCCTGCCTTCGTCTGAAGAATTGTCCTCGTGCTCTGTTTTTCAAGTTCTCCCAACTATCTCTCGGTTCGTTTGTGTTTTGGTAACTTTAGGCCAGTGTTGGTGAGGGGAGGCTCATTCTCGGTATGGGGTTTCAACAATACTCAAAAATGCAGCCGGTGTCTTTGTGTTTTGGGGTTTCTTTATTCTCTCCCTCCTCTATTTTTTTGTCACTCTCCGCCAACCCCCTGTTGCTTTCGGTGTCATTTCGGTTTATATAGGGCTCGCCGGGTTGATAACGGTCGGTAGGCCAACGGTCGGCCACCATTAAGGCACCCATAACTGAAGCTAACGGTCGACTTACTGCTGCAACGTCTCTCGGCCTTTACTGTGGAAAACGGTCGCTGGTTTAAAGAAGAAGACGATGAACAGTCTTCAAAACGACGTCGTTTAGCCATTTTCTGTTTCGACCCATGCAGTTTTGAAATTCTTATAATTAAACCCCTGGTTTAAACTGTAATTGACCCTGTATTTTTGCGCCTTTTTCAATGCAGTCCTTGGATTTTAATTTTGCAATTTAGACATCCAATTAACCCCAAACTTTGCTATTTCTTCAATTAAGTCCCTGATTTCAGTAATTAAATTAATTCCAAGCTTAATTAAGTCCCAAAACTTATCAATTCTCCAATTAAACCCTGGATTGGATGAATTAAATTAATTCCAAGCTTAATTAAGTCTCAAAACTTATCAATTCTCCAATTAAACCCTTGATTGGATGAATTAAATTAATTTCAAGCTCAATTAAGTCTCAAAACTTATCAATTATCCAATTAAACCTTGATTGGATTAATTAAATTAATTCCAAGCTTAATTAGATTAATTTTAATTAAACCCCAAAATTTCCACTCATGTTGCCTTTAACCCAAATTTTAATTCATTCTTCATTTATTTCATTTTACTTGTTTTTCCATCATTATTATTATTATTTTTTTCATCATCATTTATTTTATTATTTTTTTCAGTAAAAATAATAATAATAATAATAATAATAATAATAATAATAATATTGATTGAAATAAAAATGGTAAAAAATTGGGTTATGACACAGATAATGGTGGAATCCATGCATAAAAATTGCGACTCATTTTGTAACCAAACGATATGTTGCAACTGTTGACAAAAAAACACAATTGCAAACACTGAGCCAAACAGGCTTTAAAATTCCCACTAACAACAAAATACCAACTTTCAGATATCTAAAAGAACTCAGTTAAACGCTATTGATATTCCATTGCCCACATTTACACTTTCAAAGAGTGTTCAAAGCTGAGTTGATGAATTTTTTACTTATATTTTATCTCAAGTTAACTAGGTCACGGGTTGACTTGAGTTTTTAACCGAATTAGATCAAATCAATTCTTTCTTCTTCTTTTTTAAAGCCAGACTAGTCCAGACATCATGTCAGTCGAGTCATGTCTAGTGTTTATCAAACACAAAATAAAACAAATTTTCCAGTCCAACCCAAAACACCAAACATAAAACAAGACAATTATTTATCAAGTCATATCTAGTCTAGTCCAATCAATTATGTCTAGCATATCTAATATTACCTAACTAACTTTCACATTGAATTAAATCAAATTTAAAGCGTGATGCCAAGTTTTTTGGTATTATATTGAAGAGTGTTTTTCAAAAAAAAAAAATTACTTCAAAATATATTAAATATTTTTCTTTAGATTTTTTTAATTTGTAATATTTACACATAGAAATCAGTTTAATAATATTTTAATATAAATACACTCTAAAGACATTAGTTAAATATAGTCTACTGTTAGCCACAAAACAATCTTGAACGCTGTGTCTGTATAAATACCTGCTCTTGTCATCAGCAGCAGCAGTTACCGCGTGTTATGCCCTGCCGAACCAAAGGTTGTGATGAAGCTGTCAGTTGAGTTTTAACAGGGTTGAGGGCTTTTGGAACTCTTCACTTTTCCACTCTCATGCCAGGGAATGATATATTTCAATTCATTTAACCGATGCAGTGATATCTGGCATACAAAAAGTGGAAATTCAAAAACTACAAGGGCTATTTCCTGCAGCAAGGAGAGTTTCTGAATTTTCATTATTAGAATCCAACTATTTTGCCACCATTTCTTCTCTGAACCACCTACAAGGCTACAGCTGTTGGATGATTAATTTTCAAAAATTTTACATGGAATACAGGAATGAAAGGTAAAAAGGAAACTATCTTTCTCACAGTGATGTCCATGACTGATTTATCACGAGGAAAAAAAATTGTCAAGGAAAATACAAATTTCTCAAAAAATGAATGCTTCTTCAGTCATAACTGAAGCCTTCATCTTCTTCGTCATCATCAACCTCGACCTCAGAAAAGTTAACAAATGAAACAAAATGTTCAAAATGGCACAACCACGTCGAATGAGATGCGGCGTGGAAAAAGACGGAGCAATTTCTTACTTGCAGGCAGCATTCTATAAACAGCAAAAGAGAGGCAGTCTTTCACTCCACATATCTCATCTTAACACAGCCAATACCCAAAACCAAACAAATCAAATGACTGCCACAAATCCCCTGCCAACTGCTACCCAACAGAATCATCCCATGCGAACAAGGGGCAAAAATAACATTCGCAAACCTCTTCAAAAACTAAATCTTCACACCCAATTATCCAAACCTCTTGATCTTGAACCCACCACATCAGCCCAAGCTCTCAAAGATCCAAAATAGCATAATGCCATGTCTGAAGAATATAATGCTGAAATGGAACATCGGAACTACTACCTTCCAATCTCAGTCAAAATGTTGTGGGTTGTAAATGGATTTTCCGCATTAAACAAAATTCTGATGGCTATATTGACAGGCACAAGTCTTGTAATCAACTTAAGATAGGGAGATTTACGGTTCTTCCACCAACAAATTGAAGTGTTCATTTATATGTAGTATCAATAGATGCCCTGTTCATTAATAAAAAAAGATGCCATATTTGGAACTATATTAGAAGCAAATTTTATGTACAATCATCAAGGTCGAATCCATGGAAAATCTCCAGACCTTCTTGAGACTAAAATTGTTGGCAAGAGTTATGGGTCATTTGTAACTCACTCCCGTTCTATGGGTCTGTTACACATCATGCGTTGCCAAGTTTTGGAGAATTTTCAAATCCAATTTTATTTCATTCTTGTTATAATTTATTTTATGATATAAATGAATCTCATAAGTGGAAGAACAACCCGTTCTATGGGTTATGCTTATCTAGAAACTACTAGTGATGTTGATGTGATTTCTGTTAAATTAATTGAGATCAAATAGAGAAAAGGAGGCTAGAATTCTGAATAATCTGTATATTATGAATGCATTGTCTTAACCTAAATACAAATAAAGTATATATAGGTCAAACTGAAAGTACTATTCTACCCTTAATAAATAAGATTACATAAATATTATTTAACATCTCCCCTCAAACTCACGATGCGGCAGCTACAAGCATCGAGAGTTTGCCAACCAGAAAACGAAAACGAGAGATGGAATGCGCCTTGGTAAAGAAATCGCAATCCGCAAGGAAGAAGGAACAAAAGGCAAAGCAATGGTGCCATGTTTGAGATGATGACGAGTAAGATGACAATCGATCTCAATGTGCTTAGTGCGCTCATGAAAAACCGAGTTATGAGCAATCTGAATAGAACTCTGGTTGTCACAATACATAGGAGTAGGATGAGAAAAGGAAATTCCCATATCGGCAAGTAACCAACGTAACCAAACAATCTCTTTGGTAGTAGATGCCATGGCACGATATTAGCCGGTGGATGATTGAGAAACAATAGATTGTTTCTTGCTCTTCCAAGAAATAAGAGAATCATCTAAAAAGATCTGAGAACCCAGAACATGGACTTGCGATCCGTGGGATCACTACCATGATCGGCATCGTAGTATGCACGCAACTCCAAAGAAGAGGTGGATGAAAGTAAAAGACTCAAAAATCAGTACCCAAGATATCGCAAAAATAAGAGCAATGCCCGGTGAGCAGAGTAGGAGAAGCAACAAACTGACTAACAACATGAACAGCATATGCAATATCTGGACGAGTGATGGTGAGATATACCAAACTCCCAACAATAGTGCGGTATAAAGTAGGATCTATCAAAGGTAAACCATCAGAAGAAGAGTACCTTGCGTTAACCTCAATAGGAGTATCTACAGTCTTGTTATCGATGAAGTCTAGCCCGCTCAAGAATATCTGCAACATATTTCGACTGAGAAAGAAGGTAACCTCTAGGTGAGTATGCTACCTCAATACCCAGGAAATATCGAAGATAACCCAAATCCTTCATTTCAAATCGTCTAGCCAACTCTGTCTTCAAAACTGAAATACCATCAATATCATTACCAGTAATAATCATGTCATCAACATATAAAGACAAAATGATACGACTGCATCGATTGCACTTAATAAAAAAGAGCAGAATCATGACTGCTAGAAACAAAGCCAAGAGACGAGATCACAATAGAGAATTTCTCAAACCAAGCACGAGGTGCTTGTTTGAGACCATATAATGCTTTCTTAAGCTTACAAACATATCCAGGGTCATGTGAAATACCGGAGGGGGGTGCCATATAAACTTCTTCTTGAAGATCTCCATTCAAGAATGCATTTTTAACATCAAGCTGAGAAATATGCCACTGACGAATCGAAGCTACGGCAATAAGAGTACTGAATAGTAGTCATTTTTGCAACGGGCAAATGTCTCCTCATAGTCCATGCCATCTTGTTGAGAGTATCCTTTTGCAACCAGCCTAGCTTTGTATCGCTCAATAGACCCATCAGAATTAGTCTTGATCTTATACACCCAACGACAACCAACAACACTCTTACCAGGAGGTAGAGGAATCAGATCCCAAGTATCTGTCTTATGCAAAGCGAAAGTTCCTCATCCATAGCTTTGCCAAAGCGGATCAAGAATTGCCTCTTTATAGGAAGAGGGCTCAAAGAGACAATGAATAAAAGCTAAAAAGGAAGTAAATGATGAAGAATAACAAGAATAAGCGAAATCTGGTAGTTTTGTGGACTTACGAATGCGGATGGATTGACGTGGAGGTGGATCCACAATCTCAGATGAAGCTTGAGGGGGTCAGATGAGAATGGAGCTTCAGGTGTGCCAGAGAGTAAAGTACCAGTACCTGCAGAGTTATGAGTACAAATTGATCGAACATAGGGAGAGGTATCATTACCAGAATCCTCAGAAAAAGGATCTATATGAATAAGATCAGATTTTGTCAGGCTATGAGTAGTGGATGGAATAGAAAAGAAAGGTATATGCTCAAGGAAGACAACATGACGAGACACATAAAGTTTCTGAGTTATTGGATCAAAACAACGATACCCCTTTTTACCTTCACCATAACCCAGAAAGACACAAATAGCGGATCGAGGGGATAGCTTACTGCGTTCTACATGAGGACGAAGAACGAAACAAGTACAACCAAAGACTCTAAATGAGGAATAATCAGGGACATACCCATATAACTTTTCAAAAGGAGATAGACCCGAACTATGAAAAGATGGAATTGTATTAATCAAACTTACAAAGAAGAAGAACGGCTTCTCCCCAAAACGCACTAGGAACAAAAGCAGACAACAAGAGAGAACGAAGCGGTTTCGACAATGTGCCTATGTTTTCTTTCGTCTACACCATTTTGTTCAGAGTATCGTACATGAAGTTTGGTGGATGGTTCCATCTAAGGCAAGCATTTGACAAAATTTATTAGAGGTGTATTCCCCACCCAAATCACACCTAAAGCATTTGATCACATCGAATGTTGAGTTTTGATAAGAGCTCGAAAAGCTGCATATATCTCAAAGAATTCAGAACGATGTTTCATTAAATAAACCCAACAATAACGAGTATGATCATCAATAAAAGAGACATAATATCGAGACCCTCCTTTTGTGGAAACAGGAGAAGGTCCCCATACATCAGAATGAATCAAATCAAATGGTGAAGATGAAACAGAAATACTTCGATTAAAAGGTAAAGCAGAAAATTTTGCCAGTTTACATCCACTACAATCAGAAATGTCACAAGTTTTCAAATTTCCTAAAGCTCCTGTGGATGCCAAAAATCTCAAACGAGATGATGAAACATGACCTAGACGGGAATGCCATAAATAAAAACTAGAAGATGAAAGACTCAAACGAAAGGAAGACAAATCAGCAGTAGTAGTAGCAGCGGCAGCAGCAGCAACTGGCACTTTTAACTCATCCAAAATATATAGTCCATTCTCCCTACGGCCTGTCCCAATCAGCCCGAGACTGCAGATCCCGTACACAACAAAAAGAACCAGAAAACATGACTAAATAATCACCAGAATCACATATTTGACCAACAGACGCAAGATTCAATTTGAGTTTTGGAATAAGATAAACATTAGGGAGAGACAAGTGAGGTGTGACAACAGAACCAACACCTGCTAAGGGCATAGGAGTGCCATCGGCCGGTCCTAACAGAATGGAGGACAAAGGGGACACCGAGGTAAAAGATGAGGAATGGAGACATATGATGGGAAGCACCAGAATCCAGGACCCATTCAGGGCGTGACATACCTGAGGAACTATGAGACAACTGACCTATGGAAGAAGCGGACATTGCTTGAGACATATGATGGGAAGCACCAGAATCCAGGACCCATTCAGGGCGTGACATACCTGAGGAACTATGAGGCAACTGACCTATGAAAGAAGCGAACATTGCTTGTGGTGCAAGGAGAGAAACTTCGAAATTGCTCACCAAAAGAATTAGGATCGGTTAATAGAGGGGGGAAGCTCTTGCTGCGAGATTGTGGTGTGGTGGTTTATAACCCTGAGGTGGTCGATGAGCATTAGATTGTGATTGACTGCCAGACTTCCAAGCTTGATTCTGCTGTCTCAACTTAGGACACTGAGCCTTCCAATGACCTTTACGCTCTAGAATCGCACTCATCAAAGCCAACCCTTGTGTAGGGCTTGTTCTGATGATTAGAGAATGGCTTAGAAGGTACTGCTAGTACAGAAGGATTTGAAGCAGAAAGAATTCCCTTTTCAGAATAAGACTGAAGACGTATTTCTTCAGCCAATAACTCACTGACAACAGAGTCAACAGAAGGCAGTGGAGTACGATGCAGAATTGAACCTCTAAGTCCTTCGAAGTCACTGCGAAGTGCTGTTAAAAACTGTACCAATCGTTGCTGCTCTCTACGCTCAATATAGGCACCACATGCCTTTAATTCTGCTGATTCGTAAGAGCCAATTGATCCCAAAGATCTGTCATAGCAGAATAAAACTCTTGAATACTCATATTCTTCTGATGAAGAGCTCGTATGTCATTCTCTAATTGATACTGTTTTGCAAAATTTGATTGCGTGAATAACCTTTGCAGATGATCCCAAACCTCTTTTGCTGTCTCATACTTCGCCAACTGCGTACCTATCGAATGCTCAACGTAATTGTTGATCCAAGTAATGATCTTTGCATTATTTGCTTCCCATGTATCTATCAAAACAGCATCCCCCTCCTCAACATTCTTAGGTATTATATAAGTTCCACTAACATACCCCCACATCTTCTTACCCTTAAGAAAATTTTGCATTACATAGCTCCAATACGAATAGTTCTTCCCATCCAACCTCACACTCACGGATCAGGCGAATCATCTCTTTCAAGAGCCATAATTAACAATCACAGAGAACCAGAAAGCAAAAGCAGCGGAAAACAAAATACCAAATTGCAAAAACTGAACAGAGATGGCAGAAACTAAACAAATATCTTCTCAAAATTACGATTACTCCAAAACACAAAACCAATTTGCAGAAACTGAACACAAATACCAAATTGCAAAAGCTGAAGGGTAGACGAAATACCAAAATAATTGCAGAAACTGACGAAATACCAAATTTTTTAGGCGGAGACAAAATCTCACTCCAAAAAATTTGTATATTAAGCCTCGTTTCATAAAACCAGCTCTGATACCATGTTAAATTAATTGAGATCAAATAGAGAAAAGGAGGCTAGAATTCTGAATAATCTGTATATTATGAATGCATTGTCTTAACCTAAATACAAATAAAGTATATATAGGTCAAACTGAAAGTACTATTCTACCCTTAATAAATAAGATTACATAAATATTATTTAACAATTTCTTTATTTTATCTGGAAACCACTTGCTCAGATTTTGGTAAATTCTTAGTTTGCTCCTTCAAATTTCTCAATTTCGTCTTGAAATTTTAGTTTGTAACAATCGCCTTCTATAATCTTCATTGTTAAAAAAGTTAAACGATAATAACCTGAGTTGTTTATGGAATATTTTTTTCTGGAGAAAACTCCCTTTAAGCCCTTGAGCGCCACCTTCTCTAAAATGTCTGTCTTTGCCATAACTCAGGGACTCTGTATCTTGTTAAGGTAAATTAACAAGTTTCAACTCAACTCTGTATCTTCTCTGGATATATCTGTAATTAGAGATGAAAAAAAAACTAAAAAATCAATTAAATTGAGAAAACTGGAAAAAAAAATAATTAAAAAAATTGAACTGTGAAAAAAAACTGATTAAACATATTAGAATTTTTAAAAAACCGATCGGTTCGATTTTGATTTTATAAGTCTGAAACCGAAAAAACCAAACCGAACTGAACCCAAACAAAAAAAAAGTCAAACTGAGTCAAACTGAAAAAACCAAATCGAACTGGAACCGGTCGGTTTGAACCGGTTTTTATTCTAAAATAATTGAACCGAACTCGATCGGTTTTAACCGGTTTTAGTTTAAAAAAAACAATTTAATTATTTTTTAAATAAAAAGTAAAAAAAAAAATAATCACCCCTATTGTAACTGTGCCCCCTAATGAATTCCTCTTTTTCTTTGGGCCTTGATGTTCTCACAACCTATCTAACAATTTGTCCATCAAGTTTTTTTATTAGCCATTGAGATGGTTCTATAGAGACAAATAAATAGAGACAAATTTGGGAAATGATTTGGTTTTATTTATTTTCTGTTATTCTCCGAAAATAATAGAATTTTCGTGGAAATGATGAGCTACCAGTCTACCACTGCCTTTTGACTTTTGCTGGCCTGCCAAATAAATAAAGAATTCATCTTGATAGAGTTTTCTTGGAAATGATGAGAATATTTTAGAATTTTCTGGGTTGACGCCAGCAGTCAACGACTATCTTCCATTCCCTTGGCATCGTGTTCCATGCCTTTGCAAAATATTAAAGGCTCCAATGCATCTCTAGCAATAAGATTATTTTTTTATTTTTCCCCGAATACATGTGCCATTCCACAATCAATTTTATTTATTTATTTATTTATTATGATTTAGTGTTATGTTAATCAGGCACCATGATATAAAATACAAAAATAGTGGGAACATAAAAAAACATGATTTTATGTTTGAATATATACTATATACCAAAGGAATAATTAATATCTTCAGAATAAATTTAGTTGTATGGCGTACTAAAGTTTAAATAGGTGACTTTAGAATCACCAAGCAGTGAATCACACGTACGGGAAGATTGAAAGAATAATTAAAGTGATTTTACTAACATTATTGTAAAAAAAAATTGAATTGCATAAAAGTAATTAACCGAAAAGTTGACCCCAAGTAAAAAAAATTGAATTGCATAAAAGATGTGTTTTTATTTTTAGAAAATACAAATAGAGGAAGAACAACCGTGTCTGAGGATGTAGAAAGCAGTTTCTCTATGTTCTTAATCAAAGGTATTTCATTAAAATATAAAAAGCAGTTTCTTATTAATTATGGCAGTGGGAAATTGCCGCTCAAGTTCTAACTTTTGGGCTTTTATCAGTCAAGCATGGCTGATAAAATTGCCCGTCATGTTTTATTATTTTAAAAATAAATTTATTTTATGATACAAATGAAGCTGCTAAGTGGAAGAACAACCGCGCTGTGTACGTAAAAACACAGTTTCTTTGATCCCCGTCATGTATCATTATTTCTTTCATGTTTTGTGGGAAATTGCGTGCCTCTAAGCTTTTGAATGGAAAGGGTTATGCTTATCTAGAAACCACTAGTGATGTTGATGTGATTCCTTTATTTTACCTGTTAAACGACTTTATAGGTCAGATTTTGGTCAATTCTTAGTTTGCTCCTTCAGATTTCTTCATCTTGAAATTTTAGTTTGTAACAATGGACTTTTATAATTTTCATTGTTAAAATTAATTTTAATCCATGTTAATATGATTAACCCGCGAGTCAAGATAATCCTCAAAAAATGAAAGGGAAATGAAGTAATTGTAATATTAGTAAAAAAAAAAAAATTACGCCAAAGTGTTAAGCCTTTCATTGTTTTAAAAGGATCTATGGAAATCTTAAAATTTCAACTAATACATGGCCAAAAAAAAAATCTTAGATTGACATTAATGTTTTGTTCATCGAAATCAAAGTTACTAAACATGGTTAGGCCTAGTACTTGAATCAAGATTTAAATCACGGTTGAAGCAAATTAGTTTATATTAACCGGTGTCAAATCTAAAATTATGTCATTTCAAGAACTTTAAAAAAAAATTACTTAGTTAACAAAATAAAACTAGATTTTGATTAGGTTAAGTAGAATCAAAATTATGTCAAAGTTGTTTCTCTTAAATAAAAAAAAAAAAAAGTGAACAAAGGTTAATGCTATGAGCTCACTTTCCATTTTCAAGACAATGATGGATATAGAAAACTGCCTACTTTCTCTATAGAAATTATGTGTGGAAAATCATGCCTTTGGAGATAATTTAAACTACGGTAGTTATTATATTATTATATAAAAAGAAGAGGATCGCTTAATTATTCTTTTTTCAATAAATTAAAAACAGTTCACTTCCACAAATATTTATTAGCATGCTACTCATTTATTATTATTAATTATAAAATTTGATCAATCAATCTTATTTATAGGATTTAAGGAATTGATCATGAACTATGACTCACTTGAAGTGATTTGTTTGAAATTGGTTTGAGGATTGAAAATTTATAGGATATAATTAATTAATTAATAACTTGACTTTAATTTAAAAGGATTAATGTACATCATAAAATTTCAACTAATATATAATTACGTCCCTCTTTTTCAATTCAAATCTTGAAAGATAACAGAAGAAATATGCCCACTTTGTGACAATCATAATGTCAGGGAAGACTATAGTCAAAGTAAAGAAAATAGAACAAACGCGTTTTTCCCACTCACACGCGCGC
Organism: Populus deltoides; assembly: GCA_015852605.2. Classification (NCBI taxonomy): domain Eukaryota; kingdom Viridiplantae; phylum Streptophyta; class Magnoliopsida; order Malpighiales; family Salicaceae; genus Populus; species Populus deltoides. The sequence continues at coordinate 1,254,389 of CM027587.2, read as the reverse complement.
GACATTTTTCATAAGAATGTCATGTTCATCAAAACTAAAGTTATTAAATTAATGTCATGTTCATCAAAACTAAAGAAAATAGAACAATCTATGGTTAGACATGAGTAATCAGGGTTAAATAGGTAATAAATTGTGCAGGTTAGTTCATCTTGACTGTTGTTAATTTAAAATCGTGTCATTTTAAGATATTGTTTTTTCTTTTAAAGTTAAAATTGCATAGTTAAAAAAGTAAAACCATGTTTTGATTAAATTAAACTATTTACGGGTTAACTAATCTGATCATTCAAGTTTAACAGGTAAACTCTTACTTAGTTTTTATCTAAACTCGGGTTAAACTAGATCTTACATCAACCTTTTCAGCCCAATCAAATTTAATAAGGCTGATGTTAGTCTTTAATGAAAAATTAAACATAAATAAAAGGTGAACACTAGGAAGCTCATTAATTTCCATGACAATGATGGATATAAAAGACTTGCTACTTTTTTTATGGAAATAACTTGTGGAAAATCATGCTTTAATTTTAATAAAATAAGGCATGATTTTAGTATATAAACTTTTATTTTCTCATATCATTTATAAAATCAAATAGTATCATTGATAAAATAAACTACCAATAATAACATTTCTAAAATACTTCTCATGATAATCAGTTTTTTTTTTTTTCTAAAATACAAAGTAAATTTTTTCCAACACAAACTTATCAACAAATAACATGGATAGAAATTTACAGTGTGAAATGGGTCTGTGAGACCATCACTGTTAAGCGTTTTTTCCATGACAGGGGTTAGTGGAATGGTTTGTAATGAAGAGCTTTTTTTCTACGAGATGAGATGAGTCCCTGAGATTATTGCCCCCATAAGCTTGAGAGTAATTATCATGAAAAGTACGAGGAGGTGCTAATAATTTGTATATTAAAATTATCATTTTCCATATAAACCACCAATAATCTCAATACTTGAAAACTAATATAAAGACATTAAATCATCATTGAAAAAAAAAAAACTAATTCTTTCAACTTTATTTTAATCTTCTTATTTCATGGTTGCACAAAATAAATGTTTTATATCAAAACAAAAAAAATGATATTAATATACGAAAACAATTTGAAAATATAAAAAATCATTTTAAACAAATAAAATAAAATTTTAATAAAAAAACAAGTTAAACCACCTTGCTAAAAACACCCTGTACAAATTTACTTTATAAATCTAGAAGATATAAATGGAGAAGTGCCGTGTACGTGGAAAGCAGTTGGTTTTTTGCCCTTCCAAACACCCTCAATCATCGATTCTAATTGAAAGGTTTATAATGCTAGTGATTTTGATGTAATTCCATTATTTTTATCTTTTTAAGATTTCTTAATTTCATCTTCAGAGTTTAGTTTATATAAAATATTTCATTCTCATCCAAAAAATATTAAAAAGTAGAAAAGAAAAGCCAAGTTATAAAAATAAAAACATAAAATATGACAAAATTTAAGATAATTAATTTTTTCTAGAAATCCTAAAATTCTATCCACTTAAATTCTCATTCATCAACAATAACGTATATTCAAAGAAAAGATCACTGGTGTAGAAAAAATAAAATAAAAATACTTATCGTTTTTTTAAGGTAAAAAAACAATAATTTATTTTTTCATGATTTTAAAGGAAAAAAATATTTAATACAAACTCTCATCATTAAATTAAAAAAATATAAATTTTACACAGTTCTTTTGTATTATACGAGAGGTTGAAGAACAAAGCCTTGTCGAGTAAAAAAAATCCACGCGGGCAATACTTAATACGAGAGGATGAAGAGGACACTGCCGTCCTGCTTTTTTTTTTCCACAAGATGGGTCTGTTGGATGGTGCTGCATTTTTTCCAATTAAAGCTTAAATTGATTTAAAAATTAATTTTTTTTGCAATTAAACCCTTCATAAATTCAATTAAACCTTCAATAAAATTTAATTGAGTACATAAACATTTGATTTTGGACTTTTCTTTCTTAAATTGAATTTTTTTGTCAACAGGACTCTTATCGGTAAAAAAATATATTGTTAAATTTCAATCTTTGTATTTTTTAACTTGCTCAACCAGTTTTTGGCTATTTTTTGGTCGTTCCGGCATCCTCTTCTCAGTGCTATATATTTTTTGTTTTCTTCCAAATATATATATATTTTTATTTTCTTCTTTTATATACAGAAACTAAAAAATGAAAAACAAGCATTATGATTATTGGAGTTCTCAAATGGAGACAATCTTTATCTCACAAGATTTGTGGAGTCCGGTGGATGAATGAAGGATATGGAGAACCACTTCAAACAGGAACAGCCTCATCTTGAACAAAGCAAATTAGAAATGCTAATGTAAAAAAATATTTATTTTAAATTTATCTATATTTTATAGTTCAAAAAATAAAAAATATTTTTTTATGAATTATAGTATTAAAATATAAAATTTTGATAATTATATCTCTTCATGCCTGAAAAATAAGGTATGTAAACCTACAGAGACATTTGAGTGCATCCATTTGATCGGGCTACAATATCATGGATGAACCTGCAGTCAAGCTGAACATTGATTGAAACCACATAATAGTAAAATAAAATTGAATTCCATAAAAGTAATGAACTGAAAAGTTGACCCCAAGTCAAAGTCTTTTGTGGAAAAACATTAATGCAAGGTAACGCCAGCCAGCTATTTTGCAGTGTAAGATGGGTATGTGTGACCATTAATGCCATCTGCATTTTTTCCATGATGTGATATGGGTCAGTGGGATGGTTGACCGTGAGACCATTAATGCTATCAATTGTTTTTTTCACGAGATGGGTCCGTGAGTCCTTTCAATTTTATTTTAATCTTTCTATTTCAAGGGTGTGCAAAATAAATGTTTCATATCAAAACAGAAGGTATTTTGATGGAGAGGATAATGCAACAAATTTTCCACCAGATGGGTCCGTACACTTGTGGATATAAAAACCTAAAACTCCTTGATGCCATTTTTTCATAGACAAGAGAAAGAGAAGAGTGTATTAGTTTTTGTTTTTTTATAATATATTTTAAAATATAAAAAATATTCTTTAAAAAAATTAAATTTTAATAAAAAAACATATTAAATTACCCAGTCAAAAACACCCTGTACAAATTTACTTTATAAATCTAGAAGATATAAATAGAGAAGTGCTGTGTACTTAGAAAGCAGTTGGTTTTTCGCCCTTTCTATAATTTTCATGCTTCATCCGTTTATACAAGTAATAGTAACACAGAATATATATATATGAATCAATCTCAGTGTTGTTTTTAAAGTTTATATAAAATATTTCATTCTCATCCAAAAAATATTAAAAAAGTAAGAAAGAAAAGCCAAATTAATAAAAATAAAAACAGAAAATATGACAAAATTTGAGATAATTAATTTTTTCTAGAAATCCTAAAATTCTATCCACTTAAATTCTCATTCATCAACAATAACGTATATTCAAAGAAGTGATCAATGGTGTTGAAAAACTAAAATAAAATAAAATACTTATCATGTTTTTTTTAAGGTAAAAAAACAATATTTTATTTTTTCATGAATTTAAAGGAAAAAAATATTTAATATAAACTCTCATCATTAAATTAAAAAAATATAAATTTTACACAGCTTGTCTGTATTATACGAGAGGTTGAAGAATAAAGCCTTGTCGAGTGAAAAAATCCACGTGAGCAATACTTAATACAAGAGGAAGAAGTTTGAAATTTTTTTATATTTTTATTAATTTTAAATTAATATATTTTTAGTATTTTTAAATTATTTTGATATGCTGATATCAAAAATAATTTTTAAAAAATAAAAAAAATCATTAACATGTATTTTAATACAAAAATTATTTAAAAAATAATCATAATTAAATTGCCAAACAAACCAGACACTGCCGTCCTGCTTCTTTTTTCCACGAGATGGGTCCGTTGGATGGTGCCACCATGCATTTTTTCCATGAGTTGGGTCCGAGAAAACATTTCCATCAATCAGTTTTTTCCACGGCATGGGTCCTAAAATTCTAGAAATCCTAAAATTCCGTCCACTTAAATTTTCATTCATCAACACTAACGTATATTTAAAGAAGTGACCAGTGGTGTTAAGAAAAAAAAAATACTTACAATGTTTCTTTAAAGGTAAAAAATCAACTAAAAATCATATTTGTTTTTTTATGAATTTTAAAGATAAAAAAAATATTTAATATAAGCTTCTATCATCAAATAAAATCTTTTGATACAAATATAATTTAAATTGGTAACAACAACACAATTTGCTTTTCACAATTTCTTCCCTGAACCACCTATCACTGCCCTTAAGGAAATGTTGATACAAATATGATTATTTTTTTCAAATTCTTACATACCGTTTGGGGCTTTTTTTTTTATGAACTCTATCGTTGTTTTATTTGAGACTTGTCGTTTGATTTAAAAGAAAATGACTTCAAAATATATTAATTTTTAAATCTGTTTTTAATTTTTTATTTATTCAATCTTTTTAATTGTAATTTTAATTTTAAAAAATAAATTTAATTATATCCCTGTCAAATTTCAATGTCAGCTCTAATGCTTGCCGTCTTTTTCATTTTAATTTTTGGTCTTTAATTTATATAATTTGACTTTTATTTGATCAATAAACTTTTAATTTCTTTAATATAGCCCCTGATTCGATCAATTTTAGTTCCTCTATTTACATGTATTATCCAGTTTGGTCCTTGGTTTTGGATTTCTTCATTCAAGTCCCTAATTGACCATCAAACTTCAATATTTATGCAATTAAACCTCTGATTTAACCAAATCAACTCTTAAAAATTATAATTTGACCCTAGAAATTTAATTCCTTCCAATTAAAGCCTAAATTGACTTTAAAATCAATTTTTCTTGCAATCAAACCCTTCATAAATTCAATTAAACCTTCAATAAAATTTAATTGAGTCCATAAACATTTGATTTGGGACTTCTCTTTCTTAGATTTAATTTTTTTTGTCAACAAGACTCTCATCGGTTAAAAAATATACTGTCAAATTTTAATTTTTGTATTTTTTAACTTCCTCAACCAGTTTTTGACTATTTTCTAAGCGTTCTGGCATCCTCTTCTTATTGCTATATATTTTTTGTTTTCTTTCAAATATTTATATTTTTTATTTTCTTTTTTTTTTATACAGATACAAAAAAAATGGATAACAAGCATTATGATTATTGGAGTTCTCAAATGGAGACAATCTTTATCTCACAAGATTTGTGGAGTCTGGTGGATGAAGGATATGGAGAACCACCTCAAACAGGAACTGCCTCATCTTGAACAGAAGCAAATTAGAAATGCTAATGTAAAAATATATTTATTTTAAATTTAGCTATATTTTATAGTTCAAAAATTAAAAATAAAAAAAAATCAATCTAGACTCATCTAAAATTAAAGAGTTAATTGTGACATCACTTATATATATTTTATAGCATAGCTAACAAGATATTTTATTAATCATTTGGTGAATATAAGTATTCAAATTGGGGGGATAAATCAAAACTAGTTGTCATATTAATGTAATCTATTAATATAATTCATGTTCATATTACCCAAGAACTGCATATATAATTCGATATTCACTCTACCTCTTTCACATTGCCATCACCCTTGATATCAAACCTGGACAGGTCTAGTAGATAGACCCAAGACCTTGTCAATTCAAGATTTTAAGTAGTACAAGATATTTCAAGGTTCTGATAACATAAACTATATAGAAAGAAGGAAAATAATTTTATGAATTATAGTATTAAAATATAAAATTTTGATAATTATATCTTTTTATGCCTGAAAAATAAGGTATGTAAACCTACGAGACATTTGAGTGCATCCATTTGATCGGGCTACATTATGGATGAACCTGCAGTCAAGCTGAACTGGATTTTACTAGCTAACATTGATTGAAACCACATAATAGTAAAATAAAATTGAATTCCATAAAAGTAATGGACTGAAAAGTTGACCCCAAAGTCAAAGACTTTTGTGGAAAAACATGAATGCAAGGTTAACGCTAGCCAGCTATTTTGCAGTGTAAGATGGGTCTGTGAGACCATTAATGCCATCTGCTTTTTTTCCTTTGATATGATATTTCAAAAGGGAGGGGGAGAGATGAAAAAACAAAAGGTGTACCAGCTTTTTTTTACTAAAGTAAACTTGTGTGTTAGGAAGATATAATTATTAATATTAAATTCAAAATACATATTGCAAATATTTAAACATTTCATGTGGTATATTTCAAAATTCATATTGCAAATATTAAATTCATAATAATTTTTTGATAAATAAATAAATTTTTTTTATTGAAAAAAATCCTTCATGTTATTATCACATGAAATTATTATAAAATCATACATTGTATATAAAATCATACATTGATAAATAAATAAAGTTTTTTTTTATTATTATTATTTCTAAAGTACTTATCAGTAGTTTTTGACAATCAACAAGTAAAAGATGAATGCAGTGTTAGATGGGTCTATGAGACCATTGCTATCTGCATTTTTTCCACGATGTGGGTTAGTGGAATGGTCAGTAAAATCATTATCATCTGAATGTTTTTTCTACAATATAGACACGTGGGATGGTCCATGAGACCATTGCTATCAAGCGTTTTTTGTTTTTTCTACGAGACGAGTCCATGAGTCCATTGCCCTATAAGCTTGAGAAAGGGTAACGTGCTTTAATTTCAATTTAGTGTATAAAAAAGAATTAAATGCTTAAGCATAAAAAATAAATCCCAAGAGTTAGAATGCAACCGCCGATTAGTTAAAGGAAAATGGACCTTAGATTAATATATGACGCATCTTTCAATGGAAATTTAAATGCTTTACTAGAATTAGATACTCTCTTTCTCCAACATCTTTTTCTTTTTGGTATTTTTTTCTGGTTATATTTATTTTTTTTATCAATACTCCTAATGTAAATTGCTATGCATTTTGAATCTTGAAGGATTGAGAGATGAGAGACAGAAGAAAAAAAAAACAAGACAGTTTAGAAAAAGAAGAAAGAACAATAGTGAGAGACAGATGAGAGAATAAAAATGGAGCAATTTTTATTAACTAAATAAACTTTATAATTACTAATATTAAAATCAAAATATGTACATATTGCAAATATTTAAACATATATAGCTTAACAACATTAACCAACTCTTAATATCTTTCATTTTATATATATTAAAAGTAAATATTAAAACTTAGTTATAATTATTCTAACTAATTCATGTTTATTTTGGTATTGATATCTCCATCTATTTACAGCTGAAGAAAACAAACGTCACTATCTTTTATTGTCTTTTCTTGCTTGGAAAATAAGGAATACCAATATTCAGAGCTGTTTGAGTGCCATCTAGTTTAGTAGATTTTTATTTTTCTTATATAAGTATACCAATTTTTTTATATTATATCAATTAAATACTTTTTTCTTGTTTTCTTTGATGGTGTGACTTTGATCAAATGAAATTGAGTTTGAGTTTTCCTCCGGAATAAATAATTGTTTTGATGAATAAATAATTATCTCTCCATCAAGTTTTTGCCCCACCACTAAGATAGCTCACTGTAGAGACAAATTTGATCCATCTTTTGGTTTCTAATTCAATGGCTTTGGTTTGATTTATTTTCTGTCATTCTCCGAATATCTTTTTTTTTTATAGACTTTTCCTGGATATACCCCGGTTGATACTGTGTTCCAAATAAAAATAAAAATAAATTTAAATTTAAATTTTTTATTTATTTTTTGATACTGATATCAAAAATATTTTTATATTAAAATTGGATTTTAATAACATTGAATGAATCACAATTGAACAGTAGTAACGGATATGATTTTAATATAATTCATGTTTATATTACCCAAGAACTCCATAATTCGATATTCACTCTTTCACATTGCCATCACCATTGATAAAAAAAACCTGGACAGGTCTAGTAGATAGACGCAAGACCTTGTCAATTCAAGATTTTACGTATTACAAAATCACATAGTAAAATAAAATTGAATTCCATAAAAGTAATGAACTGAAAAGTTGACCCCAAAGTCAAAGTCTTTTGTGGAAAAACATTGAATGAAAGGTTAACGCTAGCCAGCTATTTTGCAGTGTAAGATGGGTACGTGAGACCATTAATGCTTAATATGCTTTAATTTCAACTAGCTTAATTCTCCTTCTTTTGTTTTTATCATTCTTTAAATAACTATTTTAATATATTCTTCAATTATCATTAAAAAAATGTAACCACCGATTAATTAATGGAAATGTAATTAAATGCTTTATTATAATTGCCATGTATTATGAATTTTGATGGATTGAGAGATGGAAGATAGAAAGAGAAAGAAAGAATGACAAAGCCGAAAGAAGAAGAAGAAAGAACAAAAGGGATGGAGAGAGATGAAAAAGCAAAAGGTGTACCAAACTTTATTAACTAAGTAAACTTGTGTTAGGAAGATATAATTATTAATATTAAATTCAAAATACATGTTGCAAATATTTAAACATTTCATGTGGTATATTTCAAAATACATATTGCAAATATTAAATTCATAATAATTATTTTGATAGATAAATAGTTTTTTTTTTATTTGATTGAAAAAAAACCCTTCATGTTATTATCACATGAAATTATTATACAATCATACATTGTATATAAATATCTAAATATTTTCTTACTCTCCTTTTATTATTATGTTCATTCATCATCATCAAGTTCATTTGAATTTCTTAAAGTTCCTTTGAATTTGTATTTTTTATGACTTTTGAGCTTACAAGTTATTTTGATTGTTATTTATTTTATTTGAGATAATTTATGAAATTATATTATTTTTTTTCAATTTCATTTTCTTTCAACTTTTTAATTTGTAAGATTTGTTCCTTATTATTTTAATAAACTTGAAAAAAAATATTAATAAGTTATTTTAATATTGATTGGTATATTTCTTGTATTTAAAGAGAAAAGAGCTATGAATTTAATCTCAAAACTTGAAAACTTTCCAAAAAATTATTTTATAGATTATTTATAGATTAAAAAATAATAGAGGGTGAAATTAAAAAAAAAACTATAAAGGGTTAACTCAATATAATCAAACCTCAAAAAATTATGCAATTTTTTATTCATGATAAAAAAAATAATTTTACTCTCAAAGCTTAATTCGTTGTTGTTTTTTAAGGATAGATTTATAATTATACAATTATAATGAATAGTAATATATGAATATATACACTTAAAGTTTAATTTTTTTTTTCATGGTAAGAACATATTCATAATTATACAATTACAATAAATAATATAGATACGCACTAACATCACTTAATATTTTTGATAATGATAAAATTGATCAGCATTTATATTAAGATGGGGCTATTAATTCAGATGTTGATGGCATTAGTAACGATAGTTTTTTTAGAAGGATGGTTGCTTGAAAATATATGTTTTTTTTTAGTTTAAATTATTAAGATGGGGCTATTATTGTTACTTTTTATTCAATAAACTATAATGCTAATAAAAACTCCTTTTGTTTTGAGAACAAAAAAAAATTACATAATTCAAAAAACATGTTTTACTTTTATAATTTTATTTATTGTTTCTTCTTGTTAATATTTATTTCTATTATCTTATAATTGAATAAAAATTTCCAAAATTTTCTTATAACAACGCTCGAGAAATATCACTAGTTTTAACTATACCTAATTTGTGACAATAATATAGGTAAACTATAGATAAATTGAAGAAAATAGAACAAACTATAGTTTTAACTACCCACTAATTAATTCCTTGAGGAGGAAGAGTGGGAGATTCTCAATTTTTTGAAAGGCTACTATTGTACTATTTATCTTGGAAATTCTTTGAATTTATTCACACCAAATTTAAAATTTAGAGAAATTAAATCTATGATTTACTTATAAATAAATTTTATTGTTAATATTCTTATTACTCCATAGTTAGTGTTGTAACCCAATTTTGGATCCACCAAGATTTTCTCAAATGTTATTTTATTTCTATTATTATTTATAAAAATCCAAAAAAATTAAGAAAAAGGAAAATTCAAAAATATATTTTTCTCGAGTCAACCGCATCTTTCCGTCAAAACCGAGTCCACCAGGTCAATACGGGTCAAACCATGTCAATCAGGGTAAAAAATGAGTTTCGGGCCGTTTTGGGTCAAAGCCGTCATTTTTTACCAAAACCGAGTTCACCGAGTCAATACGTGTCAAACCATGTCGACCAGGGTAAAAAATGAGTTTCGGGCCGTTTCGGGTCAAAACCGTTATTTTTGACCAAAACCGAGTTCACCAGGTCAATACGGGTCAAACCATGTCGACCAGGGTAAAAAATGAGTTTCGGGCCGTTTCGGGTCAAAACCGTTATTTTTGACCAAAACCACGCTCAACAGGTCAGTACGGGTCAAACCATGTCGACCAGGGTAAAAAATGAGTTTCGGGCCGTTTCGGGTCAAAACCGTTATTTTTGACCAAAACCGAGTTCACCAGGTCAGTACGGGTCAAACCATGTCGACCAGGATAAAAAATGAGTTTCATGCCGTTTTGGGTCAAACCTGTTATTTTTTGGTCAAAACCCGGTCCACCGGGTTTATATCCATTGAAAGGTTTTTTTATGTTTCAACATAATTTTCGGTAATTTAAAATTGATTTTTAGCGGTTGAATCGGGCTTTTTTCTAATACTGATTTGAATTTTTAATTTTATCTATATAAATATTTAGTATTATATATAATAAAACAAAATCAATAATTCAAAAGTAAATTTTGTTTCAACGGAGCAGTTTAATTATACAAGTAGCAGGTATGTTAATATAATTTTTTATTTAAGGTAGATGGAAAGCAGATGCTTGCTGTCCCCTCTTGGCTATAAATAGCCAATGACAGTGCGCCAACGGAGCAAGAAAAAAAAAGGGGAGAAAAAGAAAAGAAAAGAGTATCCGATCACTATTCAAGTTTTTTTTACTATTTCTTCACAAGAGTAGGATATTGATTTTTTAAAAAAACAATATGGAAAATACTAAATATGTCCTAACCGTTAGATCTAATAATGTTTAGATCTGAACCGTTGATTTAAGAGGATACAATAGGGCTTACCACACCAGATTAAAACCCAAACACATCTCAGCCCTTTAAAATAATCTAAGCTTTGATCCCGTTGCGCCACGTCACCCGGTGTACCGAGATTTCGGTGTACCGCGTCACACCCGATTAAAGCTCCGCTCATCCAGACCGTCCGATCAACCTGCAGATCTAGCCAATCACAGCCATCCGATCGTTTCATCCGAGATCCAACGGTGCCGCGGTGTTCAGCGATGCGGTGTACCATACACGCATTCATACCGTAGCATAATCTCGGACTCTCTCTCTCCTCTCGTCGGCGACACTCTCTCTCTCATCCGATCTCCACTTTCCGGCCGTCTCCAGCCTCCGAACCACCACGAGAAGGTTTCTCCCTGGCGAAAGAAAAACCCCGGTGGTTGTCATCGTTATCTCCACCTCATCCGGGCGGAAAAGGACGCGATCGTCGGCCGCCACCGAAGCTTCAAGTCGACGATTCTCCCTCGTCGACCATCAACGACCGTCGAGACCACCGCCATCGAATCCTCGCCCTCGGATCTACCGAAGCAACCATTTTTTGGTCGAAATCTGCGCGAAAATTCCACCGCTCCAACAAGAAACGCGGCGTGTGCCACGCGCCACTGGCATTTTCAGTAATTTTCGGAGAAATTCGAGGGTATTTCATTATTTTGCCTATACAAGTGGCATTCGGGTAATTTTTGGGGTTTCTCTCGGTATTTTTGATATTTTTTATATATAAATGCTTGTAAATTTTCTTGCATGTTGTAAAAAAATACAAAAACCAAAGTCGACACGTCTCTTTTTTTAAAAGGACCGATGTCAAAAATGCAAATACCAAATATGGATTATGTTCATTATTTCTTTTGGTAACCCAGACGTAATTCTCCTTTTTTAGGGATAAACGTCAATATTTTAGACGAGTCTCCTAATTTTTAGGGACTGATGTTATTTTTAACGTGTCTCCTATTTTTAGGGACCGACGTTAACCATTTGAAAAAAAACAAATTACCAATAAACCCAAAATATAATGGATTATATCCATTATTTCTTTTGGTAACCCAGACGTAATTCTCCTTTTTAGGGTTGAAACGTCATATTTTAGACGAGTCTCCTAATTTTTAGGGACTGATGTCATTTTTAACGTGTCTCCTATTTTTAGGGACCGACGTTAATCATTTACAAAAAATTACAAATAAGCCCAAAATATAATCGCATTTGAATCAAATAAAAAACACACAAGTAAGGGTAACCTTTCTTTTGAAAGGATGTTTTAAGGGTGGTGTCTACCTTCCCTTAATCATAACTAACCCTGCACCGAATCTCGGGACCAGTGTCTAATTTGGGATTTCTAGTTCCCTCAAATTACTAGATGGCGACTCCAATAAAATCTTTGTTTCCCCCAATCGAGAAAAAACCCTTTTTTGTTAAATAAAAAAAGCGGGAGCCGTCGCCCGACGTCGTGTATCGACAGAATGGCGACTCCGCTGGGGACTTTAGGGTTGAGCCAACTGCTTGTGTTTGCTTTTCATTTGCTCTTTCTTATTGCTATTTATTTTTGGGCATTTATTTTATTTGCATTATTTATTTTATGCAATATCTACTGTGATTCTTTTCAATTTTTCATATCGTCACATGCATACATGTTATTTATTTGTGTATTCACACACTTCACTGTGAACCCATAAAAGCTCTGGACCCGAGCTCGTCCTTTTTTAAGATTAGAAAAGAGAGATTCAAGTGGCAAGTGTGACTTATGTCCACTGATGCTCATTTGGACTTTTGCTTGGATTGTAACTCACCCTATGCAACTAGTACTGTGGAGTCTTTCTCCCCTACTCATGTTGTATAAGGTTAAGAGGCCGATTACTTCACGAGTAATTCGGGCAATCTAAGAACCGGAGAATATCTTTAAGGATAGACTAAACTGAGCCAAACCTTATGAGCTAGATCCTATCAAGTAGGATATACCCATTAGGACACGAACAAATGTCAATGCATGAACATACATGTTCATATACATTTCATGTGCTCATTAAGTCTCCACCGATCCTTACAGGAAGTGTGAGATGGAAAAATCCATTACCATTGAGGAATTTTTGACCAGATCAGAATTGAGCCAGCATGATGAAGGGGATTGTTTGCCATCAGAATTTAAGCCTCAGTTGCCAGAGCATGTTAAATTAGATGACAGACCACTTGGTACAGGACAACTGCTAGACTGCTGGGAAAAGTTATCCTCTCATGATCAAATCACTTTTCAGAAACAATATGGGGATCTATCACATTTACTGAAAATTAGGGTCCAACATGCTTGTTTTCAGGCCATGATAGGGTTTTGGGATCCAGAATATCGGTGCTTCACATTTGATACTGTGGATATGACTCCTACTATCGAGGAGTATGAATCCCTGCTAAATTGTCCCAAGTCGGAAAAGGTGTACTTTTACACACCTATAGAGCATGCACTTTCTAACTTTGCTTGGATTACCCAGATAGACTGTCAACTAGCAAAATCACATGCAACTAAACGAGGAAATAGCCAGGGTTGGTTTTGGAATGAGCTAGAAGCCATATTCAAGAAGAGATTACATGATGAAAGCAATGAAATTCGATTGAGAATTTTGGCCTTAGGCATATATGGTTTGGTTCTTTTCCCATCTGCCGAAGGAATGATTGATTTTGAAGCTGTTAATGTATTCAAAAATGTGGTGACCCTTAAAATTAACCCTGCTACAACAATATTGGTAGAAACTTTCTCATCCTTGAATTATTGCAGAAAAGCTGGAAGGGGTCGTTTAAGATGTTGCTTGCAGTTATTGTTTGTCCGGATTTGTGAGTCATATGATTGAGGGGAAGATTTCAGGTCTGGTTGGTACCCCGTGGCATCTTTATTCTCAGCTGGAGAATTTTGCTGAAAAACACTTGCATGAAGTAGGAAAAACCACATGGGAATCAATGTTCCTAAGTCTAAGTAGATCTCAATTTCATTGGAGAAGTCGATATGCTTATTTCAAATCTTATCTGGCGTATTGTGGTGAGTATCCATGGGTCCCGTTGATAGGAGCCCGCTGCTGTATTAGTTACTGTCCTAACCTGGTTTTACGACAGTTTGGATTTGAGCAGTTTATTCCAAGGACTACTAAATTGGCAACATTTTATGAAGATTTCAAGACCTCGAAGAAATTATTGGAGTCAGTGAAGAAGGCATGGAAACATCCTGGTAGGGTTACTTCTGCCAAGAGAGTAGAAGGAAAAACAACTGAAGGATATCCAATATGGCAAAAGAAGAGAGGGAAAGGGTACAAAGTTCCTCCTTGTGAAGGGCCACCCAGGTCTTTGATTCAGTCTGCTGAAGACACATACGAAGAAGTTCGCGCCCAACAAGAATCCTATAACCTAAGTTTGAATGCTGAAGTGGAAGAGTTATGGGCTAAAAAAAGAAAGTTAGAATCTAATCTAGTCACTCGAGAAAAAGCTTTGGCTATCATAAAACAAGAAAAGGATGACTTGTTAGCTCAGCTACAACATCAACAACTTGAGTTCTAGCAATTACAAGAAAAATATGTACTTTTGTCAGAAGATAAGAGGAAGCAAGATGTCAACATGAAGAGATGGGTTAGAAGAGCATCAAAAGCTGAGAAAATGGTGTTAAAATTGGAAGAGAAAAATGAATCACTTCAAGAACAATGTCAAAATCATGATACAATCATTGCCAATTTAGATGAGCATGTAGACCATTTGCTTTCTATTGAGCAAACCTTATCATCAGAAAAAGAAAAGGCAGAAAAAGAAGCAGAATGTTGGGCTTCTGAAGCTATGCGCTATCATGTACAAGCAGATGATGCCAAGAATTATGCTTTAGGATTACGAGGCCTAGCCCAACAAATAGCAGATGGTGAGCCAATGACCAGAAATGAATTCCATCAATTTTTCGGGTTGATCAGAGATGGAATTAACGAGATCTCAGCATATGACGGTCCAAGGCTTTGGAAAGATTGACTTGTTGTACTTTTAATATTATCAATTAATAAAAAGGCAATTTCATCATCTTTCCATTATGAGAAATGCTTATTTTGATTTTGATTTATGGCATCAAATTTCTCCCCTAAATCGGTTCAAGTTCCTGTGGGTTTGGCGTCCTCAGTGAGAACTTTCTTAAGAGAATCTGATCTGGTCTGTTCCTCGTCATTAAAGGAAACCTTGAAACAAATAACAAGCATGCATAAAACATATGGCATTTTGCATCCATTTGTGCATTTCATTCATTTTACTTGCATTCATTCAGGTTGAAATATAGGTCCCCCAAAAGACCATAAAATTCATTACACTCGACTACGAAGGAAGATCATGGAGAACGAAGAAAGAGCACATCTAGAGGCTCATTATCAAAGGGAGTTGGAGAGCATGAAAAGCGATATCACACGACTTACAAGTCTACTCGAGCAGGCCCTAGTATCCAAGTTTGGGGAGGATACATCTACTCAGCCAGCAGTTGCAACTCCATCTGTATCTATGCCAGCAGCTCCTTTTGTATTCACGTCTCAAAATTCTGGGGCAAATCCCTCTTCCCTCCGAACAACGATTCCTTTGCCCATGTTCCACCAGCACAAGTGCCGGTTACTGTAAACTTGACAGCTGATGACTCACATATGATGAAATTCTCTAAACAAGTTGATTATGAGAAGTTGACCGCTCTAGAAGACAGATTGAGGGCAGTCGAAGGGGCAGATTTATATGATCCTGTTCATGCTGCAGAGATGTGTTTAGTTCCAAATGTAGTTGTACCCAAAGAATTTAGGGTACCAGAATTCATCAAGTATACTGGAACTGAATGCCCAGTCACACATCTTAAATCTTATTGCAATAAGATGGCAGAAGTAGTGAATGATGAGAAACTTCTTATCCATTTCTTTCAAGATAGTCTTTCTGGATCGGCATTAAGCTGGTATACAAGGCTAGACAATACAAAAATCAGAAAGTGGAAAGATTTGGTAAAAGCTTTTGTGGAGCAGTACAAATTCAACATGGAGGTAGCCCCGGACAGGTCAAGCTTGTTAGTCATGGAGAAGGGCAACAAAGAGACTGTAAGAGAATACGCTTTGAGATGGCGTGAAAAATCATCTCATGTGCAACCCTCTTTGTTAGAAAAAGAAATGGTCACTCTGTTTTCCAACACTTTTAAATCTCCTTACTTTGAACACCTAGTGGGTAGTTCAGCGCAACATTTCTATGATGCCGTAACTATCGCTGAGAGGATAGAACAAACAATAAGAATGGGGAGAATGTTAGAGCCTACTGAGAAGAAAGGCTTCATTGGGAAAAAGAAGGATTCTGAGGTGAATAACGTGGAAGAAGGGTATAAGGGTAAGAAGAAAAATTACCATCATTATAACTTCCAAATACCTACCCAACAAGTTGCAAGTGTAAACTTCACTAAGCCTTTCCCTACCAACCAACAAAACCAACCAAATGACCAACAAAGTAACCAGATTGTTAATCCTCCAAGAAGGAACTTTCAAAGAACCCAAGAACGATTGCCACCATTACCACTTCCCTTGGGAGAAATGTATTCAAAGTTGTTGAGTATTGGGCAAGTGGCCCTGTTCCCTTAACCCCACCGCAACCTCCATACCCAAATTGGTATAAGCCCGGATCGACATGTGAGTATCATCTGGCATTCTCGGGCATAACATTGAAAGTTGTAATGCATTTAAAAACAAGCTTTTGCAATTGATAAAAATTTGGATGGATAACTTTTGATGATGCACCGAATGTGAATTCCAACCCTTTACCCAATCATGCCGCAAGTAGTGGAGGGGGTAAATCTTGTAGGAGTAGAGGGTAAGAAGGAAAGAGTTTTGAAGGTTTCCATGGAAAAGGCATGCGGTATGATGGTACGATCCCGGATATTTACCTGAGTGTGAACCAGTGATGAGTGGAAATAATTACTGTAATTTTCATGGCGAGGTGGGACATCACATTGATGATTGTCAAGAATTTCACCAAGAAGTGAAAAGGATGCTGACTTTCGGCATGATAAGGATAGAGAGTGAAGAAGAAAGCAGTGAAGTTGGGATGATAGGCCATCAGGAGAAAAAAGTGGAGGTTTGTAGACTCCAACCAACTGTGGGTGGTCCACCAAAACTAATCCTGACCAAACCTGTGTGCACAAATAGTGGAAGTTATGGCACAATGCCTTACAATTATGGACACTCTTTAAACATTCAGAATCCTGCTCCTATCTTCCATACTGAAATCGGTGGTTTAACTCGAAGTGGTCGGTGTTTTACACCAGAAGAATTGGAGAGACAGAGGAAAGCTAAAGGAAAAGAAATAGTTGATGCTTTTAAAGGTATGGAAGTGAACAAACCTATAAGTGAAGATGAGTCTAATGAATTTCTGAAGCTGATGAAGCATAGTGAGTATAGTGTGGTAGATCAGTTGAAGAAAACTCCTGCTAGAATCTCTTTAATGTCACTTATCTTGAGCTCTGAATTACACCGTAAAGCATTGCAAAAGGTGTTGAATGAAGCATATGTGCCCCAAGATATTACTCAGGATACAATGGAACATTTGGTGGGAAGAATTCAAGCCTCTAATTACTTATACTTCACTGAAGATGAGCTAGACCCGGAAGGGACTGGGCATAACAAGCCTTTGTACATCACCGTAAAATGTAAAGAGCTCGATCGGCAAAGTGCTTGTGGATAATGGTTCAGCTTTGAATGTGCTACCAAGGCATATGCTAGATGAGATGCCAATTGATGCTACTTATATGAGACCAAGCACTATGACAGCTAGAGCATATGATGGTTCCCCTAGACAGGTAATAGGGACCATTGACATTGAATTGTTTGTAGGGCCTCAGATGTTTTTGGTAACCCTACAAGTAATGGATATACATCCTTCATATAGCATGTTATTGGGAAGACCATGGATACACGCCTCTGGGGCTGTGACATCATCTCTACACCAATGTCTGAAGTACATCATCAATGGTACTTTAGTGAAAGTTAAGGCAGAAGAAACCTTGTCCATGATAAGGAATGTGTCAGTCCCTTATATTGAAGCAAAAGATTACAAAGATGGAAATCTCCATGCCTTCGAGATTGTAAACACTGAATGGGTACCAGAGAATACGGTGCTGAGAAGACCAATTATTTCTGATACTGCTAGAATGATAGCTAAGTGCTTTTTGAAACATGGGCTACCATTCCAGAATGCTTCACTTACTGGAAATCTTAAGAGAGTCAACATGATGAAAGTTAATGCTGCTGATCAGAGGTTTGGGCTTGGTTTTAAGCCTAAGAAAGATGATTACAAGAGAACTGCTAGGATTAAGCGAGAAAGAAGGTTGGCCAGAATGGAAGGAAGAAAGCCAGAAGAAGAAGACATTGTAATCCCACCTATCCATGTTTCTTTCCCAAAGTCAGCATATGTAATGAAACCTGAAAACATGATAGAAGTCTTGGGACAGAAACTTGTTGTCATGGATATCAACAATGTAGAGGAAGGTGAAAGAAAAGGCTGGAATTATAATGATGAGCCGAAAACAACAGAAGAAGATGAGTTGTTACCTCAGTTAACTGTCCACTCTCTAGAAGAGGCTCCAACCAACACCTTTGTGCGAAAGCTTTCAGTTGATGAAGTATTCCAGAATTGGGAGATTGAAGAAGCCCCAGTTGTTTTCAAGAAGTAATGATTAAGCGTCTACTTATATTCGCTTTTATGTGCTTTGTGTGCTTTCTTTTGAAGTTTGCTTTGTGTTTTTGTACCTAGTTGGAAATCTTGGCTCAAGATGTCAACAGAAGGTCTTTTATAATTATTGAGCCAACTTTTAAATATTATTGAGATCGTGCATTTTCCTCAACATTTGTTACCTTATTTTGCTTTGTTTGACTATAAGATATGCATTTACACTATAAACACCTTCCGCTTTCAGGAATCCTGAAAGTGAATCCTCCATAAATCCACAAACATATTGCATTGAAAATGAATGGCCAAACTTTGATAAGGATGTGATTGCAATGGATGAAGAGGAATGGAATGAAGATGATATGAAAGAGTTTACTAGACGGGTAGAACATTCTGAGCATGCTTGGAAACCTGCAAAAGAAGAATTAGAGGTGATAAATGTAGGCACAGAGCAAGATAAAAGAGAGCTAAAGATTGGAACTCTGATTACCACAGAAGAAAGATGTAGTTTAACAGCACTACTACAAGAGTATATGGATGTGTTTGCCTGGTCTTATGCAGATATGCCTGGTTTAGACATTGATATTGTAGTACACAGAGTGCCTCTGGTAGAAGGATGTAAACCTGTCAAGCAGAAATTGAGAAGAACTCGCCCGGATATTCTACTCAAGGTCAAAGCAGAGATAGAGAAGCAGTGGGATGCCGGTTTTCTAGAAGTTATTAAATATCCTCAATGGGTATCTAACATAGTGGTAGTCCCAAAAAAGGATGACAAAATCAGAGTATGTGTAGACTTCAGGGATCTAAACAAAGCTAGTCCCAAGGATGATTTTCCTTTGCCTCACATAGACGTTCTGGTGGACAACGCTGCTAAGAGTTCAACTTATTCCTTCATGGACGGATTCTCCGGGTATAACCAGATTAAAATGGCTGAAGAAGATAAAGAGAAGACCACTTTTATCACACCATGGGGAACATTTTGCTATAAAGTGATGCCATTCGGGTTAAAGAATGCTGGAGCCACATATCAAAGGGCAATGGTGACACTTTTCCATTGTCGCACGTGAGCGACGTCGCGGCGATCGTCCACCCACAAAAATAAATGTAAATGGGGGGATAAATCTGGTCAATGTGGGGAGACAAGGAATTCGTTGTCTCTTAGCAGTGAAAAATGGTGTGGGAGTCGCCACCTAGTATTTTGGTCACTAGGAACCCTAACTGGTCTCAGAGATTGGGTACGGGGACTGGTTGCGTAAAGAGAAGGTATTAGCACCCCAAATACGCCCTACCTAAGGTAAGCTGCATTGTTTATTTGTCTGATAAAATTCAAGGTTTCGTTGTGTTTCCTAATTGTTGGTCCGTCTATGGTTCAAGAAAAGTCCTCCTCAATAAGGAGGTCCTTATCTTATCGGGTAAAGCCTAACCGTTCTAATTAAAAAAAAAAAACATATTTTTAAAAGGTTTAATACGTTTTATGTATAAATTAGTAATCCCAAAGACAAAAAGATTTTTTTAGAATTTTTGAAATATTGGCCTAGTTCTCATGGCTTGAATAAACTGGTTATTAAAGCCAAAATGCATGCTAATACATATATTGTTTTGAAATTTCTTTTGTTGTGTGAAAATATGATGTTATAATATTTATATATATATATTGGAGAGACTAGGCCGTATTTTAAAACAAAACATTTTTAAAAAAAATATATATTTTTTTATGCGCTTTGTATAAATCGGGTATTTTAATCTTGGGTTTGTAAAAAATACAACCAAATATTAATCCACTTTGATAAAATAAATGCCGAAAAATCAACAATATTTTCAAAGATATTTTTAGAAAATTTTTGAAAGCAAAAGACATTTTTTGTTTTGAAAATCTTTGATGTTTTGATGAAAACCGGGTATTTTAATACCGGGTTTTTGTATCTTTACAATATAAAATACCAACCAATATTAATCAAAATATAATAATAAAATTACAACAAAATCACATATATTTTTCTATAATTTTTGCAAATTTTTATAATTTATATATATATATATATATATATATATATATATATATAATACAAAATATAATATATATATATATAATAAATATAATATTAAATCAGTTTGGGGGCCCAAACCATCGGGCGGACTCACTAAAATTCATGATGGGCCGAGGTCGGCCCAAAAATGTACTGGGCCGATCTCGGCCCAAAAAATATTCTCTTCTGGGCCAGACCCGGCCCAGAAGACTGGGCTGGGCCAGGACCCGCCTGGCCCAGCAACAAAACGGGCGAGGGGAATTAATTTCCCCCCGCCTCTGCATGCAGAACGCTATTCGTTCTGCATGCAGAGAAGGAAATAAAGAAACGCCAGAATAGGGGAGGGAGAAGGGTTACCTGGCGCGGAGGAGGCGGTGGCTTGCTGCGTTTCTGGCGGCGCTGTGGCGGAGGCGTAGCCCACGGACGGCGGTTCCAGGCGGTGCTGCAGCTGTTCCGGACGTCCGTTTCCTTTTTTTTCTATGTTTCGGTCTTCTCTTTTTCTTCCCCTCCCTCTCTTCTCTCAGTCTGTTTTTCTTTCCTCTGTTTTTTTTTTATGTTTTTCTCTCCTCTCGGTTTCTCTCTTCTGTCGGTTCTTCCTCTCTCTCTCCTCTGTTTTTTTGTTTTTCTCCTTCTTCCCGGTCTCTCTTCTCTTCCCTCTTTTCCTCTGTTTTTCCCCCCTCTTCTCTCAGCGTTCTTGGCCTCTATTTATAGAGGCCAAGGACGCTGTTTTTTACAGCTCTCATGGGGGAGCAGCCGGCTGGTCGGCCATTGGGCGCGGCTGTCGAGGTTCGGTGGGTGGTGCGCGGTGGTTGGTCGGCCATTGTGTCCGGTCGGTGGGCTCCAGGCGAGAGAGTGGCAGGCAGAAATTCAAATTAAAGCTTTCCTTTCTCCTTCTTCCCCGCTGCGTGATCGGGGGAAGAAGATGAACAGTGTTGTTCAAAACGACACCGTTCTGCTCTTTTTTTTTTTTTTTTGAATGTATGAAACGGCGTCGTTTTGGAGAAAACGCGCCGTTTCATTTAAATGTGGCGCCAAAACGCGCCAAATTTCAAATCAGCCCTCAATCATCTTTTCTTTCTTCAATTGCATCCCTGCCAATTTCGGTCTCCATCCCTCTTGTTGGCCGTGTTTTTCACTTTAGTCCTTGGCCTCTGATTTATGCAATTGAGCCCTTAATTGATCAAAAAACTTCTAATTTCTTCAATTAGGCCCCTGAATCAATTAATTCCAGCCCCTATACTTGCGCGCCTTCTTCAATTTGGTCCTTGGTTTCGGATTTTCTCAATTAAGTCCCTAATTGGCCCTTAAACTTCAATATTTATGCAATTAGGCCCCTGATTTGACCTAATAAATTCCTAAAAATATATTTTGGCCCCAAAACTTAAATTTCTTCTAATTAAAGCCCAAATTGACTTAAAAATCAATTTTTCTTGCAATCAAATCCCCTATAAATTCATTTAAAAAACAAATTAAGTCCATAAACATCCAAATTTGGGCTTTTCTCCTCAAATTTCAAATTTTTCTTCTCAACAGGGCTCTCCTCCTTCAAGAATATACTGTCAAAAATCCAATCTTTGTATTTTTAACCTCATTGACCAATTTTCCAACCATTTTCAGAGCGCTTCTGCCTCCTGTTATTTTTTCTTAACCTCCTTTGGCTATATACATATTTTTATATATATATATTTTGTGGGGACCCAAAAATGGGTTACAACAGATGCCCCCTCTTTATAATGCTTACGGAGCAGAGGTTTTGCGCAGTAAGTTTTATAAAGATAAACCCTAAACGGAACTCCCAAAACTGACCTGGTTGAAGCTTGATTGACCTGAAACTTGTCTTTTACAGCAATCCTCCTTAACTTCAAAAACTATGATCAAAATTTATCATCTTGAGATCCCTTCTGGCGATCTCTCTAAACCAAAATCTATAATTATTGCTTACTCAACTTGGAATCCCGTCTGGCAATTCCCTTTTAACCAATATTGAAATACGAGATCCCTTATAACGATCTCCTTTAACAAAAAATCTTAGAATCCCATCTGGCGATTCCTTGTAACCAATGTTGAAATATGAGGTCCCTTCTGACGACCTCCAAATAGCGAAACACGAGATCCCTTCTGGCGATCTCCTTTAGTCAACTTGGAATCCCATCTGGCGATTCCTTTTATTCAATGAAAAACGAGGTCCCATCTGGCGACCTCCAAATAATGAAACACGAGATCCCTTCTGGCGATGTCCTTAAATCAACTTGGAATCCCATCTGGCGATTCCTTTTATTCATGAAAACCGAGGTCCCATCTGGCGACCTCCAAATAGTGAAACACGAGATCCCTTCTGGCGATCTCCTTTAATCAACTTGGAATCCCATCTGGCGATTCCTTTTATTCATGAAAAACGAGGTCCCATCTGGCGACCTCCAAATAATGAAACACGAGATCCCTTCTGGCGATCTCCTTTAATCAACTTGGAATCCCATCTGGCGATTCCATTTATTCATGAAAACCGAGGTCCCATCTGGCGACCTCCAAATAGGGAAACACGAGATCCCTTCTGGCGATCTCCTTTAATCAACTTGGAATCCCATCTGGCGATTCCTTTTATTCATGAAAAACGAGGTCCCATCTGGCGACCTCCAAATAATGAAACACGAGATCCCTTCTGGCGATCTCCTTTAATCAACTTGGAATCCCATCTGGCGATTCCTCTTTTTTCCAACAGGTAATACGAGGTCCCATCTGGCGACCTCCAAATAGCGAAGTATGAGATCCCTTATGGCGATCTCCATCAACTTGGAATCCCATCTGGCGATTCCTTTTATTCGAAGCTGAAATAATGAGATCCCTTCTGGCGATCTCCTTTAATAAAAAACCAAACAATCTATCTTGTAAATCGGTTAACCTGGAGTCCCCTTTTAGCGATTCCCTTTTACCGATTGCTCGATGTCGCTCTTCCTGATGGCAGGGTTTGAACATTATTATCTTCTCTTCTTGTTGTTCTAGAATCAACTCAATGATTCTTTCTTCGTCTCCAATTTTGTTGGAATGTATTAAGGTCTCCTCCTGTAACGATCCAAAAAAAAAACATATATGCAATGATTTATGATTAGATGCCATGCATGCATTCGTACCTGGTTTTGAAACATAGGCTCCCTCATCTTCTTCGAGTTCATGAGACTCCATCTTAACATGAGCTTGCTTTTGAAGTCGTATGCTGGATTCCTCTCTCGTGTTGCCTCCGATCATATTCTTGGAGAAGAAATCTCTGACTTTCTTCAAATAGTCCTTTTTCCAAAATGTATGACTTGTCATTGCCTCTTTGTCATGCTTTTGTCAAATGTTTTAGCTTGGTTTTTAAAATCTATAGGCTTTCGTACATGAAAATATCTCTTATTGCCCCCAGTGTAGGGGTGTGATTCTAGTCTAGGCTTTTATAGAGAGAAGAAATTCGTTCAGCCGATGCTAAACTTTTTAAATGAGATAACACAAGACATGCACTGTTGGGATTCATGCAAAAATGACTGTTGTGAGATCAATGCAAAAGAGAAAGAAGTCAATGGCCAAACTTTGCTTTATTGATTTAGGAGCCTACATCAAGCATAATATCTTTTCACAGAGTCAGAATTCACAGGTCGAGCTAGGTCTTCTCCATCCATTCTAGCCAACTTCAGTGCTCCTCCTGAGAATGCCTTCTTTACTATGTAAGGACCTTTGTAATTCGGTGCCCATTTGCTTTGATCGTCTCCAGGTAGTGACAATATTTTCTTCAATACTAGATCCCCTTCTTGAAACAACCGCGGTCTAACCTTCTTATCATATGCCTTGGCCATTCGTTTCTGGTACAGTTGGTGATGACATATTGCAGCCATCCTCTTTTCACTGATCAGGTTCAGTTGCTCATATCTCACTTTGGCCCACTCGGCCTCTTCTAATTCGGAGTCCATCAATACTCTTAACGACGGGATTTCTACTTCCAAAGGCATCACTGCTTCCATACCGTACACCAAAGAATATGGAGTGGTTCCCGTCGAGGTCCTAACTGTAGTGCGGTATGCGTGAAGAGCGAATGACAGCATCTCATGCCAATCTCTGTATGTGACTACCATTTTCTGAATAATCTTCTTGATGTTCTTGTTGGCGGCTTCTACTGCGCCATTCATTTTTGGTCGGTATGGTGAGGAATTCGAATGCTTGATTTTCCATTTAGTACACAGCTCCACTATCATTTTGCCATTGAAATTCTGTGCATTATCTGTCACTATCTTTTCCGGAGGACCATATCGACAAATCAAATCCTTTTCTATGAACCTCTTCACTACCTTCTGTGTTACATGGGCATACGAATTAGCTTCCACCCATTTGGTGAAGTAGTCAATAGCCACAAGGATGAATCTATGCCCATTGCTAGCTTTTGGGTTAACCGGACCAATTACATCAATTCCCCACATTGCAAATGGCCAAGGAGATATTAGATTAAACAGAGGAGCTGGTGGCATATTGACCTTGTCACTGTAAACTTGACATTTATGACATTTCCTGACATAGTCGATACAGTCTTTCTCTAGTGTCATCCAAAAATAACCAGCCCTTTGGATTTTCCTTGCTATCATATGCCCGCTAGCATGGGTTGAGCAAATCCCCTCATGGACCTCCCGTAATGCCTTTCTAGCATCTTCCTCATTCAAACACCTTAGCAGGGTTCCATCAAATGATCTTTTGTACAAAATCTCTCTATCTAGATAGAAGTCTACAGCTAACCTTCTCAAGGTTTTCTTATCCGTTTTGGAAGCTCCCACCGGATATACATGATTTTGCACAAGGTTCTTGATATCATAATACCAAGGTTGTCCGTCCATCTCTCCTTCAACTAAGCAACAGTGAGCTGGGTCGTTTCTAATATCAATGTGTACCGGTTGTACCTTGCACTTGAGATCAATGGTAGTCATAGCAGCTAGCGTGGCCAAAGCATCTGCAAAATGGTTCCCCTCCCTTCCCAGATGGGTGAATCTAATTTCTTCAAATTCCTTTGCTAGTGTGGACAGGTATTCCTGGTACGGCCTCAACTTTTCCTCTTTGGTCTGCCATTCCCCCTTAACCTGACAGATAATCAACATTGAATCTCCGTACACATCTAACTTCTTTATCTTCAGCTCTAATGCCGCTTCTAGACCAAGGATACAAGCTTCATACTCAGCTGTGTTGTTGGTGCACTCGAAATGTAGTTTAACCGAAACCGGATCTCGTTTCTTATCAGGAGAGATTATTACCGCACCAGCCCCGTTACCATATACATTCACTGCACCATCAAAAAACATTGTCCACCAATCTGTCTTCTCTTCTTCTTTCTCTATTGACAATATATCTTCATCCGGGAAGTCAAAATCCAAAGGTTCGTAATCTTCAACAGCATTATCGGCCAGATGGTCCGCGATTGCACTTCCTTTTACAGCTTTCCTTGTCATGTATACTATGTCATATTCTGCTAATAGAACTTGCCACCTTGCAATTCGACTTGAGAGAAATGGCTTGTTACAAATGTACCTCAGAGGATCTACTTTTGAAATCAACCAAGTGGTATAGTATAACATATAATGCCGCAACCTCTTTGCTGCCCACACCAACGCACAACAAAGCCTTTCTATCTCCGTGTATCTAGACTCACATTCAGTGAATTTCTTACTTAAGTAATAAATAGCTCTTTCCTTCCTCCCGGTTTCATCATGCTGACCCAATACACATCCCATAGCTGCTTCAGTCACTGTTAGATACAATACTAGAGGTTTTCCCGATACCGGAGGGACCAGTAAAGGTGGATTTTGCAAATAATGCTTGATTTTATTGAATGCCTCCTCACACCTCATTCCAGGTTCCGGGATTCTTTTTCCTTAGTAGTCGGAATATTGGTTCACACGTCGTTGTTAACTGAGCTATGAACCGAGCAATGTAGTTTATCCTTCCCAAGAATCCTCTTACTTCCTTCTCCGTCTTAGGGGATGACATAGCTTGGATGGCCTTTACTTTATCTGGATCCACCTCTATACCTCTATCACTTACCACAAATCCTAATAGCTTACCCGATTTAACCCCAAATGAACATTTTGCAGGATTGAGCCTTAATTCATACTTCCTCAATCTCTCAAACAACTTCCTCAAAACTTCAACATGATCCTCTCCTCTTTTAGACTTGGCAATCATGTCGTCTACATACACCTCAATTTCCTTGTGCATCATGTCGTGGAACAAAGTCACCATTGCTCTTTGATAGGTTGCTCCTGCATTCTTCAATCCAAATGGCATGACCTTATAGCAGAATGTCCCCCACGGTGTGACAAAAGTTGTTTTCGTCTTATCCTCCGGAGCCATTTTTATCTGGTTGTATCCTGAAAAACCATCCATAAAGGAATATGTGGAACTCCGGGCAGCATTGTCCACTAAAACATCTATGTGCGGTAGAGGAAAATCATCCTTGGGGCTAGCTTTATTCAAATTCCGAAAATCCACGCATACTCTAATCTTCCCCTCCTTCTTAGGCACCACAACAATGTTAGATACCCATTGTGGATATCTAACTACTTCTAGAAAACCAGCATCCCATTGCTTCTCGAGTTCTGCCTTGACCTTGATCCAGACATCCGGGTGGGCCCTCCTCAGCTTCTGCTTGATTGGCTTACAGCCTTCTTCCAACGGTATCTTGTGTACTACAATATTTGTATCTAAACCAGGCATATCTTCATAAGACCAAGCAAAGACATCTGAATATTCTTGTAATAGGGTGATCATTTTTATCCTTAGTTCCGAAGTAACTAAGGTACCTATTTTCAACTCTTTCTTGAGCTGATCACTACCCACATTGATGGTTTCGAGTTCCTTGGCAATAGGCTTCCAAGTCTGTTCCTGTTGTTCTACTAGCCTGGTGAATTCACTAATATTGCTTTCATCCCATTCTTCTTCTTCCATAGCTATCACATGCTCGTTCAAGTTTGGCCATTTATTCTTGATGCTAAATATATGTGATGTTGTAGGAGATCCGCTTTCAGGATTCCTGAAAACGGGAAGTGTTTGGTGTAAATGCATAAAAAAGAAAGCAATTTGTGGAAAGTGCATGATCTCACAATTTATTTAAAGAAAAAGTGGGCTCCATGACAAACATAAAGTCTAACCGACAATTGAGCCTTGATTGTCGACTAGCGAAAATAAATGGAAACCAAACAAAGCAATGACAAAAGCATGTTAAGACAAACAAAATTGGTTTACATTTTGAAAACCACTGGAGCTTCTTGGGTCACCCAATTCTGAAACTTCTCGTCTTGAGCCAACTTGCGCACAAAGGTCTTGGCGGAGACCTCTTCTATGGTGTAGACCGTCAGTTGTGGGAGTGCTTCATCTCCCTTTCTTGCTACTGTCTTCATGTCATCTCCTTCCACCTTGTTTTCCCCCAAGGTATTTATGCTCATGTTTGACAGCTCTTGATCAAGGCTTTCGGCTTCTTTATCATGTTGCATTGTGTATGCAGCTTTTGGGAATGACACGCTAAGGGGAGGGATTTCTAACTTTTCTTCATCAGGCTCTCTTCCTTTAATTCCAGCCATCCTTCTTGCCCTTCTCCGACTAGCAGCCCACCGATAATCCTTTTGGTTAGGTTGGTACCCTAACCCAAATTTTTGAGCAGCACTTTTCATCCTTGCCAGATTAACCCCTTCTGATATCCCGATAATAAGGTTATACTGAAATGGGATCCCGCGGTTCAAGAAGTATAGACTTGCCATCCTTGCTGCTTCCGAGATCCTTGGCCTTCTTAGCACTGTGTTCTCCGGCACCCAGTCTGTGTTCACAATCTCAAAAGCATGGATATTGTTATCCTTGCAATCATTTGCTTCGATAAAAGGCACAGCCACGTTCTTTATCATGGATACTGTCTCCTCAGCCTTGACAGTTACCAACATCCCATTCATGATATACTTCAGGCATTGGTGCAATGACGAAGCTACTGCCCCCGCTGCATGAATCCAAGGTCTTCCTAACAACATACTATAGGAAGGATGAATATCCATAACTTGAAGTGTTACTAGGAACATTTGTGGTCCCACATATAGCTCCACTTCTAAAGTCCCAATTATTGGCCTAGGCGAGCCATCATACGCTCTGGCCATCATAGTACTTGGCTTTATATGGGATTCATCGATCGGCATTTCTTCTAGCATGTGCTTTGGCAACACGTTAAGGGCCGAGCCATTATCAATGAGTACTTTTCCTATGAGGCAGTCCTTACACCTAACCGTAATGTATAAAGGCTTGTTATGTCCGGTACCTTCAGCATCAAGCTCATCAGCCGTGAAGTACAGGTAATTAGTTGCATGGATCCTCCCCACTAGATGCTCCATGGTTTTATGTTCAATGTCTTGGGGTACATATGCCTCATTCAATACCTTTTGCAAGGCGTTTCGATGCGGCTCAGAGCTGAGTATCAAGGACATAAGGGAGATCCTAGCTGGAGTCTTCTTTAGTTGATCTACTATGCAATATTCACTATGCTTGATCAACTTCAGGAATTCATTCGACTCCTCTTCCGTTACGGGCTTATTAACTTCTAGTGCTTGGTCCAGATCTACCACTTCTTTGCCTTTTGCCTTCCTCAACTCCTCGGGCGTAAAGCAACGACCACTCCTGGTCAAACCACTTATCTCAGATTGGAACAAAGGAAGAGGAGCTCGAACGTTCGTGGCATAACCATAATTATAAGGCATGGCATTATGATTCCCTTTTGTGTAGGACGGTTTAACCAAGATTAGCCTTGGGGGCCCATTAGCTGTTTGTTGGATCCTACATACTCCTATCATTTCATCTTGACCTTCCATCATACTCACCTCACCGCTGCTCTTCATGGGTTCAATCCTCAACTCCCCCATTTTTAGCATTTTTGCAATCTTTTCGCAAAACTCGATGCAATCCTCAATATGATGTCCATAACGAAAGATGTCCCTTCCCACCCTTCGAGCATTGGCTCTAATAATTCGTGCGTGAACGGCAGCTTCATCCATTTGCTCATCTACCTTGGCCATCTTCTCTATAAGCAACATGTTATTCCGATTCAAGGTATTGTTGTTGGTGTCGATCTGTTCTTTATGTTTTTCTGAAACTTCCAACCTGTTGGTCAACTGTTTCACCTTTTCTCGTTCTTTGTCAAACTTCACCTTCAACATTCTAATTTCAATTTTCTTAGCTGCCAAATCTGCCTTCACAACCTCTTCTTCATTCCCTTTTCTTTCGAACTCTTGTAATTCAGCCAGCCGACTTTCTATCATCATATATTTCTGGTTTAAATCATCATGCTTCTCAATTCGGTCTAACAACTCTGCTTTAACATGCAAGAATTTGTCCTGATTGTACTCAACATTCTCTTGATAGCCATCGAAGTCGGCTTTCAATGCTTCCAACTCAGAGCTGCTTTGCATCAAATCCAAAATCAGTCTTCCTCTTTCTTTCTTAGACTCTTCTATTACGGCCTTTCCTTTGCTCAATTGCAGCTCCAACATCCCTATTTTCGCATCTTTGGATTCGAGCTGTTCGTTTAGAAACACTCTGCTTTTATCTCCTTCCATCATCATCCTTTCTAATGCTGCTTTATCTCCCCTACTCTTTCCCAATTCTTTTTGTAGCCTTTCTATTTGCTCCATAAGGTCTTCCTCATTACTGACCTTTTTTCTTTTCAATGATCTTTCTTCAATTCGTGAAGGCCCATCTTCAGAACATGGCTTTTTCGAAGCGGCAATCGGGGTCAAATTCCTCCACTTTTCATATCCTTCACTTGAGCTAGGGTCTCTCAAACTTTCTGACTCCTTTTGAATTAGAGTCAACTGGCTCCAATCTTGTTTGATGGTTTCAAGAACTTCTCGCGCGGATTGATCCTTGAAAAATCCGGAAAATTCAGCAAGTCCCACAGTTCTTGGGATGTGTTGTATGCCACCTAATTGTCTTATCACCAGAGCCGGAGCGTAGCTGACATAACCTGTGATCCCAATTAAAGGTACCCAGCATTTTTGTCCACAACTTACTATGACATCAACTGATTTAACCCAAGGGGCCTTCCAACTAAAGTTGCTACTAGGTAACTCTTGGAGTTTTTTCATCCAACCCTGATCACCTAGGATTCCCCATTCTTCTTCCTCTACTATCTTCAAGGGTTTTTGGTTAAACCACCAAAAATTATTAAAGATCGGCTTTTTGGTTTCAACATGGCTTACCATCCAGATATATAATAACTGAGTACAACATCTTACTGCGCCTTTCCCTGTTTTTCTAAAATGGTTGAGGGTCATCAAGGTCTCAGCTAATATGGCAGTTGTAGGGTTGACATGAGTATTTTCATATTCCACGAATGCAGCAGCAGCTTCTAGACTTATAACCCCTTTTAAGCTTGGAAATAACACAAGACCATAGATCCCCAGAGCGATTAATCTGTCTCTTTCTAGCACTGAGACGTACTGCTCCTTTTTCTTTTCTAGTTCAACCTCCAAAAATTTCCACTTTAAACCGCTGCCATTCTTCTCTAAAAATCTGCTCAGATGTGGAATCTTCAATAATTTTGACAACTCAGGAATCACCTTGTCATTTCTCAAAGGAAAATAAACTTGGTGCAAGTGTTTGGGAAACTCCAACAACATTCCATATTCCTCTATAGTGGGACACAAATCCACATTTCCAAAGGAAAAACATCTGTAATCGGGATCCCAAAAGTTAATCAAAGCTTTAATTGCTGGATTCAATACTCCTATCTTTGCAATTTCCAATAATCGCCCATACTTCCCAAAAAATGCCGCCTCGTCAATATTCTGACTATGGCCCAATATTCTCTTCATCTCATATACTACACAATTCAGGTCTTTGACTACTGGAAGCTTCCTTGCATCATATCTAGAGCAATCTCCCTCTGATAGTTGTGACAATTCAGAATTCTGCCCATATTCCACAGTAGTAAATTTGGTAATGATGGCCATCTTATCGTTTCAAAATGACCTGAAAACCAAATACTTTATGGTTTAGGTTGTGTTATGCAAAAATGTATTTTGTGGGGGCATACACCCTATAGCCTGGTTCTAAATCTTTTGTGTTTGACAAGGGTAGGTTGGCTATTCAGTCTCTAAAAAGGGTCTCTTGCTGTCCCAGTGATTGCCCTCGTGGAGGCAATATGGGGGCTTCTAGGCAATGAGATGGTCACATGTACCAACTATTATCAGTCTAAGCACTCAGCGAAGAGTTGGGGTTTACACAAACTTAAACCTTGACTAACAGTCGTAAGGTAGCCGATCCCCACTTAACTTAAAGTTTGTGTGTGCTCTCAATAATCAAAGTATGTGATGCATGTGACAGTTCTATAAGATGTATGAGACAGTTCTATAAATGCATGAACAATACGTGTAAAAATATTTAAAGCGTATAAGCAGGTAACAAAAGGAAAGGCATATTAACAATAAACACACGAACACAAATCAGACAAAAACAAAGCTTAGTCCACAAGGTCCCCAGTAGAGTCGCCATTCTGTCGCACGTGAGCGACGTCGCGGCGATCGTCCACCCACAAAAATAAATGTAAATGGGGGGATAAATCTGGTCAATGTGGGGAGACAAGGAATTCGTTGTCTCTTAGCAGTGAAAAATGGTGTGGGAGTCGCCACCTAGTATTTTGGTCACTAGGAACCCTAACTGGTCTCAGAGATTGGGTACGGGGACTGGTTGCGTAAAGGGAAGGTATTAGCACCCCAAATACGCCCTACCTAAGGTAAGCTGCATTGTTTATTTGTCTGATAAAATTCAAGGTTTCGTTGTGTTTCCTAATTGTTGGTCCGTCTATGGTTCAAGAAAAGTCCTCCTCAATAAGGAGGTCCTTATCTTATCGGGTAAAGCCTAACCGTTCTAATTTAAAAAAAAAACATATTTTTAAAAGGTTTAATACATTTTATGTATAAATTAGTAATCCCAAAGACAAAAAGATTTTTTTAGAATTTTTGAAATATTGGCCTAGTTCTCATGGCTTGAATAAACTGGTTATTAAAGCCAAAATGCATGCTAATACATATATTGTTTTGAAATTTCTTTTGTTGTGTGAAAATATGATGTTATAATAATTATATATATATATTGGAGAGACTAGGCCGTATTTTAAAACAAAACATTTTAAAAAAAATATATATTTTTTGTACGCTTTGACGCAAATCGGGTATTTTAATACTGGGTTTGTAAAAAATACAACCAAATATTAATCCACTTTGATAAAATAAATGCCGAAAAATCAACAATATTTTCAAAGATATTTTTAGAAAATTTTTGAAAGCAAAAGACATTTTTTGTTTTGAAAATCTTTGATGTTTTGATGAAAACCGGGTATTTTAATACCGGGTTTTTGTATCTTTACAATATAAAATACCAACCAATATTAATCAAAATATAATAATAAAATTACAACAAAATCACATATATTTTTCTATAATTTTTGCAAATTTTTATAATTTATATATATATATATATATATATATATATATAATAAATATAATATTAAATCGGGTGGGCAGCCCAAACCACGGGCGGACTCGACTAAAACCATGATGGGCCGAGGTCGGCCCAAAAATGTACTGGGCCGATCTCGGCCCAAAAAAATTCTCTTCGGGCGGACCGGCCCAGAAGATCAGGCTGGGCAGGGACCCACTGGCCCAAAGAACAAAACGGGCGAGGGGAATTAATTTCCCCCCGCCTCTGCATGCAGAACGCTATTCGTTCTGCATGCAGAGAAGGAAATAAAGAAACGCCAGAATAGGGGAGGGAGAAGGGTTACCTGGCGCGGAGGAGGCGGTGGCTTGCTGCGTTTCTGGCGGCGCTGTGGCGGAGGCGTAGCCCACGGACGGCGGTTCGAGGTGGTCTTGCTTGTTCGGACGTCCGTTTCCTTTTTTTTCTATGTTTCGGTCTTCTCTTTTTCTTCCCCTCCCTCTCTTCTCTCAGTCTGTTTTTCTTTCCTCTGTTTTTTTTTATGTTTTTCTCTCCTCTCGGTTTCTCTCTTCTGTCGGTTCTTCCTCTCTCTCTCCTCTGTTTTTTTTGTTTTTCTCCTTCTTCCCGGTCTCTCTTCTCTTCCCTCTTTTCCTCTGTTTTTTCCCCCCTCTTCTCTCAGCGTTCTTGGCCTCTATTTATAGAGGCCAAGGACGCTGTTTTTCGACTCTCATGGGGAGCGGAAATTTGGTCGGCCATTGGGCGCGGCTGCCGAGGTTCGGTGGGTGGTGCGCGGTGGTTGGTCGGCCATTGTGTCCGGTCGGTAGGCTCCAGGCGAGAGAGTGGCCGGCAGAAATTAAAATTAAAGCTTTCCTTTCTCCTTCTTCCCCGCTGCGTGATCGGGGGAAGAAGATGAACAGTGTCGTTCAAAACGACGATTCGCTCTTTCTTTTTTTTTTTTGTTTTTTGAATGTATGAAACGGCGTCGTTTTGGAGAAAACGCGCCGTTTCATTTAAATGTGGCGCCAAAACGCGCCAAATTTCAAATCAACCCTCAATCATCTTTTCTTTCTTCAATTGCATCCCTGCCAATTTCGGTCTCCGTCCCTCTTGTTGGCCGCGTTTTTCACTTTAGTCCTTGGCCTCTGATTTATGCAATTGAGCCCTTAATTGATCAAAAAACTTCTAATTTCTTCAATTAGGCCCCTGAATCAATTAATTCCAGCCCCTATACTTGCGCGCCTTCTTCAATTTGGTCCTTGGTTTCGGATTTTCTCAATTAAGTCCCTAATTGGCCCTTAAACTTCAATATTTATGCAATTAGGCCCCTGATTTGACCTAATAAATTCCTAAAAATATATTTTGGCCCCAAAACTTAAATTTCTTCTAATTAAAGCCCAAATTGACTTAAAAATCAATTTTTCTTGCAATCAAATCCCCTATAAATTCATTTAAAAAACAAATTAAGTCCATAAACATCCAAATTTGGGCTTTTCTCCTCAAATTTCAAATTTTTCTTCTCAACAGGGCTCTCCTCCTTCAAGAATATACTGTCAAAAATCCAATCTTTGTATTTTTAACCTCATTGACCAATTTTCCAACCATTTTCAGAGCGCTTCTGCCTCCTGTTATTTTTTCTTAACCTCCTTTGGCTATATACATATTTTTATATATATATTTTGTGGGGACCCAAAAATGGGTTACAACATCCATGATATGATGCATAAAGAGATTGAAGTGTATGTGGATGATATGATTGCGAAGTCTAAGAATGAAGAAGATCATGTTCAGGTTCTAAGAAAATTATTTGATAGACTAAGGAAGTATCAGTTGAAGCTGAATCCTGCAAAATGCTCATTTGGGATAAAGTCCGGAAAGTTGCTGGGATTTGTAATAAGCAATAAAGGAATAGAGGTCGATCCTGATAAAGTAAAAGCAATTCAGGCTATGACAGTTCCTAAAACTGAGAAAGAAGTAAGAGGCTTTTTAGGACGTTTGAACTACATCGCTCGATTCATATCTCAGTTAACAACAACATGTGAGCCAATCTTTTGATTACTTCGAAAAAAGAATCCTGGTACATTGGACAAAGACTGTCAAGAGGCTTTTGACAAAATAAAGCAATACTTACAGAATCCACCTTTGTTAGTGCCACCTGTGCCTGGAAGACCTTTGATCTTGTATTTGACAGTAACCGAGGCAGCAATGGGTTGTGTGTTGGGACAACATGATGAGTCTGGAAGAAAAGAGCAAGCCATCTATTATCTGAGTAAGAAGTTTACCGATTGTGAATCCAGATACACCATGACTGAGAAGCTATGTTGTGCCCTTGTGTGGAGTACGAAGCGTCTTCGACAATATATGTTGTATTATACCACCTGGTTGATCTCAAAAATGGATCCGCTTAAATACATCTTTGAGAAACCTTACTTGTCAAGCCGAATAGCAAGGTGGCAAGTAATGTTGGCAGAGTATGACATTGTATACAAGACAAGAACATCTGTAAAGGGAAGTGTAATTGCTGATCATTTAGCAGATAATGCTATCCAAGATTATGAGCCTTTGAAATTTGACTTCCCGGATGAGGATGTGTTGATAGTCGAAGAAGACAAAGTGAAGAATGATTGTTGGATCATGTATTTTGACGGGGCAGTGAATGTATCTGGCAATGGAGCAGGGGCTGTGATAATCTCACCTGATAAGAAGCAATATCCCGTCTCAATCAAGCTACAATTTGAATGTACTAACAATACTGCTGAATATGAGGCTTGTATCCTTGGCTTAGAAGCTGCTTTAGAGATGAAGATAAAGAAGCTTGATGTCTATGGGGATTCAATGTTAATAATCTGTCAAGTGAAAGGCGAATGGCAGACCAAAGAAGAAAATTGATACCCTATCAACAATATCTCTCAAAACTGACTGAGGGCTTTGATGAGATAGATTTTACCCATATGGGAAGAGACAAAAACCAGTTTGCTGATGCTTTGGCAACATTAGCTTCTATGGCCAAAACTGATTACGACATCAGGGTACAACCAATCTGCATTGAGATTAGAAATTTTCCAGCTCATTGGTGTTCAATTGAAGGAGAAGTAGATGGGAACCCATGGTTTTATGACATTAAGCAGTTTATCCAATATCAAGAGTATCCCTTGGGGGCATCTAAAGCAGATATGAAGACCTTGAGACGTTTAGCCATGGAATTTTACCTGGATGGAGAAATTCTATATAAAAGATCATTCAATGGGACTTTACTAAGATGTCTAGATGAAATTGAAGCTAAGGTAGCATTGCAAGAAATTCATGAAGGAATTTGTGCAACTCATGCAAGTGGGCATATGATGACCAGACAACTGCAACGATCTGGATACTTTTGGATGACCATGGAGAAAGATTGCATTGATTATGTCAGAAAATGTCATAAGTGTCAGGTGTATAGTGATAAGATAAATGCACCTCCAGCTCCTCTGTTCAATATGACATCACCATGGCCATTTGCAATGTGGGGAATAGATGTGATTGGTCCAATCAACCCAAAGGCCAGCAATAGGCATCAATTTATCTTAGTAGCCATTGATTACTTCACAAAGTGGGTGGAGGCCAGCTCTTATGCTTATGTAACTCAAAAGGTGGTCAAGTGTTTCATTGAGAAAGATTTGATTTGTCGGTACGGTTCACCTGAGAAGATAGTGACCGACAACGCCCAGAATTTTAATGGGAAGATAATCAAAGAATTGTGTGTGAAGTGGAAAATTAAACACTCAAACTCGTCTCCTTACAGACCGAAGATGAATGGTGCTGTCGAGGCTGCAAACAAGAATATCAAGAAGATTATCCAGAAGATGGTAGTCACTTATAAGGATTGGCATGAGATGCTTCCCTTTGCCCTACATGCGTATCGCACAGCAGTAAGGACATCTACTGGAGCTACACCTTACTCATTAGTATTTGGGATGGAGGCGGTGATGCCTTTGGAAGTAGAAATTCCATCTTTGAGAGTACTAATGGAATCTGAACTAGAAGAAGCTGAATGGGCTAAAGTGAGATACGAGCAGCTAAATATGATAAGTGAGAAGAGGTTGGCTGCAATTTGTCATCACCAGTTATACCAAAGAAGGATGGCCAAAGCATATGACCGGAAAGTCCGACCAAGGGAATTCAAAGAAGGGGATCTTGTACTAAGAAAAATCTTACCATTACCAAGTCAAGATAGAAGCAAGTGGGCACCAAACTATGAAGGCCCGTATGTAGTGAAGAAAGCATTCTCTGGAGGGGCCCTGTTGTTAACTAGAATGGATGGAGATGATGTATCTAGGCCTGTGAACTCTGATTCTGTGAAAAAGTACTATGTATGATGTGTTTCATCCAATCAAAATCAATTAAATAAAGTTTGGCCAGGAAATTCTCTTTGCATATACCTCACCAAAAAACCCATGCATGATCTCAATGGCTCAACAAATTGATCTTTCGAACTCTTTACAGGAGAACTCATTCTTCTTAAATGAGGTTTTAAAAGAATTGACTTTGTTTATGATTTCAATGAAATAAATCAATGATTTGTTTGGAATAATGTTCAGAGCAATTCCCTTGAAAGAGATGACCAAACAAGTCAAAACGTGTAATTGGAACAACCATCACTCAAATTATGTCTTGGACCTACATTGTAACAGCATGAATAATGATTGGTAACATATTAGTTTGTCATGGACTCGCAAAACATGGTGTCTTACAAATCCAAAGCATTACGCTGGATGTGGACAAAGTTTATTGTTTTTAACCGATCTTACTTGAGATGAGGAAAGGCCATCTTTGATATTCCTTTCACTTTCTTTAAAATTATCCTTTACCGTCCCCATTTGAGCTGAGTCTATTTAAAGTTTTTTTTTCTTTCTTTCATAAGGACCTTAACTAAGATCACACCCTACACCAGGGGGCAAAAAGAGAGAAATGATTATGGAAATCGTCTTGAAAGCATGTGAGCTTATAAAGTCTGTCGCCAAGGAATTCAACAAAATTCCAAATAACTGAGAAAATGCTCAACAAATATGAGAGTACAAAAAACAGAAATTCCTAATTTGGAATATTTAGTATCATTTTTGGTTGTCAAGATAGCAAAAGAAAAGGTGAAGATAAGATAACAGTGATCTATAGTTTTTAAACCCTTAAACACTCTTTTAAGCTTATGAAATACTCTTTCTTCTATAGCCTTGAGCCATAAAATACATTACGTGCCTTTAAAGTCCTTTCTAATCAAGAAAGCAACCTGGATCAATAAACAGCGTTCACAAAATATAAGAGACTTTTCCATAAAGAGTCATGGCGTAGCAAATAATTACTCGTTATTATTCATGCTGTTAAAAAAGTGTTCCTGAAAAATAAAAGACAAATTATTTCTTCTCTCAAAATACATTCAAGTAATCGCTTGAACACGTTGAAAACCAAAGCAGAAGGTCATCTCATCATTTATCTTCATCTGAGATTACTTTTACTAAGAGATTTAACACAAATCCCCAGAATCGCTTGAACATTGTTGTAAACAGACATTGAGAGTTTCAGTTTTCAAAAACAAAACAGATCTTTTGAAAAAATCATTTTTGAAAAAAGGTTTTCTTTGTAAGAAAAATGAACACACTGCGAGGCACAAAATGAAATGAAATGAGTGACACAAGAGCAAAGGAGGAAATGAAATGAGGCAGTTAACTCTTCCAGGGGGCAGAGAAACAGTTACCAGATCCGAATGGCACGAAGAAATTTGCTTCCCTAGTGAAAATACACATGATAAAACTGTAAACTTCTTCCAGCATGAGGACTGAAATAGTATTGATTTGCAGTATCATAATTCTTCCAGCAACGGAGATTATTGACTCTCATAATATGATCAGTTAGACAACAAGATAACTGATACATCTTCAGTAAGAGAAATGTATATGAAAATCCCAGGTGAAGCGGGATAATCCTCATATATTGACCATGTGAATTGGTAAAGGCTCCTCAACAATGGGAATGTTGCCAATAGAACAATGTCGGGCCAAGGAGAAGCGAATGCTCTCATTGAAGTAACCAATAGAGAAAGGTGCAGTGACTGTTGGGAAACTCAAACAAAGCTTATCTTAGAAAAATGAGCAACATGGGTCGGCTTGAGTAGATTTGAAAGATGTGTGAATCAAAAGAGCTCACTAAAAATCAAGATCAGGATCCTCAAACAAGATGAACGGGGGATCTATATTTCAAAAGGTAAGATGCATTGCATATCATTTAACTTCACGAGCATTACATATTTGTTTTGCAGATATTCCAAGAAACAAAATTCCCACTGGGATCCAACGAGACTCACACGAATTGAAGTTCTTTTAAATCACATCAAAGATGGCAATTCCACAAAAGCAAAATTCATAAATGAAGACAAGAAAGATGGATTTTTATTCATGGAAAAGGGGTTTACAAGTACAAATGCTAAACAGTGCGAGGACGATCAGGGATATTTTCATCTTGGTGGTTAATCATGCCTCGGAATTCCTCAAATTGTTTATGCATGCGCTCCATCTCTTCCTCGAACTCGAGGTGTCGTGTGTTAACATAGTCCCTCCAAAAGTCAACACGTGTATTTAACTCTTGGTTTCTCCTCTCCAAGTTGTTTCTGTGACGTCTCTCATCACGGAGTCTATTCCTTAGATTCTCAATCTGATGATGGAGATCAAGAACCTGAGTATTCAACTCAAGTCTTCTGGCATGAAGACGCTCTGCAACGTTCACCAAAGATGAAGTAGCTCTAATACTGAGAGCAAGTGACTGATTCACTGCTTCAATATCGGTCCTGGCTGCCAACATTATTTCATCACGAGGAAGGATCATGTCTCTAGCCACAGCTACAGCAATATCTTCATTGTCCATTACAGTATCCTCTATTGTAACTGGACGACCATTCACTTCAAAGGTAGTACGCCAAACTGCAGGCTCTACTTCAGGAACAGGGTTTGGGTTAGCATTGGAAGAAGAGGAAGACATGGTTAAAGCTTCAAAAGTTAAGAACTTTGAGAGTATTGAAAATGCAAGAAGTTGATGATGTCTTTTGCCAAATACTGCGGGATTTATAAGGATTTTACTCCTACCATTTGTTTCGAACAGAAGATCAGATCTTAGCCGTACATACATGACTTCCTTGAGAAGCTTTCCTCATTTTTGGGATCCACAAATCGAATCCCAACCGTACATACAAGACTTTCTTGAGAAGCTTTCCTCATTTTTGGGATCCACAAATCGAATCCCAACCGTACATACAAGACTTTCTTGAAAAGCTTTCCTCATCTTTGGGATCCAATTACAAATCAAATCCCAGCCGTACATACAAGACTTTCTTGAGA
Source organism: Populus deltoides (assembly GCA_015852605.2). Classification (NCBI taxonomy): domain Eukaryota; kingdom Viridiplantae; phylum Streptophyta; class Magnoliopsida; order Malpighiales; family Salicaceae; genus Populus; species Populus deltoides. Next base: position 1,213,746 of record CM027587.2, on the reverse strand, counting down.
AGATTTCATCATCTCTGAGATCGATTTACAAATCAGATCTCAACCATACAGGTATGACTTCCTTTAGAATTTTTCATCAACCCTGAAGCTCATTGTTGAAATCACTTTCATGTATTTCACAGACGGGTCGGTTCACAAAACCATTGCTGAAATCACTTTCATGTATTTCACAAAAACATTGTTGAAATCACTTTCATGTATTTCACAAAAAAAAAAGAAAAAAAAAAGAAAAAAAAACCAATGTTGAAATCACTTTCATGTATTTCACAAAACCATTGTTGAAATCACTTTCATGTATTTCACAATGCTAATCTGAAATCACTTTCATGTGAAATCACTTTCATGTATTTCACAAGACTAAGGTTGAAATCACTTTCATGTATTTCACAAAACCAATGTTGAAATCACTTTCATGTATTTCACAAGACTAAGATTGAAATCACTTTCATGTATTTCACAACATTAATCTGAAATCACTTTCATGTATTTCACAAGATCAATATTGAAAACACTTTCATGTTTTTCATTTGGGCAGGTCGCCCATAAGGATTAGACCAACTGAAAAATCTGTGTATTTTTCAACACTTCCATCGTTTTTCTTTACAAAACTTACTATGCAAAGTCAAAAGAAAATGAATTTTCCAATGCCTTTGCACCGTAAGCATTGTAAAGAGGGGGCAACTGTTGTAACCCAATTTTGGATCCACCAAGATTTTCTCAAATGTTATTTTATTTCTATTATTATTTATAAAAATCCAAAAAAATTAAGAAAAAGAAAAATTCAAAAATATATTTTTCTCGAGTCAACCGCATCTTTCCGTCAAAACCGAGTCCACCAGGTCAATACGGGTCAAACCATGTCGACCAGGGTAAAAAATGAGTTTCGGGCCGTTTCGGGTCAAAGCCGTCATTTTTTACCAAAACCGAGTTCACCGAGTCAATACGGGTCAAACCCTGTCGACCAGGGTAAAAAATGAATTTCGGGCCGTTTCGGGTCAAAACCGTTATTTTTGACCAAAACCGAGTTCACCAGGTCAATACGGGTCAAACCATGTCGACCAGGGTAAAAAATGAGTTTCGGGCCGTTTCGGGTCAAAACCGTTATTTTTGACCAAAACCACGCTCAACAGGTCAGTACGGGTCAAACCATGTCGACCAGGGTAAAAAATGAGTTTCGGGCCGTTTCGGGTCAAAACCGTTATTTTTGACCAAAACCGAGTTCACCAGTCGATGACGGGTCAAACCATGTCGACCAGGATAAAAAATGAGTTTCATGCCGTTTTGGGTCAAACCTGTTATTTTTTGGTCAAAACCCGGTCCACCGGGTTTATATCCATTGAAAGTTTTTTTTTATGTTTCAACATAATTTTCGGTAATTTAAAATTGATTTTTAACGGTTGAATCGGGCTTTTTTCTAATACTGATTTGAATTTTTAATTTTATCTATATAAATATTTAGTATTATATATAATAAAACAAAATCAATAATTCAAAAGTAAATTTTGTTTCAACGGAGCAGTTTAATTATACAAGTAGCAGGTATGTTAATATAATTTTTTATTTAAGGTAGATGGAAAGCAGATGCTTGCTGTACCCTCTTGGCTATAAATAGCCAATGACAGTGCGCCAACGGAGCAAGAAAAAAAAAGGGGAGAAAAAGAAAAGAAAAGAGTATCCTATCACTATTCAAGTTTTTTTTACTATTTCTTCACAAGAGTAGGATATTGATTTTTTTAAAAAAAAATATGGAAAATATCAAATATGTCCTAACCGTTAGATCTAATAATGTTTAGATCTGAACCGTTGATTTAAGAGGATACAATAGGGCTTACCACACCAGATTAAAACCCAAACACATCTCAGCCCTTGAAATAATCTAAGCTTTGATCCCGTTACGCCACGTCACCCGGTGTACCGAGATTTCGGTGTACCGCGTCACACCCGATTAAAGCTCCGCTCATCCAGACCGTCCGATCAACCTGCAGATCTAGCCAATCACAGCCATCCGATCGTTTCATCCGAGATCCAACGGTGCACAGTGTTCAGCAGTACCGGTGTACCATACACGCGTACATACCGTAGCATAATCTCGGACTCTCTCTCTCCTCTCGTCGGCGACGCTCTCTCTCTCATCCGATCTCCACTTTCCGGCCGTCTCCAGCCTCCGAACCACCACAGAAAGGTTTCTCCCCTGCTGTAAAGAAAAACCCCGGTGGTTGTCATCGTTATCTCCGCCTCATCTGGCCGGAAAAGGACCGCGATCGTCGGCTGCCACCGAAGCTTCAAGTCGACGATTCTCCCTCGTCAGCCATCAACGACCGTCGAGACCACCGCCATCAGAATCCTCGCCCTCAGATCTACCAGAAGCAACCATTTTTTGGCCGGAAATCTCGCCAGAAAATTCCACCGCTCCAACAGTAACCGCGCGTGTGCCACACGCGCCGCCAGTGGCATTTTCGTAATTTTCGGAAAAATTCGAGGGTATTTCATTATTTTGCCTATACAGTGGCACTCAGGTAATTTTTCGGGGTTTCTACTGGTATTTTTGATATTTTTTATATATAAATGCTTGTAAATTTTCTTGCATGTTGTAAAAAATACAAAAACCAAAGTCGACACGTCTCTTTTTTTAAAAGGACCGATGTCCATTATTTCCATTATTTCTTTTGGTAACTCAGACATAATTCTCCTTTTTTAGGGATAAACGTCAATATTTTAGACGAGTCTCCTAATTTTTAGGGACTGATGTTATTTTTAACGTGTCTCCTATTTTTAGGGACCGACGTTAACCATTTGAAAAAAAACAAATTACCAATAAACCCAAAATATAATGGATTATATCCATTATTTCTTTTGGTAACCCAGACGTAATTCTCCTTTTTAGGGTTGAAACGTCATATTTTAGACGAGTCTCCTAATTTTTAGGGACTGATGTCATTTTTAACGTGTCTCCTATTTTTAGGGACCGACGTTAATCATTTACAAAAAATTACAAATAAGCCCAAAATATAATCGCATTTGAATCAAATAAAAAACACACAAGTAAGGGTAACCTTTCTTTTGAAAGGATGTTTTAAGGGTGGTGTCTACCTTCCCTTAATCATAACTAACCCGTGCACGAATCTCTGGGACCAGTGTCTAATTTGGGATTTCTAGTTCCCTCAAATTACTAGATGGCGACTCCAATAAAATCTTTGTTTCCCCCAATCGAGAAAAAACCCTTTTTTGTTAAATAAAAAAAAGCGGGAGCCGTCGCCCGACGTCGTGTATCGACAGTTAGTTTATATAAACCTTACATTTATTCGAGAAATCAATGTAAAAAAATTTATGGTTAGACACTAGTTTATCAAGTACTTAAATAATAAAAAAAATCAATTAGAGTACTTGAATAAAAGAAAATATAAAGTATAAGTATTTTATATGTCTTTACTATTCAAAAATTAAAAATAAAATAAAATCAATCTAAACTCATCTAAAAAAAATTAACTGAACATCATCATCCTAATAATAAAATTAATGAAGATATTTTATTCATTAAATTTCATGAATATAAGTATTCAAATTGAAAATAAAATGTCTATTTTTCTGGTATTGATGTCTCCATCCATTTACAACTGGAGAAAAGAACGTCACCTGCTTTTATTGTTTCTTCTTACCTGCAAGATAAAGTGTGTGAATATTCAGAGCTATTCGAGTCCATCTATTTTAATAGATTTTCATTTTTCTTTGATGATATGACTTTGATCAAATGAAATTGAGTTCAAGTTTTTTTCTAGAATAAATAATTATTTTGATATATAAATAATTATTTCTCCATCAAGTTTTTGCCCCACCACTGAGATGGCTCACTACAGTGACAAATTTGGTCCATCTTTTGGTTTGATTTATTTTCTGTCATTCTCCTAATATTTTTGTTTCTTGATAGACTTTTCCCGGATATGCTCCGATTGGCCAAATAAAAATTGGATAAAATTTTATTTTTTTATTTAAAATTATTTTTTATATATTTTTTAATTTTTTTAATATGCTGATATCAAAAATATTTTTTAAAAAATAAAAATTATATTATTTTAATATATTTTTAAGTAAAAAATACTTTAAAAAATAATAATTAATTTTTTTATTTGTTTTTTAGTTATATTTAATTTTTCATCAACATTCTTAACGTAAATTGCTATGTATTTTGAATCTCGAAGGATTAAGATATAAAATTTTATTTTTTTATTTTAAATTTTATTTTTTTATTAAATTGATATATTAATTTTATATTTTATAAAAATTGGATAAAATTTTAATTTTTTTATTTAAAATTATTTTTTATATATTTTTTTTTTTTTTAATGTGCTAATATCAAAAATATTTTTTTAAAAATAAAAATTATATTATTTTAATATATTTTTAAGTAAAAAATACTTTAAAAAATAATAATTAATTTTTTTATTTGTTTTAGTTATATTTAATTTTTCATCAACATTCTTAACGTAAATTGCTATGTATTTTGAATCTCGAAGGATTAAGATATGGGAGACAAAAAAAAGAAAGAGAGACAAGGCAGTTCAAAAGAGAAAAAAAAAAGAACAATAGTGAGAGGGAGGAGAGAACAGAAGTGGAGCAACTAAATAAACTTTATAATTACTAATATTAAATTCAAAATATGTACATATTACAAATATTTAAACATATAATGTGGTTTAATAGAAATGATTTTTTAAAACATATATAGCTTAACAATTAATCAACTCTTAATATCTTTCATTTTATATATATTAAAAGTAAGTATTAAAATCTATTATATTAATTTGTGAATGTATTAACTCGGATGTGAATTATATTTTTAAAATGTTTTTTTTTTAATCTATACACTACAACTAACTTAAGAAAGTCATGTTAATCAGGATCATAGAGTACAAAAGAAAATATTGAATTGCATAAAAATAATTAACCGAAACTTATATTCCTAAACGTTGACCCAAGTCAAGTCTTTTCTATGGATCCAACTAACTTTAAGGATTCACCTCTAATTATATTAATATAATATATTTAATAAAATTCCCTAAACTACTGTATTTCTCCAACAGCGAAAATATATGGTGGCAATCCTCCAATCTCAAGAGTACACGAACTAAGTATTTTAGAAGTACTTAGCCGTCATGCATGTTTTTTTCCTCAGGATGGGTCCGACAGACAATCACCATCATGCATTTATGAGTTCGTGAGACCATTTCCAACCATCATGTGTTTTTTCCTCAATAATTGAGAAACAAATTAAAAAAACTATAGTTTTAATAGCAAGCTAGAAATATCACTAGTTTTAACTATTCGAAAATAATTTGTGAAAATAAAGATATTTTATTTTATCAGATTTCATAAAAATAAATATTCAAATTGAAAAAAAAAACAATTGTTATCCAAGTTTTTGGTATTAATATCTCCATCCATTTACAGAATACCATTACCTATTTTTATTGATTTCTCTTGCTTAGAAGATAAGATATATGAACATTCAGAGGTATTCGAGTGCCATCCATTCTAGTATATTTTATTTTTTTATAGGTTTTATAAGTATAATGAGAGAAAAAAAAAGATAGATAAAGCAGTCCCCAAAAATAGTACAAGAAGAAACAATAGTGAGAGATAGATAAGAGAACAGATGTGCACCAGTTTTTATTAACTAAATAAACTTATATTATAAAGTTATAATTATTAATATTAAATTCAAAATACATACACATTGCACATATTTAAATATGTTAAGTGGTTTAATAAATTAGATTTTGACTGGGTTGACTAGGTTGTGGATTGATTTATTTAGAGATTAACTTATCAATCTTGAATTTAATTTAATAATGAAAACAAACAACATCGTAGAAAAATAATAATTGAATTACATAAAAGCAATTAACCGAAAACTTGTATTCTTCTTATAAAGTAACCCAATGTCAGTTTTTTTTTTTATGAAAAAATATGAATAAAAGGTTAACACTAGGAAGCTTACTTTGCATGACAATGATGGATACATAAGACTTACTACTTTCTTTATGGAAATGTACAACAAATGATAATATTTCTAAAATACATCTTGTCATTGTCATGACAATAAATCTCTTCTTTTTTTCTTGTTATAGTTCTTATCAGTCTATTTTTTGTAACACAGTCAACACGTAAGATTGATAGAGATTTGCAGTGTGAGATGAGTTTGTGAGACCATTGCCATTTGCATTGATAGGGATTTGCAGTGTGAGATGGTCCATGAAACCATTGCTATCAAGCGTTTTTTGTTTTTTCTACGAGACGGGTCCATGAGACCATTGCCCCATAAGCTTCAGAAGGGGTAATATGCTTTAATTTCAACATTAATCAATTACTCTTAATATCTTTCATTTTATATATATTAAAAGTAAATATTAAAACCTATTATATTAGTTAGTTATAATTATTCTAACTAATTCATATTTATTTTGATATTGATATCCCCATCCATTTATAGTTAGAGAAAAAAATATTACCTGCTTTTATTTTCTCTTCTTGTCTAAAAGATAAGGCATGTGAACATTCAGAATTATTTAAGTGCCAATCATTTTAATAGATTTTTTTTATTATATCAATTAAATACTTTTTTCTTGTTTTCTTTGATGGAGTAACTTTGATCAAAAGAAAATGAGTTTGGGTTTTCCTCCAGAACAACTAATTCATATTTATTTTGGTATTGATGTCTCTCTATTTATAGCTGGAGAAAAGATCATTACTTGCTTTTATTATTTTTTCTTGCTTGAAAGATAAGATATGCGAATATTCAAGCTGTTTGAGTGCCGCTTATTTTAGTAAATTTTTATTTTTCTTATATTAGTATACCAATTTTTTAGTATTATATCAATTAAATACCTTTTTTCTTGTTTTCTTTGATAGTATGACTTTGATCAAATGAAATTGGGTTTGGGTTTTCCTCCGAAATAAATAATTGTTTTGATGAATAAATAATTATCTCCCCATCAAGTTTTTCCCCCACCACTTTGATGGCTCACTATAGAGACAAATTTGGCCCATCTTTTGGTTTCTAATTCCACGGCTTTGGTTTGATTTATTTTCAGTCATTCTCCGAATATCTTTGTTTCTTGATAGACTTTTCCTGGATATGAGTCCAAATCAAGTCAAATTCAAGAAATGTTGTCTAATTGAGTGTAGTTGGATACAGTCTGGCTGATGGGTCATTTCTACTGTCAATAGACGTATTTTAGGATTCAAGAAATTTCAGAGTCAAACTATTAAATTCGTCTTCTCGTCAAGTAAAATATGCGTGCTTAAAGGAAAAGAAAAATTAATCATTTAAGACTTCAAGAACTGAGACATCTTGGAATATTCATGTTAACTTGTCTTTTTTTATTATGTTGACCTCAACCTTGTTATGTCATGCATGTAGAGTCCAAACCAAGTCAAATTCAAGAAATGTTGTCTAATTGAGTGTAGTTGGATACAGTCTGGCTGATGAGTCATTTCTACTGTCAATAAACGTATTTTAGGATTCAAGAAAATTCAGAGTAAAACTATTAAATTCGTCTTCTTGTCAAGTAAAGAAAAATTAACCATTTAATACTTTAAAAACTAAAACTTCTTGGAAAATACCTCGACATTGATATATCATGCATGTGGAGTCCAAATCACGTCATATTCAGATAGAGAAACAACGACAGTTGTTGAGCAGGAACATCCTCATACTAATTAACCCATGGACACTCAAGAAGCCACTTCCAAAATATCATAGTTGTTGTTATTGTTGGGAGGCGAACCCAGCTCCTCCGCCACCACTTGTTGCTCGACTACAGCAAAAATTCCATTGTTATTTCTTTATTTTCTTGGTGACGTGGTTTGGGCTCTGTTTGAAAACAAAACATGCATGCATGGCATAGCAAGGTTGAGGTCATCATATATTATAGAGACAGACAAGTTTAGCATGAATCTTCCACGAAGTCTCGGTTCTTGTACTCAGCAATGGGCGTCGCGTAATAGCAAGTAAGCAAACAACCCTTTGTTTACTACGAGAGAAAATTAGCACAAGAAGAACACGATGAGTTGACTGCCTAAATCCAATCCCAAAACCTCTTGTCACCCACTATCATAAACTAAAAGAAAACCTCTCAACCTGCTACCATACGATTCCACAATTAATTGTTTTTTCCAATGGATAACTCTTGAATCATCAAGTAGTGAAACACAGGAAGAGTCAAGAAAGTGAAAAATAATCCAACTGCGATGTGAGATGGGTCCGTGAGACCATTACTATCAGGAGTTTCTTCAAAGGGATGATAAGAGTCCGTGAGACCATATTGCCCGTAAGCTTGAGAAGGGATAATCATATTAAATTTTTTATCAAGCGATTAATATGTATAATTCAATGGGTATAATTCTTAAGGCTAAATGCTATGTATTTAGAATTTTGATGGATTGAGAGATGGGAGATAGAAAGAGACACAAAGCAGCTCCGAAGAAGGAAAAAAAAAAAACAAAAGTGAGAGAGAGAAAAGACAAAAAAAAAAAAAAAGGACCAGTTTTTATCAACTAAATAAACTTACTTTAGGAAGCTATAATTATTAATATTAAATTCAAAATACATATTGCAAACTCTTAAACATATCATTTGGTTTAATATAAATTATTTTTATAAACATGTGGCTTAACATCATTAATCAAAAGCTCATAATATCTTTCATTTTATATATATTAAAAGTAAATACTAAAACCTATTATATTACTAATTCGGATGCGAATTATAATTCTAAAATGCTTTTAAAAAATTCTCTATATACTACAAAAGTCATCTTCTTCGGACCATACAGTACCCAAAAAATAAAAAATAAAGAATTGCATGAAAGTAATCAACCGAAACTTATATTCCTTCTTGAAACGTTGACCCCGAATCAAAGTCTTTTTTTAAAAAAATAATAAAACATGAATAAAAGGTTAATGTTATGAGCTCACTTTCCATTTCCTTAACAATAATGGATACAGAAAAGTTGCTCCTTTCTTTCATGAGATTATTAGTATATTTGCACATATATTCTTGAAGTATCCTAAATAATTTTTTTATTTTTTAAAATTAAATTATTATTAAAATATCCTAAACATAAATTTTAATTATCTTTATAAAAGATTGTTTCTATTTTTTATAAAAACAATTTAAACTATTCTTTAAGTATACTAAATAGAATGTCTAATTATTATTATTTATTTTTTCATAGGCTATTGGGTCAGACAGTCATATCAGACCCGTGAGCTTTGGGTCTGGTGGCCCTGCCAGACCTACGCCATTTGGGTTTGACAGTCATACTAGGTCCACGAGCTTTTGGCTGGCTGCCATGCCAGGCCTAATAGACATGGGTCTGGCAGCCAGGCCAGACCTAATAGACCTGGGTCAGTCAGTCAGGCGAGACCCACATGATTGGGTCTGGCGGCCCGGCAAGACCCAAGATTCATGGGTCTGGCCGCCATGGGAGGCCTAGGCGCCTTAGGCTTGGCTGCCCTGCCAGGCCCAAGCGACTTTGATCTGGTAGCCATACCTAATTAATTGTTTTTATTTTTTATTAAATAAAAAGGCATTTAAACTACCATTGAAGTATCCTGAATAGAAATATTAATTAATTTGTTTTTTTAATCATTTAAACTACTGTTGAGGTATCCAAACATAAATTATAATTAATTTTGTTATACATTTTCTTATTTTTTATAAAAACAAAATTACACTATCCTTGAAGTATCCTAAACGGAAATCATGATTAATTTATTTTTCTTTTAAAAAAACATTTAAACTATCCTTGAAGTATCCTAAATAATGTTTCTATTTTTTTTAAATAAATTATCCATGAAGTATCCTAAACAGAAATCCTAATTAATTTTTTAAAATATTTTTTTCTATTTTCTATATAAAAAAATTAAACTATAGTTGAAGTATCATAATTACTTTTTTTATATATAGGCTCTTGGGTTAGGCGGCCATGGCAGACCCAACAGACTTGGGTCTGGAGGCCATGCCACTCCCAAGCTCCTTGAATATGGCGAACATGCCAGCCCAAGACGACCTAAGTCGCTTGGACCTAGCAGAACGGCTATACCCAAGGCATTTGGGCCTACCATGGCCTTAGGTAAAAAGGTAAAAAGAACAAATCTAAGCCTATTTAGATTATCAAACAACCTAATTCTAATTTAATAGAAGGAAAACTGAAAAAAAATAATAAACCAAAACTAAAAAAAAGAGAGGCGAAAACATAAGATTTAAAAAAAAGAAAAAAAAAACAAACTCGGGTGAATTTTCTAAAACTAGTCTAATATCTAAAACTTGCAACTCGTTAAATTCTACACTCAGCTTCAATAAAAAATATTAACTCTCAACTAATTTAATTTTGAACAATGAAATCATTAAAAAATATTAATAAAAAGAACTTGCAAAAGCAAAAAAACAAATAGCAGCAAAAAATAATGAGGATAAAATTTGAGAGAGCAAAATCCGAGGATGAAATTTGAAAAAGAAAACAATTTTAAAAATGATTCCATACAAAATAAATAGCAATTAAATGAATGAGGAAAAAAATTGAAGAATTAAAAAATTATAGGGAGTTGAAATTGAAAAACATTTGTAATTTGATAGATTATTTATAGATTAAAAAATAGTAGAGGGTGAAATTAAAAAAAAAAAAACTATAGAGGGTTAACCCAATATAATCAAACTGTAAAAAATTAAAAAAAAAACAAAATAGAAGATAAATAATAAGAAAACTCTAGCCTAAAAAAGTGGGAAAAAATTCAAACAAACCTAGACAAACCTCTTAAACCTAGACTAATCTCTAAAACCTACAACTTATGAAATCTTGGCCCTGAGCTCAACGAAAAAGCTTAACTCTGAAAAAAATTAATTTTAAAAGATAAAATCGAGGAAAAAAGTATTATTAAAAAACACTTGCAAAAGAAAAAAAATACAACAAAAACATCAAAGATAAAATTTGATAGAAAAACAAACCCAAGGATGATGAAAATTATATATATAAAAAACGAAAATAAAAAAATGATCCCAAACAAAATAAATAGCAACTAAAATAATGAGGATCAAATTTGAAAGATAAAAAAATCAGTGGGGGCAAAATTGAAAAACATTTATAATTTGATAGATTATTTGTAGATTAAAAAATAGTAGGGTGTGAAATTAAAAAACGTTTGTAATTCAATAAATCATTTATTTATTTAAAAATGGTATAGGGTGAAATTAAGAAAATATGTGCAATTTAATAGATTATTTATAGATTAAAAAAATAGAATAGGGATGAAATTGAAAAAAACTTGTAATTTCATAGCTTATTCTAAAATGAAAAAAAAAATCATAATAAAAATGATAGAGATCAAATGTGAAACAAAATGAAATTAAGAAGGTTGCTCTGAATTTTTGCATCAGTGACGCAAGTTTCAAGGTGGATAGAGAGAAGAAGAAGGAAAAAAAATTGATCCTCAGTGCCAAGTTAACGATGAAGTTGATACACGTGCCCCACCACTGTGTAAAGAGCATTAGGATCTTTTAAATGCCGCCTCGAAAGGCTCTTTTTGGTGGTTGGATGGCCCTGCATGCATCGTCTAAACGGTGTAGGGGTCGCCCACTTGTTGGCGCGTCCAAGTTTTTCTTTTTTAAATACTATTTAATTTATGCTAATTACAATAGTGCCTCTATGGAACCCCAAAATCTACAACAAAACCAATATCAAATAAACAAAATACCCTTATTAGAGAGAGTTATATTTTGTTTTTAATCTCAATGGGCACTAAAGTAATTTAACTATTTAAAAAAAATAAAAAGATAAAAACACTTGTGGAGCAAAAGCATAAGAGTTTTGTATTCCAAGGCTAAAATAGTAATTTTACTATAAAAAAAATGGAATGAAAAATAACCTCATACAATATATTAAAGATAATTGTACTATGACAAAAAGATAATCTTATCTTTTTTTTTTGGAAGAACAAATTCATAATTATACAATTATAATGAATAGTAATTTATGAATAGATCCGCACTAACATAACTGGGAGCTTTAGTGTTTTTGATAATGATAATAATTGATCAACATTTATATTAAGATGGGGCTATTAATTCAAATGTTGATGGCGTTAGTAGCGATGGTTTTCTTGGAAGGATGACTGCCTCTTGGTTGCTTGAAAATATATGTTTTTTTAATTTAAATTATTATATTTTTATAGAATTTTTGTTATTATTGTTACTTTTTATTCAATAAACTATAATGCTAATAAAAACTCCTTTTGTTTTGAAAAAAAAATTACATAATTCAAAAAATATATTTTTCTTTTATAATTTTATTTACTATTTCTTTTTGTTAATATTTGTTTTTATTATCTTATAATTGAATAAAAAATTCCAAAATTTTCTTATAACAGCGTGCGAGAAATATCACTAGTTTTAACTATCTCTAATCGGTAACAATAATATAGGTAGAAATGTAGACAAAGTGAAGAAAATAGAATAAACTATAGTTTTAACTACCCACTAATTAATTCCTCGAGGAGGAAGAGTGGGAGATTCTCAATTTTTTGAAAGGTTAATATTGTACTATTTATCTCGAAAATCCCTTGAATTTATGCCCACCAAATTTAAAATTCAGAGAAATTAAATCTATGGTTTATTTATAAATAAATTTTATTGTTAATATTTTTATTACTTTATGTAAACCTTACATATATTAGAGAAAATAATGTAAATAAATTTATGGACAGACACTAGTTTATCAAGTATTTAAATAAAAAAAAAAAATCAATTAGAGTACTAGAATAAAAGAAGATATAAAGGACAAGTATTTTACATATCTTTACTGTTTAGAAATTAAAAATAAAATAAAATCAATTCAAACTCATCTAAAAAAGAGTTAACTATAACATCATTGAACTAATAAAGATATTTTATTGATTAGATTTTGTGAATATAAATATTCAAAATGAAAAAAAACAATTTTTGTCTATGTTTTTGGTATTGATGTCTCCATCCATTTACAGCTGGAGAAAAGAACATCACCTGCTTTTATTAGATAAGGCATGTAAACATTCAGAGCTATTCAAATGCCATCCATTTTATTAGATTTTTTTATTATTATTATATCAATTAAATACTTTTTTCTTGTTTTTTTTTTATGGTGTGACATTCATCAAATGAAATTGAGCTTGGTTTTCCTCCAAAATAAATAATTGTTTTGATGAATAAATAAGTATCTTTCCATCAAGTTTTTGCCTCACCACTAAAATGGCTCTTGTAAAGACAAATTTGGTCCATCTTTTGGTTTCTAATTCTATGGCTCTGGTTTGATTTATTTTCTGTCATTCTCTGAATATCTTCTTCCTTGATAAAATTTTCCTGAATATGGTACTGTGTTCCAAAATAAAAATAGAATAAAATTTGATTTTTTTAAAAAAATATTTTTTAAATATTTTTAAAAATAAAAATAAAATTTGAATTTGAGTTGGAAATTAAAGAATTTGGTGTCGAAACATCAACATTTACCGCAGTTTAGATGGAAAAATTGACCACAACAACAGCGTTGGAAATTTAAATTTATTTTGCAGCAAAAAATGCAGTTTTTTGCACGGCATGGGTCCGTGAAGTCCTCTATAAAAGCCTTAACCTCCTCGCTGCCATTTGCAACAATTAATATTGTAATAGTTGATATTAATTAAGATGGGGCTGTTCCTTCAGGTGTTGACGGTGTTAGTGATAACGGTTTCGCTGCAAGGATGGCTGCCTCTTGGTTGCTTGGAGGAAGAGAGGATCGCTCTGTTGCACCTCAAAGATTCTCTTAACTATCCCAATGGTACCTCCCTTCCCTCCTGGAGAAAAGGCGACGCCCACTGTTGTGAATGGGAAAGTATTGTCTGCAGCAGCAGAACAGACCGAGTCACCGGACTCTATCTTTGGAGCGTAAGGAATCAGGAACTGGGAGATTGGTACTTAAATGTCTCCTTGTTCCTTCCTTTTCAACAACTCAACAGTCTCATCTTGATGGATAATCGTATAGCTGGTTGGGTTGAGAAGAAAGGTTTGCTCTCTTAAGTATTACAAAATATTTATATTAGTTTTATTTTTTTAGAATTAATCAAATAAGGTGTTTTCTAATTAGTATCATTTTGGTTCTCCACAGTAATTCATCATCGAAGAAAATATAGTAATAAGGTGTTCTTTGATTCCTTACATTATTAATCCAACCACAACAAATATTATAATCATCAAATTGTACCATTACTTTAACAATTACTCCTTTTACTTTCACTTTCACCGTATCAACCTCTTTACATGAAGTCACTCTAACAATTACAGGCCTCTTGATCAATCAATAATTAAATTACTCCAATAATATATATTTTTAATCTTTACATCAAGTCTTTAATTTTTTTTTTATATATATATAGGTGGTTATGGGTTACAGAAATTGAGCAATTTGAAGATCCTTGCCTTGGAAGATAATAGCTTCAATAACAGTATTCTATCATTTGTGGAGGGGCTTCCGTCTCTTAAAACACTATATTTAGATTATAATAGACTGGAAGGTTTAATAGATTTGAAAGGTTAGTTTTTTTTATATATTATTATTTTTATAAATATTAAATTTAATTAACACAATTATCTATTAAATTTAATTTTAAAAAACACAATTTATATTTTGTAGTTAATTAATTAATTTATTTTTTGATAAATATCAAGAATCCTTGAGCAGCTTGAAGCACTTGGGTTTGGGTGGCAACAATATTAGCAAATTGATAGTCTCAAGAGGTAATTAGCAATACATTCACATTATCTACCTGGCTGGTAGCATAATGAAGATAATATCCATACAATATTAATTATACGTTTCTTCCCTAACTAACTTGCAGGTCCAAGTAGCTTGAATACTCTATATCTAGGAAATATCACAACCTATGGAAATATGTCCCAGTTACTGCAATCATTAGGAGCATTCCCAAACCTCAAGACACTTTTTCTACACAACAATGATTTTACAGGAAGAAAATTAGGTGATGGTAAGTTATATATTTTACATATAGTGATGTTTATATATTTGGGATTAATTCAAAAATTCAATTTGCTATTTTTGAACAAACAGAGTTGCGAAATTTAGGCTCATTGGAAAGTTTGTATCTGGACCAGTGTTCTATAGATGAACACTCCCTTCAAAGCTTTGGAGCACTGCCTTTTCTAAAAAATCTATCATTGTCTGCTCTCAGCAGCACTGTACCTTCTAGAGGTAAATTAACCCTTCTAATTTTTTTTTTGCCCGCTACAATTAGATATATCTATATAGAATTCATGTTTCATGTTTTAGCAACCCGCTAAATAAGTCTTGGAGAGACAATTAAATCTCAAGTTTAGAAATTAACTCAATTGAAATTTTTAATATTCTAAAAGTCTACCATCCATTTAATATTAACAATATTTCAATTTAATTTTGGTCCTCTCTCAGCACCATTTCATTTCAGTGTAATGTAAACACAATGATAATATAAAAAAAAAATAATTTCTTTAATAAAAAAGTAACTTCTTATATTGAGAGTGCTATTTTTAGGAGGGGAATAAATTAAAAATGATGTTTTTCTTTTTGTCTTTTTATAAGACATATCAAAAATCTTCTTTTAATTGGACTCTACAATTTCTACATTTCCCTTCCCATTTTTTAGTTTCCATTTTTTAGTTTGTTTTAGCCATAATTCATTAGTAAGGAATTATTGTATATAATAACCTCTTAGGAGAGTTGAACAAAGAAATCATGGGAGATTTTGTTTATATATACGTGGACTTTTTTTTATCTTTTTATATGTGGATCAATCAAAATAATTTACACTGATAGATTGATATTATAAGATATTATTATTTTCAAAACCATAAAAAAAGACAACTTGAGTGCTTTAAATATCTTGAAAATATTGATAGATTACAAAATATGAAATTATAAAATAAAGAATATTATTTTCTAAATTTACTATGACATATAAAAAGCAATCTAGAGAGAGACAACGGTCCAAGTCATATCAATCTGTAGAAAGAGAAAGAATTAAGGAAGAATGTTAATAACACTAATTAATGTCGTGAAGAAATTTATTTTCTGTAAAGAATATCAATTTAATGTAGATAAAGAATATATAACCCATTTTCCTTAGCTGATAAAATAATTAACTGACCGGAATTAAGACCATCTTGAATTCTACCAAAGAAACATCTTGTCAATAAAGCATTTTCTAAAAAAAATATATATGGAATTAAGAATATCAGTTTTGATAGTTTCACTTATGATTTCCTTACATTTTAAAAAAATATGGCTTTTTCTAAAAAAACAATTATGAAAAAAATAGTAGTGTGATATAGGTTGATGAAATTATAATATTTTAAACTTGAACTTTTATTTTATTTGTATAGCCTTTCTTTTTTAATATTAATATGGAAAATTAAAAAAAAATAGTAACTAATTATGAGTCAATTAAATAAAAAAACTCGAGAAACATAAGAAAAAAAACATAAAAAATACACTACCCAACCAATAATTGACTAGAACCACGTGACGCCCACCACCAAAACTAGCAACTGATTAGCAATTTGCTTACTAGAGCAAATTGACTACTGAAAGAGAATTAAATTCCAAATTTAGAAATCAAATCATTTTACAAGCTGCTTCTTTTTAACTCTTTCATTTCCTTTATAATTTTAATTGTTTCTATGTTAATATAATTTCTTGAGTGTGGCAGGCTTCCTTCATCTCAGGAACTTGAAATTCTTAAATTTAAGTTCCAATATTCTCAATAATAACAGTATCTTACAAACCATCGGTAAGATTGATAACTCTTATTCTCTCTCTTTTTATGTTATATATTTTCTATTAGAAACTCAAAGTTTTAAATCTGTTTTCAAAATTATAATGTGATCAGGTTTATGTGACTTAAATAATCTCCAAGAGCTACATATGTATCACAATAATCTCAGTGGTTTCTTGCCTCCGTGTCTGGAAAATTTGACTTCCCTTCAACATCTAGATCTCTCTTCCAATCACTTGAAGATCCCTTTATCATTGAGCCCATTATACAACCTTTCAAAACTCAAGCATTTTGATGGATCAGGTAATGAAATATTCACAGAAGAAGATGATTATAATTTGTGCCCAAAGTTCCAGTTAGAGTCCCTCTATTTAAACAGTCATGGACAAGGTGCGAGAGCATTTTTCAAGTTCCTTTACCATCAAGTGAACCTACAATATATGGATCTTACAAACATCCAAATAAAGGGAGAGTTTCCAAATTGGTTGATTGAGAACAACACATATCTACAAGAACTTCATTTAGAAAACTGTTCTCTTTCGGGTCCATTCTACTTGCCAAATAATTCTCATGTGAATTTGTCATTCCTAAGTATATCCATGAATCACTTCCAAGGCCAAATCCCTTCAGAAATCGGAGCTCGTTTGCCAAGGTTAGAAGTTTTGTTGATGTCTGATAATGGTTTCAATGGAAGCATTCCTTTATCGTTGGGTAACATTAGTTCGCTGCAAGTGTTAGACCTATCCAACAACAGTTTGCAAGGGAAGATCCCTATATGGATATGGAATATGCCTTCTCTTGAATTCTTGGACTTATCAGGGAACAATTTCTTTGGTCGTTTACCACCTAGATTCAACGCTTCTTCAAAATTAAGACATGTTTATTTGTCTAGAAATAAGTTGCAAGGGCCGATCACAATGGCATTTTGTGACTCCTCTGAGATATTCACATTAGATCTTTCCCATAATAATTTAACTGGTAGTATTCCAAAATGGATTGATAGGCTATATAACTTGAGATTTCTACTTTTGAGTTATAACAATCTTGAAGGTCAAATCCCAATTCAATTATGTAGCTTGGACCAATTAACATTGATTGATCTATCTCACAACCACCTTTCCGGTAACATCCTTTCTTGGATGATATCTACTCATCCTTTCCCACGACTATATAATTCCTATGATTATTTGTCCTCATCACAACAATCTTTAGAGTTTACAACGAAGAATGCATCCCGTTATTATATAGGCAGCATTATCCGGTACTTCACAGCAATTGATTTCTCGTGCAACAATTTCACAGGAAAGATTCCTCCTGAGATTGGAAACCTCAATAAGATCAAGGCATTGAACCTTTCGCATAACAGTTTGACTGGACCAATTCCACCAACATTTTCAAAATTAAAGGAAATAGAGAGCTTGGATCTTTCCTACAACAAACTGGATGGAGAAATCCCACCTCAACTTATTGAACTATTTTTTTTAGAAGTTTTCAATGTGGCTCACAATAATTTGTCTGGCAAGACTCTTGCAAGAGTTGCACAATTTGCCACGTTTGAGGAGAGCTGCTACAAGGACAACCCTTTTCTTTGTGGAGAACCGCTATCTAAAAAATGTGGTGCAACTATGCCACCATCACCAATGCCAACTTCATCGAACAATGAAGATAATGGTGGCTTCATGGATATGGAGGTTTTTTATGTGAGCTTTGGGGTTGCATACATCATGGTGCTGATGGTGATATGTGCAGTTCTGCACATAAATCCATATTGGCGACGAGCTTGGTTTCACTTTATTGAGGTGAGCATCAACAATTGCTATTATTTTTTGGTGGAAAATCTTCCCATTTTATCCAAGTTTAGATTTTCATAGCCTAGATGGTATTAAGACTTGGTGTTTTCTTGTGTATTCTAGTTTTAAGATTTCAACAAGTTTAAAGACAATCTTAGTGATGTTGTAATAATTTTGATTTGTGTTTTATTTTTCTTTTTAGCTTCTATGTGATATAATAATTAAATTTCTTCATTAGTTAATTCCGCAAGTATTTTCAGAATCAGTTTTGTGGGTTTTTATATAGTGAGGGCTTTTCAATTCCACAAGTTTTACTTCTCATAATCTTCATACCTTGTATATTACATTATTACTTGATTTTTACGGATGATAAATTCAAATTTATAACACATCCAAAAATATTTCATATCAAAGGGAATACATTACAACACAAATATCAATTCAAATTTTTTTCACTGTTTGTATATAAGCTTGTGAGCACTTAGAGAATTCTCAGCAATTGGGGAGTTAAGAAGATCCACACCCTGACTTCTCACACGCATCAAGAAAACCTTTCAACTCAACAAAAAGTACTTTAGATGCCAGTAACTGTCCCAGAAGGGTCTACGTAACAGCAATTACATATGGTACCTGGAAATAAAATATCCAGTGAAGCATGAAGCATGGTGTAGAATTTAGCCGATCCTCCCAGTTTGGTCAATCAGTGTACCAACTTGCTCTCCGCATAATGCTTAATTTTGAGATATTCCCAGGGTCAAGGAGGTTGAAGACCACAACTGTACAAAACAAAATTATTCATTTAGCATGGAACCCAATCTCCCGAGAATGATCCAACCACAATACTAAATAGCTAAATTATGGCAATTTTATGTCAACAAACTGCAAGAAAAAGAACTGATTTGTTTGTAACAGAAAAGGTGCAGCAAAATTTACCGATCTAATTACCCTGTGATAATGGCATTCCAGGTGATAACATCCTTGTTTGGCATTGAATCAAAGACCCTCCTCGCAGATATCAAATCCCCACACTTACCATACATGTCAATCAAAGCAGACCCCACATACGAATTTACCTCCATCTTCTTCTCCAAAACAAGCCCCTCCACCCATCTCCCCAAATCCAAACCCCCACACGCCCCATGAACACTCATCAACGTCATCTCATCTGGCTCAAACCCCTCCTCCCTCATTTCCATAAACAACCCCATTGCCTCTTTAGCAAAACCCATCTTAGAATACCCCGAAATCATCGAATTCCACGACACCAATTCTCTGTCACCCATTTCATCAAACATCTTCCGTGCAAAACCCGTTTCACCACACCTTGCGTACAATGTAATCAAAGAATGATTCACATACTCATCACCATCCAAACCAGCCTTAGACACCAGACAATGACCAATCTTTCCATGAACAAGACCCCAAACATTCCCTCACGCTATAAACAAAAAAGGGTATGTAAAATTATTTGCTTTCAGGTCTAAAGACTTGAACTTGTAATCCAATTCAACACAAAAATCATACTTTTTCCATGGGGTAGGTAACCCACGAAGCATGACATTGAAGGCATAAATATTGGGTTTGGTTAGTTGATTAAAAACAAGGGATGCATAGGCCAAGTCTTTGAGGTCAATGATTTTGGAAAGAAGGAAACTGGGCTTTGGTATTGAGCATATAAGCATTTGTGTGTGGATTTGTTTTAATAGGATTTTGGATTTGCATTGTTTTATCAGAGACAAAAGCTTTTCAGTCAGGGTTTGATGTTCTTTTTAGGTTTGGAAGTTGAGGTTTGAAAGAGGGATTGTATGGCCAGAACAAATATTTACGGCTGAAAACATGAACTGGGATGATGGTGCAAAAACAATTACATTATTATCATTCACTTTCAGAAGTTGAATGCCCTGATGACAAGCATTGCTATGGTTATTATACATGTGGCCTTGCTGTAAATATCTAACAATCAAGTACCTCTAATTTCTTTCAAGAACACTACAACAATCTATGCTGTTATAAAACACATTACCATCAATTTTATTTTTTCCATTTAAAAACTCTCTTGAAACCATATTCTGTTAACACATGGTTTCTACTTATTTGATTTTCACGTGATCTGCTATTGTCATTCTGTCTTGGCACAAAGCATTTGAGTTTGTTGCTTCACTTGTCAAATATTTTCAACTCTTATCCTTTTATGTGTTCTATGCCATTAGGAATCATCGATGCTGAGAAGTGCACTCTTGGAGCATGGTAATCTCATACGATATGCTGGCAAACTGAAGACAGATTTCTTGGAGGCTGGATCGTTTTCTTCTGTCCCGCAATTCCTTTCAGACGCTTCATCAAATTCAACAAGATGTCTTTCAAATTCAGGCAAGATATTTTCATCTTTTATTCTTGTGAATATTATATTGGTCATCTGATAGTGTCTTGAGTTGTGGATTTACTATACCAAACCAGACTACAGATCATGTTTTAGTCAACAACAAACTAACAATTTGCTGTTTAAGATGCTTCAAGAAAAATAAAAGCCATTGGGAAATAAGAGGTCAAAAAGTACCATCCATGTCTCTTTTCTTTCAAATAGAATTTCTAACTATTTTCGTGTGTTTTTATCACCAGGCTCAAAGCCTAAGAAGCAACCCAAGAGGGAAAGGACAGAAGAGGAGAAAACTTTCAGAAGAAAGGCAAGATACTTTCTAGTAGCACAAGTAGTTGCAGTTTTAGTCTTTCTATCCGTCATGAGCAGTAATGATTTTTCTGAGGTGGAGGTTGATGTTGATGATGATGAAGATGAAGATGAAGATGAAGATGAAGATGAAGGCTTCAGTTATGACTGAAGAAGCATTCATTTTTTGACAAATTTGTATTTTCCTTGACAATTTTTTTCCTCATGACAATTCAGTCATGGAAATCACTGTGAGAAAGATAGTTTCCTTTTTACCTTTCATTCTTGTATTCCATGTAAAATTTTTGAAAAATAATCATCCAACAGTTGTAGGTTGTTAATTGTGAACATTTCCTTAAGCACAGTGATAGGTGGTTCAGAGAAGAAATTGTGGCCAAAGTAGATGGATTCTAGTAATGAAAATTCAGAAACTTTCCTTGCCGCAGGAAATAGCCCTTGTAGTTGTCACTCTATGAGCACTCATTCATTTTCATTGATTTACTTCCAATTCCTTCTTCCTGTTTCTGGTTCTTTGTTTACCGTTTCTGGTGATATAGAGTTCGTTTTTAGGTTGGTTCACCTTTTTAAACAGCTATAAGAAACATTTGTTTATTGATTGCAACCAGTTCAGTTTTGAATATTGGAACAAAATATGATATGACTCGGCGATGTTATAACAAAATAGATGAAAAAAGATATGAAATTTTCGAAATAATTAAAACCAGCTCAAGTTCTAACTTCTGGGCTTCTATCAGTCAAGCATGACTGCCTCTGTGCTTTTTAATTGAAAAGCTTATATGTTAACTTATCCAGCAGCAACGACTAGTGAAAAAAAACCTCAAAATTTATTAACATCAGAAAAACAATGACACACCTCAGACGAGTTTTCTTCAGGCTCTAGTCTCTGGACATAAGACCATGAAACCTACAGAAATGATATAGTTAAAGTTTTGTATGAAATTCGTATACTGAGTGGAAAGAGCTATTGGGAGTATGGATGCAAATGAAGATGGTTTGTTAGATCTTTGAATTGGTGTGTGGATTCTGCAAAGCTTTGAATCCTAGACATTGAGGTAATTAACATCTTTGACTCTTAATTTTGAACCAGTCCAGATTATAATTCTGCTTGTTGCCATTCTAATAATCCAGAGTCACTGTTACTGGTCTGTCACCTTCTAGATTCGCCACCGCAACCATTTCTTTATATATATATATATATATATCATGACAAAAGGCCTTTCGTTTGCTGTTTTGTTATTATTATTACAATTATTATTAAGAATTGAAGCTGCAAAGCGGGGGAAAGAGAAAGAAAGACTTTCCTGGAGCTGCTACTTAAAGACGAAGACAATGGTGATGGAGGGCTGGCTAACCAATGTTACTTTCTTCCCCGATGCTTCTGTTTTTCGTTCACTTCACCTTTGTTCTTGCTTTTCTCTGCTTGTTTTCTCTCTCTCTCTCTCTCTCTTTTTGCTTTCTCTTGTTCCCTCTGTCTCTCTCTGTTCTTAAAACTAAAAAATAGTGTTCATAGGAGAACCGTGGTAAAATTATTAAAAAGTTTGTGTTCAGTAGGAAAAAAATACGGCATCAAATCAATCAGTAAAGATTCATATTGAACCGTGGTAAATAAAGGCACAAATATTTGGTCAGTAGGGCTTGAATTTGAGTTGGAAAGAAATATTATTAGGATTTCGGCCATTTGAAAAATTAAGAAAAAAAAAACAAGAGAGAGAGGATGCGACTATGATGTGGATATTTATTTTTTAAACCAAAAAAATGAAGCTTCTAACTTATGTGGTTGCTAAGTGTGTTTTTCATTAAGATTTTTTTTAAAATTACTGAGATCTTTTTCAGATTTTTTTATATTTACACACTTAGCAGCTATCCACAGAAGTTAGAAGCTTCATTTTTTTGGTTTAAAATTACTGAGATTTTTTTCAGATTTTTTTATATTTATTTTGCTTAAGAAAGTCATGAACATTGAATTATAAATATTTATTCTCCACGAGGGGATGTGTCCGTTGCCATCATGCAGTGTTTTTTCCACGGCATGGGTCCGTGAAGTCCTCTATAAAAGCCTTAACCTCCTCGCTGCCATTTGCAACAATTAATATTGTAATAGTTGATATATATATATTAAGATGGGGCTGTTCCTTCAGGTGTTCACGGTGTTAGTGATAACGGTTTCGCTGCAAGGATGGGTGGCTCTTGGTTGCTTGGAGGAAGAGAGGATCGCTCTGTTGCACCTCAAAGATTCTCTTAACTATCCCAACGGCACCTCCCTTCCCTCCTGGATAAAAGCTGACGCCCACTGTTGTGATTGGGAAAGTATTGTCTGCAACAGCAGTACAGGTCGAGTCACCGAACTCGATCTTGACGGCGTAAGGAACCAGGAACTGGGAGATTGGTACTTAAATGCCTCCTTGTTTCTTCCTTTCCAACAACTCAACAGTCTCATCTTGATGGATAATCGTATAGCTGGTTGGGTTGAGAACAAAGGTTTGCTCTCTTAAGTATTACAAAATATTTAGATTAGTTTTATTTTTGTAGAATTAATGAAATAAGGTGTTGTTTAATTAGTATCATTAATTTTGGTTCTCTATGGAAGAAAATAGAAAGCATATTTAGTAAAAAGGAGTTGTTTAATTCCTTACATTATTAAAATAATCATTTTGGTTCTCATTGAGGGTGAAATGCATGCTAGCAGCTTTACCTGTAAATGCATATTCATAACGAACACTAAGCCAGTGATCATGGAAGCAATGGACAAGTAGTAAATTATAATCTTTCTTTCAACCTCTTTACATGAATTCATCGTACCAATTACATGCCTCTTCATCAATAATAATTAAGTTACTCCAATAATTTTTTATTATTATTCTTTACATGAAGTCTTAATTAATTTATTTTTTATTTGTTTATATAGGTGGTTATGAGTTGCAGAAATTGAGCAATTTGGAGATCCTTGACTTGAGATATAATAGCTTCGATAACAGTATTCTATCATTTGTGGAGAGGCTTCCATCTCTTAAATTACTATATTTAGGTTATAATAGACTGGAGGGGTTAATAGATTTGAAAGGTTAGTTTTTTTATATGCTATTATTTTTATAAATATTAAATTTAATTAACACAATTATCTATTAAATTTAATTTCAAAAAACACAATTAATGAGTATTGTATTCATTTATTTTTTTATATAAATATCAAGAATGTTCGAGCGGCTTGGAGATCTTGGGTCTGAGCGGCAACAATATTAACAAATTGGTAGCCTCAAGAGGTAATTAGTAACACATTCACATTACCTACCTGGCTGGTAGCATCATAAAGATATTATCTATACGATATTAACCATACGTTTCTTCCCTTACTAACTTGCAGGTCCAAGCAACTTGAGGACTCTACGGCTAGAAAATATCACAACCTATGGAAGTAGCTTCCAGTTACTGCAATCATTAGGAGCATTCCCAAACCTCACGACACTTGATCTGAGCTCCAACGATTTTAGAGGAAGAATATTAGATGACGGTAAGTTATATTACATATATAGTGATGTTTATATATTTGGGATTAATTGAAAAATACAATTTGCTACTTTTGAATAGGGTTGCAAAATTTAAGCTCCTTGGAAGAGTTGTATCTGGATGGTTGTTCTCTGGATGAACACTCCCTTCAAAGCTTTGGAGCACTGCCTTCTCTACAATACCTATCATTGGGTGCACTCAATGGCACTGTACCGTTTATAGGTAAATTAGCAAATTTCAATTCCACTATTATTTATCATTGACTATTCAAAGTAGGAAATTAACTCAATTGGAATCATTATAATTTCTTTTTATTTAAAAAAAATATGGCATTTTCTAAACAAGGGAAAGCAAAACAAAATATGAAAAAAAAAAAGTGTAATATATCATATTAGTGGTTTGATGAAATTTTAATATTTTTAACTTGAGTATTCTTTGTTTATTAGGATCATTCTCAAACCTCACGACACTTCTCCTGAAAGGCAATGATTTTAGAGGAAGAATATTAGGTAAGAGTAAGTTGTTATTATATATAGTGATGTTCATATATTTGTGTTTAATTGAAAAATACAATTTGCTACTTTTGAACAAACAGGGTTGCAGAATTTGAGCTCCTTGAAAAGTTTGTATCTGGACGGTTGTTTTCTGGATGAACACTCTCTTCAAAGCCTTGAAGCACTGTCTTCTCTAAAAAATCTGTCATTGCTAGGACTCAATGGCACTGTACCTTTTGGAGGTGAATTAACAAATTTCAACTTCTATGACTACTTGATTAGATGTGTCTGTATAGAATTCCTTTTTTATGTTTTCGTAACCTATTACACTCAAATCCAATAGAAATTAAATTCATAATATAAAAAAAACAGAGAGACAATTAAATCTCAAATTTAGAAATTAATTCAATTGAAATCTTTATTATTTTAAAATTGTACCATCCATTTAATATAAATAATATTTCACTTTAATTTTGCCCCTCTCTCAACAACATTTCAGTGTAATGTAATTAAAATGATAACATAAAAAACAATATAACTTCATATATAGAGAGTGCTATTTTTTGGAAGAGAATAAATTAACAATGGTGTATTTCTTTTTTTGGGTCAAACGTATAAAAAAACCTTCTATTAATTGGACAATACAATTTCTACACCTACATGATATTTTTCGCTTTTTTAGCCATGATTAATAAGTAATGAATTATTTCTAATTTTAATTCCTTCTACGCTAATATAATTTTGTGTTTAATTGATCGTGACAGGTTTCCTTGATCTCAAGAACTTGAAATACTTGGATTTGAGTTACAATACTCTCAATAATAGCATTTTCCAAGCCATCGGAACGATGACCTCTCTTAAAACATTGAAATTGGAGGGTTGCAGTCTAGATGGCCAAATACCTACAACCCAAGGTAAGGTTGATCACTCTTATTCTCTCTCTAGGCAAATTTAGAAATTAATTCAATTGAAATCTTTATTATTTTAAAATTGTACCATCCATTTAATATAAATAATATTTCACTTTAATTTTTCTCCTCTCTCAACAACATTTCAGTGTAATGTAATTAAAATGATAAAATAAAAAACAATATAACTTCATATATAGAGAGTGCTATTTTTAGGAAGAGAATAAATTAACAATGGTGTATTTCTTTTTTTGGGTCAAACGTATAAAAAAACCTTCTATTAATTGGACAATACAATTTCTACACTTACATGATATTTTTCGCTTTTTTAGCCATGATTAATAAGTAATGAATTATTTCTAATTTTAATTCCTTCTACGCTAATATAATTTCGTGTTTAATTGATCGTGACAGGTTTCCTTGATCTCAAGAACTTGAAATACTTGGATTTGAGTTACACTACTCTCAATAATAACATCTTCCAAGCCATCAGAACGATGACCTCTCTTAAAACATTGAAATTGAAGGGTTGCAGTCTAAATGGCCAAATACCTACAGCCCAAGGTAAGGTTGATCACTCTTATTCTCTCTCTAGGTTATGTATTTTCCATTAGACACTAAGTTCTAAATTTTCCTAAATTATAATGTGATCAGGTCTATGTGACTTAAATCATCTCCAAGAGCTAGATGTGAGTGACAATGATCTTAGTGGTGTCTTGCCTTCATGTCTGGCAAATTTGACTTCCCTTCAACAACTCTCTCTCTTTACCAATCACTTGAAGATTCCTATGTCATTGAGCCCATTATACAACCTTTCAAAACTCAAGTATTTTGATGGTTCAGGTAATGAAATATTCGCAGAAGAAGATGATCATAATCTGAACCCAAAGTTCCAGTTAGAGTCCCTCGATTTGAGTGGTATTGGACAAGGTGGTGCATTTCCCAAATTCCTTTACCATCAATTCAACCTGCAATCTTTGGATCTTACAAACATCCAAATAAAGAGAGAGTTTCCAAATTGGTTGATTGAGAATAACACATACCTAGAAGAACTTTATTTAGAAAACTGTTCTCTTTTGGGTCCATTCTTGTTGCCAAAAACTTCTCATGTGAATTTGTCATTCCTAAGTATATCCATGAATCACTTCCAAGGCCAAATCCCTTTAGAAATCGGAGCTCGTTTGCCAGGATTAAAAGTTTTATTTATGTCTGACAATGGTTTCAATGGAAGCATTCCTTTCTCGTTGGGTAACATTAGCTCTTTGCAAGGGTTAGACCTGTCCAACAACATTTTGCAAGGGCAGATCCCTGAAGGGATATGGAATATGTCTTCTCTTGAATTCTTGGCCTTATCAGGGAACAATTTATCTGGTCGTTTACCACCTAGAGTCAGCACTTCTTCAAATTTGAGATCTGTTTATTTGTCTAGAAATAAGTTGCAAGGGCCGATTGCAATGACATTTTATAACTCCTCTGAGATATTC
Organism: Populus deltoides; assembly: GCA_015852605.2. Classification (NCBI taxonomy): domain Eukaryota; kingdom Viridiplantae; phylum Streptophyta; class Magnoliopsida; order Malpighiales; family Salicaceae; genus Populus; species Populus deltoides. Next base: position 1,186,050 of record CM027587.2, on the reverse strand, counting down.
GCATTAGATCTTTCCCATAATAATTTAACTGGTACAATTCCAGAATGGATTGACAGACTATCTAACTTGAGATTTTTACTCTTGAGTTATAACAATCTTGAAGGTGAAATCCCAATTCATTTATGCAGGTTGGACCAATTAACCCTGATTGATCTTTCTCACAACCACCTTTCTGGTAACATCCTCTCTTGGATGATATCTGCTTATAATTACCCAGAAGAAAACACTTACTATGATTCTCTGTCCTTATCACAACAATCCTTCGAGTTTACAACGAAGAATGTATCCCTTTCTTATAAAGGCGACATTATTTGGTACTTTAAAGGAATTGATTTCTCATGCAACAATTTCAAAGGAGAGATTCCTCCTGAAATTGGAAACCTCAGTATGATCAAGGTATTGAACCTTTCGCACAACAGTTTGACAGGACCAATTCCACCAATATTTTCAAACTTAAAGGAAATAGAGAGCTTGGATCTTTCCTACAACAAACTGGATGGAGAAATCCCACATCGACTTACTGAACTATTTTCTCTAGAAGTTTTTAGTGTGGCTCACAATAATTTTTCGGGTAAGACTCCTGCGAGAGTTGCACAGTTTGCCACATTTGAGGAGAGCTGCTACAAGGACAACCTTTTTTTTTGTGGAGAACCGCTACCCAAAATATGTGGTGCGGCTATGCCACCATCACCAACGCCAACTTCAACGAACAATAAAGATAATGGTGGCTTCATGGATATGGAGGTTTTCTATGTGACCTTTTGGGTTGCATACATCATGGTGTTGCTGGTGATAGGTGCAGTTCTATACATAAATTCATATTGGCGACGAGCTTGGTTTCACTTTATTGAGGTGAGCATCAACATTTGCTATTATTTTCTAGTGGACAATCTTTCCATTTTATCGAAGTTTGGGTTTTCATAGCCTTGATGGTACCAAGACTTGGTGCATCGTTGTGTATTCTAGTTTTAAGATTTAAACAAGTTTAAAGGCATGCTCAAGCGATGTTGTATTAATTTATACAGTTGCATTCGGTTTTGAGGGTTTATATACAATGAGAGCTTTTCAATTCCATGAGTTTTTACTTCCATTGTATATTACATTATTACTTGATTTTTACATATGATCAATTCAAATTTACAATACAAATATCCAAAAATATTTAATATTAAAGGGAATACATTAGAACACAAATATCAATTCAAATTATTTCACTGATTGTATGGTAAAAAACAAAAACAAAAATTGCAATTAGAAGGACAATACTGACCCCACCAAAACTAAAGGGATAATATGATTAAAAAAAAATTCAAAACACGTAGGTCAAATTCAAAACTGCCAAAAACTTTCAATATCAAAGTTATTCCATAGATGTTGTATTCGTGCGTGTTTGAAATATAGTGTTTATTCTTATGAAAACGAGGATGAAAAACAAGAGATATTTTTTTCTTGAAATATGGAAAAATAAAAGTTTAATAATATTAACTTCACAGTAAAAGATATTTTCAAATCAGTTTACAAATTTTTGTTATAGAAAATGGCAACAAAATGGAAGAGGCAAGGCTGTGAACGGGAATAGGATTTAATGTATAATTGAATCTGTGCGCGCGGCACCAATTAATTTAATGTATAATTGATAAGTTGGGTACGAACTTTTAAAGAAAGAATAGGATTCATTAAGGGGAATAATTTAAATGCCATCATCAACTAATTTTAGTAGATTTTGACCCTTTTTGTTAATTGCCTACAAATCTGACCACAATTGTCCTTAGAATCTTTTTGTTTTCAAATTATGGCATTCAGACTACTGAAAGGACACAGCCTCAAATTGTTAACGTTCAATTCAGTTCTCTCTTCTCCACGCTCATACAAGCATGCATTGTTGTTGGTTCAATATCAATAACAGTGTGAAGTGGAGTGCAGCACTTCTTCAATTCTTGGTGGACCTCTTGGTGTTGATGCTGATGATTGAAACTGGATTCAACAATCTCTCCTAAGGACTCATCATTCTTGTGAATGTTAATAGGGCCTTCAGAGCTGTTGTTGGAGCAGCAGTTAGTTGTAACTTTTGTCATTATTTTGCTTTCTTCTGAATCGTGAGAACAATAGTTTGAATAGTAATGAATACCATGATGAGTATCAGCACCTCTTGAAGCACATGAGCAAAGGGTGAACAATACAATAAGACCATTGGAGCAAGCTTTTCAGACCACAGCTAATTTATCTGAAAAGAAGACATCAAGATTTCAACAAGATAACATTGATTTTTTCATGCACCATCAAGAACTACATTAAACATAACAAGATTGAGTTTTTAGTCTCATAAATTCCCAGTTTCTTCGCTTTATGAGCATGAGTAGAAAAGAGAGACAAAGGCAACATTGCCCGTAAAGAATTGTGGTAGATCAGGTGGCTATAAGTCTATAACGAAGTTGATAAGATACAAAAGGAGAGAGGTGATCAAGAGAAGTAGAGAATTGAACCTGAGACCTGCAACCGGTGAGAGAGGGAGAGAGATATATCATTTTTATTCTTCTTAATTAATAAGATATTTTATTAATCATTTGGTGAATATAAGTATTCAAATTGGGGGGATAAATCAAAACTAGTTGTCGTATTAATGTAATCTATTAATAGAATTCATGTTCATATTACCCAAGAACTCCATAATTCGATATTCACTCTACCTCTTTCACATTGCCATCATCATTGATATGAAACCTGGACAGGTCTAGTAGATAGACCCAAGACCTTGTCAATTCAAGATTTTAAGTAGTACAAGATTTTTCAAGGTTCTGATAACATAAACAATAGAAAGAAGGAAAATAATTTTATGAATTATAGTATTAAAATATAAAATTTTGATAATTATATCTCTTCATGCCTGAAAAATGAGGTATGTAAACCTACAGAGACATTTGAGTGCATTCATTTGATGGGGCTACATTATGGATGAACCTGCAGTCAAGCTGAACTGGATTTTACTAGCTAACATTGATTGAAACTACATAGTAAAATAAAATTGAATTCCATAAAAGTAATTAACCGAAAAGTTGACCCCAAGTTAAAGGGTATGTTTGGCAGTATAGTAGCGGTTGTTTTTCAAATAACTTTTTGTGCCAAAATACATGCCAATGATTTTTTTTTTAAAAAAATTATTTTTAACATGAGCACATTAAAATGATTCAAAACATATAAACTATATTAAATTTTAATTAAAAAAAATTTAAATTTTATAGAACGCGGTTTCAACCATATTCCCGAACACTTCCAAATTCTTTTGTGGAAAAACATGAATGCAAGGTTAACGCTAGCCAGCTACCCCACGTCAAAGTCTTTTGTGGAAAAACATGAATGAAAGGTCAACGCTAGCCCGCTCCTTTCCATGAAGATGATGGATATTAGAGCCCTCGCTGTTTTCTTTACGGAAATCACGTGAAGAAAATCATGCCTTAATTTTAATGAAGTTGGCAAAATCAAACATTATTATCGTCTATTTTTTTAACGCAGTCAAGAGATAGGGATTTGCAGTGTAAACGGGTCTCTGATGTTAAAGCAATTTAAATTAATATAAAAATATGAATAAAAAAATAAAAAATCTTATTAATCTTTTTATTTTAAAATACTTGTTTTAATTTAAATATAAAAAAATTATATATAAATTAAATTAAAAATATTATTTTACATTTAATAAATAAAAACAAAATAAATATATTATTTAACATGTGAGATGTGGGGACCATTGTCATCTGTATTTTTTCTACGATATGCGTCAGTGAAATGGTCCGTGAGACCATTAATGCTTTCAAGCGTTTTTTCTACAAGATGAGCCGTGAGACCATGCCGCTTGAGAAGGGATAATATGCAATTTCAACTGACTTGACTTCTCGTTCTTTTGTTTTGATCATTCTTTAAATAATTATTTTAATATATTCTTCAAGTATCATGAAAAAAAAGCAACCACCGATTAATTAATAAAAATATAAATGTTTTATTATAATTAGAATATTTCAAAATTCATTTAAATTTATATTTTTTTAATAATTTTTAAGCTTACAAGTATTTATATATATGTATTTATAAATAAAAACATTATTGAGAGAGTAAATAGAAGTATTGTCAATAAATATAACTACAAATCCATATAAAATAAAAATATTTTCTTTTTACTTCTTAATTTCTATTGTTTTTATATATTCTATTTACTGTTTAATAATTATATTATTATTGTAAACTTCTTGATACATAATTTTATAACAAAAACCAATTTATTTACTCAAGAAAACAAATTTGTTACTATATAAGTAATTTATTTATTTATTTTAATGAAATATAAACTAGTTTTTAATCTTGTGGTATATTTCTTTTCTTAGAAGAGAAAAGAGCTATCAACTTATATCTCAAACCTTGAAAACTAATATAACGATATATATTAAGTGATCATTGAATAAAAAATATATGAAAAAAAATAATCCTTTCAACTTTATNTTAATCTTCCTAATTCAAATGTACACGAAATAAATATTTTATATCAAAACAAATAAATATTTTTTCCACCATATGGGTCCGTGAGACCCATTGCCATCATGCAATGTTTTCCACGAGATGGAGCCGTATGCTTGGGGCTCTAAAAACCGAATACTCTATTTTTGGTGCAGTAATATTTATTTTTAAAATGTTTTTTAATATATTAAAATAATATTATTATTTTTAAAAAAATTATTATGATATCGAGTACATCAAAATTATTAAAAATAAAAAAATTTAATTAAAAATAAATAAAAAATTTAATTTTTTTCAAAACTATTTTTAAAATACACAAATAAAAAATCTCTAAAACTTATCAGTGTCATTTCCAAGAGATAGTACAGACGTTCTTGTTAACACTAGAGGATATAAATGAATTCACTAACAGCCTGTTTATTTTTGTAACAATATTTTTTTATAATTTTCAGTAATTGTAACACAGAATATATATAAATAAACTTCAATATTGTTTTTAAATTTTATATAAAATATTTCAATTTCATCTAAGAAAATATTAAAAAATAAGAAAGAAAATTCAAATTAATAAAAATAAAAACAGAAAATACGACAGAATTTAAGAGAGTTGGTTTTTCTAGAAATCCTAAAATCCTATCCTTTTAAATTCTCATTCATCAACAACAACGTATATTCATAGAAGTGATCAGTACAAGTGTTCAAGAAAAAAAAAACATTTTTTTTATTTTAAATAATTATGGCAAGGAAACAACCAACTTTGATTTATAATTTTTAATTTGGCTGAATTACTACTATATTGAAGAAACTAGTTAGGGATTCAAGTAGAGAGTAGACCTTGTTAATTAGCAGTTTCAAAGAACTCTTTCAATAGTTTTTACTTGGATCACAATTATAGGTTGCTGAATTTTGAATAAGAAAAGGTTGTAAATTTGAATTAGGTATAGAGGCAATCAGATTTCCCTTTCTATCTATGTATTCAGCTGCAAAGAAGGCTATGGCAGCTTGCATTTTCATATCAAGTTATGGCATCATTTTTATAATCAATGCTTAAGAATAAAAAAAGATGCATTACACAGAAGATTTGTATTTAACAGTAAAGGTATGTAGATTAAGCATATAGCAAAAACAAATATGCAAAATAAAAAAAAATAAAACAAAGAACGAGAGACCCAAATAAATCAACAAATATCCACAAATATTTCTAAAATTTTTCAATATCCAAAAATGATTTATTTGGCCAAATATCAAAATAAAATAGAGATAAAAATGCATGACAAATACATAACCTTTAGCAAATACAATTTGAGCTGGCTGGGCTGAGGCTTAGACCCAACCCATTCTTCTTCTCCTTTTTTTAGTGTTACTGGTTCAGACCAGCTGCTCGATCCAGCTGCCCGACCCGATTACTGGTTCAGACCAGTAACCGTTGGGTTTTCTCTGTGTGCGAAGTGTTCTCGCACGCTTGCTACAATAAGTGAATTAAATTGGTGGGGGAGTGAACGAGAAACACTTGTCTTGCATATGGCCTTGGATGAAGATCTTGTTTGACTGCCAACAATAGTTATTAAACCCGGACCGGCCTGGCGGGTCGACCCGGTGGCTAGACCGGTCCGAGTTTGCTAAAAGACCGGCCGGTGCAACAACCCGGCCAAACCCAGTTGACCCGGCGGGCTGACCCATGACCCGGGCGAGACCCGGTGTTTTTTTTTTCAAATGTGGTTTTTCTCCTATACCTCTCTTTTTTCATATATTTTTAGTTGATTATTAACACTTTTCAAAGCTCACTATATAAATATTAGAAAAGTGTTTTATTTTTTCAAAGTGGGATTTGAAACCTTTTAATATATATACTCTATGTTTCCAGGAAAAAAAGTTATTTTTTCAATGTGGGATTTGAAGCCCTTACGTATATATACTCTATGATCACAAAAAAAAAAATTATGTTTTTTTAATTTGGGATAAAAAAAAATTTTGATTTAAATACTTTAACTTAAAAAGATAATATAATATCCTTTTGATATAGGATTTGAAACCCTTTATTAATATATATAATACTATGTTCACAAGAAAAAATTGTTCTTTCAATGTGGAATTTGAAGTTATTTCAGTATATATACTTTATGTTCATAAGAAAAAAATTATGTTTTTTCAATGTGGGATAAAAAAAAAATTTAGTTTAAATATTTCAACTTAAAAGTATAATATAGTATATTTTCAATACGAGATAAAAAACTTTTTAAAATATTCTTTTAAACTTTATTATTTATAATATTTATAGCTTATATTCGTATAGATTTTTTAAAATTCTTTTATATAAAATATTAAAAATTTTCTGATTGATGCATAAAACCTGAGAACTGACCTCTTAACTAGGGCAGCCCCTTCACGGGTTTGATAACCATGCTGCCAACCGGATGAAGCTTCTGTTCTTAGTTCCCCGTTTAGCTCTGTGGCTTTTCTTATTCTCTCTCTCTCTCTCTCTGGCTTTCTTTTTTATTCTCCCCTGTTTTCTGTTTCTTTTCCTTTTGGTTTCGTTCGTTCGTTCTCTTCCCCCTTTTCTTTTTTTTCTTTTTTTTTCCTGTGTCCTCCTCTGCCTTTTATTTGGCCGGATTGGGTTTGGGTTTTCTTATAAAAAATTTGAGTTTGGGTTTTTTTTTATTTTCTTCTTTTTTATACAGAAACTAAAAAATGAAAAACAAGCATTATGATTATTGGAGTTCTCAAACGGAGACAATCTTTATCTCACAAGATTTGTGGAGTATGGTGGATGAAGGATATGGAGAACCACCTCAAACAGGAACTGCCTCATCTTGAACAGAAACAAATTAGAAATGCTAATGTAAAAAAATATTTATTTTAAATTTAGCTATATTTTATAGTTCAAAAATTAAAAATAAAAAAAAATCAATCTAGACTCATCTAAAAAGAGTTAACTGTGACATCACTTATATATATATATATTATAGCATAACTAACAAGATATTTTATTAATCATTTGGTGAATATAAGTATTCAAATTGGGGGGATAAATCAATAGTAGTTGTCATATTAATGTAATCTATTAATATAATTCATGTTCATATTACCCAAGAACTCCATAATTCGATATTCACTCTAGCTCTTTCATATTGCCATCACCATTGATATAAAACCTGGACAGGTACCTAGTAGATATACCCAAGACCTTGTCAATTCAAGGCTTTAAGTAGTACAAAATCACATAGTAAAATAAAATTCGAAACGATCCGTGGTGGCCCGATAAGAAGTCAAAGTCTTTTGTGGAAAAACATTGAATGCAAGGTTAACGCTAGCCAGCTATTTTGCAGTGTAAGATGGGTATGTGAGACCATTAATGCTATCAATTGTTTTTTCCACGAGATGGGTCCGTGAGACCATTAATGCTTAATATGCTTTAATTTCAACTAGCTTAATTCTCCTTCTTTTGTTTTTATCATTCTTTAAATAACTATTTTAATATATTCTTCAATTATCATTAAAAAAATGTAACCACCGATTAATTATTGGAAATGCAATTAAATGCTTTATTATAATTGCTAAGTATTCTGAATTTTGATGGATTGAGAGATGGAAGATAGAAAGAGAAAGAAAGAATGAGAAAGCCGAAAAAAGAAGAAGAAGAAAAAACAAAAGGGATGGAGAGAGATGAAAAAACAAATTAGGGATAGTTAAAATTTTCAAAATTTTCTTATAACAATGTTCGAGAAATATCATTAGTTTTAACTATTTCTAATTTGTGACAATAATATAGGTAAAACCGTAGACAAAGCGAAGAAAATAAAACAAACAATAGTTTTAACTACCCACTAATTAATTCCTTGAGGAGGAAGAGTAGGAGATTCTCAATTTTTTGAAAGGCTACTATTGTACTATTTATCTTAAAAATCCCTTGAATTTATTCACACCAAATTTAAAATTTAGAGAAATTAAATCTATGATTTATTTATAAATAAATTTTATTGTTAATATTCTTATTACTCCATGGTTACTTTATGTAAACCTTGCATTTATTAGAGAAATTAATGTAAAACATTTATGGACTGACACTAGTATATCAAGTACTTAAATAGAAAAAAAATTAATTAGAGTACTTGAATAAAAGAAGATATAAAGTATAAGTATTTTATATATCTTTACTGTTCAAAAATTAAAAATAAAATAAAATCAATCTAAACTTATCTAAAAAAAATTAACCGTGACATCATCATCCTAATAATAGAACTAATGAAGATATTTTATTCATCAAATTTAATGAATATAAGTATTCAAATTGAAAAAAAAAAATCCATGTTTCTGGTATTGATGTCTCCATCCATTTATAGCCGGAAAAAAAAATATCACCTACTTTTATTGTTTCTACTTGCCTACAAAATATGTGAATATTCAGAGCTATTTGAGTACACCTATTTTAATAGATTTTTATTTTTTATATTAACCTATCAACTTTTTTTCTTGTTTTCTTTGATGGTGTGACTTTGATCAAATAAAATTGAGTTCGGTTTTCCTCTAAAATAAATAATTATTTCTCCATCAAGTTTTTGCCCCACCACTAAGATGGCTCACTACAATGACAAATTTAGTTTATTTTTTGATTTGATTTATTTTATGTGATTCTCCAAAAATCTTCATTTCTTGATAAATTTTTTCTGGATATGTCCCGGTTGGCCAAATAAAAATTGGATAAAATTTTATAAATTAAACAAGTACTTAGTCGTCACACATTTTTTTCTCCTCAGGATGGGTCCGACAGACAATCACCATCATGCATTTATAAGTTCGTGAGACCATTGCCATATGCGCTTTGGTCCCCGATAGCGTTGCTTTTCCTCGAGATGAGCCCGTGAGACCATTTCCATCATGCATTTATGAGTTCGTGAGACCATTTCCATCTGGGCATTGGTCCCTGAGACCGTTGCCATCATGCATTTTTCCTCGAGGTGAGGCCGTGAGACCATTTCCAACCATCATGCGTTTTTTCCACGAGATGGGTTATTCGTAAGCTTGTTTAATTCTTGTTCCTTAATTAAGAAGGGATAATATACTTTAATTTAAACATATTAATGTGGTTTAATAGAAATGATTTTTATAAACAAGTATGGGAATGATAATATTAAAAATATTATTGTTTCAATAATTGAGAAACAAATTAAAAAAACTATAGTTTTAATGGCAAGCTAGAAATATCACTAGTTTTAACTATTCCTAATTTGTGACAATAATATAGGTAAAACTATAGACAACATGAAGAAAATAGAACAAACTAACTACCCACTAATTAATTCCTTGAGGAGGAAGAGTGAGAGATTATGAAAGGCTAATATTGTACTATTTATCTTTATCTTGTAAATCCCTTGAATTTATTCACACCAAATTTAAAATTTAGAGACATTAAATAGATGATTTATATATAAATAAATTTTATTGTTAATATTCTTATTATTCCATAGTTACTTTATGTAAACCTTGCATTTATTCTGTAAACAAATTTATGGTCAGACACTAGTTTATCAAGTATTTAAATAGAAAAAAAATCAATTAAAGTACTTGAATAAAAAAAAATATAAGTATTTTACATATCTTTACTATTCATAAATTAAAAATAAAATAAAATCAATCCAAACTCGTATAAATTAATGTCATGTTCATCAAAACTAAAGAAAATAGAACAATCTATGGTTAGGCATGAGTAATCAGGGTTTAGGTGAACAATCATGCCTTAATTTTTTGATAATTTTTGGAAGTAACTTGTGGAAAATCATGCCTTAATTTTGATAAAATAAGGCATGATTTTAGTATATAAACTTTTATTTTCTCATATCATTTATAAAATCAAATAGTACCATTGCTAAAATAAACTATCAATATACAATAGCATTTCTAAAATACTTCTCGTCATGATAATCAGTTTTTGTTTTTCCTAAAATACTAAGTATATTTTTTCCAACACAAACTTATCGACAAATAAGATGGATAGAAATTTGCAATGTGAGATGAATATGTGAGTTCATCACCGTTAAGCATTTTTTCCACGATGTTAGTGGAATGGTTTGTAAGAGCATTGCTATCAAAAGTTTTTTTTCCTACGAGATGAGATGAGTCCGTGAGATTAAAATTATTATTTTCCATATATACATGAATTGGTGACCGAATGAACAATTATAGCTTAAAATTCAGTTATTTTAATTTTGATCCACAAAATGTTTATAGTTGCTATGTCATTATATCAATTACTTTCACTTTTTATTAATTTTAGTATATAAACTTTTATTTTCTCATATCATAATTATACCCATTTTTTGTATCATATCTATCAAATATTTTTATAAGAAGTCCATCGATTTTCTTTGTTTTTCCTGATAACTTTGAGTTTGGGTTATCTTGGGGGAAAGATCCGTCCAAAATAATAATTATTTTGATAAATAAATAATATTTTCTAATTAAAATAAATTTTTTTATTTGATCGGAAGAAAATCCTTCATGTGAAATCAATTTATTTGCTTAAGAAGAAAATACTGTAACTATATAAGTTATTTATTTCTTTATTTTAATGAAATATAAAATAGTTTTTAATCTTGTGATATATTTCTTGTCTTTAAAGAGAAAGAGCTAGAACTTAATCTCAAAACTTGAAACGTAATATAAAGACATTAAATCATAATTGAAAACAAATAAAAAAAATAAAAACTAATTCTTTCAACTTTATTTTAATTTTCTTATTTCATGGGTGCACGAAATTAATAAATGTTTTATATCAAAACAAAAATAACTTTGATATTAGTATACCAAAACAATTAAAAACATAAAAATAATTTTAAATAAATGAAATAAAATTTTAATAAAAAAACAAGTTAAACCACCTTGCTAAAACACCCTGTACAAATTTACTTTATAAATCTAGAAGATATAAATGGAGAAGTATTGTGTACGTGAAAAACAGTGTCTTTTTTTTTTTCCAGCCTCCCAAACACCCTCAAGGGTTTCTAAGCTTTCTAATTGAAAGGGTTATATACTACTAGTGATTTTGATGTGATTCCATTGTTTTTATCTTCTTTCTTGGCTTCTGGAACGACTTGCTCAGATTTTGTTAGATTTTTAGTTTGCTCCTTGAGATTTCTCAATTTCATCTTCAAAGTTTAGTTTGTGACTATCCCCTTCTATAATTTCCATGCTTCATCCATTTATATAAGTAATTGTAACACAGAATATATATGAATAAATCTCAGTGTTGTTTTTTAAGTTTATATAAAATATTTCATTCTCATCTAAAAATATTAAAAAGTAAGAAAGAAAATCCAAATTAATAAAAATAAAAACCCAAAATATGACAAAATTTGAGATAATTAATTTTTCTAGAAATCCTAAAATTCTGTCCACTTAAATTCTCATACATTAGCAATAACGTATATTCAAAGAAGTGATCAGTGGTGTTAAGAAAAAGAAATACTTATCATGTTTCTTTTAAGGTAAAAATCAACTAAAAATCAGATCTCTTTTTTCATGAACTTTAAAAGTAAAAACAAATACTTAATATGAGCTTTCATCATTAGATAAAACCATTTGACACAAATACCGTTCATTTTGGTGGTCTCAATCAATATCAATAACACTTTTCTCTCTCTACCGCCTGAATTTATTGACGTCTCTCTCCCCTCTTTCAACAAGGGATTAAAAAATAACAAAAATAAACTTTTGTATTAAAATTGAATTGGAAAAATATTGAGATACTGAAATTGTATGATTTGCGTGATTTTTAAAGTTTAAGAACCAAAGTGCATCATTTGCAAAATTTATGGCGTGAGATCCATGTCTGGTGCCTTTTTCATTTCAGTCCCTCTTTGTTCAATCCTATCTTTTCATAATAAATTAAAATTAATTGGTCTTTAATTAGAACTAAATTATCAAAAACAAATTGAGGAACAAATTAAAAAAACTATAGTTTTAAGAGCGTGCAAGAAATATCACTAGTTTTAACTATCTCTATTTTGTGACAATAATATAGGTAAAACTATAGACAAAGTGAAGAGTGGGAGATTCTCAATTTTTTGAAAGGCTAATATTGTATTATTTATCTTGAAAATCCGTTGAATTTATTCACACCAAATTTAAAATTCAGAGAAATTAAATCTATGATTTATTTATAAATAAATTTTATTGTTAATATTTTTATTATTCCATAGTTACTTTATGTAAACCTTACATTTATTAGAGAAATCAAAATAAACAAATTTATGGACAGACACTAGTTTATCAAGTAATTAAATAGATAGAGTACTTGAATAAAAGAAGATATAAAGTATAAATAATTTTTTATATATCTTTATTGTTCAGAAATTAAAAATAAAATAAAATCAATCTAAACTCATCTAAAAAAGAGCTAATTATGACATCATCATTCTAATAATAGAACTAATGAAGATATTTTATTGATAAGATTTTGTGAAAATAAGTATTCAAATTGAAAAAAGAAATTGTCCATGTTTTTGATACTGATATCTCCATCTATTTACAGCCAGAGAAAAGAACGTCACCTATTTTTATTGTCTCTTTTTACTTGGAAGATAAGGTATATGAATATTCAGAGCTATTTGAGTCAATCAATTTTAATAGTTTTTTATTTTTTTTTATATTAGTATACCAACTTTTTGTTATTATATCAATTAAATATCTTTTTTCTTGTTTTCTTTGATATTGTGACTTTGATCGAATGAAATTGAGTTTGGGTTTTCCTCTAGAATAAATTCGATTGAATCTTATTTACAGGATTTAAGGAATTGATCAAGAACTATGATGACTCACTTGAAGTGATTTGTTTGAAATTGGTTTGAGGATTGAAAATCTATAGGATATAATTAATAACTTGACTTTAATTTAAAAGGATTAATGTACATCATGAAATTTCAACTAATATATATATAGGAACCGCATGGCCAAAAAAAAGAAGAAAGAAAGTATTTTCAATGTGGGATCGAGCTCACCAAAGCCTACGTACATGGTCATTGGTGAATTGTTTACATGGGATGTAAATATATTGTAAACATTAATTATCCACAATATCCAAATTGTATATTTTTTAATTACGTCCCTCCTTTTCAATTCAAATCTTGAAAGATAACAGAAGAAATATACCCACTTTGTGACAGTAATAATGGAAGGTAAAACTATAGTCAAAGTGAAGGAAATAGATCAAACACGGTTTCCCCACTCACACGTGCGCGACATTTTTCATAAGAATGTCATGTTCATCAAAACTAAAGTTATTAAATTAATGTCATGTTCATCAAAACTAAAGAAAATAGAACAATCTATGGTTAGGCATGAGTAATCAGGGTTTAGGAGAACAATCTATGGTTAGTTCATGTTTACCCGTGTTAATTTAAAATTGTCTCATTTGAAGAAATTATTTTTTAAAAAAAGTTAAAAATATTGCATAGTTAAAAAAAAATAAAACCATGTTTTGACTAAATTGAACTATTTACGGATTAACTGATTTGATCATTCAAGTTAATTTAACGGGTAAATTCTTATTTAGTTTTTCTCTAAACTCAAGTTAAAAAAATTAAAATCAATAATATCAAAACGAAAACGAAAGGGATTGTGATGAAGAGTACACTGCCGTCCTAAGCTATCATGCATTTTTCTTCTTCATTTTTAACAAGAGTTGCGCCCATTAGAATTTGATGATTTCTCTCTTTTTTTCTTGACTAAAAACTAAAAATTAATAAAAATAAATTTTTATATTAAAATTAAATTAAAAAATATTAAGATCTTTGGAATTATATGATTCATGTGATTTTTAAAGTTTAAGAATCAAAATGCATCCTTTACAAAACTTATGACATTGCACTCATATTTGGTGTTTTGTTTTTATTTCAGTCCCTCTTCTTTTAATCCTATCTTTTCAAAAGAAATTAGAACCAATTAGAGTTTAATTAGAACTAAATTATTAAACATAAATTGAGGAAAAAATTAAAAAACATAAATTTTTAAGTAGTTCATCTGTAATAATATACAAAAGGATGAATAGTAAAGTCTTGACAAGGAAAAAAAATCAACTCGAGCAACATTTAGGGGGTGTTTGAAAGTGTGGTAATCGTTGGTTTTTAAAGTGTTTTTTGTTTGAAAATGTATTAAAATAATATATTTTTTATTTTTTTAAATTATTTTTGACATCAACATATTAAAATAATCTGAAAATATTAAAAAAATAATTTAAAATAAAAAAATTATTTTTTTAAATACTTTTCAAACATCAAACAAACAGGTTAGAAATGTGATGAAGAGGACACTGCCGTCCTATGGCATCCTGCTTCTTTTTTTCCACGAGATGGGTCCGTTGGATGATGCCATCATGCATTTTTTCCAGGAGTTGGGTCCCTTGGCTATTGCCATCATGCATTTTTTCTAAAAGATGTTCAGATTAAGAGTATTATAAAAAGAAACAAAGAGATTATATATATTAAAGATAAATGTTAAATGAATCAATTAGATATTGTGAATTATGTATTAAAATAAAATAAAAAAGTTGTTTTCAAAATATTTTTTTAAATTATTTTTAACATTAACATATCATAACATAACAATAAAAAACATAAAAAAATATTTTAAACAAAAAAATTATTTTAAAAAAACATGATTTCAAATTTATTCTCAAACAACCTTTTAGTTTGTTAAAACTACAAAAAATAGTGTTCATAGGAGAACTATATTAAAAAGTTTGTGTTCATTAGGAAAAAAATTCAAATTGAACCTTGTTAACATTTTTTTTACTTAATGTTGAAGAGTTAGTAAAAGCACAAATATTTGGTCAGGAGGGCTTCAATTTGAGTTGGAAAAAATTATTAATAGGATTTCGGCCATTTGAAAAATTAAGAAAAGAACAAGAGAGAGAGGATGCGACTATGATGTGGAATTCTTTTAAAAAACCAAAAAAATGAAGCTTCTTACTTATGTGGCTGCTAAGTGTCCGTTGCCATCATGCAGTGTTTTTTGCACGGCATGGGTCCATGAAGTCCTCTATAAAAGCCTTAACCTCCTCGCTGCCATTCGCAACAATTAATATTGTAATAGTTGATATTAATAAGATGGGGCTGTTCCTTCAGCTGTTGACGGTGTTAGTGATAACGGTTTCGCTGCAAGGATGGCTGCCTCTTGGTTGCTTGGAGGAAGAGAGGATCGCTCTGTTGCACCTCAAAGATTCTCTTAACTATCCCAACGGCACCTCCCTTCCCTCCTGGAGAATAGCCCACGCCAACTGTTGTGATTGGGATTGGGAAAGTATTCGGTGCAACAGCAGTACAGGTCGAGTCACCGAACTCCATCTTGACGGCGTAAGGAATGAGGAAGTGGGAGATTGGTACTTAAATGCCTCCTTGTTTCTTCCTTTCCAACAACTCAACTATCTCTCCTTGTGGAAAAATAGGATAGCTGGTTGGGTTGAGAACAAAGGTTTGCTCTCTTAAGTATTACAAAATATTTATATTAGTTTTATTTTGATTCTCCACAGTAAGTAATTCATAGAAGAAAATAGAAATCATAGTTAGCAATAAGGTGTTGTTTAATTCCTTACATTATTATAATCATGACATCATCATTGTAACAATTATTCCTCTCTTTCACCGCCTCAACAATTACATTATTATAATCATGACATGAAGTCACTGTAACAATTACTTGCCACTTGATCAATCATAATTAAATTACATCAAGTCTTAATTTTATTTTTTATTTTATATAGGTGGTTATGGACTATCAAGATTGAGCAATTTGGAGATCCTTGACTTGGGATCTACTAGCTTCAATAACAGTATTCTATCATTTGTGAAGGGACTTTCATCTCTTAAATCACTATATTTAGATTATAATAGATTGTAGGAGTTAATAGATTTGAAAGGTTAGTTTTTTTATATACTGTTATTTTTATAAATATTCAATTTAATTAACACAATTATCCATTAAATTTAATTTTGAAAAACACAATTTCTGTGCTGTAGTGAATTAATTAACTATTTGTTTATATAAATATCAAGAATTTCTGAGCAGTTTGGAGACCTTGTATTTGGGCGGCAACAATATTAACAAATTGGTAGCCTCAAGAGGTAATTACTAACACATTCACATTACCTACTTGTTAGCGTCATGATGATGAGCCCATCCAACAATATTAATTATCTTTGCTTTTGTATGTTTCTTCCCTAACTAACTTGCAGGTCCAAGCAACTTGAGTACTCTATCCCTATATAATATCACAACCTATGAAAGTAACTTCCAATTACTGCAATCATTAGGAGCATTCCCAAACCTCACGACACTTTATCTGAGCTACAATGATTTTAGAGGGAGAATATTAGGTGACGGTAAGTCATATATTATATTATATATAGTGATGTTCATATATTTGGGTTTAATTGAAAAATACAATTTCTTACTTTTGAACAAACAGGGTTCCAAAATTTGAGCTCCTTGGAAAGTTTGTATCTGGACAGTTGTTCTCTAGATGAACACTTCCTTCAAAGTCTTGGAGCATTACCTTCTCTAAAAAATCTGTCATTGCGAGCACTCACTATCACTGTACCTTATGGAGGTAAATTAACAAATTTCAACTCCACTATTACTTATCATTGACTATTCTTCTTCTATGCCTGCTAAATTAGAATTTCTCTTTTATGTTTTCGTAACCTAGTCAACTCAAATCCATTAGAAATTAAATTCATAATATAAAAAAAATAGAAAGTCAATTAAACCTCAAATTTAGAAATTAACTCAACTAAAATCTTTATTATTTTAAAATTCTTCCATCCATTTAATATAAATAATATTTCACTTTAATTTTGCCCCTCTTTCAACATCATTTTAGTGTAATATAATTAAAACAATAACATAAAAAACAATAATTTCTTTAATAAAAAGGTAACTTCATATACAGAGAGTGCTATTTTTAGGAGGATAATAAATTAACAATGGTGTATTTTTATTTTTGGGTCAGGCGTATAAAAAATCCTTCTCTTAAATGGACAATACAATTTCTACACTTACTGGATATTTTTAGTTTTTTTAGCCACGATTAATAAGTAATGAATTATTTCTAATCTTCATTCCTTCTACATTAATATAATTTCTTGTCTAATTGATTGTGGCAGGCTTCCTTGATCTCAAGAACTTGGAATACTTGGATTTGAGTTACAATACTCTCAATAATAGCATCTTCCAAGCCATCAGAACAATGACCTCTCTTAGAACTTTGATTTTGCAGAGCTGCAGACTAGATGGTCGAATACCTACAACCCAAGGTAAGGTTGATGACTCTTACTCTTTCATTTCCTTTATAATTTTAATTGCTTCTACGTTAATATAATTTCTTGATTGTGGTAGGCTTCTTTAATCTCAAGAACTTGGAATTCTTGGATTTAAGTTCCAATACTCTCAGTAACAACATCTTACAAACCATCAGAACGATGCCCTCTCTCAAAACTTTATGGTTGCAGAATTGTAGTCTAAATGGCCAATTACCTACAACCCAAGGTAAGGTTGATGACTCTTACCCTCTCCCTAGGTTATATCTTTTCCATTAGAAACTCAAAGTTTTAATTTTTTTTCCCTAAATTATAATGTGATCAGGCCTATGTGACTTAAATCATCTTCAAGAGCTATATATGTATGACAATGATCTCAGTGGTTTCTTGCCTCCGTGTCTGGCAAATATGACTTCCCTTCAACGATTATATCTCTTTTCCAATCACTTGAAGATACCTATGTCATTGAGCCCGTTATACAACCTTTCAAAACTCAAGTCTTTTTATGGTTCAGGGAATAAAATATGCACAGAAGAAGATGATCATAATCTCACCCCAAAGTTCCAGTTAGAGTCCCTCTCTTTGAGCAATGGTGGACAAAATACGAGAGCATTTCCCAAGTTCCTTTACCATCAGTTCAGCCTGCAATCTTTGGATCTTACAAACATCGAAATAAAGGGAGAGTTTCCAAATTGGTTGATTGAGAACAACACATACCTCAAAAGTCTTTCTTTAGAAAACTGTTCTCTTTCAGGTCTATTCTTGTTGCCAAAGAGTTCTCATGTGAATTTGTCATTCCTAAGTATATCAATGAATCACTTCCAAGGACAAATCCCTTCAGAAATTGGAGCTCATTTGCCAGGGTTAGAAGTTTTATTGATGTCTGATAATGGTTTCAATGGAAGCATTCCTTCCTCATTAGGTAACATGAGCTTGATGTACGAGTTAGACCTGTCCAACAACAGTTTGCAAGTGCAGATCCCTGGATGGATTGGGAATATGTCTTCTCTTGAATTCTTGGACCTATCAAGGAACAATTTATCTGGTCCTTTACCACCTAGATTCGACACTTCTTCAAAATTAAGAGTTGTTTATTTGTCTAGAAATAAGTTGCAAGGACCGATCGCAATGACATTTTATGACTCCTCTGAGATATTCGCATTAGATCTTTCCCATAATGATTTAACTGGTAGAATTCCAGAATGGATTGGCAGGCTATCTGACTTGAGATTTCTATTCTTGAGTTATAACAATCTTGAAGGTGAAATCCCAACTCGATTATGCAGGTTGGACCAATTAACCGTGATTGATCTATCTCACAATTATCTTTCTGGTAACATCCTCTCTTGGATGATATCTACTCATCCTTTCCCTATTCAATACAATTCCCATGATTCTATGTTCTCATCACAACAATCTTTCGAGTTTACAACAAAGAATGTATCCCTTCCTTATAAAGGAAGCACTATCCAATACTTAACAGGAATTGATTTCTCATGCAACAATTTCACCGGGAATATTCCTCCTGAAATTGGAAACCTCAGCAAGATCAAGGCATTGAACCTTTCGCACAACAGTTTGACTGGACCAATTCAACCAACATTTTGGAACTTAAAGGAAATAGAGAGCTTGGATCTTTCCTACAACAAACTGGATGGAGAAATCCCACCTCGACTTACTGAACTATTTTCTCTAGAAGTTTTTAGTGTGGCTCACAATAATTTATCTGATAAGACTCCTGCGAGAGTTGCACAGTTTGCCACGTTTGATGAGAGTTGCTACAAGGACAACCCTTTTCTTTGTGGAGAACCGCTACCCAAAATATGTGTTGCTGCTATACCACCATCATCAACGCCAACTTCAACGAACAATGAAGATCATGGTGGCTTCATGGATATGGAGGTTTTCTATGTGACCTTTTGGGTTGCATACATCATGGTGCTGCTGGTGATTGGTGCAGTTCTATATATAAATCCATATTGGCGACGAGCTTGGTTTCACTTTATTGAGGTGAGCATCAACAATTGCTATTATTTTCTAGTGGACAATCTTCCCATTTTATCCAAGTTTGGGTTTTCATAGCCTTGATGGTACCAAGACTTTGTGCTTTGTTGTGTATTCTAGTTTTAAGATTTAAACAAGTTTAAAAGCATGCTCAAGCGATGTTGTATTAATTTATACAGTTCCATTCGGTTTTAAGGGTTTTTATATAGCGGAGGCTTTTCAATTCCATGAGTTTTTACTTTCCTTGTATATTACATTATTACTTGATTTTTACGGATGATCAATTCAAATTTACAACACAAATATATATCCAAAAATATTTAATATTAAAGGGAATACATTACAACACAAATATCAATTCAAATTTGTTTCACTGATTGTATATAAGCTTGTGAGCACTTAGATAATTTGTTTGATCTACAACTTTAGTAACTGAGAGTATTGAGCTGTTTTAGATTGAGTTTCCCAGCTAATATCAAAGGGTAATGTGGAGAACGAATCCCTTCAGGGCTGACCCTTGCCCATATGGCACTCCCCACTTGAAATGGATGACCACCCGGTATTGAGCAAATTAATGAATCAAAGCAGTCTCGAGATTCCACATAACAATTCATCTCCACTTCTTAGTACTCTAATCTCAAACGTCCAGCATATGCTGTAATGCTTGATTAAAGTCATTTAATTACGCTTAGACTAGGTATCGGATGTTCCAAAAGTGATGTACAGAAAACTAGAAAACCTTAGCTTTCACCTGGAGGTAAAAAGAAAAAAATTAAACTTCCTCTAAAAAAACTAGAAAATGAGAATTACAAAGAATAATAGATCCAATTAGAAATGGAAAAATATATGGTGAAAGAATATATAAAAATAAAGTTAAGTCTGCTATAATTAAACAGGAAAAATAAAAATATTTTTCAATTTATTTTTTATAATACTGCTAAATATCATAAAATAATTGACTTTTGAAAAATTATTTTTTTATAGAAACTACTTTCCAAGCAGAAACTACAATCAAGGCCTAAAAACATTTTACACTGCATTTACATCAACAATTGAAATGACAAGGTCCCACTAGGGAAAGACAAATAGATATGGAGTCCCGTTATGAGGCAATTTTTGCATAAGTTCTAATTGTAGATTGGGTTCTGTCAGATTCCAAGTGAAGTCTGTTCAGAAACTAAACAACATTATGGCTTAGAGGACTATTGAAAATGATGATTTATGGCATCCCTTAAAAACTTAAAAGGTGTCAAGTGCATTTTATTTCAATCCACCAATATCCCCCCTGCATTCCATCCTTATGTTCTGGAAAAAAAAATAGTTTTAGCATTCTTTCCGCAATGAACTTGCATTATTTGACAGCAAATGCATGTACCAATCCAACAACCATTTTCATTCTACAGAAACATACTCATATGAGGGTAAACTATACATTTCTATCAGCAAGATAGAGATCCTTGCTCAAGCTCTTAAGAACACAACTTACCATTCAACATTTTGGCTATAGTCATCAACCAGAAGATACAATCCCTCCGAATGCACTGCTCAATGGCTGAAAGAGGCCACCAAGTTTTCAACTTTTCCACCTCTATGTGCAACCGATATATATTTGGAACGTAACCTTCTCTCTTCATCTCCTCATTCAGCAATTGGTATATGTTCTCCGAATGATGATGTAAGCTGCCACCAGCATGAAATTCATGAGCACGAGCTCCAACGTCAATCCAGCTACAGCCAGGGGTTTTAGAGACACCACACTGCCTCATCTTTGCAGAATCATCCCACCTTCTCCTATTTGCATATATCTTAGATGAGATAATTGCATCTCTGGAAACAATTGAATGACCCTTTCACCAACATCTGCATTTCTACGCCTCTGACAGCATCAAGCAATGACCCCAACACAATTTCATCTCGTTTTCCAGGCATCTTCTTAATCAAGTCCCAAGCTTCGTTCAAAAGTCCTGCACGGGCACAAAGATCAACCATGCAAGAATAATGCTTGACTTTTGGGATTGATTTTGACCATTTTCTAGGCGCTCTAACATCCTCTTTTCACTACAATTATTATTTTTTTGATATATTTTTGATTGATTTTTTTTTTGTGCGAGGACCCAAAAATGGGTCACAAGATGAACATTCAGAACTATTTGAGTCCATCCATTTTAGTAGATTTTTATTTTTTTATATTAATATGCCAACTTTTTTTATTATGAAATTGAGTTTGGGTTTTCCTCTCTAGAATAAATAATTGTTTTGATAAATAAATAATTATCTCTCCATCAAGTTTTTGCCCCACCACTAAGATGGTTCCTGTAGAGACAAATTTGATCCTTCTTTTGGTTTGATTTATTTTCTGTCATTCTTCGAATATCTTTGTTTCTTGATAGACTTTTCCTGGATATGCCCCGGTTGGCCAAATAAAAATTGGATAAAATTTTAATTTTTTATTTAAAATTATTTTTTATATATATTTTTTAATTTTTTTAATGTGTTGATATTAAAAAATAAAAATTATATTATTTTAATATATTTTTAAGTAAAAAATACTTTAAAAAATAATAATTAATTTTTTTATTTGTTTTCTGGTTATATTTAATGTTTCATCAACATTCCTAACTTAAATTGCTATGTATTTTAAATCTTGAAGGATTAAGAAATGGAAGACAAAAAAGAAAGAGAGACAAGGCAGTTCAAAAAAAGAAGAAAAAAGAACAAGGCAGTTCCACGAGCTGGGTTCGTAAGCTTGTTTAATTTTTGTTCCTTAATTAAGAAGGGATAATATACTTTAATTTAAACATGTTAATGTGGTTTAATAGAAATGATTTTTATAAACAAGTATGGGAATGATAATATTAAAAATATTATTGTGTCAATAATTGAGAAACAAATTAAAAAAACTATAGTTTTAATAGCAAGCGAGAAATATCACTAGTTTTAATTATTCCTAATTTGTGACAATAATATAGGTAAAACTATAGACAACGTGAAGAAAATAGAACAAACTAACTACCCACTAATTAATTCCTTGAAGAGGAAGAGTGGGAGATTCTCGAAGGCTAATATTGTCCTATTTATCTTGTAAATCCCTTGAATTTATTCACACCAAATTTAAAATTTAGAGACATTAAATCTATGATTTGTTTATAAATAAATCTTATTGTTAATATTCTTATTATTCCATAGTTACTTTATGTAAACCTTACATTTATTCTGTAAACAAATTTATGGTCACACACTAGTTTATGAAGTACTTAAATAAAAAAAAATCAATTAGAGTACTTGAATAAAAAAATATTAAATATAAGTATTTTACATATCTTTACTTTTCATAAATTAAAAATAAAATAAAATCAATCCAAACTCATCTAAAAGAATTTAACTATGACATCATCATTTTGATAATAGAACTAATAAAGATATATATTTTATTTATCAGATTTCATGAAAATAAATATTTAAATTCAAATTGAAAACAAAACAATTTTTTAAAAAATAAAAATAAAATAAAATCAATCCAAACTCATCTAAAAAAAAATTAACTATGACATCATCATCATTGTGATAATAGAACTAATAAAGATATTTTATTTATTAGATTTCATGAAAATAAATATTCAAATTGAAAAAAAATAAATTTATCCATGTTTTTTGTATTGATATCTCCATCAATTTACAGAATAGCATCGCCTATTTTTATTGATTTTTCTTGCCTAGAAGATAAGGTATGAGAACATTTAAAGTTGTTCGAGTGCCATCGATCCATTTTAATAGATTTTTATTTTTCTTATATTAGTATACCAAAAAAAAAAATTATTATATCAATTAAATATTTTTTTCTGGGTTTCTTTGATGGTGTGACTTTGATCAAATGAAATTGAGTTTGAGTTTTCCTCCAAAATAAATAATTGTTTTGATGAATAAATAATAATCTCTCCATCAAGTTTTTGCCCCACCACTAAGCTGGCTCACTGTAAAGACAAATTTGGTCCATCTTTTGATTTCTAATTCCACGGCTTTGGTTTGATTAGACTTTTCCTGGATATGCTCCTATTGGTACTATGTTTCAAATAAAAATTGGATAAATTTTGATTTTTTTATTTACAATTATTTTTTTATATTTTTTGAATTTTTTATATATTGATATCAAAAATATTTTTTTAAAAAAAATATATATTATTTTAATATATTTTCAAATAAAAATACTTTAAAAAATAGTTATTATCCAAATTTAAATCTAACTTGAATTCGGCTTGTCGTTGTTAACTATTTTATTTTCACTATAATTAATTGCTTTATCACGTTGACGCCAGCAGTCAACAACTATCTAACATTCCCTTGGCATCGAATTCCATGCCTTTGCAAAATATCAATTGCTCCAGTGCCTCTCTAGCAATAATTAATTTTATTTTTCCCCAAACACATGTGTCATTTATCGAGATAATTAATTTAATCACACACACGAAAAAAAAAAACAAATAGATCCAACTACCATGCCATTCCACAATTAATTTTTTATATTATAATTTAGTGTTATGTTAATCAGGCAACATTTAATTACCATGATATAAAATACAAAAATAGTGGGAACAGAAAAACATGTTTTTTATGTATTTTTTATTTTAAAATTATAAATTTTGCTCTAATTTCACTCTAAGACTATTGTAAGAAAATATTTATTTTAAATTTATCTATATTCTTATAGTTCAAAAATTAAAAATAAAATAAAATAAATTCAAACTCATCTAAAAGGAGTTATTCAAAAGGAGTTAACTGTGATGTCATTATTTTATAACAAAACTAACAAAGATATTTTATTAACCATTTCGTGAATACAAGTATTCAAATTGGAAAAAAAATAAAATCAATACAAGTTTTTAAATAAAATAAATATATTGCCCCGTAAGCTTGAGAAAGAATAATATGTTTTAATTTCATCTTGTATAAAAAAATCTCAATTTAGTGTGTTATATATATATATATATATATATTAAAAGTAAATATTAAAACCTATTATATTATTAATTCGGATGTGAATTATATTTCTAAGATGTTATTAAGAAATTCTCTATATACTACAACTAGCTTAAGAAGGTCCTCTTCATCGGACCATGAGTAATCAGGGTTTAGGTAATAGATTGTGCAGGTTATTTCATGTTTACTGGTGTTAATTTAAAATTGTGTCATTTTAAGATATTCTTTTTTTAAAAAAAAAAGTAAAAATTGCATAGTTAAAAAAGAAAACCATGTTTTGATTAAATTAAACTATTTACGGGTTAACTAATCTGATCATTCAAGTTTAACGGGTAAACTCTCACTTAGTTTTATCTAAACTCAGGTTAAACTAGATCTCACATCAACCTTTCCTGCCGAATCAAATTTAATAAGGCTGATGTCAGTCTTTAATGAAAAAACATAAATAAAAGGTTAACGCTAGGAAGCTCATTAATTTCCATCTTTTTTTATCTTCTTTCTTGGCTTCTGAAACGACTTATTCTTGAGATTTCTCAATTTCATCTTCAGAGTTTAGTATGTAACAATCTCCTTCTATAATTTTCATGCTTCATCCATTTATATAAGTAATTGTAACACAGAATATATATGAATAAATCTCAGTGTTGTTTTGAAGATTTATAATTTTCTAGTTTGGCACATGTATATAAATAATAGTAACACAGAATTATATGAATAAATATAATGAAGGGAGTAAAAGTGTTTCTTTTGTAAGACTATAACATCCATGTTTAACTTTCTTTTTATATTTAGATTCATTTTTTTTTATTTTTTATATAAAAAATCAAAATCAATTGATTATTAATTAGAACTAAATCATCAAAAATTAAATTTGAATACTAAATTGAAAAATATAAAATTTTATATAATCCATCCTCAATATTACTCGAGAAAACAGTGAGGCCTTGCGGAGTAAAAAAATCCACGCAAGCAATACTTAATAATATCAAAAACGAAAACGAAAGTGACTGTGATGAAGAGTACACTGCCGTCCTATACCATACTGCTTTTTTTTTCTCCATTTTTTCCAAGAGTTAGACCATTGCCATCATCCATTTTTCCATGAATGGGCCCGTTGGATGGTGCCATCGTGCATTTTTTCCCCATGAGGTGGGTCCGAGAGAAAATTTTCTTCATGCTTTTTTTCCTAAAAGATATTCAGATTAAAAGTATTATAAAAAGAAATTACTATAATTTCCATGCTTCATCCGTTTATATAAGTAAAGAGTCACACAAAATATATATGAATAAAACTCAGAGTTGTTTTTAAAATTTATATAAAATATTTCATTCTCATCCAAAAAATATTAAAAATTAAGAAAGAAAAGCCAAATTAATAAAAATAAAAACAAAAAATATGACAAAATTTAAGAGAATTAATTCTTCTAGAAATCCTTAAATTCGATTCACTTAAATTCTCATTCATCAACAATAACGCGTATTTAAAGAAGTGATCAGTAGTGTTAAGACAAAAAAAAAATAAAAATAATCATGTTTCTTTCAAGGTAGAAAATCAACCGAAGATTAGATTTATTTTTTCAAGAACTTTAAAGATAAAAAAATACTTAATATGAGCTTTTTTTATTAAATGAAGTCATTTGACATAAATAGTATCTGTTTTGGTAATCTAAATCGGTGTTAATGCACTTTTTTTTCTCCATCACTAGAATCTGATGATCTCTCTCTCCTCTCTCAATCATATATTAAAAAATAAATTTTTGTATTAAAATCAAATTGAAAAAATATTGAGGTACTAGAATTGTATGATTTGCGTGATTTTTAAAGTTTTAAAATCAAAATATATTCTTTACGAAATTTATGGTATGACACTCATATTTGGTGTTTTTTTATTTTAATCTTTTATTTTAATATTATCTTTTCATAAAAAATTAAAATTAACTGAAGTTTAATTAAAGCTAAATTATCATAAATAAATTGGGGAAATGCTTTGATTTTATTTATTTTCTGTTATTCTTCAAAAATATCTTCGTTTCTTGATAGAATTTTCTTGGAAATGATGAGCTACCACTGCCTTTTGACTTTGGTGGCCTACCAAATAAATAAAGAATTCCTCTTGATAGATTTTTCTTGGAAATGACGAGAATATTTTAGAATTTTCTGGGCTGACGCCATCAGTGTTCCATGCCTTTGCAAAATATTAAAGGCTCCAATGCATCTCTAGCAATAAGATTATTTTTTTATTTTCCCCCGAATACATGTGCCATTCCACAATCAATTTTATTTATTTATTTATTATGACTTAGTGTTATGTTAATCAGGCACCATGATATAAAATACAAAAATAGTGGGAACATAAAAAACATGTTTTATGTTTGAATATATACTATATACCTGATACCAAAGGAATAATATCGTAAGAATAAATTTAGTCGTATAAATTTAGCTGTACTAAAGTTTAAACAGGTGACTTTAGAATCACCAAGCAGTGAATCACACCTACGGGAATATTGAAAGAATAATTAAAGTGGTTTTTTTTTTTTTTTTTGCTTTTTTTTTAATGTTTTTTTTTTTACCCAAAATTGATTTCTTCTTCTTTTTTTTGTTTCTTTTTTAAAAAAAATTTTTGTTTGAAAATTATCTTTGCTAATTTTTTTAAATATTGAGCTGGTTGAAAATTTAACTATGTAGTTTTTTTAAAAAAAACATTGTGGATTGCTATAATATTCTCATACAATGTTTTTTTTTTATGATTTCTTTATTATTATTTTTTTCAAAATGGTCTTTGTAGATTTTATTTTTTTTATATTAAGTTGGTTAAGAATTTAGCTTTGTAGTTTTTTTAAAACAAAAACCAATATGAATTGCTACAGTGTTTCCCCTATATAGTTTTTGTTTTTGTCAAGTTGTTTCCCCATTTTTTAAAAATTATCTTTATCGAATTTATTTTTTTTAATATTGAGCTGGCTGATAATCTAACTTTAGCTTTTCCCATATGTTTTTTTTTATTTCTTTTTATATTTCTTTTTTCCAAAATTGTCATTTTTTACATATTTTCTTTTTTTTGTTTTGTTTTTTTCAGAATTATTTATGTTGATTTTATTTTTTTACTATTGAGCTGGTTGAAAATTTAGTTTTTTTTTCTTTTTCTTTAAAACACTGTAGTTTTCCCCACGTGTTTTTTTTTGTTTTTGTTTCCTTTTTTGTACATTTTTTTTTCATTTCTTTTACCCAAAATTGACTTCTTCTTTTTTTTAGATAACCTTTGTCGATTTTTTTTTATATATTGAGCTGGTTGAGAGATTAGCTTTGTAGCTTTTTTTAAAAAAAAATATTATGGATTACTACAGTGTTTCCCTTACATGGTTTTTGTTTGGCTACAGTGTTTTCCCCACATGTTTTTTTTTTAAATTATCTTTGTTAAATTTATTTTTTCAATATTGAGTTGGTTGAGAATTTAGGTTTAGCTTTAGCTTTCCCCACTTTTTTTTTCATTTTTTTAAATTTTCCCCATGTTTTTTCATTATAATTATAATTATAATTATTATATATCTTGTATTATATTATATAACTGTTTTTTTCTTTTGTTTTTTCTTTTTATTTTTTTTAATGAATTTTTTTTGTTTGATTTAGTTTGTTAATGTTAATTTTTTTTGTTTGATTTAGTTTGTTAATGTTATTTTTTTTTTATTTAGTTATCAGATTTTTATAATACGAATCTCGGGTTTTATGGGTTAACCTGATTTGACGAGTTATTTTTTTCATTTAGTTTAGTTTGTTAAAGTTAATTTTTTTTCTATTTAATTATCAGACTTTCATACTTTCATGACACGTATCCTGGGCTTGACGGGTTAACTTGGTTTAATGGGTTAACCCGTTTTTTTTTTTACCCAAAATTGATTTCTTCTTCTTTTTTTCGTTTCTTTTTTAAAAAAAAATTTTGTTTGAAAATTATCTTTGCTAATTTTTTTAAATATTGAGCTGGTTGAAAATTTAACTATGTAGTTTTTTTCTTTAAAACATTGTGGATTGCTATAATATTCTCATACAATGTTTTCTTTTTTTTTTATGATTTCTTTATTATTATTTTTTTCAAAATGGTCTTTGTAGATTTTATTTTTTTATATTAAGTTGGTTGAGAATTTAGCTTTGTAGTTTTTTTTAAAAAAAAACCAATATGAATTGCTACAGTGTTTCCCCTACATATTTTTTGTTTTGCTGCAGTGTTTCCCCATATATTTTTTTAAAAAATTATCTTTATCGAATTTATTTTTTCAATATTGAGTTGGCTGATAATCTAGCTTTAGCTTTCCCCGTATGTTTTTTTTTATTTCCTTTTTCCAAAATTGTCATTTTTTACATATTTTCTTTTTTTTTGTTTTGTTTTTTTCAGAATTATTTATGTTGATTTTATTTTTTTAATATTGAGCTGGTTGAAAATTTAGTTTTTTTGTCTTTTTCTTTAAAACACTGTAGTTTTCCCCACGTGTTTTTTTTTGTTTTTGTTTCCTTTTTTGTACATTTTTTTTTCATTTCTTTTACCCAAAATTGACTTTTTTTTTTTTTAGATAACCTTTGTCAACTTTTTTATATATATTGAGCTGGTTGAGAGATTAGCTTTGTAGCTTTTTTTTAAAAAAAATACTATGGATTACTACAGTGTTTCCCTTACATGGTTTTTGTTTGGCTACAGTGTTTTCCCCACATGTTTTTTTTTAAATTATCTTTGTTAAATTTATTTTTTCAATATTGAGTTGGTTGAGAATTTAGGTTTAGCTTTAGCTTTCCCCACTTTTTTTTTTCATTTTTTTAAATTTTCCCCACGTTTTTTCATTATAATTATAATTATAATTATTATTATACTGTATTATAATTATACTGTATTATATTATATAACTGTTTTTTTCTTTTTATTTTTTTTAATGAATTTTTTTTGTTTGATTTAGTTTGTTAATGTTAATTTTTTTTGTTTGATTTAGTTTGTTAATGTTATTTTTTTTATTTAGTTATCAGATTTTTATAATACGAATCTCGGGTTTTATGGGTTAACCTGATTTGACGAGTTATTTTTTTCATTTAGTTTAGTTTGTTAAAGTTAATTTTTTTTCTATTTAATTATCAGACTTTCATACTTTCATGACACGTATCCTAGGCTTGACGGGTTAACTTGGTTTAATGGGTTAACCCGGTTAATTCTAGGTAAACCCGTCATTTTTTTTTTCTATTTAGTTATCAAACTTTCATGACGCAAATCTTAGGTTTTACGGGATAACCTGGTTTAAAAGGTTGACCCAATTAATTCAATGTTTTTTTTTCTTTTCTTCATTAGTTTTTTCCTTCCTGTTGATTTTTTTTCTTTGTTTTTTTTAATTAATCTATTTGATTATCACACTTTTATGACACGACCTTATAGTCAGACTCACATCCAGTATTCTTGGGTCCGGTGTTACAGCCAGACTCACTTAAACTTGGGTCATGCAAGTTTAATTTTATTATTAATATTATAAATATTACTCTCAGGTCAGGCGTTGCAGCCAAATCCAAGATTCTTGGGTATAACTTTGCAAAAAAACCCAAGATTTTTAATATTTTTTTTTAATATTTTTTTATATAAAAAAAATGACCCGCAGCATGGCGCGGGTATCAAAGCTAGTCTTTATGTAAATCACGTCTAGAAAATCATGCCTTAATTTTAATATTTTAATATATTCCTCAATTATCATTAAAAAAAAAAAAGAATGCAACCACCGACTAATTAATGGAAATGTTTAAGATTAAAGCAATTGAAAAGAAGCCAGCAAATAAAATAACACAAAAAAAATAAAGGAATGTGATGAAAAAACACACTCATTACTCTTGCAAGGCTATCAAGAATATTAAGAAACAAACTCTCAGATGTAGTTTAACTAGTTAGGTTTTGGGTTTGTTTTCTAATAGTCATGAGTTTGAGTTTTCTCATGATCTTTAGAGACTTACATGGTCGTTAACTTTAAGATTTGTGGGATTAATCGATGTACATGCAAGCTGGTCTGGACATCCACGTTAATAAAAAAAAACTAGTTGTCATTTCTTATCAATCAAAAGTCAACCGGGTCACCGGGTCGGCCGGGTCATACCGGGTCATGGCTTTTCCTATTTTTTCTTCAATCTGGCCCGGTTCCAGCCCCGGGTCGACCCGCCGGGTCAGGTTTCAAAACTATGTTCAGATTATATATATTAAAGATAAATGTTAAATAAATGAATTCAGATATTGTGAATTATGTACTGAAATAAAATAAAATAATTTATTTTTCAATTTTTTTAAAAATTATTTTTCACATTAACATATGATAACGATAAAAAAATATAAAAAATAATTTTAAACAAAAAAATTAATTTTTTAAAAAATATGATTTCAAATTTATTCTCAAACAACCTTTTAGTTTGTTAAAACTAAAAAAAAAGTGTTCATAAGATAATTATATTAAAAATTTAGTGTTTAGTAGGAAAAAAACACGGCATCAAAAAAATATTAATAGGACTTCGGCCAATTGAAAAATTAAGAAAAAAACAAGAGAGAGAGGATGCGACCATGAAGTGGAATTTTTTTTTTAACCAAAAAAATGAAGCTTCTAACTTATGTGGCTGCTGAGTTTGTTTTTCATTAAGATATTTTTTAAAATTACTGAGATTTTTTTTCAGATTTTTTTTAATTGATTTTGCTTAAGAAAGTCATGAACATTGAATTATAAATATTTATTGTCCTTGAGGGGATGTGTCCGTTGCCACTATGCGGTTTTTTCCACGGCATGGGTCCGCAAAGTCCTCTATAAAAGCCTTAACCTCCTCGCTAGCTGTCCTCTATAACAAATATTGATCACCTTTTATATTTTGATATTAAGATGGGGCTGTTCCTTCAGGTGTTGATGGTGTTAGTGATGGCGGTTTTGCTGCAAGGATGGCTGCCTCTTGGTTGCTTGGAGGAAGAGAGAATCGCTCTCTTGCACCTCAAAGATTCTCTTAACTATCCCAACGGCACCTCCCTTCCCTCCTGGAGAATAGCCCACGCCAACTGTTGTGATTGGGAAAGTATTGTCTGCAACAGCAGTACAGGTCGAGTCACCGAACTCGTTCTTTGGGGCGTGAGGAATGAGGAGCTGGGAGATTGGTACTTAAATGCCTCCTTGTTCCTTCCTTTCCAACAACTCAACGCTCTCAACTTGAGGGGTAATCGTATAGCTGGTTGGGTTGAGAAGAAAGGTTTGCTCTTTAAGTATTACAAAATATTTAGATTACTTTTTTAGTTATTATCATTTTGGTTCTCCACAGTAATTCATCATCGAAGAAAATATTTAGCAATAAGGTGTTGTTTAATTCCTTAGATTATTAATATAATCATGACATTATCACTGTAACAATCACTCCTTTTACTTTTACTTTTATCATCTCAACCTCTTTACATGAAGTCACTGTAATAATTACATGACTCTTCATCAATAATAATTAAATTACTCCAATAATATCTTTTTTTATTCTTTATGTGAAATCTTATTTAATTTATTTTTTTATATAGGTGGTTATGAGTTACAGAAACTAAGCAATTTGAAGTATCTTGACTTGGGAATTAATCGTTTTGATAGTAGTATTCTATCATTTGTGGAGTTGCTTTACTCTCTTAAATTATTATATTTGGATTATAATAGATTGGAGGGGTTAATAGATTTGAAAGGTTAGTTTTTTTATATACTATTATTATTATAAATATTAAATTTAATTAACACAATTATCTATTAAATTTAATTTCAAAAAACACAATTTATGTTTTTGTAATGAATTAATTAACTATTATTTTTATAAATATCAAGAATCTTTGAGCAGCTTGGAGACCTTGTATTTGAGCGGCAACAATATTAACAAATTGATAGCCTCAAGAGGTAAGTAGTAACACTTCCACATTACATGGTATCATGAAGATAATATTTGAGCCCATATTAATAATATTAATTATTTTTGCTTTTGGACAATATTAATAATATCTATACGTTTTTTCCCTAACTAACTTGCAGGTCCAAGCAACTTGAGGAGTCTATGGCTAGAAAATATCACAACCTATGGAAGTAGCTTCCAGTTACTGCAATCATTACGAGCATTCCCAAACCTCACGAAACTTTCTATGGGATACAATGATTTTAGGGGAAGAATATTAAGTGACGGTAAGTTATATATTATATACAGTGATGTTTATATATTTGGGTTTAATTGAAAAATTCAACTTGCTAATTTTGAACAGAGTTGCAAAATTTAAGATCCTTGCAAAGTTTGTATCTAGACGGTTGTTCTCTAGATGAATACTCTCTTGAAAGCCTTGGAGCACTGTCTTCTCTAAAAAAAACCTGTCATTACAAGCACTCAATGGCACTGTACCTTCTAGAGGTAAATTAACAACTTTAAACTCCACTATTACTTATCATTGACCTTTCTACTTCTCTAAAACACCTGTCTTTGCAAGCACTCAATGGCCTGCTACGATTAGATGTGTTTGTATAGAATTCCTCTTTTATGTTTTTACAACCTACTAAACAAGTCTTGGAGAGACAATTAAACCTTAAATTTAGAAATTAACTCAATTGAAACCTTTATTATTTTAAAATTCTACCATCTATTTAATATAAATAATATTTCACTTTAACTTTACCCCTCTCTCAACACCATTTCAGTGTAAAGTAAATATAATGATAACATAAAAAACAATAATTTCTTTAATAAAAAGGTAAATTTATATACAGAGAATGCTATTTTTAGGAGGAAAATAAATTAACAAAGGTGTATTTTTTTTTTGGGTAGACATATAAAAAAATCCTTCTCTTAAATGGACAATACAATTTCTACACTTACTGGATATTTTTAGTTTTTTTAGCCACGATTAATAAGTAATGAATTATTTCTAATCTTCATTCCTTCTACATTAATATAATTTCTTGTCTAATTGATTGTGGCAGGCTTTCTTGATCTCAAGAACTTGGAATACTTGGATTTGAGTTACAATACTCTCAATAATAGCATCTTCCAAGCCATCGGAACGATGACCTCTCTTAGAACTTTGATTTTGTAGAGCTGCAGACTAGATGGTCGAATACCTACAACCCAAGGTAAGGTTGATGACTCTTACTCTTTCATTTCCTTTATAATTTTAATTGCTTCTACGTTAATATAATTTCTTGATTGTGGTAGGCTTCTTTAATCTCAAGAACTTGGAATTCTTGGATTTAAGTTCCAATACTCTCAGTAACAACATCTTACAAACCATCAGAACGATGCCCTCTCTCAAAACTTTATGGTTGCAGAATTGTAGTCTAAATGGCCAATTACCTACAACCCAAGGTAAGGTTGATGACTCTTACCCTCTCCCTAGGTTATATCTTTTCCATTAGAAACTCAAAGTTTTAATTTTTTTTCTAAATTATAATGTGATCAGGCTTATATGACTTAAATAATCTTCAAGAGCTATATATGAATGACAATGATCTAAGTGGTTTCTTGCCTCCGTGTCTGGCAAATATGACTTCCCTTCAACGATTATATCTCTCTTCCAATCACTTGAAGATACCTATGTCATTGAGCCCGTTATACAACCTTTCAAGACTCAAGTCTTTTTATGGTTCAGGGAATGAAATATACGCAAAAGAAGATGATCATAATCTCACCCCCAAAGTTCCAGTTAGAGTCCCTCTCTTTGAGTAATATTAGACAAAATACGAGAGCATTTCCCAAGTTCCTTTACCATCAGTTCAGCCTGCAATCTTTGGATCTTACAAACATCCAAATAAAGGGAGAGTTTCCAAATTGGTTGATTGAGAACAACACATACCTACATTATCTTTCTTTAGAAAACTGTTCTCTTTCAGGTCCATTCTTGTTGCCAAAGAGTTCTCATGTGAATTTGTCATTCCTAAGTATATCAATGAATCACTTCCAAGGACAAATCCCTTCAGAAATTGGAGCTCATTTGTCAGGGTTAGAAGTTTTATTGATGTCTGATAATGGTTTCAATGGAAGCATTCCTTCCTCATTAGGTAACATGAGCTTGATGTACGAGTTAGACCTGTCCAACAATAGTTTGCAAGGGTAGATCCCTGGATGGATTGGGAATATGTCTTCTCTTGAATTCTTGGACCTATCAAGGAACAATTTATCTGGTCCTTTACCACCTAGATTCGGCACTTCTTCAAAATTAAGAGATGTTTTTTAATCTAGAAATAAGTTGCAAGGACCGATCGCAATGACATTTTATGACTCCTCTGAGATATTCGCATTAGATCTTTCCCATAATGATTTAACTGGTAGAATTCCAGAATGGATTGACAGGCTATCTAACTTGAGATTTCTACTCTTGAGTTATAACAATCTTGAAGGTGAAATCCCAATTCGATTATGCAGGTTGGACCAATTAACCGTGATTGATCTATCTCACAATTATATTTCTGGTAACATCCTCTCTTGGATGATATCTACTCATCCTTTTCCTTTACAATACAATTCCCATGATTCTATGTTCTCATCACAACAATCTTTCGAGTTTACAACAAAGAATGTATTCCTTCCTTATAAAGGAAGCATTATCCAATACTTAACATGAATTGATTTCTCATGCAACAATTTCATAGGAGAGATTCCTCCTGAAATTGGAAACCTCAACAAGATCAAGGCATTGAACCTTTCGCACAACAGTTTGACTGGACCAATTCCACCAACATTTTCAAATTTAAAGGAAATAGAGAGTTTGGATCTTTCCTACAACAAACTGGATGGAGAAATCCCACCTCGACTTATTGAACTATTTTCTCTAGAATTTTTCAGTGTGACACACAATAATCTGTCCGGCAAGACTCCTGCGAGAGTTGCACAATTTACCACGTTTGAGGAGAGCTGCTACAAAGACAATCTTTTTCTTTTTGGAGAACCGCTAACCAAAATATGTGGTGCGGCTATGCCATCATCACCAACTTCAATGAACAATGAAGATGATGGTGGCTTCATGGATATAGAGATTTTCTATGTGAGCTTTGGGGTTGCATACATCATGGTGCTGCTGGTGATAGGTGCAGTTCTACATATAAATCCATATTGGCGACGAGCTTGGTTTTATTTTATTGAGGTGAGCATCAATAACTGCTATTATTTTCTGGTGAAAAATCTTTCTATTTTATCCAAGTTTAGATTTTCATAGCCTTGATGGCACTAAGAATTGGTGTTCTGTTATGTATTCTATTTTTAAGATTTCAACAAGTTTTAAGGCACGCGCTCAGGTGATGTTGTATTAATTTTGATTTGTGTTTTGTTTTTCTTTTTAGCTTCTGTGTGATATAATAAGTAAATTTCTTCATTGGTTAATTCAGCAAGTATTTTCAGTTCGAATCGGTTTTGTTGGTTTTTATATAGTGAGGGCTTTTCAATTCCACGAGTTTTACTTCTCATCATCTTCATACCTTGTACATTACATTGTTATTTGATTTTTACGGATGATAAATTCAAATTTATAACACATCCAAAAATATTTAATGTCAAAGGGAATACATTACAACACAAATATCAATTCAAATTTATTTCACTGTTTGTATATAAGCTTGTGAGCACTTGGAGAATTCTCAGCAATTGGAGAGTTAAGAAGATCCACACCCTGACTTCTCACACGCATGAAGAAAACCTTTCAACTCAACAAAAAGTACTTTAGATGCCAGTAACTGTCCCACAAGGGTCTACGTAACAGCAGTTACATATGATATCTGGAAATAAAATATCCTGTGAGGCATCATTAAGCATGTTGTAAAATTTAGCCGATCCTCCCAGTTTGGTCAATCGGTGTACCAACTTGCTCTCCGCATAATGCTTAATTTTTAGATGTTCCCAGGCTCAAGGAAGTTGAAGACCACAACTGTACAAAACAAAATTATTCATTTAGCATGGAACCCAATCTCCCGAGAATGATCCAACAACAATACTAAATGGCTAAAACATGGCAATTTTATGTTAACAAACACAAGAAAAAGAACTGATTTGTTTGTAACAGAAAATGTGCAGCAAAATTTACCGATCTAATTACCCTGTGATAATGGCATTCTAGGTGATAACATCCTTGTTTGGCATTGAATCAAAGACCCTCCTGGCAGATATCAAATCCCCACACTTACCATACATGTCAATCAAAGCAGACCCCACATACGAATTACCTCCATCTTCTTCTCCAAAACAAGCCCCTCCACCCATCTCCCCAAATCCAAATCCCCACAAGCCCAAAGAACACTCACCAACGTCATCTCATCTGGCTCAAAACCCTCCTCCCTCGTTTCCATAAACAACCCAATTGCCTCTTTAGCAAAACCCATCGTAGAATACCCCGAAATCATCGAATTCCACGACACCAAGTCTCTCACACCCATTTCATCAAACATCTTCCGTGCAAAACCCGTTTCACCACACCTTGCGTACATTGTAATCAAAGAATGATTCACATACTCATCACCATCCAAACCAGCCTTAGACACCAGACAATGACCAATCTTTCCATGAACCAAACCCCAAACATTCCCTCACGCTATAAACAAAAAAGGGTATGTAAAATTATTTGCTTTTAGGCCTAAAGACTTCAGCTTGTAATCCAATTCAACACAAAAATCATACTTTTTCCATGTGGTAGTTAACCCACGAAGCATGATATTGAAGGCATAAATATTGGGTTTGGTGAGTTGATTAAAAACAAGGGATGCATAGGCCAAGTCTTTGAGGTCAATGATTTTGGAAAGAAGGAAATTGGGTTTTGGTATTGAACAAATAAGCATTTGTGTGTGGATTTATTTTAATAGGTTTTTGAATTTGCATTGTTTTATCAGAGACAAAGCTTTTCAGTCAGGGTTTGATGTTCTTTTTAGGTTTGGAAGTTGAGGTTTGAAAGAGGGAGATGGTATGGGGGTAGAAAAGAGGTAGGTCTTGTCTTGAGCATTATTTTTTGGAACTCGACTTTTGTTACGCTTCCAAAACATATAACTAAGGCAACGTTTGTTACTGTCTCGGGACACAACAGGCATAGCATAGATAGTTACCCATCATTTAAAAAAAAAATCGAGCTGGACTGACCCGAAAAATAAATTTTAAAAAATAAGAATCACATCGTTTTGATTTTAAAAAAAGGTTTTTTCTTGCAACACCAGTTTGATTTCTTGCATGTTCTCATGTAGTCACCAATCAACATTTGACAGATGATATGCCTGGGAGAAGAAACTCTACCAAGAAGTCAGGGTACATCTCAAATCTTCTGCTTAACTTTTTGAATGATGCATTCTGAGCGTCCCTAGTTTTCAAGGCCATGATTATAGCATAGAATTTCAATGTATATATTTTTGCTGCTGGAATGCGTTTTATCTATGCACAGCATATATGCTTAGAAATATCTGGGATTGGAAACTGCCTGAATCTATCAAACACGGAAGTTCAAATCTTCTGCATATCTTTTTTCATCTATTTTGTTATAGCATCGCTGAGTCATATCATATTTTGTTCCAATATTGTAATTGAACCATTTGCAATCAATAAACAAATGCTTCTCAGTTACCTTAGTTTCTTATAACTGTTTAAAAAAGTGAACCAACCAAAAAACGAACTCAATATCACCAGAAACGGTAAACAAAGAACCAGAAACAGGAAGAAGGAATTGGAAGTAAATCAATGAGAATGAATGAGTGCTCACGGGGTGATTTTTTTATAGTGAATTCAAATTCAACAACTACAAGGGCTATTTCCTGCAGCAAGGAGAGTTTCTGAATTTTCATTATTAGAATCCAACTACTTTGGCCACAATTTCTTCTATGAACCACCTATCACTGTGCTTAAGGAAATATTCACAATTAACAACCTACAACTGTTGGATGATTATTTTTCAAAATTTTTACATGGAATACAAGAACGAAAGGTAAAAAGGAAACTATCTTTCTCACAGTGATGTCAAGGAAAATACAAATTTGTCAAAAAATGAATGCTTCTTCAGTCATAACTGAAGCCTTCATCATCATCATCATCATCATCATCATCATCATCAACCTCCACCTCAGAAAAATCATTACTGCTCATGACAGATAGAAAGACTAAAACCGCAACTACTTGTGTTACCAGAAAGTATCTTGCCCTTCTTCTGATAGTTTTCTCCTCTTCTGTCCTTTCCATCTTGGGTTCCTTCTTAGGCTTTGAGCCTAGTGATAAAAACACATGAAAATAGTTAGAAATTCTATTTGAAAGAAAAGAGACATGGATGGTACTTTTTGACCCGTTATTTCCCAATGGTTTTTATTTTTCTTGAAGCATCTTAAACAACAAATTGTTAGTTTGATGATGACGAAAACATGATCTGTAGGCTGGTTTGGTTTAGTAAATCCACAACTCAAGACACTATCAGATGACCAATATAATATTCACAAGCATAAAAGATGAAAATATCTTGCCTGAATTAATTTGAAGGACGTCTTGTTGAATTTGATGAAGCGTCTGAAAGAAATTGCAGGGCAGAAGAAGACGATCCAGCCTATCGGATGAGATTACCATGCTCCAAGAGTGCACTTCGCAGCATCGATGATTCCTAATGGCATGGAACACATCTTTAAATTTGTTCCTTAATTGGTCAGATTTTGGTAAATTCTTAGTTTGTTCCTTCAGATTTCTCAATTTCATCTTTAAATTTTAGTTTGTAACAATCGCCTTCTATACTCTTCATTGTTAAAATCAATCAAATAATATATATATATATATTCCATCAGTCCAATTGTCAAATTTATGTTATCCCGTTGCTCTAGCTTAATTTTATTAAAAATTGAAAGAAGAACTCACTAGTGAAGTTTTACTTAGGAGGTCGTCGAGTATGGATTATTATGTTCATTTCAGTATAAAATTGACAATTAAAATATAATTATCATTAACAAAAAAATATTTGTGTTATGGTCCAGGACTGAAATTCTACGAGTGCCTAAGGAAGTCTGTTTGCATTTTACTGGGGAATTCACTTTTCACGAGTATAGTACGGTAGGTAGTGTTGTGTTTGTTATTCTGATGCATGTTATTTTTTAAAATTTATTATATGTTTTTTTTTTAAATCTATATATTTAACATAAACACACTAAAATTATTAAAAAAAAATACTACAAAAATCATAAAAAAAAAATCTCAAATAGAAATGGGGTGGATATGGAATGCAAAATGGAGTTAAGAAACCCAAAAGTTAACAAATGAAACAAAATGTTCAAAATCTCAATTTCTTACTTGCAGGCAGCATTCTATAAACAGCAAAAGAGAGGCAGTCTTTCACTCCATATATCTTAAAACACACGACAGTGCAACAATTTGGCTATATTGACAGGCACAAGTATTGTAATAAACTTAAGATAGGGATATTTACGGTTCTTCCACCAACAAATTGAAGTGTTCATTTATATGTAGTATCAATAGATGCCCTGTTCATTAATCAGAAAGATGCCATCTTTGGAACTATATTTGAAGCAAATTTTATGTACAATCATCAAGGTCGAATCCATGGAAAATCTCCATACCTTCTTGAGACTAAAATTGTTGGCAAGAGTTATGGGTCATTTCCCGTTCTATGGGTCTGTTACACATCATACGTTGCCAAGTTTTGGAGAATTTTCAAATCCAATTTTATTTCATTCTTGTTATAATTTATTTTATGATATAAATGAATCTCATAAGTGGAAGAACAACCTGTTCTATGGGTTATGCTTTTCTAGAAACTACTAGTGATGTTGATGTGATTTCTTTATTTTATCTGGAAATTAACCACTTGCTCAGATTTTGGTAAATTCTTAGTTTGCTCCTTCAAATTTCTCAATTTCGTCTTGAAATTATAGTTTGTAACAATCGCCTTCTATAATCTTCATTGTTAAAAAAAATAAACGATAATAACCTGAGTTGTTTATGGAATTTTTTTTTCTGGAGAAAACTCCCTTAAAGCCCTTGAGCACCACCTTCTCTAAAATGTCTGTCTTTGCCATAACTCAGGGACTCTATATCTTGTTAAGGTGAATTAACAAGTTTAAACTCAACTCTGTATCTTCTCTAGTTTTGTCTCTTATTAGGGGTGAAAAAAAAATCAAAAAAATTAATTCAACAAAGAAAATTAGAAAAAAATAACTAAAAAAACTGAACCGTGAAAAAAACTAATTAAATAGATTAAAATTTTTAAAAAACTGATCGGTTCGGTTTCGGTTTTAGAAGCCTGAAATAAAATAAACCAAACCGAACCGAACCTAAACAAAAAAAAAACCAAACCAGAAAAAACTGAGTCAAACTGAAAAAACCGAATCGAACTGGAACCGGTCGGTTTGAACCGTTTTTTATTCTAAAATAACCGAACCGAACCCGATCGGTTTTAACCGATTTCGGTTTAAAAAAAATAATTTGATTATTTTTTTAATAAAAACTAAACAAAAAAATAATAATCACCCCTACTGTAACTGTGCCCCCTAAATAATTCCTCTTTTTCTATGGCCTTGATGTTCTCACAACCATTAAGATGGTTCTATACCAAATAAATAGAGACAAATTTGGGAAATGCTTTGGTTTGATTTGTTTTCTGTTATTCTCCGAAAATATCTTCATTCCTTGATAGAATTTTCGTGGAAATGATGAGCTACCGGTCTACACTCCATTTTGACTTTGCTGGCCTACCAAATAAATAAAGAATTCTTCTTGATAGAATTTTCTTGGAAATGATGAGAATATTTTAGAATTTTCTGGGTTGACGCCAGCAGGCAACGACTATCTTCCATTCCCTTGGCATCGTGTTCCACGCCTTTGCAAAATATTAAAGGCTCCAATGCCTCTCTAGCAATAACATTAATTTTTTTATTTTCCCCCGAATACATGTGCCATTCCACAATCAATTTTATTTACTTATTTATTATGACTTAGTGTTATGTTAATCAGGCAGCATGATATAAAATACAAAAATAGTGGGAACATAAAAAACATGTTTTTATGTTTGAATATATACTATATACCAAAGGAATAATATCGTAAGAATAAATTTAGTTGTATAAATTTAGCTGTACTAAAGTTTAAATAGGTGACTTTAGAATCACCAAGCAGTGAATCACACGTACGGGAAGATTGAAAGAATAATTAAAGTGATTTTACTAACATTATTGTAAAAAGAATTGAATTGCATAAAAGTAATTAACAAAAAAGTTGACCCTAAGTCAAAGTCTTTTGTGGAAAAACATGAATAAAAAGTTAACGCTGGCCCCAAGTACGGGATGCTCATTAATTTCCATGACAATGATGGATATACTTGCTACTTTTTTAATGGAAATAACGTGTGGAAAATCATGCCTTAATTTTGATAAAATAAAGCATGATTTTAGTATATAAACTTTTATTTTCTCATATCATTTATAAAATCAAATAGTATCATTGATAAAATAAATCACCAATAATAACATTTCTAAAATACTTCTTATCATAATAATAAGTTTTTTTTTCTCTAAAATACTAATAAGTATATTTTTTTCAACACAAGCTTATCAACAAATAAAGTGG
The DNA here is from genome assembly GCA_015852605.2 of Populus deltoides. Classification (NCBI taxonomy): domain Eukaryota; kingdom Viridiplantae; phylum Streptophyta; class Magnoliopsida; order Malpighiales; family Salicaceae; genus Populus; species Populus deltoides. Next base: position 1,143,694 of record CM027587.2, on the reverse strand, counting down.
ATAGAAATTTGCAATATGAGATGGGTCTGTGAGACCATCACCGTTAAGCATTTTTTCCATGATATGGGTTGTGTAAGAGCATTGCTATCAAGAGTTTTTTTTTCTACGAGAAGAGATGAGTTATCTATATACATGAATTGGTGACCGAATGAACAATAATAGCTTAAAAATTTGTATATTAAAATTATCATTTTCCATATGTACATGAATTGGTGATCGAATGAGCAATTATAGCTTAAAAATGAGTTATTTTAATTTTGATCCTTCAAATGTTTATGGTTGATATGTCATTACATCAATTACTTTCACTTTTTATTAATTTTAGTATATAAACTTTTATTTTCTCATATCATTATACCCATTTTTTGTATCATATCAATCATTTATTTTTATAAGAAGTCCATCTATTTTCTTTGTTTTTCCTGATAACTTCGAGTTTGGGTTTTCTTAGGGGAAAAGTTCCGTCCTAAATAATAATTATTTTGATAAATAAATACTATTTTATAATTAAAATAAATTTGTTTATTTGATCGGAAGAAAATCCTTCAAGTTACTATCATGTGAAATCAATTTATTTGCTTAAGTGTTAGAGAATAATATAAATCATATTCTGAGACCTAACCTAACAGCTTAAACTATTGGGTTGAGATGGTTCTTTGATATGGTATCAGAGCCTTGATGACTAAGCGATCACGAGTTCAAATCTCACCATCCCCATTTATTTGATAAAAATTAAGCACAGGTAAAGTGAGTCTGTGCAAGTTTCAAGCCCAAAGGGTTTTCACTTAAGGGGGTGTGTTAGAGAATAATATAAATCATATCATGGGACCTAATCTAACAGTTTAAGCTATTGGATTGAGATGGTTCTTTAACATTAAAAAGAAAATACTGTAACTATATAAGTTATTTATTTATTTATTGAAAGGTTATATACTACTAGTGATGTTGATGTGATTCCATCTATTTTTATGTTCTTTCTTGGTGTTGTAACCCAATTTTGGATCTACCAAGATTTTCTCAAATGTTATTTTATTTCTATTATTATTTATAAAAATCCAAAAAAATTAAGAAAAAGGAAAATTCAAAAATATATTTTTCTCGAGTCAACCGCATCTTTCCATAAGAACCGATTCCACCGGGTCAATACAGGTCAAACCATGTCGGCCAAGTAAAAAATGAGTTTTCGGGTCAAAACCGTCATTTTCGGTCAAAACTGAGTCCACCGAGTCAATACGGGTCAAAACATGTCGACCAGGGTAAAAAATGAGTTTCAAGCCGTTTCGGGTCAAAACCGAGTCCATCGAGTCAATACGGGTCAAACCATGTCGACCAGGGTAAAAAATGAGTTTCAGGCCGTTTTCGCGTCAAAACCGTCATTTCTGGTCAAAACCGAGTTCACCAGGTCAATACGGGTCAAACCATGTCGACCAGGGTAAAAAATGAGTTTCAGGTCATTTTGGGTCAAAACTGTTATTTTCGGTCATTAAAATTGATTTTTAGCGGTTGATTCAGGCTTTTTCTAATACTGATTTGAATTTTTAACTTTACCTATATAAATATTTATTATTATACATAATAAAAACAAAAGTAATACAATTTTTCAGCGGGCAGTTGCGCCGAAAGCAGGTGATCCATTTTTTCTTTAAAGCAGATCGATGGATGATTTTGATGTCCCCTCTCATTGGCTATAAATAGCCAGTGACAGTACGCCAGAGGAAGAAGAAAAAAAGAGAAAGAAAAAAAGGAAAAAAAGAGAAGAGAGATTACATGCATACTATTCAGGTTTTTTTTTACTATTTCTTCACGAGAGTAGGATATTGATTTTTATTAAAAACAATATGAAAATACCAAATATATCCTAACCGTTAGATCTAATAGTGTTTAGATCTGAACCATTGATTTAATAAATACAATAGGGCTTATCACACCAGATTAAAACCCAGACACATCTCAGCCCTTGAAATAATCTAAGCTTTGATCCCGTTGTGCCATGTCACCGGGTGTACCGAGATTTCGGTGCTCCGCGTCGCACCCGATCCCACCTCTGTTCATCCGGACCGTCCGATCAACCTGCAGATCAGGCCAATCACAGCCGCACGATCTTTCCATCAGAGATCCAACGGATCACAGGCCTCAGCTGCACCGGTGTACCGTGCTTGCGTTCTCACAGTAGCAATAGCCAGAGCATCTCTCTCCTCTCGCCGGCGACGCTCTCTCTCTCATCCGATCTCCACTTTCCGGCCGTCTCCAGCCTCCGAACCACCACAGAAAGGTTTCTCCCCTGCTGTAAAGGAAAACCCCGGTGGTTTTCATCGTTTTCTCCGCCTCATCTGGCCGGAAGAAGACCGCGATCGTCGGCTGCCACCGAAGCTTCAAGTCGTCGATTCTCGCTCATCAGCCATCAACGACCGTCAAGACCACCACCATAAGAATCCTCGACATCAGATCTACCAGGATCGACCATCGGTTGGCCAGAAATATCGCCGGAAAATCTCACCGCCGCCAACAGTAGCCGCGCGTGTGCCACACGCGCCGCCAGTGGCATTTTCAGAATTTTTCAAGAAACCCGAGGGTATTTCAGTCTTTTACCTATACAGTGGCACTCATGTAATTTTTTGGGGTTTCTACTGGTATTTTTGATATTTTTTTTTATATATAAATGCTTGTAAATTTTCTTGCATGTTGTAAAAAATACAAAAACCAAAGTCGACACGTCTCTTTTTTTTAAAAGGATCGATGTTAAAAATGTAAATACCAAATATGGCTTATGTCCATTATTTTTTTGGTAACCCAGACGTAATTCTCCTTTTTAGGGTTGAAACGTCATATTTTAGACGAGTCTCCTAATTTTTAGGGACTGATGTCATTTTTAACGCGTCTCCTACTTTTAGGGACCGACGGTATCCATTTTTAAAAAACAAGTTACCAATAAACCCAAAATATAATGGATTATATCCATTATTTCTTTTGGTAACCCAGACGTAACTCTCCTTTTTTAGGGACAAACGTCAATATTTTAGACGAGTCTCCTAATTTTTAGGGACTGATGTCATTTTTAACGTGTCTCCTATTTTTAGGGACCGACGTTAATCATTTAAAAAAGAATTACAAATAAGCCCAAAATATAATCACATTTTGAATCAAACAAAAAACACACAAGTAAGGGTAACCTTTCTATTGAAAGGATGTTTTAAGGGTGGTGTCTACCTTCCCTTAATCATAACTAACCCCGTGCACCGAATCTCGGGACCAGTGTCTAATTTGGGATTTCTAGTTCCCTCAAATTACTAGATGGCGACTCCAATAAAATCTTTGTTTCCCCCAATCGAGAAAAAACCCTTTTTGTTAAATAAACACAAAAAAGCGGGAGCCGTCGCCCGACGTCGTGTATCGACAGAATGGCGACTCCACTGGGGACTTTAGGGTTGAGCCAACTGCTTGTGTTTGCTTTTCATTTGCTCTTTCTTATTGCTATTTATTTTTGGGCATTTATTTTATTTGCATTATTTATTTTATGCAATATCGACTGTGATTCTTTTCAATTTTTCATATCGTCACATGCATACATGTTATTTATTTGTGTATTCACACACTTCACGGTGAACCCATAAAAGCTCTGGACCCGAGCTCGTCTTGTTTAAGGTTAGAAAAGAGAGATTCAAGTGGCAAGTGTGACTTATGTCCACTGATGCTCATTTGGACTTTCGCTTGGATTGTAACTCACCCTATGCAACTAGTATTGTGGAGTTTTTCTCCCCTACTCATGTTGTATAAGGTTAAGAGGTCGATTGCTTCACGAGTAATTCGGGCAATCTAAGAACCAAAAAATATCTTTAAGGATAGACTAAACTGAGCCAAACCTTATGAGCTAGATCCTATCAAGTAGGATATACCCATTAGGACACGAACAAATGTCAATGCATGAACATACATGTTCATATACATTTCATATGCTCATTAAGTCTCCACCGATCCTTATAGGAAGTGTGAGATGGAAAAACCCATTACTATTGAGAATTTTTTGACGAGATCAGAATTGAGCCAACATGATGAAGGGGATTGTTTGCCATCAGAATTTGAGTCTCATCAGAAATGTTTATTTTGATTTTGATTTATGGCATCAAATTTCTCCCCTAAATCAGTTCAAGTTCCTGTAGGTTTGGAGTCCTCAGTGAAAACTTTCTTAAGAGAATCTGATCTGGTCTGTTCCTCGTCATAAGCTAAAGGAAAACTTGAAACAAATAACAAGCATGCATAAAACATATGACATTTTGCATCTATTTTTGCATTTACTTGAAGGGTTGAAACATAAGTTCCCCCACCTGCTGAGGTCTACTCGACTCATAAATCTGTTTGAATAAGTGTTGAGCTTCAAGAATGGAAAGGGAACGTTTGTACAGGCTCTTACTGGGAACACTACTTGTCCACGTTCCATTGAAGTTGCACCTCTCCTTTTTCGTCATGAACAATGACAGCAATGCCTTCAGTCACAATTAATGACGACAACCCTTGTTCTCGTTCAACTGCACTGATAGTCGTTCAAAGCCTTCGCATATTCCAAGAGCACATAATAGCTGCTAGCTTTCTGTTCCTGGTGCATTGGCCTTTTTTCCAGACATCTCTATTGTGAACACCATTCCGGTCCAGCAGTATCGGATGCTGCTCTGAGAAAAACAAGAGCAGACATTGAAACTTTAACAAAGCAGAATTCCCACTATAGGTGTTTGTTTGTTGCACTGCCAGTGAGGAATCAAAGAGGAGACAAAAGGGTTTCAGATTCATCATTTTCTCTCCCAGTTGAGACAATGCGTGATTCCACATATCAGCAATGGTGGTGCTGCATGTTTCTGTGCGCCACCAAGATTACCTGGTTATTGGAAAGTTTCTACCAATCCACAAATAACCACAACAACATTGGAAAGATTGATATGATGTTGTGAGGATTGTCGAAAGATTTGAACAAGCTATGAAGAGGGGAATGATTGAAGATTCTACCAAGAATTCTAGAACAATAATGAGAGATGAATCAAAGGATGCCTCTAACAATGGGAAGCCTTAATTATGTGGTCCAACCAGGTCTCACTGTAACATCAATTGCTCAAATGTCTTTGCCACGATTGACACGATTGACATACCTCAACCACTCGAGTTTGTCTACCAGCATCTGTTAGACTCTGGACTTATTGCCCTGACTCCGCCAATTTACCTCATTTTGAGTGCGCCTTTGAGCCCTCAACTCCTTTTGAGTGCGCCTTTGAGCCCTCACCTCCATTATGGGTGCGCCTTTGAGCCCTCATCCCTTTGGTGGTGCGTTTTCTAACCCTACCTCCTTTTGAGTGCGCCTTTGAGCCCTCAACTCCTTTTGAGTGCGCCTTTGAGCCCTCACCTCCATTTTGAGTGCGCCTTTGAGCCCTCATCCCTTAGGTAGTGCGTTTTCTAACCCTACCTCCTTTTGAGTGCGCCTTTGAGCCCTCAACTCCTTTTGAGTGCGCCTTTGAGCCCTCACCTCCATTTTGGGTGCGCTTTTGAGCCCTCATCCCTTTGGTAGTGTGTTTTCTAACCCTACCTCCTTTTGAGTGCGCCTTTAAGCCCTCACCTCCATTTTGGGTGCGCCTTTGAGCCCTCATCCCTTTGGTGGTGCATTTTCTAACCCCACCTCCTTTTGAGTGCGCCTTTGAGCCCTCAACTCCTTTTGAGTGCGCCTTTAAGCCCTCACCTCCATTTTGAGTGTGCCTTTGAGCCCTCATCCTTTTGGTAGTGCGTTTTCTAACCCTACCTCCTTTTGAGTGCGCCTTTGAGCCCTCATCCCTTTGGTAGTGCGTTTTCTAACCCTACCTCCTTTTGAGTGCGCCTTTGAGCCCTCATCCCTTTGGTAGTGCGTTTTCTAACTCTACCTCCTTTTGAGTGCGCCTTTGAGCCCTCACCTCCATATTGAGTGCGCCTTTGAGCCATCATCCCTTAGGTAGTGCGTTTTCTAACCCTACCTCCTTTTGAGTGTGCCTTTGAGCCCTCAACTCCTTTTAAGTGCGCTTTTGAGCCCTCACCTCCATTTTGGGTGCGCTTTTGAGCCCTCATCCCTTTGGTAGTGTGTTTTCTAACCCTACCTCCTTTTGAGTGCGCCTTTAAGCCCTCACCTCCATTTTGAGTGTGCCTTTGAGCCCTCATCCTTTTGGTAGTGTCTTTTCTAACCCTACCTCCTTTTGAGTGCGCCTTTGAGCCCTCAACTCCTTTTGAGTACGCCTTTGAGCCCTCATCCCTTAGGTAGTGCATTTTCTAACCCTACCTCCATTTTGAGTGCGCCTTTGAGCCCTCAACTCCCTTTGAGTGCGCCTTTGAGCCCTCATCCCTTAGTAAAAGATACATGAATATCATTGGGGGATTTTGTGCCATTCAGTTGAACGGTTGCAAGAATTTCAAGAATCAAGTTGAGTTAGTGCAAAATGACGTCATCGGCCATATTGTCACCTCAACATCCTCAGATTGACAAGTGATCGAAATGCTTGGCAAAACATAGATATCGCCAGAAAAGCTGATCCAAGAAGAGTGTTAAACTGTCGATCCTTTTTGTTATGAGTTTTGTCATTCTGCATTTTATTTTGGGATCACATCTCATCTTTTAACGAAACATGTCTTTTCTTTGTCCCTTTGTTGTTCTGAACGCATGAGATGTTTCTTTCAAAGGTTATTTACAAAATATTTTGATCAAGCTCCAACATGCGTTTAAGATTAGTCAATCCTGAAGATTAAAATTATTTTGCTTGAATGACTCGATGCTTGTTGAAATGACATGAGGTGACCAAGAAACTTTTGAGCTCACACATGAAATTGAACCATACACCATGTAGCTAAGTTTTAGCAGTATGCATAATGATACGTAGTGGATTCAGTAGTTATGGACTCATGAATTATGATTCGTACAAGTCTAAATCATTACATTGGATGAGGTCAAAATTTATCGGTTCTAACCGACCTTGCTTGAAATGAGAAAAGACCATTTTTGTTTCATCCTTTCACAATTCTTGAAATATATATCCCTTGCAGTCCCATTTTGAGCTGATAGAATAATTCTTTCATAAAAAACCCTGACTAGGATCACACCCCACACTGGGGGCAATGAGAATCTTTTCCTAGAAAAGACGAAGACAATGTTAGAGTCGATGGATAAAGGGAAGGCTTAGAACAAAAGTCCAATGATTGAGAAAGGGCTAGAAGAAGAAAGCCAAAGATTGATAAAGACACAACAAATGCCAAAAGTTAACCCGAAAAATCAAGTGTGATGTCTTTTGGTGTGTCTATGATAAAGCCTTTACGATCTTCAAAAGATTAGATTGGCTATTCATCAAAGAAAAGTTGGATTTGCGTTATGACCTATGTTAAACAAATTTTGATTTTTGAGATTAACAAGGTTATATGTCACTGTCTCTACAAAGACAACGTGAGGAAAAGAGATCGATGAGTAATTGATGGTGATCCTAGGTTCTTGAAACCCTCAAACACCTTTTGAGCTTGTGAAATTCCTTCCTTTCATAGCCATGAACCATAGCCTACATTACGTGCTTTAGAAAGTCCTTTTTAATCAAGTAAGCAATCTGAACCGATAAATGGCGATCTCAAAACTTGAAGAGTTGTTTCATACAGGTCGTGACTTCATGAATCAAGCTACTGATTATTATGCATGCTGATAAAATTGTTGCTAAGAAAAAGAAACAATCTTTCTTGATAAAGCCTCAAGTTTTGACTCGGGTACCTTGTTTTTCTTGAAATTCATAAAAGGTCACCTCATCACAGACAATCAAAAGATATACCGTTTAAAATGGATACAAAGAACCATGGAAAAGCCATTTTAATCTTACAACGAGTCAATTTCTTTTCTCTCAAAATACAAGACAATCAAAGGACTACATTGAATAGCGTGTGTTGGATCTTTGACCAATAAAGCTTGATTTCCAAAAATACTTTCAAAAATTGACATCTCTCTGATTTCATTTCAACAATCATACTTGAATAGACATGACCTTTGAAATGTGAGATTTGATTCCAAAATAAGAAAGATTTTCAAACAAGAAAAACATCGACCAAGTTTGCAAATTCCTGACAGAAATGACATCAATTCTCCTCGACACTCCTGGGGGCAATACAATGGACCTCCGAGAAGGAAAACAAACAGTGTTTAAATCAGCTGGGGGATAGAGATGATCAAATGATGAATCAATGAACTGAGGACAATATGGTTCAAAGAAAGATAATCAGTGAATGAGCACATGCATATCAATTAAGGGCAATGATGTTCAAGAACAGTTTATGATCCAGTAAACCCCGACAACAATTGAGAGCAAAGATGTACCTGAAGGACATCTTCATATCTTCATCTTGGTTTATCATCTCCAATATGGCTATGACTATTGAAAGATGTTATCACATGATCGCTTTTGCATGAATGTTGGAAGAATGCACCGCACCCACCTAGACTGACCGTGAGACCATCTGATTTGAAGTCAATGTGCACTGCACCACATGAGTATGGGTGATAAAAGCGACATCATTGATGAGGTCAGAATGACATGACAGTTCCATGAAAGTGGATGACCGCATATACTTGAAGGGTATGTTTCAACTGAAGTCGAGTTCATAACTGATTGACAATCTTGATGGGTGTTGGCACGATGCGCACAATCAATCAAAGAACAATTCTTGAAAGAATCCAGGAGATGAATGATTTGTTAAACTTCTTAATGATAAATCAAGCAACACTACACTTGGGGGCATTGTCAAGCTTGATAAACAGTGAGAGCAGTAATCATCGCGGACAGCCCAAGATGGGCACTGCATTTACAACTTAGCGGATGGCTAGCACATGAATGAGCCAATGCATCGAAAGAACAAAGAAGGCTTTGGAATGCAAACAAAGCCACCCCATGACGATGAAGCATCAAAGAGGGGGGAACCTATATTTCAAAAACAGGTAAGATGCATTGCATATCATCTAACTTCACGAGCATTACATATTTGTTTTGCAGATATTTCAAGAAACAAAATTCCCACTGGGATCCAACGAGACTCACATGAATTGAAGTTCTTGTAAATCACATCAAATATGGCTATTCCACAAAAGCCAAATTCATAAATGAAGACAAGAAAGATGGATTTTTATTCATGGAAAAAGGGGTTTACAAGTACAGATGTTAAACAGTGCGAGGAGATCAGGGATATTTTCATCTTGATGGTTAATCATGCCTCGAAATTCCTCAAATTGTTTATGCATACGCTCCATCTCTTCCTCGAACTCGAGGTGTCGTGTGTTAACATAGTCCCTCCAAAAGTCAACACGTGTATTTAACTCTTGGTTTCTCCTCTCCAAGTTGTTTCTGTGACGTCTCTCATCACGAAGTCTATTCCTTAAATTCTCAATCTAATGATGGAGATCAAGAACCTGAGTATTCAACTCAAGTCTTCTGGCATGAAGACGCTCTGCAACGTTCACCAAAGACGAGGTAGCTCGACATCGAGAGCAAGTGACTGATTCACTGCTTCAATATCGGTCCTGGCTGCCAACATTATTTCATCACGAGGAAGGATCATGTCTCTAGCCATAGCTACAGCAATATCTTCATTGTCCATTACAGTATCCTCTATTGTAACTGGACGACCATTCACTTCAAAGGTAGTACGCCAAACTGCAGCTCTCTTCGCAGAAAGGGGTTTGGGTTAGCATTGGAAGAAGAGGAAGACATGGTTAAAGCTTCAAAAGTTGAGAACTTTGAGAGTATTGAAAATGCAAGAAGTTGATGATGTCTTTTGCCAAATACTGCGTGATTTATAAGGAATTTACTCCTACCATCGTTTTGAACGGCAGCTCAAATCTCAACTGTACATACAGTACTTCCTTGAGAAGCTTTCCTCATTTTTGGGATTTACAAATCAAATCTCAACCGTACATACAAGACTTTCTTGAGAAGCTTTCCTCATTTTTGGGATCCACAAATCGAATCCCAACCATACATACATGACTTCCTTGAGAAGCTTTCCTCATTTTTGGGATCCACAAATCAAATCCCAACCGTACATACAGTACTTCCTTGAGAAGCTTTCCTCATTTTTTGGGATACAAATCAAATCCCAGCCGTACATACAAGACTTTCTTGAGAAGATTTCATCATCTCTGAGATCGATTTACAAATCAGATCTTAACCATACAGGTATGACTTCCTTCAGAATTTTTCATCAACCCTGAAGCTCATTGTTGAAATCACTTTCATGTATTTCACAAAAATGTTGAAATCACTTTCATGTATTTCACAGACGGGTCGGTTCACAAAACCATTGTTGAAATCACTTTTATGTATTTCACAAAAACATTGTTGAAATCACTTTCATGTATTTCACAAAACCATTGTTGAAATCACTTTCATGTATTTCACAATGCTAATCTGAAATCACTTTCATGTATTTCACAAAACCATTGCTGAAATCACTTTCATGTATTTCACAAAAACATTGTTGAAATCACTTTCATGTATTTCACAAAAAAAAAAAACCAATGTTGAAATCACTTTCATGTATTTCACAAAACCATTGTTGAAATCACTTTCATGTATTTCACAATGCTAATCTGAAATCACTTTCATGTGAAATCACTTTCATGTATTTCACAAGACTAAGGTTGAAATCACTTTCATGTATTTCACAAAACCAATGTTGAAATCACTTTCATGTATTTCACAAGACTAAGATTGAAATCACTTTCATGTATTTCACAAAAAAAAAACCAATGTTGAAATCACTTTCATGTATTTCACAAGATCAATATTGAAAACACTTTCATGTTTTTCATTTGGGCAGGTCGCCCATAAGAATTAGACCAACTGAAAAATCTGTGTATTTTTCAACACTTCCATCATTTTTCTTTACAAAACTTACTATGCAAAGTCAAAAGAAAATGGAATTTCCAATGCCTTTGCACCGTAAGCATTGTAAAGAGGGGGCAACTGTTGTAACCCAATTTTGAATCTACCAAGATTTTCTCAAATGTTATTTTATTTCTATTATTATTTATAAAAATCCAAAAAAATTAAGAAAAAGGAAAATTCAAAAATATATTTTTCTCGAGTCAACCGCATCTTTCCATAAGAACCGATTCCACCGGGTCAATACAGGTCAAACCATGTCGGCCAAGTAAAAAATGAGTTTTCGGGTCAAAACCGCCATTTTCGGTCAAAACCGAGTCCACCGAGTCAATACGGGTCAAAACATGTCGACCAGGGTAAAAAATGAGTTTCAGGCCGTTTTCGGGTCAAAACCGAGTCCACCGAGTCAATACAGGTCAAACCATGTCGACCAGGGTAAAAAATGAGTTTCAGGCCGTTTTCGGGTCAAAACCGTCATTTTCGGTCAAAACCGAGTCCACCGGGTCAATACGGGTCAAACCATGTCGACCAGGGTAAAAAATGAGTTTCAGGTCATTTTGGGTCAAAACTGTTATTTTCGGTCATTAAAATTGATTTTTAGCGGTTGATTCAGCTTTTTCTAATAATCGATTTGAATTTTTAACTTTACCTATATAAATATTTATTATTATACATAATAAAAACAAAAGTAATACAATTTTTCAGCGGCGATTCTTGTAAAGGGAGTGATCCATTTTTTCTTTAAAGCGGATCGATGGATGATTTTGATGTCCCCTCTCATTGGCTATAAATAGCCGGACAAGACGCCTTGAGGAAGGAAGAAAAAAAAGAGAAAGAAAAAAGGAAAAAAGAGAAGAGAGATTACATGCATACTATTCGGTTTTTTTTTACTATTTCTTCACGAGAGTAGGATATTGATTTTTATTAAAAACAATATGAAAATACCAAATATATCCTAACCGTTAGATCTAATAGTGTTTAGATCCGAACCATTGATTTAATAAATACAATAGGGCTTATCACACCAGATTAAAACCCGGACACATCTCGACCCTTGAAATAATCTAAGCTTTGATCCCGTTGTGCCATGTCACCGGGTGTACCGAGATTTCGGTGCTCGCGTCGCACCCGATCCCACCTCTGTTCATCCGGACCGTCCGATCAACTCGCAGATCGGGCCAATCACGGCCGCCGACGATCTTTCCATCAGAGATCCAACGGATCACGGGCCTCGGCTGCACCGGTGTACCGCGGCTTGCGTTCTCCACGATAGCAATAGCGAGCATCTCTCTCCTCTCGCCGGCGACGCTCTCTCTCTCATCCGATCTCCACTTTCCGGTCGTCTCCGACCTCCGAACCACCACAGAAAGGTTTCTCCCCTGCCGTAAAGGAAAACCCCGGTGGTTGTCATCGTTTTCTCCGCCTCATCCGCGGAAAAAAGACCGCGATCGTCGTTCGCCACCGAAGCTTCAAGTCGTCGATTCTCGCTCATCGACCATCAACGACCGGTCAAGACCACCACCATAAGAATCCTCGACATCGGATCTACCAGGATCGACCATCGGTTGGCGGAAATATCGCCGGGAAAATCTCACCGCCGCCAACGATGGCTCGCGTGTGCCACGCGCCGCCCGGTGGCATTTTCGGAATTTTTCAAGAAACCCGAGGGTATTTCGGTCTTTTACCTATCCGGTGGCACTCATGTAATTTTTTGGGGTTTCTACTGGTATTTTTGATATTTTTTTTTATATATAAATGCTTGTAAATTTTCTTGCATGTTGTAAAAAATACAAAAACCAAAGTCGACACGTCTCTTTTTTTTAAAAGGACCGATGTTAAAAATGTAAATACCAAATATGGCTTATGTCCATTATTTTTTTGGTAACCCAGACGTAATTCTCCTTTTTAGGGTTGAAACGTCATATTTTAGACGAGTCTCCTAATTTTTAGGGACTGATGTCATTTTTAACGCGTCTCCTATTTTTAGGGACCGACGTTATCCATTTTTAAAAAACAAGTTACCAATAAACCCAAAATATAATGGATTATATCCATTATTTCTTTTGGTAACCCAGACGTAACTCTCCTTTTTAGGGACAAACGTCAATATTTTAGACGAGTCTCCTAATTTTTAGGGACTGATGTCATTTTTAACGTGTCTCCTATTTTTAGGGACCAACGTTAATCATTTAAAAAAGAATTACAAATAAGCCCAAAATATAATCACATTTTGAATCAAACAAAAAACACACAAGTAAGGGTAACCTTTCTATTGAAAGGATGTTTTAAGGGTGGTGTCTACCTTCCCTTAATCATAACTAACCCCGTACCCGAATCTCTGGGACCAGTGTCTAATTTGGGATTTCTAGTTCCCTCAAATTACTAGATGGCGACTCCAATAAAATCTTTGTTTCCCCCAATCGAGAAAAAACCCTTTTTGTTAAATAAACACAAAAAAGCGGGAGCCGTCGCCCGACGTCGTGTATCGACACTTGGTTTCTGGAACGGCTTGGTTAGATTTTGTTAAATTTTTAGTTTGCTCCTTGAGATTTCTCAATTTCATCTTCAAAATTTAATTTGTAATAATAGCCTTCTATAATTTTCATGCTTTATCCATTTATATAAATAATAGTACCACAAAATTACATGAATAAATATCAGTGTTGCTTTTAAGATCCAGGGATAAAAGTGCTTCTTTTGTAAAATTATAACATGGCATCCATGTTTAATATTTTTTTTATTTTTTTTATTTTTTTAATTTAATTTTTTTAATAAAAAATCAAAATTAATTGTTCTTTAATTAGAACTAAATCATCAAAAATTAAATTTGAAAATCAAATTAAAAAAATATAAAATTTTATATAACCCATCCTCAATATTATTCGAGAAAACAGATAGGCCTTGCGGAGTAAAGAAATCCACGCAAGCAATACTTAATAATATCAAAACGAAAACGAAAGGGATTGTGATGAAGAGTAAACTACCATCCTATGCCATCCTGCTTTTTTTTCTCTATTTTTTCCAAGAGTTAGACCATTGCCATCATCCATTTTTTCATGAATGGGCCCGTTGGATGGTGCCATCATGCATTTTTTTTCCCCAAGAGGTGGGTCCGAGAGAACATTTCCTTCATTCTTTTTTTTTCCTAAAAAGATATTCAGATTAAAAGCATTATAAAAAGAAAGTACTATAATTTCCATGCTTCATCCGTTTATACAAGTAAAGAGTCACACAAAATATATATGAATAAATCTCAGAGTTGTTTTTAAAGTTTATATAAAATATTTCATTCTCATCCAAAAAAATATAAAAAAGTATGAAAGAAAAGCCTATCATGTTTGAAAGAATTAATTCTTTTAGAAATCCTAAAATTCTATTTTGATGGTCTAAATAAATGTAAACGAATCTTTTTTTTTTCTACCACCAGAATCTGATGACTTATCTCTCTTCTCTTTCAACTAGAAATTAAAAAATAACAAAAATAAATTTTTGTATCAAAATCAAATTAGAAAAATATCGAGGTACTGAAATTATATGATTTACATGATTTTTAAAGTTTAAGAATCAAAATCCATCCTTCGCAAAACTTATAGCATAACACTTATATTTGGTGTCTTTTTTATGTCAGTCCATCTTCTTTTAATCCTATCTTTTGATAAGAAATCAAAATCAACTAGAGTTTAATTAGAACTAAATTGTCAAAATTAAATTGAGGAATGAATTAAAAAAAAATTTAAACAATTCATTTACAATAATATACAAAAGGATGAACAATAAAGTCTTGACAAGAATTTTTTTTTTTAATGGGAGCAGTGCTTAGGAGTGTTTGAGAGTGTGATAATAATTGGTTTTTAAAGTGTTTTTTTTTTGGAAATGCATTTAAATAATTTTTTTATTTTTTAAAAATTATTTTTTACATCTACATATTAAAATAATCTAAAAACATAAAAAAATATTAATTTAAAATAAAAAAATAAAATAAAATTTACTTTTAAAAAAAATACTTTTGGAATGTAAAAAATAATCAGGGTAATATCAAAACGAAAACAAATGTGATGAAGAGGACACTGCCGTTCTATGCCATCCTGCTTCTTCTTTTTTCACAAGATGGGCCCGTTGGATGGTGCCATCATGCATTTTTCCATAAGTTGGGTCGCAGAGAACATTTCCATCATGCATTTTTTCCTAAAAGATATTCAGATTAAAAGTATTATAAAAAGAAATAAAGAGATTATATATATTAAAGATAAATGTTAAATGAATCAATTCAGATATTATGAATTATGTACTAAAATAAAATAAAAGAAGTTGCTTTATAAATTTTTTTTAAATATTTTTAACATTAATATATTATAAGAATAAAAAAGCATAAAAATAATTTTAAATAAAAAAATTAATATATCAAAACCTGATTATCTCGTCAAAACTTAGAATATGAATTTTAAACTGGATTAATTACTTAGATCGGATTTCAAAATTATATTTTCTTGATAGAATTTTCTCGGAAATGATGAGCTACCACTCCCTTTCGACTCTGCTGACCGACCGTTCTGGGAGAATATTTTATAGACAGTGTTGACGCCAGCAGTCAACAACTATCTTACATCCCCTTGGCATCGTGTTCCATGCCTTTGCAAATTATTAAAGGCCCCAATGCCTCTCTAGCAGCTGCTGGGGTGAGAAAAAAATTAAAAATTTAATTAAATTGAGAAAATAAAATAAAAAACTGAAAAAATTAACCTCCAAAAAAATTAATTAAAATAATTATAATATTTTAAAAAATATTCAGTTTAGTTTAGTTTTGATTTTATAAACCTGAAATTAAAAAACCAAACCGAACCGAAAAATAAAAAAACCAAACCGAAAAAACCGAAATCTAGCCCATTAAAAAATCCAAAAATCCCCAAAAAATACAGTTTTTAATTTTTAATATAAAATAACTGAATCGATTTAGTGTTATGTTAATCGGGCAACATTTAATTACCATGATATAAAATACAAAAACAGAGGGAAGATAAAAAAAACATGTTTTTATATTTTTTTTTATTTTATAAGTATAAATTTTACTCTAATTTCACTCTACAATTATTGTAAAAAAATATTTATTTTAAATTTATTTATATTTTTATTGTTCAAAAATTAAAAGCTAATCTAAAAACAGTTAACTCTACATCATTATTTTATAAACGAATTGAATATATAATAAATACCGAGTGAAAGAATAAATTTAGTTGTATAACATACGTACTAAAGTTTAAATAGGTGACTTTAGAATCACCAAGCAGTGAATCACACGTACGGGAATATTGAAAGAATAATTAAAGTGATTTTACTAACATTATTGTAAAAAAAAAAAAATTGAAATCACGTCTTTTGTGGAAAAAGTTGACCCCAAGTCAATTAACCGAAAAGTTGACCCCAAGTCAAAGTCTTTTGTGGAACAATATGAATAACTGGTTAACGTTGGCCAGCTCACTTTCCATGAAGATGATTGATACAGAGCCCTCCCTACTATCTTTATGGAAATCACGTCTAGAAAATCATGCCTTAATTTTAATATTTTAATATATTCCTCAATTATCATAAAAAAAAAGAAGAAGAATGCAACCACCGATTAATTAATGGAAATGTTTAAGATATATTGAAGCAATTGAGGTTTCAATTTCTTCACAAGAAACCAGTAAATAAAAATAATACACACAAAAAAAAAACGAGGAATGTGAAGAAAAAACTAATAATAAGATTAAAAGTAAATGTGTTATTTATTGAAAATTAAAATCAACTCAATTAATGCCTCTTTAATAATAAGGTTTTTTTTCCTAAAATAAATGTGTTATTTATCAAAATTATCAATTTAACAAAAAAAAAAAACTAGATTAAAAAGGGAGCAATTTTTATTATGACTTGGTGCTCTTTTAATTAGGCAACATTTGATTATCGTGATATAAAATAAAAAAAATAGTAAGGATAAAGAAAATATGTTTTTATGTGTTTTTTATTTTAAAAATATATAATTCTAGAAACAATTTCTCTGTATTTTTAATCAGATATGTTTTTAGTTTTTGAAAATACAAATAGAGGAAGAACAACCGTGCTGATGATGTAAAAAGCAGTTTCTCTATGTTCTTAATCAAAGGTATTTCGTTAAAATGTAAAAAGCAGTTTCTCATTAATTATGGCTGTGGAAAATTGCCGATCAAGTTCTAACTTTTGGGCTGTTATCAGTCAAGCATGACTGATGAAATTGCCGGTCATGCTTCATTATTTCTTAATCAGAGGGTTTGTGGGAAATTGCCTTTTAATTGAAACCACTAGTGATGTTGACGTGATTCCTTTTATTTTATCTTGAATCCACTTGTAAAACGACTTTATAGGTCAGATTTTGGTAAATTCTTAGTTTGCTCCTTGAGATTTCTCAATTGCATCTTGAAATTTTAGTTTGTAACAATCGCCTTCTATAGTTTGTAAAAAAAATGACGAAATTTGAGAGAAATAGTTTTTCTAGAAATCCTAAAATTCTTTGTCGAAATTTGAGAGAATTAGTTTTTCTAGAATTACATTCTCTATCTGATCCTTCATAGCTTATTCTTATTGAAATACTAATGTGAGAGTTAACTTTGTCAATGTACCAATATTATTATTATTAAAAATAAGAATAATGAATTTATCTTCTTTTATAAAATTTGATGATCAATGGATCTTATTTATAGGTTTTAAGGAATTGATCATGAACTATGACCCACTTGAAGTGATTTGTTTGAAATTGGTTTGAGGATTGAAAATCTATAGGATATAATTAATAACTTGACTTTAATTTAAAAGGATTAATGTACATCATAAAATTTCAACTAATATATATATATAGGAACTGCATGGCCAAAAAAAAAACGAGGAAGTATTTTCAATATTTTAGCTAACCAATGCCTACTACTTGGTCATTGATGAATTGTTTATATTGGATGTAAATATATTGCAAACAATTATCCACATCCAAAGTTAAGGGTATGCTTATAAAAATTAAATTTTTTACGACCCTCCTTTTCAATTATTGAAATCTTGAAGGATAACAGAAGAAGTATACAATATCACTTTGTGACAATAATAATGCAAGGTAATATATAGACAAAGTCAAGAAAAAAAAAGTGAAGAAAATATTAGAGCAAAAGACGTTTTTCCAACCCACTAATTAATTCCTTCAAGAGGAAGATTCTCTATTTCTTGAAAGGCTGATTTTGCACTATTTTTTCTTGCGGAATGTTTTCAAACTAAATTTAAAATTCAGGAACACTAAATCTATGATTTTTTTTTATATAAATTGATTTTATTGATAATTTTTTTTATCATCCCATAGTTACCTTAAGTAAACCTTACTTTTATTAGAGAAATCCAGGTCAATGCTATACAACTCATTTTCCACGACGATGATGGATCGATGTAGAGGATCAGTTGCTACTTTCTATGTGTGGAAAATCATGCCTTAATTTTAATGGTGCTGGCAATTATTCGAAACAGTATGGTTGATAAAATGAATCATGCCTTCTCTTGACAATAAGTCTATTGTTCATAACACAATCAACAAGCCATTCATTCACACAAAAATATATATATATATATATATATATATATATATATATATATATATATATTCTTATTTAATTATTACTATGATTAATTTCCTGTAATTTGGTCGAATGATCTAATTAAGTATTTAATATCAAAACGAAAAGGATTGTGATGAAGAGGACAGTACTGCCGTCCTTTGCCATCCGAGATGGGTCCGATAGACCCATTGCCATCATCCATTTTTCCACGAGATGGGCCCTTTGTCATCATGTATTTTTTCCTAAAAGATATTCAGATTAAAAGTATTATAAAAAGAAACAAAGAGATTATATGTAATAAAGATAAATGTTAATTGTATTAATTCAGATATTGTGAATTATGTACGAAAACTAGCTTAAGAAAGTCATGAATTATATTTATTTTCCACGAGGAGATGGGTCCGTGGGATGGGAGACCGTTGCCATCGTGCAGTTTTTTCCACGGCATGGGTCCGTGAAGTCCTCTATAAAGCCCTCAACCTCCTCGCTAGCTGTCCTCTACAACAAATATTGATCACCATTTATATTTTGATATTAAGATGGGGCTGTTCCTTCATATGTTGTTGGTTTTAGCAATTATGATGGTTTCGCTGCAAGGATGGCTGCCTCTTGGTTGCTTGGAGGAAG
Source organism: Populus deltoides (assembly GCA_015852605.2). Lineage (NCBI taxonomy): Eukaryota > Viridiplantae > Streptophyta > Magnoliopsida > Malpighiales > Salicaceae > Populus > Populus deltoides. Next base: position 1,124,562 of record CM027587.2, on the reverse strand, counting down.
AGAGGATCGCTCTGTTGCACCTCAAAGATGCTTTTAACTATCCCAATGGCACCTCCCTTCCCTCCTGGATAAAAGATGATGCCCACTGTTGTGACTGGGAACATATTGATTGCAGCAGCAGTACAGGTCGAGTCATCGAACTCGATCTTGACAGCACAAGGAATGAGGAAGTGGGAGATTGGTACTTTAATGCCTCCTTGTTTCGTCCTTTTCAACAACTTGAGTGGCTCTCCTTGTCATATAATCGTATAGCTGGTTGGGTTGAGATCAAAGGTTTGCTTTTTAATTGACCTCACTACTTTTGTATTACAAATTATTTAGAACTTGAAATGCATGCGATTTATTTTTTAAATACATCAAAATAATTAGTATCATTTTGGTTCTCAATAGTTTTTCATAGAAGAAAACAAAAAACATATTTGATTGAATTAATCACCGCATTTATTATTTTTAGTGAATAATCTTAAAAAACAAAACAAATTTTTAAAACAACAAATTAAGGATGATTTTTTTTTGTTTTCAAATTTATGAATAAAATATCATGTTATTAGTATTATCATATCATCGGACCACCATAATTATCATTATGATATAAATATCACCTTACAATTATAATTACAATACTACTATATATCACTATCATGACTATAATAATCAATACCTTTATTGTCCTTTTTCTCGTATCAGTATACCAATCTCTTTTATCATATCAAAAGTCCCTTGGTTTTCTTGTTTTTCCGCATGGTGTGGCTTTGTATTACAATACTACTATTATGTTTTGTATTGAATTAATTATTTATTTATTATATATTTCAAGAATCGTTGATCAAATGACATTGAGTTTGGGTTTTTCAAAGTTCCCTACGTAACAATTTTTTTGATAAATAAATATTATTTCTTAATTAAAATAAATTTGTTTATCGGATTGAAATAAATCCATTATTTTATGATCGCATGGGAAACAATTTATTTGGCTAAGAAAAACTATATTATAACTATATTACTAATTTATTTATTTATTTTAATTAAATATAAAATAATTTCTAGTCGTGATATACTCCGTGTCATTAAGTAGAACAGAGCTATGAGCTTAACATCTGAGAACTAAAATGAAGATATTAGGTGATCATAAAAATAAAAAAAACTAATCCTTTTAAAAGAATTTTCTTTTCTTCACTTTTAACAACTAAAATAAGATGAACAGCAAAGAACAGGCTGGCAATATTATTCTAAAATAAAGAATGATTAGTAAAGAGCATATCTGCAAAATATATATTTTTAATTTTGAGGAATTATGGCAACGAAACAACCTACTTTGATTTATAATTATTAATTTAATGAATATACTTTGTTCAAATACTATATTGAAGAGAAGTAGCATATTATTCTAAAATAAAGAACATACTTTGCTTTAGAATCTTTACTTCAAATTTTCTATATTAAATGGCAAAATATATCAAACGGAGTAGACTGTATTTTAATCGATCGAAACTAAATTTTCTATCCTATTACTATTACTATATTAAAAAAATAATAATAATAAACTAACACAGTAAGTGAAAATATTTGTTTTTTCAACTTTATTTGAACTGTGAATCCTCCTATTTCAATAACAATGTTCTATCATTCTCTTAACTCACACTTAGTATAAGTTATAATAGAATGTAGGGGTTAATAAATTTGAACGTTTTTTTTTATACTAATCATTTCTTTATTAGATTTAATTTCAGAAAACACAATTTATGTTTTGTATTGAATTAATTAATAATTTTTTATATATATCAAGAATCGTTGAGCAGCGTGCAGTACTTGCTATTGGACGGCAATAATATTAACAAATTGGTAGCCTCAAGAGGTAAGTAACACCTTCACATTACTTGCATGAAGATGATGATGGCTTCATAACAATATCTAACTAAGCATACTTTTTTGCTTTTGGAAAACCTTTGAATACGTACGGTTCTTTTCTAACCTGCAGGTCCAAGCAACTTGAGATATCTATCCTTAAAAAATATCACAACCAATGGGAGTAGCTTCCAGTTACTATCATCATTAGGAGCATTCCCAAACCTCACGACAGTTTATCTGAACGACAATGATTTTAAAGGAACAATATTAGGTGATGATAAGTTATATTATATATAGTGATGTTTGTTCGTCAAAGTTGTTTATATATGAAAAATTCAATTTGCTACTTCTCTTTTTTTTTTAAACAGAGTTGCAAAATTTGAGCTCCTTGAAAAAATTGTATCTAAACGGTTGTTCTCTGGATGAAAACTCTATTCAAATCCTTGGAGCTCTATCTTCTCTAAAATACCTATCGTTGTATGAAGTCAGTGGCATTGTACCTTCTCGAGGTAAATTAACAAATTTTAACTCTTTTTCTTGGGTTTTGATGTTCTCACAACCTATTAAACCATTTGTCTTTGCCCCACCAGTAAGATGGTTCACTTTACAATGTTTTAGTTTGTTCTATTTTCTGTTATTGTCCGAAAATATCTTCGTTCCTTGATAGTCTTCTCTTGGATATGATCAGGTACTACTCCATTTTGAATTTGCTGGCCTAGCATTCTGTGGGTCTATTTTATAGATTGCCAAATAGTATAGTCTTGGAGAATTCTCAAATCTATTAGTATTTGAATTCATACCACAACTTTTTTTTTAATGAATATAATTTCTTGTTTAATTGATTGTGGCAGGCTTTCTTAATATTCTAAAAAACTTGGAGCACTTGTATTCGAGTGACTCTACTCTCGATAATAGCATCTTACAAAGTATTGGAACGATAACCTCTCTTAAAATTTTGGAGTTGGTGAAGTGCAGACTAAATGGTCAATTACCAATCGGTAAGGTTAAGTACTCTTATTCTCTTTAAGTTATATATTTTCCATTGAATAGTTAGAGTTTAAAATTTTCTAAATTATAATGTAGGTCTATGTAACTTAAATAATCTCCAAGAGCTAGATATGAGGGACAATGATATCAGTGGTTTCTTGATTCCGTGTCTGGCAAATTTGACTTCCCTTCAACGACTAGATCTCTCTTCCAATCACTTAAAGATCCCTATGTCATTGAGCCCATTATACAACCTTTCAAAACTCAAGTCTTTTCATGGTTTGGATAATGAAATATACGCAGAAGAAGATGATCATAATTTGAGCCCAAAGTTCCAGTTACAATCCCTCTATTTGAGCAATCATGGACAAGGTGCAAGAGCATTTCCCAGGTTTCTTTACCATCAGTTGAACCTACAATCTTTGGATCTTACAAACATCCAAATGAAAGGAGACTTTCCAAATTGGCTGATAGAGAACAACACATACCTAGAAAATCTTTATTTAGAAAATTGTTCTCTTTCTGGTCCATTCTTGTTGCCAAAGAATTCTCATATGAATTTGTCAATTTTAAGTATATCCATGAATTATTTACAAGGCCAAATCCCTTCAGAAATCGGAGCTCATTTGCCAAGGTTAACAGTTTTATTAATGTCTCATAATGGTTTTAATGGAAGCATTCCATCCTCGTTGAGTAACATGAGTTTGCTGAGAGACTTAGACTTGTCCAACAATGTTTTGACTGGTAGAATACCCGAGCATCTAACCACAAGTTTGTGTTTGTTCAACTTTCTCATACTTTCAAACAACAGTTTGCAAGGGGCGATTCCTGATAGCATATGTAATTGCAACTCTTTGCAACTTTTGGATGTTAGTAACAACAATCTCTCTCCCAGAATCCCTGGATGGATATGGAGCATGTCTTTTCTTGATTTTTTGGACCTATCAAGGAACAATTTCTCTGGTCCTTTACCACCTACAATAAGTACTTCTTCAACATTGCGGTATGTGTATTTGTCTAGAAATAAGTTGCAAGGATTGATTACAAAGGCATTCTATAACTTCTCTACGCTGTTGACATTAGATCTTTCCCATAATAATTTAACTGGTACAATTCCAGAATGGATTGGAAGCCTATCTAAGTTGAGATATCTTCTCTTGAGTTATAACAAACTCGAAGGTGAAATTCCAATTCAATTATGCAAGTTGGATGGGTTAACCCTAATTGATCTATCTCATAACCATCTTTCTGGAAATATCATCTCTTGCATGACATCCCTAGCTCCTTTCTCAGCACTAACCGATGCCACTATTGTTGAGACCTCACAACAATATTTGGAGTTTACAACAAAGAATGTATCTCTCATTTATAGAGGAAGCATTGTCAAATTATTTTCTGGAATTGATTTCTCATGCAACAATTTTACTGGGAAGATTCCTCCTGAAATTGAAAACTTGAGCAAGATCAAGGCATTGAACCTTTCACACAATAGTTTGATTGGACCAATTCCACCAACATTCTCGAGGTTAAAGGAAATAGAGAGCTTGGATCTTTCCCACAACAAATTGGATGGAGAAATCCCTCCTCAACTTACTGAACTATTTTCTCTAGAAATTTTCAGTGTGGCACACAATAATCTGTCCGGCAAGACTCCTGCGAGAGTTGCACAGTTTGCCACGTTTGAGGAGAGCTGCTACAAGAATAACCCTTTTCTTTGTGGAGAACCACTACCCAAAATATGTGGTGCGTCTATGCTACCATCACCAACTTCAACGAACAATGAAGATAATGGTGGCTTCATAGATATGGAGGTTTTCTATGTGAGCTTTGGGATTGCATACATTATGGTGCTGCTGGTGATAGTTGCAGTTCTATACATAAATCCATATTGGCGACGAACTTGGTTTCACTTTACTGAGGTGAGCATCAACCATTGTTATTATTTTGTGGTGGACAATCTTCCTATTTTATCCAAGTTCAGATTTTCATAGCCTTGTATCTTGATGGTACTAAGACTTGGTGCATCGTTATGTATTTTAGTTTTAAGATTTAAATTAAGTATAGACGCATGCTCAAGCAATGTTGTATTGATTTTCATTTGTGTTTTGTTTTTCCTTTTAGCCTCTGCGTGACATATAATAAATAAGTTTCTTCAGTGGTTGCTGGATGATTGGATTAATAAAGCGTAGGACAAATAGTTTCTATATGAATTAATTGGAGGATGTCTTGGTATTCTGGATTAGGTTCGGCAGAGTGTATATTTAAATAAAATAAGATTAATAAAGGGGCGCAATTTTGATTATGATTAGGTATGGAAAATTCCATACATGTGGCTTCTTGAAACTAAAAAAAAAAAAGTATAGAGATGTGTTCCCAGAGTAGTATTGGATAGACCGAGGTGAGGTGAGGTGAGGTAGGATTGCTGAGGAAGAGGTTGTTTCAGGTCAGGCCTAACAGTTAGGGGGTGATTATTTTTTTGTTTAGTTTTGTTTGTTTTTTATAAAAAAAGTAATTAAATTGAATTTTTATAAAAAAACTGAAACCGGTTCAAACCGATCAGTTTTGGTTTGGTTTTTTAGGACAAAAACCAGTTCAAACCGGTTTGGCTCGGGTTCGGCTCAGTTTTTCCGGTTTGGCTCGGTTTTTTTCCGGTTTGGCTCTGTTTTTTTCCTGTTTTTTTTTGGTTTGGGTTCGGTTTGGTTTTTTTGAGTTTCAGGCTTATAAAACCGAAACCGAACCGAATTGGTCCCTTTTTTCAAAATTTTAATCAGATTAATCGGTTTTTTTTCACGGTTTGGTTTTTTCGGTTATTTTTTTTTCGGTTTTCTCTATTTAATCGGTTTTCAGTTTTTTTGCTCACCTCTACTAACAGCCATCAAGATCTACATTTAGGCCTGGCAGCTGAATTTTTTTTTTTAATATGGGTTTTTTCATACACCATGAAGATCTACATGTAACATAACAATATTGAGTTTGATGCACCAAAACACAGTAAATGGCCTTCTACAAAAGGCAAAGCAGTCAATTTGGTTATGGCAAGCCATTTACACCAGACACGCTGCGGTTTCCCTCGCTCAGATGCTCTCCTTTAGACAAGGCTTGCACACGGGTGGATCTATGAGCGCAAGAGGGATTGCAGCTCCACAAAAAAAATAAAAAAAAATCAAGTCCCCAAAGCGGGAGCAAATTATACTAACACTTTGTTCCAATTTCCAACATCCATTTAGAACCACTAATTAATCATTATCAATAACGAACAAGACAATCTTGATAAATGAGATTTGACTCTGTAATTTTAATGTATAGAAATCAATGGCCTGAGAAATGCAAATTAAAATCCAAAGTGTCAGTATCAAGTTTTTGATCAATTTAGGTAGAAACAAACACCTTTCTATTGTTTTTCCCATCTATGGTGTTTACTCTTCCCGTTGGCAGAAAAACATCCTAAAGGCAGAAGTTCTATTGTACAGTGAGAAAGAGCATGAGAAATACACAAAAACAGAGATGCATGAATCCTTCTCCACCAGTGGTTCTCGTCCGTCGGATCATTGTGGTTCCTCTTTGTTGGATTAGAAAACATATGAAACATTTGGGATCTATTTATTAAGTCTTATTATAGTCTTGGGACTCATTTAAGATATGGGAAATATATAAGAGTTGAGTTGAGTTGAGTTTTTTCCTAAAAAACGCTTTGATCCTTTGCTGCGTCCATGACCATGACTGTGTTTAGGTCGGAAATAATTTACATCACACCAATACCTATCGTCAAGAAAATATCTTCATTTGGAATAGTAAGGGTCATCAGAATTTCCCAAGAAAGAATTAACTAAAGACTTTAGTTAATGCTGATGATCGTAAGCATATGATTTGCTAAAGAGAAAATTATGTATTTTGCTCAAATCAGTTTGTCCAGTTCGGAGAACCTTGAAACAGAAAGAAAAAAGAGAGTTAAATCTTGTAAAATTAGCTACCATTAATAGGAAAAGAAACAGAACAAGAAGGTGGGCTCTGCAACAAATCTAAAATATCCTCATAATGCATTGATGTAAAACACACAGGAAATCCCAAACAAAAGACCATCTTATACCTCAGGTAAGTGAGATATTAATCCCTTTTCAAGCAGCAATTGTCTCAATCTTTTCGGGCATAGTACTTACCTGTCTGAGAGTATGGTTATGATTATTTTTTAAAATGTTTTTTACTTGTAAATGCATCAAAATGATATTTTATTTATTTTTTAAAAATTATTTTTGATATCAATGTATCAAAATAATCTAAAAACACTAAAAAAAATATTAATTTGAAGAAAAAAATAAAAAAAATTTAAATTTTTTCAAAAATATTTTTAAAATATAAAAACAAAAAGGTGGATCCTCTAATCCCAACCGTAGGCCAACAAAAGAAAACATAATGAAAAGAAAGATTTTACAATCTTTTCACAGCTCACATAATGATAGGATATATAGGGGTATTAATAATTATCTTCATCTAGATCATCTGAACTACCCACAACATGTATCATCACATCACACAGGATCCACATGGCAACCTAACTACAGTAAACAAGGATATGGCCAAATGCACTCTCTAAGCTGAACATACCTCCAGCACAACTATTACTCAGGATTCTCTTTGCAAGTCTTCCAATTTCACTGGTCCTGCTGAAGAGGTTACATCCCTCATTGTCTGGGACAACTAAGTTTCCAGCCCTGAAAGGTATGAGCAAAAATCTCATCAAAATAAAAGATAATGGCCATTGCTTTTTGGTAATAAGAGTGCTCCTTAACATTTTTGAAGTTATTTTGTAAGGAATCACAAGAATTAAACATGTATTTACATGGACAAACTCTAAGTTTTGTTGGTAATATTTTGGGCTTAAATTATTAAACCTAACCCAAAAGAAAAGAAAGCAGACATTGCTTGCCCAATTCATGTCACTGTTTGGGCTTGAATTATTCAGATATGCATTGTTTCGAGATGGTGAGGCTAGGCCGTTTTGTAGTGGTAATTCATCGGCTCCTAATACTATGAAGTATGAACCATTACTAATAAAACATGAACAATTTATTAGGTTAAGAAAGAATATTATAACTATATTACTAATTAATTTTTTTTAATAATGGAGAATTATATTGAATAAACCAGAATACCATCAAGACTATGATATACTGATTATCAGAGCAGAGTAATAAAATTGAACAAGAAAAAATCTAGAAGAAAAATTACATCTTACAAAAGCCTATAAACAATCACTCATCACCAATTATACCATTTCAAAATACCATAGAACCTCTAAACAAAACATTCCCACTATATGAGAAATCACCATTGAATGCCTTCAACCAAAGAGCAAGAATGAGCCTAAACATTACATTAAACTTCTCTTTGACCATTACACTCCACTGTAAAATCACCTGATCAATTGATTTTGGTATACATCCAAAAATTCCAGACCGGTTCAGAAAGCGTTGCCAGATCCTCCAAGATTCGAAGCAATGAAGGAAAAGATGATTAACATGCTCAGTTTCTTCCTCACAAAAAAGGACATACTGCTTGGCTATGAGTCATTAAATCTTGGCATGCTAAAAAACCCCTTGTACTCACTCTGTCTTGGAGAAGTAGCCATAAGAATACTTCAACCTTTCCACAAAAGTGGTGTGAATGAGAATGTTCCTGGAAATACTATTCTGGCAATTATATTACTGCAAGTCTTGACTGTGCAGGCCCCTTGTCTGTCACATTCTCACATTTTCTTATCCTCTTTGTTTAACCCCATCTAACATTTGAATAAGTTGTTGTAATTGAACTTCTTCTGATGGCCTTAGCCGCCTCTTCCAGTTAAACTGCCGTAGTCATTGATCCATATCATATTCCCCTATATCAGCCAACCTAGAAAATGGAACAACAGACAAGGAGTATAGTCGTGGAAAAAAGTCTCTTAACAGCCTATGTTGTAGTCACTTATCTGTCAAAAATTAATGCTTCTCCCATTGCCAATCTGGAACTAGCATCCATTCTTTAAAGTCGATGTTGTTTCTAAATCTCCGTTTATTATTGAGTATATAGCATTCCATGTTTCCAAATGAGGAACCTTAAGAGATGGAAGGCCATTGACTCAAGTAGCCTGATACTTTTTGCTAATAAGTTCTTGCCTTTCTCCTGGATTATGTTCTTCTAGTCTCCAAAGCCATTTAAAAGGCATTGTGCTATTCTTGCCTTGTAGTCAACCAACGCCCAGACCCCCTCTACTTTTTCCTCTAACTACCTGCCGAGCTACCTTATAAATTTTTCTATCACTAGAGGCCCAGCCCATAAATAACCGTTGTTGGAACGGATTAATAACTTCAGCAACTCGCTTGGGCATTAAAAAGACTGACATGTAATATAAAGGAAGAGAGGACAATATAGTTTTAGGAAGACAAACTCTCCCTTGGGCAAGTATAAATGTAGTTTATCACAAGCTTCCAAGGGGAAAGTCTTCAACATTCCCTGGGGCAAACAACATCCTCTGCACCTCATCTTCAACAATACATTCTGCAGTTGCAGCAGAACTGTAAGTTATGATATAACGAAGATTCCCTTATCTGATTCTAGAATCCAGTGAACCTGGTGATTCCACCTCACGTTCATCCATGTCCCAACTGTCTATCAAGCAATCAATCAGTTCCTTATTCATTGCTTGTCCATTACACTTTCTGTTGGGGAATTCCGGCACCCCCATGCGCGGACCGGGGGTGTATTGATAGTTGCTCAACGGAGAGTAAAGCACACTGACACAATATTTAACGTGGTTCGGCAAAACCGCCTACATCCACGGGAGAGAGTCCATATTATTTAGAGATAGAGAAAGGATACAATAAATACATGGAGGAAGATCACTCAACTCCCAGCTCATACACTCTGCTGCATATGGCAGCAGGGCTGCTTCCCATGGCAGCAGCTCCTCTTTCTCTCTTCTTCTCGTCACTTCACTCTCACAATTCTCTCCCACACACTCTCACAAAACATGCCTCTTTTATAAGCAATTCTTGGCAACCTTCTCCAGCAATAGCAAGGGGACAATAGGTCCCGAAATCATGCCACTAATTGTGGCATTAGTGATGCTTCCACTAAGCCACAATTAGTGGTGGGGTATTGCCACTAAATGGCAATATCCCAACAATCACCCCCTTTGCCATTTATGTGGGCAATTGTTTTCTTGCTTCTTCAGCACAAGCTTGCATTCTGCAGTTCTTCCAAGTTTCCATTTTGAGAGCGTATTCAACATAACATTCCCCTTCGAGCGTATCAACCATGCTCGGTCCGGAATGATTTTTATAAGCCTTACACCAAGGCTTACAACACCCCCTCAAACGAATATTCCCAAGTGCGACAGTCATTGAGTATTTCAATGTGATCATAAGCTCACCACTCTTCCAAGAGTCTACTCATCCAGGAGTTGTGCCTGCCCTCTATTCCACACTAGGAACCACGCCTTACTTCTCCGTGAGTCTCTCGCTCTTAGTCGTAAGAGTCCAGGTAGCTCTCCACCTTTAACCATGGGGGCAGCACATTAAAGGTTGATCCATATCTGTCTTCATACTCTGAGTATTACAATGCCATTACCGAGCTCACCACCTTGACAAGAGTCAACTCGTTCTCGGAGCCTGCGCATGCCCTTCTGCTTCTTCATAGCAGCCGCGTCTTAATGCTCCACAAGTCACACACTTATTGTCCAAGGCAAATGTCTTCTAGCTCATTGATCTTTAGCATGGGGGCAATATCCATGAAAGTCAATCCTGCATCTGTCTCCATACTCATCATAGCCACTTCATTGGCTATACACTGCCCACTTATATCCAGCCATTACATTGGCTCCGGGGTTGTTCGGCCGGGCTCATATCGTGGCCCACACACCTTCTCCTTAGGTGTCTCCGCTCGTAACCATACGGCGGTCTGAACTGGGGCTTCTATCACAGCCCTCACACCTTCTCTAAGATGTCTTCGCCCGTTGTTATGGGGCGGTCTGATCCGGGGCTCCTATCACGGCCCACACACACCTTCCATCTAAGGTGTCTTCACCTTTCATAGGTGGCCGCATCCTCCTTCAGCTGAGATGCTTCGAAGTGGCTCCAAAAGTCTCTACCACCATGTGCACTTATGGGAGAGATTACTGCCACTGACTACATAGAAAGAGAAAGTTGCGGTATACTCCTCGCAATCCTCCACCTCGATTTCTATGTTTGGAGCTTCTATGCCTTTCTGCTTGACAGCTCCACCTACACCAACTCTCTTTGGTGTCTTCGCCTTTCATCATAGGCGGTCGCCTTTTATCACAGGCGTTTGCACCCCCTCAATTAGGTGCCTCTGCAACAACTCTCTTTCCATCCTTGCATGCATTGGAAAGGTCTTCGCTTGTTGTCTTCATCAAGAGCATAAGAGACTTCTTGTTAACTGTCTCTGCTCTGAGCTTCATCTGAGAACACTTCTTCTCCTTGCACCTGTTGTCTCATTACAGTACCTCGTTGGATCCTACGGGTACCTCTACACAATCTCCATGTGTCCTCGTGCAATTTCTGTTCTCCAGATTTCTCCCTATTCCTTGCTTATGTTTGACAGCAGCTCATCCTGTCACAACACCTATCCAAGTCAAAATAGGGTGTCAATCTTTATCCCCTTGCTGTATTTCTCTTCCATTATCAGGGTCTTCATCAATTCTCCCATCGAGAAATCACAGTCACCGAATCTAACTTCTTTGGAGAAATCACCACTTCATCAGATCTTTGATCATACGGAACCCAACTGTTCCTTTGCGCCGTCGTCTTGCTAGTCTTCAACCGTTTCATTACAAACTGCTATATATACGAAAATAGTACCGTATGGATAATCCTTCCACTAAGCAAGTTCCCAGGAAAGATTGGAGGGGTCACACTGGTCCCGCTTAAAACCCAACCTCCTAGACAGAACTTCTTAGGCCATATCTATCCATCGTACTGTCTTTCCGTATATACAACCATTTTCTAGCTTTGTTGCGGCTTTCCTTTACAAGTGATCTGGAATATACTGGTTTAATACATCAGTTCTCAACATCTGGCGAGACTACCAGTGCTTAGATTCGTCAAGATTGGTCTTCATTAATTTCCACTCTTCATCTCAAATTATCCACATGATCGAGTGTCTAGAGTGTCCCAATTTTTGCCTTCCCTCGAGGCAGTTAAAATTCTCCCTAATCAATTCAGCACATGTAATTGGGTAAACATGTGCACCTTCTTCTTCTTCATCTCCATCGACCACCATGATGACCTATAGATGCCTCCTGATCGGGCAATCTCTTTTGTTAATTCACCATTGCCATTTTTGGTCTCAAATCTCAACGATCGGACCGTACCATTGCATCCGGAACGATCAAATTAGCTGGAAACAAGTCTGAAATCGTCCAAATCGCATTTCAGACGGCTAAGATTTGATCAAAACAATTCTGGCCTAAAGAGCGGCCCAGATTCAATCTCAGATCCGGTTGCACGTAGACTCCGCTGCACAGAATCTTATCCCTCGGCTCACGGCTCGGCTCGGCTCCAATTCGGCTCGGCTCAGCTCAGCTCGCGGCTGGTGACATGGCATGTGGGTCCCACTTTTTGATAACGTGGCTGATGACTAGACGATGACATGGCATGCTGACTGGACGATGACATGCATGCTGACTGGACGATGACGCGTCTGCTGACTGTGTATACTAGCGTCATGATTATGTCATGATGACGTCATCCTTATCCGGGTTTGGCACGTGGGTCGGGTCGTCTGGTATTCGGGTCGGGTCAGCTCATCCGGGTGAAGAAGACGCGTGTGACGCGTGGCGCGCGTCTGTGCGCGTGGACAGTCTCTTCGCCGGCGCGTGATGGCGCATGCGGAGGTTCCTGGCGTCCGATTTCGACGCGGTTTTCAACAGTGGCTTCATATCTTCCTCCTCTACACAGTGGTATGGTCAAAACACAATTTTGACAACTTTTATTTTTGAGCAAAATCAAACATCCCTTTAAACCATGTGCTCTGATATCAATTGTTGTGGAATTCTGGCACCCCATGCGCGGACCGGGGGTGTACTGATAGTTGCTCATAGGAGGGTTAAGCACACTGACATAATATTTAACGTGGTTCGGCAAAACCGCCTACACCCACGGGAGAGAGTCATTGTATTAGAGATAGAGAAAGGGTTACAATAAATACATGTAGAGGAGGAGGATTACATCCACTCTACTCAACTCATCAACTCATCTTTGCTGCACTTGCAGCTGCTGCAATGGCAGCAAGGCTGCTGCCATTGCAGCTCTCTTTCTCTCCACTCTCTTGCACACACTCACGTTCTTTCTCTCTCATTTTGCTCCCTCACGTATGCCTATAACTAGGCAAGTATGGTGGCTTCTCTTCTTCAACAACAGCAGCTGCACATGGGTTGATACATTTGTCAATGGTGGGTGCAACTACCATTGACAAATGGTAACCCTACTCCTTAGGGTAGGTTGCCCAATAATGGCAAATTCCAACACTTGGGACTCATTTAAGATATGGGTAATATATTAAGAGTTGAGTTGAGTTTTTTTCCTAAAAAACGCTTTGATCCTTTGCTGCGTCCATGACCATGACTGTTTAGGTCGGAAATAATTTACATCACTGCAATACCTTTCGTCAACAAAATATCTTCACTTGGAATGGTAAGGGTCATCAGAATTTCCCAAGAAAGAATTAACTAAAGACTTTAGTTAATGCTGATGATCATAAGCATATGATTTGCTAAAGAGAAAATCATGTATTTTGCTCAAATCAATTTGTCCAGTTCGGAGAACCTTGAAACAAAAAGAAAAAAGAGAGTTAAATCTTGTAAAATTAGCTACCATTAAAAGTAAAAGAAACAGAACAAGAAGGTGGGCTCTGCAACAAATCTAAAATATCCTCATAATGCACTAATGTAAAACACATAGGAAATCCCAAACAAAATACCATCTTATACCTCAGGTAAGGGAGATATTATTCCTTTTTCAAGCAGCAATGTCTCAATCTTTTCAGGCATAGTATATCCTCCAATCCCAACCCTAGGACAACAAAAGAAAGCATAATGAAAAGAAACAATCTTTTCACAGCTTACTGTACGAATAGGATATATAGGGATATTGATAATTATCTTCATCTAGATCATCTGAACTACCTACAACACATATCATCACATCACACAAGATCCACAGGTCAACCTAACTACAGTAAACAAGGATATGGCCAAATGCACTCTCTAAGCTGAACATACCTCCAGCACAACTATTACTCAGGATTCTCTTTGCAAGTTTCCAATTTCACTGGTCCTGCTGAAGAGGTTACATCACTCATTGTCTGGGACAACTACGTTTCCAGCCCTGAAAGGTATGAGCAAAAATCTCATCAAAATAAAAGATAATGGCCATTGCTTTTTGGTAATAAGAGTGCTCCTTAACATTTTTGAAGTTAGTTTGTAAGGAATCACAAGAATTAAACATGTATTTACATGGACAAACTCTAAGTTTTGTTGGTAATATTTTGGGCTTAAATTATTAAACCTAACCCAAAAGAAAAGAAAGCAGACATTGCTTACCCAATTCATGTCACTGTTTGGGCTTGAATTATTCAGAAATGCATTGTTTCGAGATGGTGAGGCTAGGCCGTTTTGTTGTGGTAATTCATCGGCTCCTAATACTATGAAGTATGAACCATTACTAATAAAACATGAACAATTTATTAGGTTAAGAAAGAATATTATAACTATATTACTAATTACTTTTTTTAAATTAATTTTTTTTTAATAATGGAGAATTATATTGAATAAACCAGAATACCATCAAGACTATGATATACTGATTATCAGAGCAGAGTAATAAAATTGAACATGAAAAAAGCTAGAAGAAAAATAACTTCTTACAAAAGCCTACAAACAATCACTCATCACCAATTGTACCATTTCAAAATACCATAGAACCTCTAAACAAATCATTCCCACTATATGAGAAATCACCATTGAATGCCTTCAACCAAAGAGCAAGAATGAGCCGAAACATTACATTAAACTTCCCTTTAACCATTACACTCCACTGTAAAATCACCTGATCAATTGATTTTGGTATACATCCAAAAATTCCAGACCGGTTCAGAAAGCGTTGCCAGATCCTCCAAGATTCGAAGCAGTGAAGGAAAAGATGATTAACATGCTCAGTTTCTTCCTCACAAAAAAGGACATACTGCTTGGCTATGAGTCATTAAATCTTGGCATGCTAAAAAACCCCTTGTACTCACTCTGTCTTGGAGAAGTAGCCATAAGAATACTTCAACCTTTCCACAAAAGTGGTGTGAATGAGAATGTTCCTGGAAATACTATTCTGGCAATTATATTACTGCAAGTCTTGACTGTGCAGGCCCCTTGTCTGTCACATTCTCACATTTTCTTATCCTCTTTGTTTAACCCCATCTAACATTTGAATAAGTTGTTGTAATTGAACTTCTTCTGATGGCATTAGCCGCCTCTTCCAGTTAAACTGCCGTAGTCTTTGATCCATATCATATTCCCCTATATCAGCCAACCTAGAAGATGGCACAACAGACAAGGAGTATAGTCCTGGAAAAAATTCTCTTAACGGCCTATATTGTAGTCACTTATCTGTCAAAAATTAATGCTTCTCCCATTGCCAATCTGGAACTAGCATCCATTTTCTTTAAAGTCGATGTTGTTTCTAAAACTATGTTTATTATTGAGCATATAGCTTTCCATGTTTCCAAAAGAGGAACCTTAAGAGATGGGAGGCCATTGACACAAGTAGCCTGATACTTTTTGCTAATAAGTTCTTGCCTTTCTCCTGGATTATGTTCTTCTAGTCTCCAAAGCCATTTAAAAGGCATTGTGCTTTTCTTGCCTTGTAGTCAACCAACGCCCAGACCCCCTCTACTTTTTCCTCTAACTACCTGCCGAGCTACCTTATAAATTTTTCTATCACTAGAGGCCCAGCCCATAGATAACCGTTGTTGGATCGGATTAATAACTTCAGCTACTCCCTTGGGCATTAAAAAGACTGACATGTAATATAAAGGAAGAGAGGACAATATAGTCTTAGGAAGACAAACTCTCCCTTGGGCAAGTATAAATGTAGTTTATCACAAGCTTCCAAGGGGAAAGTCTTCAACATTCCCTGGGGCAAACAACATCCTCTGCACCTCATCTTCAACAATACATTCTGCAGTTGCAGCAGAACTGTAAGTTATGATATAACGAAGATTCCCTTATCTGATTCTAGAATCCAGTGAACCTGGTGATTCCACCTCACGTTCATCCATGTCCCAACTGTCTATCAAGCAATCAATCAGTTCCTTATTCATTGCTTGTCCATTACACTTTCCAGCTACAACTCTTTTCACACCTGCAACCTTAAGAGTTCCACCAGTACTGGACTCTGTTTTATCATCTTCCACGTTTATTACGCTGTCAGCCTTGGATTCTGTTGCATCATCTTCCTTCTCAGCATGAGACTAAAGGCTTTCATATTGTTTCACTTTATTGAGGTAAGCATCAACAGTTGCTATTATTTTATGGCGGAAAATCTTTCCATTTTATCCAAGTTGTTATCTTGATGGTACTAAGCCTAGGTGCATCGTTCTGTATTGTAGTTTTAAGATTTAAATGAGTTTATCTAATTTATCAACCATTGCAAATGCATGCTCAAGCATTCAAACTATCATTGTAACAATTGATAGTCTCAATTCCATCAAAAAAGAGATTTGGTCAAATTTTGGTAAATTTTTAGTCTCAATTCCATTTTAAAAGTTTGGTTTGTAACAATCATTGTAATTTCAAATTTCCATACTCCTTCCATTTAAGCAAGTAAAAATAACAGAGAACATGTATAAATATCAGTGTTGTTTCAAATTTTATGTAAGATATTACAGTTTCGTTCAGAAAATGAGAAAGAATAATAAAAATCCTCAAATTCTACCACCTTCAATTCTCATTCATCAACAACAACAACACATTCAAACAAGTAATCAATAGGGTTTTAGAGACACCACACTGCCTCATCAACACCCTCATCTTTGCAGAATCATCCCACCTTCTCATATTTGCACATATCTTAGATGAGATAACATAGTTTCCCGAATTTGATAGCTCCATCTCTAGAAACAATTGAGTTGCCATCATGCATTTTTTTTTTCCATGAGTTGGGTCCGTTAGACCATTGCCACCATCCATTTTTCTTCAAGATCGGTCCGTTGGATGGTGCCATCATGCATTTTTGCATGAGTTGGGTCTCTTAGACCATTGCCATCATGCATTTCTTCTTAAAAGATATCCAGATTAAAAGTATAAAGAGATTATTTATATATAATGTGACTTTTAAGTATGTTTTTGATATTGTTGTGTAAAATATTTTTTAAAAATGCTATTTTTCTACGGGACGGGTCCGTTAGACCGTTGCCATCATGCAGTGTTTTTCTACGGGATGGGTCCGTTAGCTGGGCAAGTCCTCTATAAAAGCCTGAACCTCCTCGCTGCCCTTTGCAAGAGATTGTTATGTTGTAACAATTGATCAGCATTTATATTTGATTAAGATGGGGCTGTTCCTTCAGATGTTGATGGTTTTAGTGATGATGGCTTGATGGTTTTAGTGATGATGGCTTCCTTGCAAGGATGGCTGCCTCTTTGTTGCTTGGGGGAAGAGAGAATCGCTCTCTTGCAGCTCAAAGATGCTCTTCACTATCCCAATGGCACATCCCTACCCTCCTGGATAAAAGGCCACGCTCACTGTTGTGATTGGGAAAGTATTATCTGCAGCAGCAGTACAGGTCGAGTCACCGCACTCGTTCTTGACAGCACAAGGAATCAGGAACTGGGAGATTGGTACTTAAATGCCTCATTGTTTCTTCCTTTCCAAGAACTCGACGCTCTTTACTTGTAAGATAATCGTATAGCTGGTTGGGTTAAGAACAAAGGTTTGCTCTCGTATTACAAAATATTTAGAAGTTGAAATGCGATTAGTTTTTTGAAATTAATCATATAAGGTGTTGTTTAACAGAAGAAAATAGAAAACATATTTTGATTATTAAAACAACGAAAGATGATTTGTTGTTTTTCTTTTAATTCCTTACTTTATTAATATAATCATACAAAACCAGACCGTAACAATTACTTCTTTTATTTTCACTCTTTCACCAGCTCAACCTCTTTATATGAAGTCACTGTAGCAATTACATGCCTCTTCATCAATAATAATTAAATTATTTCAATAATATCTTTTTTCATTCTTTACATGAAGTCTTAGTCTTAATTTATTTATTTTTTTGATATAGATAGTTATGAACTACTGAGATTGAGCAATTTGGAGCACCTTGACTTGAGATATAATTGCTTCGATAACAATTGTCGAACATATGCGGCGTCACGGTGATTGTCCACTCTCGTAATGTATCTGACAAATATGAAAAGACGAGAAATTCTTGTTTTTTATCAATGGAAGGAGGGAATGAGAATCGCCACCTAGTATTTTAGTCACTAGGAACCCTAACTAATCTCAGAGATCGGGTATGGAGACTGGTTGTGTAAAGGGAAGGTATTAACACCCCAAATATGTCCTACCTAAAGTAGGTTGCATTATTTAATTGTCTGATAAAAAAAACTAAGATTCTGTTGTGTTTTCTTCGTAAGGAGATCCTTATCTTGTTGGGTAAAAGCCTAACCGTTCTAATGTCTATATGAAAGAACTATCTTTTTAATATCGGGAATACGTTATATGTATAAATTTATAATCTCAGATACTAAAAAGAAAAAAATATTTTTTGGGTGTTGTTTGAAATATTGGTCTAGTTCTCATGGTTTTAATAAACTAGTTATTAAAGCCAAAATACATGCTAAAACATATATTTTTTGAATTTTTGTTATATGAAAATACGATATGATTTTTTTTATCTTTGAGAAACTTTGTCGTATGCATGAAAACAATATATTTATTTTGTTTTATAATTTTTTGCAATTTTTCTATGAAAATTGAATATTTTAATACTAGATTTGTATCTTTACAGCATAACGATAACACCATAAGTTTTAAAAGGATTTTTAAAAAATTTTCTAGTTTTTTTTTTAACTGAATCGGACGAGCTCAGCCATTTTAATTTAGGCCGGACCAGCTAATAGCGGAAAACCTACATATGTCCTTTTGTAGAGATGGTTGGAGCCTTTGTTTGGTAAATAGAGCCAGGAGAGAGAGAAATGAGGGGAGAGAGAGAGAGAGACGGGAGAGTTGTGTATTAAATTGTAAGTTGGTGTGAATTATAGAATGAGGCAGTTATATATATATATACATATATTAGTGTGGCATGTAATGTTAGGTATGCTAATTATGAATTAGAAACCGTCCTGGCAATAAACCTGGTTCCCGCGGGATTCCAAAGGTTTTTTTTTTTTTTATTGCTTGGGTAAACTTTATTTTTTTGTCCTTGTAGATTTATTAAATTCCAACTAGTACTTTGTTAGTGTGTTTCCCTTCTTTTTTTTTTCTTTCCAGTAGCTGTAATATTTCTTTTTCATACCTAATTATAAGTATTGAGAACTTTATTGAATTTGATTATATGAAGATCTTGTTTGAGAATTAAGGAGGAGGGTATTTGAGGAATTAAGGGAGAATTTGCATATGCAGCAAGGGATATGAGTTGCAACATTAATGAGAGGAAAGAATACCCCTTGGATTTTTTTTAAAAAGTTAAAAACAGAAGAGTCCTCGTGGGACAAGCCACAATCAACGTGTATTGTCAAACGTGGAGGCTTTCGTTTTTCAAGGAGGTAAGATTAATTTAATTAAGAACATAAAATCAGAAAGAAAAAGAAGAAAGCCTGAAGCAATGGGGGTTACTGTACGCAAGGATTAAACTTAAAAACGACACGCTTCCTTTCTCGATCCACCAATTCTTTTCTTATTTCAGCAAGTTTCTTTCTCTGGTCGACGTATCTTAACCGTCTGTTTTTGTTTGTTGTTCAATTGAGGATATGTAGATTGCTCCGTTTGACCCTCTGTCCTTGGATCATGTACGGGTGTTTTGACATGTACTTATTTCATTCATAATAAAGTACTTTCCATTATTAGTGCTTTATTTTTCAATCCAAACCTCGGTTTTTTACCTGGATCAATTTGAATCTAGGTACCTGCATTCTTCATAATCTGAAAGAAGTACCAAAATCTAGTGTTTCAGGTACTCTGTCATCTTGCCTGTTCTCGTGGAGCTTTCTCAGTTGCCATTACTTTTTTTTTATCTTGTAATGAAGTCTTGGGAAACATTTTTCATGCTTAACTTTATATATTTCCATTTTCAGATTGCTAAAGTTAAATTTTTGTATGGAATTCGTTTATTGAGTGGAAAGAGCTATTGGGAGTTTGGATGCAAATGAAGATGGTTTGTTAGATCTTTGAATTGGTGTGTGGATTCTGGAAAGCTTTGAATCCTAGACATTGAGGTAATTAACATCTTTGACTCTTAATTTTGAACCAATACAGATTACAATTCTTCTTGTTGCCATTCTAATTTGCCAGGGAAAGAAAGAATATGCTCTTTCACTCGTCTGTGTCAGATAAATTCTAGTTGTGATGTGTGTTTCATTATGAGTCTACCTCTACAGAAATATGATGATATTCTATGACACTGACTCAGGGTTGAAGAATAAAGCTATGCACTATCTAGAGAGAGTTAAGCTACTACTACCAGCCGAGGAGGCTGCTGATAGACTTGCAGGTAGTATGCTTGCTTTTAAATAAAGCTCGGGAGTGATAATAACCAGAGTATTCAATTTTTAGCTGTTCCTTATGATCCAAAATCCATGTTTGTTATTATTATTACAATTATTATTAAGAATTGAAGCTGCAAAGCGGGGGAAAGAGAAAGAAAGCCTTACCTGGAGCTGCTACTTAAAGACGAAGACGATGGTGATGGAGGGCTGGCAAACCAATGTTACTTTCTTTCCCTCTACTTCTGTTTTTTGTTCACTTCACCTCTGTTCTTGCTTTTCTCTGCTTGTTTTCTCTCTCTTTTTTTCTTTTTTCTTTTTGCTTTCTCTTGTTCCCTCTGTGTCTCTCTGTTCTTGTTCCTCTTGGTCTCTCTCTGTATTATCTGTGTTTGTTCATTTCGTCTGTGTTTTTTTTGTATTATCTGTCTGTGGTTCTCCCCTTCTTTGTGGCCTTTCTCTGTTCTTCTTGGTTTCTCTGGGTTTGTCTTTGGTTGGTTGGATCAACAACCTGCGGTGAGGGGAAGTTAAAGTTCCCTTTTGCTGGAGGAAGGTCATAAGTCTCTCTGTCTTCTCTATGTCTCTGTTTTTTCCCCCCTGCCTCTTCATCTCTGTGTGTTGTGGTCTTTATAGGGCAAGAGAATGCCCCTTCATCTCTCCCAGGATAGTGTGGAGATTAGCACGGTTCAATCGTGCTTGAGGAAAAAAAAGCTGCTGGATACAGACGTGACATCTTCACTTCATACTCAACTGGAGTGTTCATTTTTATATAATCCTCCATCTTATAATCCTCCATCTTGAACTTCTTGAAAATCTCCATTCCTAACTTATCTTGGCTTATAAAAATTTTATCCTCTTCTTGTTTCATCTTAATCCCCAAGTAGTATTTGTTATGGAAAAGAAAGGAGACATTGCTTACCCAATTCATGTCATTGTTAACTATTGTATAACAAAATTATTAAATATTGTATATATAGATATTGACAACCTAACAACAAACAAAAAAATACACTGAATTTTTGTCAAAAGGCTAAGAGGAAAATTTTACTATAACAGAAAGTAGTACAGTCTTGAAGAATTCTTAAATCCTGTGTAACTTGAATTCATAACATAACTCAAAGAAAAGAAAATCAAGACCCCAAAGCGGGAGCAAATTACACCAACACTTTGTTCCAATTTCCAAAATCCATTCCGAATCACTAATCATCATCAATGACGAACAAGACAATCTTGATAAATGAGATTTTACTCTGTAATTTTAATGTATAGCTATCAACGACCTGAAACATGCAAATTAAAATTCAAAGTGTGAGCATTGAATTTCTTGTCAGTTTACACCTTTCTGTGGTGTTTCCTCTTTCCATTGATTGAAGAGCGTCTAAAGGGAAAAACTGAAGAGGCAAAAGTTCTGTTGTACAGTGAAAGAGAGCATGAGAAATACACAAAAACAGAGATGCATGAATCCTTCTCCACTAGCGGCTCTCGTCCATCGGATCATTGTGGTTTCAAGACTGATGCCCAATCATTGCCCTCTTTGTTCGATTCCTCAGACCTTTTGGAAATTGCAAATTCCATATAAAAGATGACCCGAGTTTTAGAATTTACCCCGGGGGCAAGTCTGTGCAAGGGCATAAGGGGACGGAGGATTTGACAAGGGCTGAGGGGTGGGTGAGATGTTATGTCAAGAAATGATTTTGAAAAAATTCTTTATATTTTTTGAATAACTAAGATAGGAGTCTTGATCAGGGCAAGAACATAGGCTCTCTAAGACGATTGACCAGAAGGAGAGAAGGAAGGCTAATTCCGCTACACATTGACTCTTAGTCTCAAAGAAGAAACAATTACTTGGCTCTATATCCTTAGCACATCAAACACTGCTTTGCACATTGCTGCACTCCTCGGTCATGCCGAGTTTGCCATGGCGGTGATGCAATGCTGTCCTCATTTACCAGTTTTTGTCTTTCTGCTCATCAGACATGTACATGCTTCATTTAAGGAAACTATCTATACACAACCGCGCTAAGTTATTTCTGCTTCTGCTTCTTCTTCTTTTTATAATAGTCGAGTATTATTATAGAAAGGTGGTAGAGCCAAAATTAGAGGCTATCTAGCATAAAATAAAAACAGAGGACAGGGGGACGAAGTAATAAGGAATCTCTAAACAAACCCACATATCTGTACGTAAAGCTTTTTTTCATTTGTGTTCAATGGATTGAGAGCCGGGAGAGGTGTTATTAAATCTGGTCTAGCTTAACAGGTGAACTTGATGGTATAAAGAATTTAGTATTTTACTCTCAAACTAGGTTTTATTAAATTAGATAAGAGTTGGTCCGATTAAACTATATTAATTTATTAGGTCAGCATATGGTCCAGTTAAAATCGAAATGAAACTAGATTTGACTTTTCAAGTATTTTTTAAAATGACTTTGTTATAATTATTTTTAAAAAATATCTTAAAATAATATTATTTTAAATTGAATCACTCAATCTATAACTTGAATAGGTTTTATAAGTATAATGAGAGATAAAAAAGAAAGAAAGAAAGATAAAGCAGTCCCTAAAAATAATACAAAAAGAAACAATAGTGAGAGATAGATAAGAAAACAGATGTGGATCATTTTTTATTACTAAATAAACTTATGTTACAAAGTTATAGTTATTAATATTAAATTCAAAATACATACATATTGCACATATTTAAATATGTTAAGTGGTTTAATAAATTGGATGACAATGATGGATACATAAGACTTGACTTGCTATTTTCTTTATGGAAATAACGTGTGGAAAATCATGCCTTAATTTTGATAGCGATGGCAAAATCAAACAGTATCATTAATAAAATAAACCACAAATAATAATATTTATAAAATACTTCTTGTCATTATCATGTCAACAAGTCTTTTTTTTTTCTATTTCTAAAGTAATTATTAGTATTTTTTGTAACACAATCAACAAGTAAAAGATGGATGTAGTGTCAAATGGGTCTATGAGACCATTGCTATCTGCATTTTTTCTGGGTTAGTGGAATGGTCTGTAAAATCATTGTCATCTGCATTTTTTCCACGATAGAGGCCAGTGGGATGGTCCATGAGACCATTGCTATCAAGCGTTTTTTGTTTTCTCTACGAGACGGGTCCATGAGAACATTGCCCTATAAGCTTGAGAAGGGGTACTATGCTTTAATTTCAATTTAGTGTATAAAAAGGAATTAAATGCTTAAGCATAAAAAATAAATCTCAAGCTTTAGAATGCAACCCCCTATTAGTTAATGGAAAATGGACCTTTGATTAATATATGACGCATCTTTCAATGGAAATTCAAATCCTTTACTAGAATTAGATACTCTCTTTCTCCAATACCCTTTTTTTTTTTTATTTGTTTTCTGGTTATATTTACTTTTTTTTATCAATATTCCTAACGTAAATTACTATGTATTTTGAATCTTGAAGGATTGAGAGATGGGAGACAAAAAAGAAAGAGAGACAAGACAGTTCAGAAAAAAAAAACAATAGTGAGAGACAAATGAGAGAACAAAAATGGAGCAGTTTTTATTAACTAAATAAACTTTATAATTACTAATATAAAAATAAAAATATGTACATATTGAAAATATATATATATATATATAGCTTAACAACATTAATCAATTCTTAATATCTTTCATTTTATATATGTTAAAAGTAAATATTAAAACCTATTATATTAGTTAGTTATAATTATTCTAACTAATTCATATTTATTTTGATATTGATGTCTCCATCTATTTACAACAGGAGAAAAGAAACGTCAATTGCTTTTATTGTCTCTTCTTGTCTGGAAGATAAGGAATGCAAATATTCAAAGTTGTTTGAGTGCCACCCATTTTAATAGATTTTTAATTTTTTTATATTAGTATACAAATTTTTTTATTATTATATCAATTAAATATACTTTTTTCTTGTTTTTTTTGATGGTGTGACTTTGATCAAATGCAAATATTCTCTCCATCCAGTTTTTGCCCCACCACTAAGATGGCTCCCTGTAGAGACAAATTTGGTCCATCTTTTGGTTTCTAATTTCATGGTTTTGGTTTGATTTATTTTCTGTCATTCTCCGAATATCTTTTTCCTTGATAGACTTTTCCTGAATATGGCCCGGTTGGTACCGTGTTTCAAAATAAAAATAGAATAAAATTTAATTTTTTATTTAAAATTATTTTTTAAAATTTTTTGATATACTTTAACTTTTTATTAATTTTAGTATATAAACTTTTATTTTCTCATATCATTGTACCCATTTTTTTTGTATCATATCAATCATATATTTTCATAAAAAGTCCATCGGTTTTCATGTTTTTCCCGATGATGTGACTTTGAATTAAATAACTTTGAGTTTGGGTTATCTTGGGGAAACGTTCCCTCCAAAATAATAATTATTTTTATAAATAAATAATATTTTCTAATTATTTTGTAACAATCCCCTTCTATAATTTTCATGCTTCATCCATTTATATAAGTAATAGTAACACAGAATATATATGAATAAATCTCAGTAATGTTGTTTTTAAAGTTTATATAAAATATTTCATTCTCATCCAAAAAATATTAAAAAGTTAAGAAAGAAAATCCAAATTAATAAAAATAAAAGGTATATGAACCTTCGAGTGCCATCTATTTTACTACATAGACCAGATATTTATCAACCACTTCACCACCGTGAGTTATATTTTTTTAATAAAAAAATTAAATATAAATTTTTTTAACATGTTTTTTATTTAGATGGGGCTATTAATTTAGATGTTGATGGTGTTAGTAACCATGTTTTTCTTGGAAGGATGGCAACCTCTTGATTGCTTGAAAATATACATATTTTTTAGTTTAAATTATTAAGATGGGGCTATTATTGTTACTTTTTATTCAATAAACTATAACGCTAATAAAAACTTCTTTTGTTTTGAGAACAAAGAAAAATTACATAATTCAAAAAACATATTTTACTTTTATAATTTTATTTATTGTTTCTTTTTGTTAATTAATAGTTATTTTTATTATCTTATAATTGACTAAAAATTTCCAAACTTTTCTTATAACTAGTTTTAACTATCCCTAATTTGTGACAATAATATAGATAAAACTATAGACAAAGTGAAGAAAATAGAACAAACTATAGTTTTAACTACCCACTAATTAATTCCTTGAGGAGGAAGAGTGGGAGATTCTCAATTTTTTGAAAGGCTACTATTGTACTATTTATCTTGAAAATCCCTTGAATTTATTCACATCAAATTTAAAATTTAGAGAAATTAAATCTATGATTTACTTATAAATAAATTTTATTGTTAATATTCTTATTACTCCATAGTTACTTTATATAAACCTTACATTTATTCGAGAAATCAATGTAAACAAATTTATTGTCAGACACTAGTTTATCAAGTACTTAAATAGAAAAAAAATCAGAAGATATAAAGTATAAGTATTTTATATATCTTTACTGTTCAGAAATTAAAAATAAAATAAAATCAATCCAAACTCATCTAAAAACATTAACTGTGACATCATCATCCTAATAATAAAACTAATGAAAATATTTTATTCATCTGATTTTGTGGTATAAGTATTCAAATTGAAAAAAATGTCCATGTTTCTGGTATTAATGTCTCTATTCATTTACAGCCAGAGAAAAGAATGTTACCTGCTTTTATTGTTTCTTCAAAATAAATTATGTAAATATTCAAAGCTATTCAAGTCCACCTATTTTAGTAGATTTTTATTTTTTTATAGTAGTATACCAACTTTTTTTTTATTATATATCAATTAAATACCTTTTTTTTCTTGTTTTTTGTGATGGTGTGACTTTGATCAAATGAAATTGAGTTCGGGTTTTCCTCTGGAATAAATAATTGTTTTGATAAATAAATAATTCTCTCTCCATCAAGTTTTTGCCCCACCACTAACATGGCTCACTACAGTGACAAATTTGGTCCATCCTTTGGTTTGATTTATTTTCTGTCATTCTCCGAATATCTTCATTTCTTGATAGACTTTTCCTGGATATGCCCCGGTTGGCCAAATAAAAATTGGATAAAACTTTATTTTTTATTTAAAATTATTTTTTTATATATTTTTTAATTTTTTAATATATTGATATCAAAAATATTTTTAAAAAATAAAAATTATATTAATTTAATATATTTTTAAGTAAAACATACTTATAAAAATAATAATTTTTTTTATTTGTTTTCTAGTTATATTTAATTTTTCATCAACATTCATGACGTAAATTGCTATTTATTTTGAATCTTGAAGGATTAAGAGATGGGAGACAAAAAAGAAAGAGAGACAAGGCAGTTTAAAAAGAAAAAAAAAAAAGAACAATAGTGAGAGAAAGAGGAGAGAACAAAAGTGGAGCAACTAAATAAACTTTATAATTACTAATATTAAATTCAAAATATGTACATATTGCAAATATTTAAACATATCATGTGGTTTAATAGAAATGATTTTTTTAAACATATATAGCCTAACAATTAATCATCTCTTAATATCTTTCATTTTATATATATTAAAAGTAAGTATTAAAACCTATTATATTAATTTGTGAATGTATTAACTCGGATGTGAATTATATTTTTAAAATGTTTTTTTTTTAATTTTATACACTACAACTAACTTAAGAAAATCATGTTAATCAGGATCATAGAGTACAAAAGAAAATATTGATTTGCATAAAAATAATTAACCGAAACTTATATTCCTACCCAAGTTAAGTCATCTTTGGGAAGAACATGAATAAAAGGTTAATGCTAGGCACCCCAAGTCAAGTCTTCTCTATGGATCCTTAATTTGTCCCTAAATATATCAATGGGTTAGATTGTATATAAATTGAAAAACTACCGTATTCGACAGAAAGATATATCAATGGGTTAGATTGTATATAAATTGAAAAACTAATTAATTTTTTTATCCAAATAACTTTAAGGATGCACCTCTAATTATATTAATATAATATCTTTAAAAAATTCCCTATACTACTGTATTTCTCCAATAGCGAAAATATATGGTGGCAATCCTCCAATCTCAAGAGTACACGAAATAAGTATTTTATAAGTACTTAGCCATCATGCTTTTTATTTTTTTCCTCAGGATGGGTCCGACAAACAATAACCATCATGCATTTATGAGTTCGTGAGACCATTGTCATATGCGCTTTGGTCCCCGATAGCGTTGCTTTTCCTCAAGATGAGTTCGTGAGACCATTTCCATCATGCATTTATGAGTTCGTGAGACCATTTCCATCATGCATTTATGAGTTCGTGAGACCATTTCCATCTGCATATTGGTTCCTGAGACCGTTGCCATCATGCATTTTTCCTCGAGGTGAGGCCGTGAGACCATTTCCAACCATCATGCGTTTTTTCCACGAGGTGGGTAATTTGTAAGCTTGTTTAATTCTTGTTCCTTAATTAAGAAGGGATAATATACTTTAATTTAAACATATTAATGTGGTTTAATAGAAATGATTTTTATAAACAAGTATGCGAATGATAATATTAAAAATATTATTGTTTCAATAATTGAGAAACAAATTAAAAAAACTATAGTTATAATAGCAAGCTAGAAATATCACTAGTTTTAACTATTCCTAATTTGTGACAATAATATAGGTAAAACTATAGACAACATGAAGAAAATAGAACAAACTAGCTACCTACTAATTAATTCCACGAGGAGGAAGAGTGGGAGATTCTGAAAGGTTAATATTGTACTATTTATCT
This sequence comes from Populus deltoides, assembly GCA_015852605.2. Taxonomy (NCBI): domain Eukaryota; kingdom Viridiplantae; phylum Streptophyta; class Magnoliopsida; order Malpighiales; family Salicaceae; genus Populus; species Populus deltoides. The sequence continues at coordinate 1,096,219 of CM027587.2, read as the reverse complement.
TGTAAATCCCTTGAATTTATCCACATCAAATTTAAAATTTAGAGACATTAAATCTATGATTTATTTATAAATAAATTTTATTGTTAATATTCTTATTATTCCATAGTTACTTTATGCAAACCTTACATTTAATTATTCTGTAAATAAATTTATGGTCAGACACTAGTTTATCAAGTACTTAAATAGAAAAAAAAATCAATTAGAGTGCTTGAATGAAAAAAATATTAAATATAAGTATTTTACATATCTTTACTATTTATAAATTAAAAATAAAATAAAATCAATCCAAACTCATCTACAAAAAATTAACTATGACATCATCATCATTATGATAATAGAATTAATAAAGATATTTTATTTATCAGATTTCATGAAAATAAATATTCAAATTGAAAAAAAAAACAATTGTTGTCCAAGTTTTTGGTATTGATATCTCCATCCATTTACATAATAACATCACCTATTTTTATTGATTCTTCTTGATTTTTTATAGGTTTTATAAGTATAATGAGAGAAAAAAAAAAGATAGATAAAGCAATCCCCAAAAATAGTACAAGAAGAAACAATAGTGAGAGATAGATAAGAGAATAGATGTGGACTAGTTTTTATTAACTAAATAAACTTATATTATAAAGTTATAATTATTAATATTAAATTCAAAATGCATACACATTGCACATATTTAAATATGTTAAGTGGTTTAATAAATTAGATTTTGACTGGGTTGACTAAGTTGTTGATTGATTTATTTGGAGATTAACTTATTAATCTTGAATTTAATTTAATAATGCTGACTAAAACAAAAAAATAATTGAATTACATAAAAGCAATTAACCGAAAACTTGTATTCTTCTTATAAAGTAACCCAATGTTAGTTTTTTTAATGAAAAAATATGAATAAAAGGTTAACGCTAGGAAGCTCACTTTGCATGACAATGATGGATACATAAGACTTGTTACTTTCTTTATGGAAATGAACAACAAATAATAATATTTTTAAAATACATTTGTCATTATCATGACAATAAGTCTCTTTTTTTTTTCTTTCTATAGTTCTTATCAGTCTATTTTTTATAACATAGTCAACACGTAAGATTGATAGAAATTTGCAGTGTGAGATGGGTTTGTGAGACTATTGTCATTTGCATTTTTTTCATGATATAGAATAGCGGAATGGTCCATGAAACCATTGCTATCAATTGTTTTTTGTTTTTTCTACGAGACGGTTCATGAGACCATTGCCCCATAAGCTTGAGAAGGGTTAATATGCTTTAATTTCAACATTAATCAATAACTCTTAATATCTTTCATTTTATATATATTAAAAGTAAATATTAAAACCTATTATATTAGTTAGTTATAATTATTCTAACTAATTCATTTTTATTTTGATATTGATATCCCCATCCATTTATAGTTAGAGAAAAAAATATTACCTGTTTTTATTTTCTCTTCTTGTCTAAAAGATAAGGCATGTGAACATTTAGAGTTATTCAAGTGCCAATCATTTTAATAGATTTTTTTTATATCAATTAAATACTTTATTCTTGTTTTCTTTGATGGAGTAACTTTGATCAAAAGAAAATGAGTTTGGGTTTTCCTCCAGAATAACTAATTCATATTTATTTTGGTATTGATGTCTCCATCTATTTATAGCCGGAGAAAAGAACATTACTTGTTTTTATTGTTTCTTCTTGCTTGGAAGATAAGATATATGAATATTCAAGCTGTTTGAGTGCCACTCATTTTAGTAAATTTTTATTTTTCTTATATTAGTATACCAATTTTTTTATTATTATATTAATTAAATACCTTTTTTCTTGTTTTCTTTGATGGTATGACTTTGATCAAATGAAATTGAGTTTGGGTTTTCCTCCAGAATAAATAATTGTTTTGATGAATAAATAATTATCTCCCATAGAGACAAATTTGGCCCATCTTTTGGTTTTTAATTCCACGATTTTGGTTTGATTTATTTTCAGTCATTCTCCGAATATCTTTGTTCCTTGATAGACTTTTCCCGGATATGCCCTAGATGGTATTGTTTTTCAAATAAAAATCAGATAAAATTTGATTTTTTTATTTAAAATTATTTATATATATATTTATTGAATTTTTTTAATATACTGATATTAAAGTATTTTTTAAAAAAAATAAAAAAAATATATTATTTTAATTTATTTTCAAATAAAAATACTTCAATTATTATCCAACTTTAAATCTAACTTGAATTCAGCTAGTCGTTGTTAACTATTTGATTTTCACTATAATTAATTGCTTTATCACGTTGACGCCAGCAGTCAACAACTATCTTACATTCCCTTGGCATCGAATTCCATGCCTTTGCAAAATATCAAAGGCTCCAGTGCCTCTCTAGTAATAATTAATTTTATTTTCCCCCAAATACATGTTTTAATTATTTATCGAAATAATTAAATTAATTACACCAAAAAAACAAAACAAATTGATGCAGTTACCATACAATTCCACAATTAATTGTTTTTTCGATTGGATAACTCTTGAATCATCAAGTAGTGAAACACAAAAAGAATCAAGAAAATAAAGAATAATCAAAGTGCAATGTGAGATCGGTTCGTAAGACCATTGCTATCAGGAGTTTCTTCGAAAGGGATGATAAGAGTCAGTGAGACCATAATATATATATATATATATATATATATATATATATATATATATATATATATATATATATATATATATATATTAAATGCTATGTATTTAGAATTTTGATGGATTGAGACAACAAAAATGGACCAGTTTTTATTAACTAAATAAACTTATTTTAGGAAGCTATAATTATTAATATTAAATTCAAAATACATATTGCAAACTCTTAAACATATCATTTGGTTGATAGAAATTATTTTTATAAACATATGTGACTTAACATCATTAATCAAAAACTTATAATATCTTTCATTTTATATATATTAAAAGTAAATATTAAAACCTATTATATTATTAATTCGGATGCGAATTATAATTCTAAACTGTTTTTAAAAAATTCTCTATATAATATAAAAGTCATCTTCTTCGGACCATACAGTACCCAAAAAATAAAAAATAAAGAATTGCATGAAAGTAATCAACCGCAACTTATATTCCTTCTTGAAACGTTGACCCCGAATCAAAGTCTTTAAAAAAAATAAAAAAAAAAACATGAATAAAAGGTTAATGCTGTGAGCTTACTTCCCATTTCCTTGAAACTAATGGATACAGAAAAGTTGCTCCTTTCTTTCCAGAGATTATTAGTATATTTGCACGTATATTAACTTTTTAAATGTTAAAAAAATATTGAAAGTATTAAAGAATGTTTTAACTTTTTTGGTAGCACTGTGTCTGATTAATTTTTTTATAATTTTTTTATTTTTTATAAAAAATAATATTTAAATTATTCTTTAAGTATCCTCTATAATTGTTTTATAAATGTTTTTTATTCTTTTATAAAAATAAATTTATATTATACTTAAAATATTCTAAACAGAAATTTTAATTAACTATTTAAAAAAATGAAAGAATAAAAACACTTGTGGAGCAAAAGCATAAGAGTTCTATATTCCAAGGTTAAAATAGTAATTATACTATAAAAAAGTGGAATAACAAATATAACCTCATACAATATATCAAGGGTAATTGTACCATGATAAAAAGATAATTTTATCTTTTTTTTTGCAAGAACAAATTCATAATTATACAATTATATTGAATAGTAATTTATGAATAGATCTGCACTAACATAACTGAGAGCTTTAGTGTTTTTGATATTAAGATGAGGCTATTAATTCAAATGTTGATGGTGTTAGTAACGATGGTTTTCTTGGAAGGATGACTGCCTCTTGGTTACTTGAAAATATATGTTTTTTTTTTAAATAATTATTATAGTTTTATAGAAAGTTTTTTATTATTGTTACTTTTTATTCAATAAACTATAATGCTAATAAAAACTGCTTTTGTTTTGAAAAAAAATTACATAATTCAAAAAATATTTTTTTCTTTTATAATTTTATTTACTATTTCTTTTTATTCTCTTATAATTGAATAAAAAATTCCAAAATTTTCTTATAACAGCGTGCGAGAAATATCACTAGTTTTAACTATCCTTAATTTGTGACAATAATATAGGTAAAAATATAGACAAAGTGAAGAAAATAGAACAAACTATAATTTTAACTACCCACTAATTAATTCCTTGAGGAGGAAGAGTGGGAAATTCTCAATTTTTTAAAAGACTAATATTATACTATTTATCTTGAAAATCCCTTGATTTAAGATAATAAAATATAATTTTAAATAAAAAAAATTTTCAAAAATAATGCTAGCCAACTTTAAATACCATTAAGATGAGGTAACACTCCCTTTTTGATTCGGCTCGCCTACCGTTCAAATAGAATTTTCAAAAGAATTCAGCTAAATTGCCAAATAGAATTTTCAAATCTAAATTGAAGCTTGTCGTCGTTAACTATTTCATTTTCACTATAATTAAAAAAAAAAAAACAAATAGATCCAACTACCACGCCATTCCACAATTAATTTTTTATATTATAATTTAGTGTTATGTTAATCAGGCAACATTTAATTACCATGATATAAAATTCAAAAATAGTGGGAACAGAAAAACATGTTTTTATGTATTTTTTATTTTTAAATTATAAATTTTGCTCTAATTTCACTCTAATACTATTGTAAGAAAATATTTATTTTAAATTTATCTATATTTTTATAGTTCAAAAATTAAAAATAAAATAAAATCAATTGAAACTCATGTAAAAGGAGTTATTTAAAAGGAGTTAACTGTGATGTCATTATTTTATAACAAAACTAACAAAGATATTTTATTAACCATTTTGTAAAATCAAAAGTTTTTAAATAAAATAAATATATTGCCCCGTAAGCTTGAGAAAGAATAATATGTTTTAATTTCATCTTGTATAAAAAAAATCTCAATTTAGTGTGTTAGAATGCACCGACCACTAATTAATGGACAATCAACCTTAGATTAATGTATTAACAATTTTAAATAGTTCATCTATAATAATATACAAAATGATGAATAGTAAAGTCTTGACAAGAAAAAAAAATCAACCCGAGCAACACTTAGGGGGTGTTTAGAAGTGTGGTAATCGTTGGTTTTTAAAATGTTTTTCGTTTGAAAATGTACTAAAATAATATATATTTTTTATTTTTTAAAAACTATTTTTGACATCAACATATTTAAATGATATTAAAATATTAAAATAAATAATTTAAAATTAAAAAAATTATTTTTTTAAAAAATAATATTTAAACATAAAACAAAGTATCAAAATGAAAACAAATGTAATGAAGAGGACACTGCCATCCTATGCCACGAGATGGGTCCGTTAAATTATTGCCATCATGCATTTTTTCATGAGTTGGGTCCGGCAGAACATTTCCATCATGCATTTTTTCCGAGAGTTGGGCCTGTTAGACCATCGCCATCATCCATTTTTCCATGAATGGGCCCGTTGGATGGTGCCATCGTGCATTTTTTCCTCATGAGGTGGATCCGAGAGAACATTCCCATCATGTATTTTTTTCCTAAAAGATATTCAGATTAAAAGTATTATAAAAAGAAAACACTATAATTTTCATGCTTCATCCGTTTATATAAGTAAAGAGTCACACAATATATGTGAATAAATCTCAGAGTTTTTTTTAAAAAATTTTATATAAAATATTTCATTCTCATCCAAAAAATATTAAAAAGTAAGAAAGAAAAGACAACTTAATAAAAATAAAAACAGAAAATATGACAAAATTTGAGAGAATTAATTCTTCTAGAAATCCTAAAATTCTATTCACTTAATTCTCATTCATCAACAATAACTAATATTTAAAGAAGTGATCAGTAGTGTTAAAAAATAAAAAAAACTTGTCATGTTTCTTTTAAGATATTCCGATTAAAAGTATTATAAAAAAAAATAAAGAGATTATATATATTGAACAAAAATGTTAAATGAATGAATTCAGATTATGAATTATGTATTAAAATAAAATAAAAAAAGTTGTTTTTAAAATATTTTTTTTTAAAATTAATTTTAATATCAATATATCATAACGATAAAAAATATATATAAAAGATAATTTGAAATAAAAACATTATTTAACAAAAAAACACGATTTTAAATTTATTCGTAAACAATCTTTTAGTTTAAGAAATGAAGCTTCTAACTTATGTGGCTGCCTGCTAAGTGTGTTTTTCATAAAGATATTTTTTAAAATTACTGAGATTTTTTTTTCAGATTTTTTTTTAAATTTATTTTGCTTAAGAAAGTCATGAACAATATTGAATTATATATATTTATTGTCCATGAGGGGATGTGTCCGTTGCCATCATGCAGTGTTTTTTCCACGGCATGGGTCCGTGAAGTCCTCTATAAAAGCCTTAACCTCCTCGCTGCCATTCGCAACAATTAATATTGTAATAGTTGATATTAATAAGATGGGGCTGTTCCTTCAGGTGTTGACGGTGTTAGTGATAACGGTTTCGCTGCAAGGATGGCTGCCTCTTGGTTGCTTGGAGGAAGAGAGGATCGCTCTGTTGCACCTCAAAGATTCTCTTAACTATCCCAACGGCACCTCCCTTCCCTCCTGGAGAATAGCCCACGCCAACTGCTGTGATTGGGATTGGGAACGTATTACCTGCAACAGCAGTACAGGTCGAGTCACCGAACTCTATCTTGGGAGCACAAGGAATGAGGAACTGGGAGATTGGTACCTAAATGCCTCCTTGTTTCTTCCTTTCCAACAACTCAACGCTCTCGACTTGTGGAATAATCGTATAGCTGGTTGGGTTGAGAAGAAAGGTTTGCTCTCTAATTAAGTATTACAAAATATTTATATTAGTTTTATTTTTTTTAGAATTAATCAAATCAGGTGTTGTTTAATTAGTATCATTAATTTTGGTTCTCTATGGAAGAAAATAGAAAGCACATTTAATTAGTAAAAAGGAGTTGTTTAATTCCTTACATTATTAATATAATCATTTTGGTTCTCATTGAGGGTGAAATGCAGCTTTACCTGTAAATGCATATTCATAACGAACACTAAGCCAGTGATGATGGAAGCAATGGACAAGTTGTCATTTATAATCTTTCTTTCAACCTCTTTACATGAATTCATCGTACCAATTTCATGCCTCTTCATCAATAATAATTTAGTTACTCCAATAATATCTTTTTTTTTATTCTTTACATGAAGTCTTAATTTATTTATTTTTTGTTTGTTTATATAGGTGGTTATGAGTTACAGAAATTAAGCAATTTGGAGCACCTTTACTTGGGATATAATCGTTTTGATAACAGTATTATATCATATATAGAGGGGCTTCCGTCTCTTAAATCACTATATTTAGATTATAATAGACTGGAGGGGTTAATAGATTTGAAAGGTTAGTTTTTTTATATACTACTATTTTTATAAATATTAAATTTAATTAGCACAATTATCTATTAAATTTAATTTCAAAAAACACAATTAATGAGTATTGTATTAATTTATTTTTTATATAAATATCAAGAATCTTTGAGCAGCTTGGAGTACTTGGGTCTGGACGGCAACAATATTAAAAAGTTGGTAGCCTCAAGAGGTAATTAGTAACACATTCACATTACCTACCTGGCTGGTAGCATCATGAAGATAATATTAATTATTCTTGTTTCTTCCCTAACTAACTTGCAGGTCCAAGCAACTTGAGGACTCTATGGCTACAAAATATCACAACCTATGGAAGTAGCTTCCAGTTACTGCAATCATTAGGAGCATTCCCAAACCTCACAACACTTTATCTGGGATCCAACGATTTTAGAGGAAGAATATTAGGTGACGGTAAGTCATATATTATATTATATATAATGATGTTTATATATTTGGGTTTAATTCAAAAATTCAATTTGCTACTTTTGAACAAACAGAGTTTCAAAATTTAAGCTCCTTGAAAATGTTGTATCTGGACGATTGTTCTTTAGATGAACACTCTCTTCAAAGTCTTGGAGCATTGCCTTCTCTAAAATATCTATCATTGCAAGAACTTAATGGCATTGTGCCTTTTGGAGGTAAATTAACAAATTTTAACTCTATTATTACTTATCATTGATCATTTTATTTCTCTCTATACCTGCTACAATTAGATGTCTGTATAGATTTCTTCTTTTATGTTTTAGCAACCTACTAAACAAGTCTTGGAGAGACAATTAGATCTTAAATTTAAAAATTAACTCAATTGAAATCTTTATTATTTTAAAATTCTACCATCCATTTAATATAAATAATATTTCAATTTAACTTCCCCCTCTCTCTTTCTCTCAACACTATTTCAGTATAATGTAAATAAAATGATAACATAAAAAACAATAATTTCTTTAATGAAAAGGTAACTCATACATAGAGAGTGCTATATTTAGGAGGAGAATAAATTAACAATGATGTATTTTTATTTTTTGGGTCAAATGTATACAAAATCTTTCTCTTAAATGGACAGTACAATTTCTACACTTAACTTATGTTTTTAGTTTTTTTAGCCATGATTAATAAGTACTGAATTATTTATAATTTTAATTCCTTCTATGCTAATATAATTTCTTGTTTAATTGATCGTGACAGGCTTCCTTGATCTCAAGAACTTGGAATACTTGGATTTGAGTTACAATACTCTCAATAATAGCATCTTTCAAGCCATCGAAACGATATCCTCTCTTAAAACATTGATTTTGCAGAGTTGTAATTTAAATGGCCAATTACCTACAACCCAAGGTAAGGTTAGGTTGGCGACTCTTACTCTCTCTCTCTCTAGGTTATATATTTTCTATTAGACACTCAAATTTTTATTTTTTTCTAAATTATAATGTGATTAAGCTTATGTAACTTAAATCATCTTGAAGAGCTATGTATGTATAGAATTTCTCTTTTATGTTTTCGCAACCGACTAAACAAGTCTTGGAGAGACAATTAAATCTCAAATTTAGAAATTAACTCAATTGAAATCTTTATTATTTTAAAATTCTACCATCCATTTAATATAAATAATATTTCAATTTAATCCCCCCCCCCTCTCTCTCAACATTATTTCAGTGTAATGTAAATAAAATAATAACATAAAAAAACAATAATTTCTTTAATAAAAAGGTAACTTCATACATAGAGAGTGCTATTTTTAGAAGGAGAATAAATTAACAATGGTGTATTTTTATTTTTTGGGTCAGATGTATACAAAATCCTTCTCTTAAATGGACAGTACAAATTGTACACTTAACTTATGTTTTTAGTTTTTTTAGCCATGATTAATAAGTAATAAATTATTTATAATTTTAATTCCTTATACGCTAATATAATTTCTTGTTTAATTGATCATGGCAGGCTTCCTTGATCTCAAGAACTTAAAATACTTGGATTTGAGTTACAATACTCTCAATAATAACATCTTCCAAGCTATCGGAACGATGACCTCTCTTAAAACTTTAAGGTTGCAGAGTTGTAATTTAAATGGCCAATTACCTACAACGCAAGGTAAGGTTAGGTTGATGACTCTTACTCTTACTCTCTCTCTCTAGGTTATATATTTTCTATTAGACACTCAAAGTTTTATTTTTTTCTAAATTATAATATGATTAAGCTTATGTAACTTATATCATCTTGAAGAGCTATATATGTATAGAATTTCTCTTTTATGTTTTCGCAACCTACTAAACAAGTCTTGGAGAGACAATTAAATCTCAAATTTAGAAATTAACTCATTTGAAATCTTTATTATTTTAAAATTCTACAATGCATTTAGTATGAATAATATTTCACTTTAATTTTGCCCCTCTCTCATCACCATTTCATTGTAATGTAATTAAAATGATAACATAAATAACAATATAACTTCATATATAGAGAGTGCTATTTTTAGGAGGAGAATAAATTAACAATGGTGTATTTCTTTTTTTGGGTTAGACATATATATATATATATATATATATATATATATATATATATATATATATATATATATAACCTTCTATTAATTGGACAATACAATTTCTACACTTACCTGATGTTTTTTGTTTTTTTAGCCATGATTAATAAGTAATGAATTATTTCTAATTTTAATTCCTTCTACACTAATATAATTTTTTGTTTAATTGATCATGACAGGCTTCCTTGATCTCAAGAACTTGGAATACTTGGATTTGAGTTACAATACACTTAATAATAGCATCTTCCAAGCCATCGGAACAATGACCTCTCTCAAAACTTTAAGCTTGCAGAGCTGCAGACTAAATGGCCGAATACCTACAACCCAAGGTAAGGTTGATCACTCTTATTCTCTCTCTAGGTTATATATTTTCCATTAAACACTCAAAGTTTTAATTTTCTCTAAATTATAATGTGACCAGGCCTATGTGACTTAAATCATCTCCAAGAGCTAGATATTAGTGACAATGATCTTAGTGGAGTCTTGCCTTCGTGTCTGACGAATTTGACTTCCCTTCAACAACTCCATCTCTCTTTCAATTACTTGAAGATTCCTATGTCATTGAGCCCATTATACAACCTTTCAAAACTCAAGTCTTTTTCTAGTTCAGGTAATGAAATATTCGCAGAAGAAGATGATCATAATCTGAGCCCAAAGTTCCAGTTAAAGTCCCTCTATTTGAGAGGTCGTGGACAAGATGCGGGAGCATTACCCAAGTTCTTTTACCATCAATTCAGCCTGCAATCTTTGGATCTTGAAAACATCCAAATAAAGGGAGGGTTTCCAAATTGGTTGATTGAGAACAACACATACCTCAAACTTCTTTATTTAGAAAACTGTTCTCTTTCGGGTCCATTCTTGTTGCCAAAGAATTCTCATGTGAATTTGTCATTCCTAAGTATATCCATGAATCACTTCCAAGGCCAAATCCCTTCAGAAATCGGGGATCGTTTGCCAGGGTTAGAAGTTTTAAAGATGTCTGATAATGGTTTCAATGGAAGCATTCCTTCCTCGTTGGGTAACATGAGCTCACTGTTTGAGTTAGACCTATCCAATAATGTTTTGACTGGAAGAATACTTTCGAACAACAGTTTGCAAGGCCAAATCCCTAGATGTATATGGAATATGTCTTCTCTTGAATTCTTGGACTTATCAGGGAACAATTTCTCCGGTCGTTTCCCACCTAGATTCAGCACTTCTTCAAATTTGAGATATGTTTATTTGTCTAGAAATAAGTTCCAAGGACCGATCACAATGACATTTTATGACCTCGCTGAGATATTGGCATTGGATCTTTCCCATAATAATTTAACTGGTACAATTCCAAAATGGATTGACAGGCTATCTAACTTGAGATTTCTACTCTTGAGTTATAACAATCTTGAAGGTGAAATCCCAATTCAATTATCCAGGTTGGACCGATTAACCTTGATTGATCTTTCTCACAATCACCTTTCTGGTAACATCCTCTATTGGATGATATCTACTCATCCTTTCCCACAGCCATACAATTCTCTTGATTCTATGTCCTCATCACAACAATCCTTCGAGTTTACAACGAAGAATGTATCCCTTTTTTATAGGGGCAGCATTATCCAGTACTTCAAAGGAATTGATTTCTCATGCAACAATTTCACAGGAGAGATTCCTCCTGAAATTGGAAACCTCAGTATGATCAAGGTATTGAACCTTTCGCATAACAATTTGACGGGACCAATTCCACCAACATTTTGGAACTTAAAGGAAATAGAGAGCTAGGATCTTTCCTACAACAAACTAGATGGAGAAATCCCACCTCGACTTACTGAACTATTTTCTCTAGAAGTTTTTATTGTGGCTCACAATAATCTGTCTGGGAAGACTCCTGCGAGAGTTGCACAATTTGCCACGTTTGATGAGAGTTGCTACAAGGACAACCCTTTTCTTTGTGGAGAACCGCTATCCAAAATATGTGGTGTAGCTATGCCACCATCACCAACTTCAACGAACAATGAAGATAATGGTGGCTTCATGGATATGAAGGTTTTCTATGTGACCTTTTGGGTTGCATACATCATGGTGCTGCTAGTGATAGGTGCAGTTCTGTATATAAATCCATATTGGCGACGAGGATGGTTTTACTTTATTGAGGTGAGTATTAACAATTGCTATTATTTTCTGGTGGACAATTTTCCCATTTTATCCAAGTTTGAGTTTTCATAGCCTTGATGGTACCAAGACTTGGTGCATCGTTGTGTATTCTAGTTTTAAGATTTAAACAAATTTAAATGCATGCTCAAGCGATGTTGTATTAATTTATACAATTCCATTTGGTTTTGTGGGTTTTTATACAGCGGGGACTTTTCAATTCCATGAGTTTTTACTTCCCTTGTATATTACATTATTACTTGATATTTACGGATGATCAATTCAAATTTACAACACAAATATCCAAAAATATTTAATATTAAAGGGAATACATTACAACACAAATATCAATTCAAATTTATTTCACTGATTGTATATAAGCTTGTGAGCACTTAGATAATTTGCTTGATCTACAACTTCAGTAACTGAGAGTATTGAGCTGCCTTAGATTGAGTTTCCTAGCTAATATCAAAGGGTAATGTCGAGAACGAATCCCTTCAGGGCCGACCCTTGCCCATATGGCACTCCCCGGCCACTTGAAATGGATGACCACCGGTACTGAGAAAATTAATGAATCAAAGCAGTCTCGAGATTCCACATAACAATTCATCTCCACTTCTGAATACTCTAATCTCAAACGTCCAGCATATGCTGCAATGCTTGATTAAAGTCATTTGATTACGCTTAGACTAGGTATCGGATGTTCCAAAAGTGATGTACAGAAAACTAGAAAACCTTGTATTTGATATCATTAGCTTTCACCTGGAGGTAAAAAGAAAAAAAATTAAACTTCCTCTAAAAAAAACTAGAAAATGAGAAGTACAAGAATAATAGATCCAATTAGACATGGACAAATATCCGGTGAAAGAATACATGAAAATAAAGTTAAGTCTCTTGTTAGAATCTTTAATTACCTCCACTTCCACTTGCTTAAAACACTGACAAATCAAAATGCATTTCTTCTCTTCCACTTCCACTAGCATGTCCTTTAGCTTTATCATATTTCCAGCTGCAATTGCCACAACAAGGAGAAAGTTAAGAAAGCAAAGGGAGCATTAAAAAACTAAACTGGCCTTATTTGTTTCATGAAAACTATTTTCATGTAAATGATTTATGGCATCCCTTAACAACTTAAAAGGTGTCAAGTGCATTTTATTTCAATCCACCAAAATTCCCCCTGCATTCCCTCCTTATGTTCTGAAAAAAAATAGTTTTAGCATTCTTTCCGCAATGAACTTGCATTATTTTACAGCAAATGCATGTAACAATCCAACAACCATTTTCATTCTACAGAAACATACTCATGCGAGGGTAAACTATACATTTCTATCAGCAAGATAGAGATCCTTGCTCAAGCTCTTAAGAACACAACTTACCATTCAACATTTTGGCTGTAGTCATCAACCAGAAGATACAATCCCTCCGAATGCACTGCTCAATGGCTAAAAGAGGCCACCAAGTTTTCAACTTTTCCACCTCTATATGCAACCGATATTTGGAATGTAACCTTATCTCTTCATCTCCTCATTCAGCAATTGGTATATGTTCTCCGAATGATGATGTAAGCTGCCACCAGCATGAAATTCATGAGCACGAGCTCCAACGTCAATCCAGCTACAGCCAGGGGTTTTAGAGACACCACACTGCCTCATCTTTGCATAATCATCCCGCCTTCTCATATTTGCATATATCTTAGATGAGATAATTGCATCTCTGGAAACAATTGAATGACCCTTTCACCAACATCTGCATTTCTACGCCTCTGACAGGCACCGAGCAATGACCCCAACACAATTTCATCTCGTTTTCCAGACATCTTATTGATTAAGTCCCAAGCTTCGTTCAGAAGTCCTGCACGCGCACAAAGATCAACCATGCAAGAATAATGCTTGACTTTTGGGACCAATCCAAATAACAATTTCATTGATTCAAACAATTGGCGGCCCTCATCAACCAATCCGGCATGCACACATGTAGAAAGTACTCCTATGAAAGTGATGTCATTAGGTTGAACAGTGTCATTATCCTTTGACATGCCTCTGAATAATGATAATGCTTCCAGGGCCTGCCCATGGATAGCAAGAGCAGAAATCATGGCATTCCATGAGACCTCATTTTTTTTAGGCATCCTCTCAAAAACCCTGAGTGCATCATCCAAGCTCCCACATTTTGCATACATATCAATCAATTCACTCGCAACGTAGACATCGTGCTGTAAACCTCTTTTTTATGCATGTGTCTCAACCCATTTCCCCAAATCAAGGGCCCTTATTGTGGAACATGCAGACAATACTTCAATCCTTGTGACTTTATCTGGATTAGGACCTGCCTCTCTCATTCAATTTGGATTAGGACCTGACTGACTTTATCAATTGCTTCATTGGAAGCTCCATTCTGTGCACACATATGAAGTGATAGTTGAACAAAAAAAAATCATATTAACTTGAAACGCATTTACAAATTTCATATATTTGTGTGGTTTTTATTTCATAGCTGATTAATTAGGAAGAATTCAAATTTCAAGTTAGTTTAAAGGAACAGAAATAAACACAATTCCACTATATGTGACAATTACAAAGTATAAAACCGATCTAATTACCATGTGATAATGGCATTCCAAGTGACAACATCCTTGTTTGGCATTGAATCAAAGACCCTCCTCGCAGATATCAAATCCCCACACTTACCATACATGTCAATCAAGGCAGACCCCACATACGAATTTACCTCCATCTTCTTCTCCAAAACAAGCCCCTCCACCCATCTCCCCAAACCCAAATCCCCACACGCCCCAAGAACATTCACCAGCGTCATCTCATCTGGCTCAAACCCCTCCTCCTTCATTTCCATAAACAACCAAATTGCCTCTTTAGCAAAACCCATCTTAGAATACCCCGAAATCATCGAATTCCACGACACCAAGTCTCTGTCACCCATTTCATCAAACACCTTCCGTGCAAACCCCATTTCACCACACCTTGCGTCCATTGGAGTCAAAGAATGATTCACATGCTCGTCACCATCCAAACCAGCCTTAAACACCAGACAATGACCGATCTTTCCATGAACCAAACCCCAAACATTCCCTCACGCTATAAACAAAAAAGGGTATGTGAAATTATTTGCTTTTAGGCCTAAAGACTTCAGCTTGTAATACAATTCAACACAAAAATCATACTTTTTCCATGTGGTAGCTAACCCACGAAGCATGAAATTGAAGGCATAAATATTGGGTTTGGTGAGTTGATTAAAAACAAGGGATGCATAGGCCAAGTCTTTGAGGTCAACGATTTTGGAAAGAAGGAAATTGGGTTTTGGTATTGAGTTTATAGGCATTTGTGTGTGGATTTGTTTTAGTAGGTTTTTCGATTTGCATTGTTTTATCAGAGATAAAAGCTTTTCAGTTAGGGTTTGATGATGTTTTTTTTGGGTTTGGAAGTTGAGGTTGGAAAGAGAGAGGTGGTAGGGGGATAGAAAAGAGGTAGGTCTTGTCCTGTACTGTCTTCGGACACAACAGGCATTGCATAGATAGTTACCATCATTGTTTTGATTAAAAAAAAGGTTTTTTCTTGCAACACCAATTTGATTTCTTGCATGTTCTCATGTAGTCACCAATCAATATTTGACAGATTATATGCCCGGGAGAAGAAACTCTACCAAGAAGTCAGGGTACATCTCAAATCTTCTGCATAACTTTTTGAATGATGCATTCTGAGCGTCACTAGTTTTCAAGACTATGGTTATAGCATAGAATTTCAATGTATTTATTTTTGCTGCTGGAATGGGTTTTATCTATGCACAGCAGCTACGAGGCGATACACACAGGGTCCCAATCCGTTCAAAGAGATTTGGAGCAGGGTTGTCAGTTGAATGAGGCAGAAGTATGGAAATGGTGGAGGTTGATGAAGTAGAAGATGTAATGACTACAGAGAAAATGGCTGAAATTCCCATAAAGGTACTTTGTGCAGGAATGTCAGTTGCAAACAGCTCGCTTACTGAATTTGCTATTGGTTCTGCAGAGGGATATGCAGAATATGTTACGTAATGGGAGAATGCCATTGCCAAGTGCTCCAGAGTTCTAGCAGAAACAGGAAGAAGGAATTGGAAGTGAATCAATGAGAATGAATGAGTGCTCACGGGGTGATTTTTTTACAGTGGATTCAAATTCAACAACTACAAGGGCTATTTCCTGCAGCACGGAGAGTTTCTGAATTTTCATGATTAGAATCCAACTACTGTGGCCACAATTTCCTCTGAAGTTTGAAACACCTATCACTTTGCTTAAGGAAATGTTCACAATTAACAACCTACAACTGTTGGATGATTATTTTTCAAAAATTTTACATGGAATACAAGAATGAAAGGTAAAAAGGAAACTATCGTTCTCACAGTGATGTCCATGACTGAATTGTCATGAGGAAAAAAATTGTCAAGGAAAATACAAATTTGTCAAAAAATGAATGCTTCTTCAGTCATAACTGAAGCCTTTTATCTTCATCTTCATCTTCATCTTCATCATCATCAACCTCCACCTCAGAAAAATCATTACTGCTCATGACAGATAGAAAGACTAAAACCGCAACTACTTGTGTCACTAGAAAGTATCTTGCCCTTCTTCTGAAAGTTTTCTCCTCTTCTGTCCTTTCCCTCTTGGGTTGCTTCTTAGGTTTTGAGCCTAGTGATAAAAACACATGAAAATAGTTAGAAATTCTATTTGAAAGAAAAGAGACATGGATGGTACTTTTTGACCTCTTATTTCCCAATGGCTTTTATTTTTCTTGAAGCATCTTAAACATTAACAAATTGTTAGTTTGATGATGACTAAAACATGATCTGTAGGCTGGTTTGGTTTAGTAAATCCACAATTCAAGACACTATCAGATGACCAATATAATATTCACAAGAATAAAAGATGAAAATATCTTGCCTGAATTTGAAGGACGTCTTGATGAAGTTGATGAAGCGTCTGAAAGGAATTGCGGGACAGAAGAAGACGATCCAGCCTCCAAGAAATCTGTCTTAAGTTTTTCAGCATATCATATGAGATTACCATGCTCCAAGAGTGCACTTCGCAGCATCGATGATTCCTAATGGCATGGAACACATAAAAGGATTAGAGTTGAAAATATTTGACAGGTGAAGCAACAAACTCAAATGCTTTGTGCCAAGACAGAATAACAATAGCACATCACGTGAAAATCAAATAAGTAGAAACCATGTTAACAGAAAATGGTTTCAAGAGAGTTTTTAAATGGAAAAAATAAAATTGATGGTAATGTGTTTTATAACAGCATAGATTGATGTAGTGTTCTTGAAAGAAATTAGAAGAACTTGATTGTTAGATATTTACAGCAAGGCCACATGTAATAACCATAGCGATGCTTGTCATCAGGGCATTCAACTACAGAAAGTGAATGGTAATAATGTAATTGTTTTTGCACCATCATCCCAGGTCATGTATTACCACATTTTCAGCTGTAAATAATTGTTCTCGCCATCCATATGCCAGCATTCAGCTCTCACAGGTCACAGATCAAGACAATTGGTAAAGTGACTCACAGGAAATGCTTGAAGAGTGAAAAGGACATGCCCAAGGAAATATGCGTCCAAACTAGATGGCCTGCACAAACAGAAAAATGAAGTTGGGTGTATAATCAATGCATAGTCAAGACCTCAAACTTAAAATTTGAATTCAAAACATAAAAACCAAAATATCTTAGATGATTTCAGGTAAAAAATGGAAAATATATATATTAACCATGATATAAAAGAGAAACACCTTTCAAAAAGAAATGTGTGATCCCCTAATGTGGTTGACAAAGCTCCATATGCAATTTTCGCTCTCTTGTAGATCTATCCATAAATTAAAATAAAAAAATTGCAAGGCCATGGTCAAGGAAAATTAACAGAAAATGAAGCAATATATAAACGGGTAAAATCATTCCACTAGTGTATGTGCGCAGATTTGATATCAACAAGTTGCAGAAAAATATCATAAACGATAGAAGTGTAACCTCTGCTTCCCTTCGTTCAGTATTTTCTTTAGTTATCCCAAGTCGCTGCTTAATAACGTGCACTAGTTCGGGCAGAGGTTCCATCAGACCCCACCCAGAGTTCATCCATGATTGCATCTGCAAGCCAGGTGCTAACCATCGCTTTCATTGATATCCATTCTGGGAGCAAGCTGAAGTCAGTGTCCAAATCAACAATACCATCTTCCTTTAAACTTTTGATTACCCCACCATTCTCGACATTGTAGGCCACATAAGTGCCTGATTCAATATATGGAATTTGATCTACAACAGAAAGTCAGATAAGTGTTTTGAAGACAATTTTGATATTTGCATTATATATTTGAGAAAACGAACATATATGACAACATGAGCAAAGCATGCACACACATTAAAAACCAGCTGCCATTTCTTGTCAATCAAAAAACCAATATCCATCAAAAACAGTCCTGGTCATGCAGATCCAATCTTGAATGCTAATTACTAACTCCTTCCCTATTATTTATGACCATGGCCTTCTTTAAGACAATATGTTAGCCTCATTTATTCCGAATACTCGCCATACACCGAGTCCCAAAACACACTAAAATTCCCACTGAACAACAAAATACCAACTTTCAGATATCCAAAAGAACTCAGTTAAACGAAAGCATAGAACCCAGTTAAACTGAAAATGATCACAGCCCATCTTAACATGATCAAATTCACATCCATTCTGTGAAAACAACTCTGCTAAAGAAATGAGGTACGTTTCCTTAGTTATTCAGACCTATCAACACATAAAAGAAGAAAATGGAAACAAAGAAAACAAACACAAGGTAAACTAGCAGCAACAAAAAAAAAAAAAACAAGCAGAAACCCAGAACAACAACTTACAAACATGAATAACATTAAATGAAAATAAGAACCCAAAAAAGAATACCTGAATCAGGGAAAGTGTTGTTGAAAACCAAATGGAATGGAAAGTTAGAAAATTTGAGGTAGTTGAAAAGAGGCAAGCAGATTGGACAACCAGTTGGGAGACCAGAACTGGGTTTCCTTGCAACAAGAGTATACTCTGCTCTTTCTTGAGATTCTTGCATCTCTCTCTCTTTAATGTTTTTTTGCTGATAATTCTCTTTTGGCTTCAAAGCTTGAGAGAGTGGAGGGTTCTCGGTTTTCTTTGATTCTTGATGGGTAAAGGGTTTTTCAGGCACCGAAAACCAGAGAGAAGACGCAGAGGAGAGGTTTTGTCTTTCTTCTTTAGGTCGTTAGAGATCCATGTCTAGTGTGGGTTAGGCCATCTTAGTTATTTTTCTTGTGAGAATAGGCTTGCTTGTAGGAACTCCCTCAATTTAGGTTTTATCTTTGGGTTTTCGAGCCTTGTTCTATGCTTTGATATCAAATTCATCTCTTCGATCCAATCATCATGCCATTGCTCAAAGCAAAGATATTCTAGAGGTCATGACATGAATAACATTTGGAAGATTTTTTAGTATTGTTTTAAAATCTGGATTGCTTGGCGGATTGATCCGGGTGGGAATTGTTTCAAGAAAAAAACTTAGTTTATCTAGTTAGAACTCGAGTTTATATAAATCCAGACATCATTCATTTAAAATACAGCTATCAACTTATTGATTATTTTTTTGAATAAAAAAATATTCTAAACTATTTTATTTTAACTTAAAAAAATAAATATTTGAGTTAATTTTTCTAAACCATAACCTAATTTTTTTTTAAATCAATTTAATACATGCAGTTTTACATATTATTTTTTAATTTAATATACATTTATTTTTGTTATTGTTTAATTGAATAAAAAAATTATTTTAATTAATAAATTTTAAAAAAAAATTAATACGTGCCTGCGCAACAATTCACACAGCTTTCCACTTCCTTTAAACCTGCGAAGCACAAACAACAATGTTCCATGCATATATATATATATATATATATATATATATATATATATATATATATATATATATGCACATAAACCCTATTTTTTGGATTTAACATTATAATATTTTTTCCTTTTCAAATAAGAAGATGTAGAAGATTTACGTCTCACAAAACTTTGATTTTGAATTTAAAGTCAAGAGTAGAAACTAATACTGTCATGGAGAGAGAGAGAGTACGGGCGAGGGTTATCCGTGGTGCTAATTAAGATGAGCAAATGAAGCGTAAGAACAACCAAGGTTGCAGAAATAATGAGTTGGTGGTGCGGATTAGTCTTCAAGCTGCAATCTTTTAAACATTTCGCAGCACAGCCGATCGAGAGCAGATTTTTGGTGGGAGAGGACGCATGGAAGGAAGCAAGCAAGTTGGGTAGCAATCCAAGATAGAGCCTACAGCTAGCAGAGTGCTCATCCCCAGTACCACTGCAGAAACTACCAAGAGAGACCTCTTCATCATCGCCTCCATTTTCTTCTCTTTTTGAGCTACTTGGAGATTCCTGTTATAATGAGCAGATTGAATTGTTCAACCCTTTACAGCACTTGTTAGGAGAAACTGCTATAACTTCCTTACTAATTTTTGGAATATATGAAACGTATGGATTTTCCTTACACAAGCTTACATATAAGCGATTGAATCGAGGATAGAATTAATTATGGCTAAACTTATCGGACAATGCATGATCAAAGGAAAACAGAGAGGAAAGAATCATGGGGCCGGTGGCATTTTCATGCATGTATATGCACTTACGGATTTTCCTTACACATGCTTTCGTATATGCGATTGAATCGAGGGAAGAATTATGGCTAAACTTATGATACCATTTCATGAAATAATATTGTAAGCAAATGCTTGATTGATTCCTCTTATGTTTCCTAAAACACTTGATATGTATATATATATACACACACATCATATTATTTTAATATGGATCTATGGAAATAAATGAGAGGCCAACCTTTTGTTACCTAATATTTACTTAATGCACTGCTAAGATCAAGTCATCTTATGATCAAAAGAAAAATCGAGTCATCTTGCTTTAATTAACACAAAAAAAAAAAACCCTATAGGAGGAGGGTTTTTGTGTTTTTATTTTTTTAATTTTAATTTTAATTTTATAATTTAAATTTAGGTTTATTATAAATTTTATGAATTTATCCTAAACTAATAATTCGGAACGCTATTTGATAGGCTAACTCGTTTGACTCGAGTTTTTTTCTTTTCTAATTGATTTTTTTCTCAATTTTATCCTTCAATATTAAATTAATAAATAATTAAAATTCATGATTTATTTCAGTCTATTTTTATGAGGTTATCCTTATCTCATGACTTGGATCACAAGTTTAATAAGTCGATTCTAGTTAACTTGAGTTATTTTTTGTGCTTTTTTTTAATTGATTTTCTTTTCAATTTCATCTTTTAATATTATGTTGATTGAGAATTAGGCTTCATAATTTGTTTTGATTTGCTTTTTATTGGGTTATCCTGATCTCATGACCCAGGTCATGAGTGTGGCAAGTTAACTCGAGTTGACACGAATATTTTTTTATTAATTTTTTTTTCAATTTTATTCTTTAACATTGAATTTATTAAAAAAACAACTTAATCAAAGTTTTCTCCATCTTCTAGCTTACATTTTTCTTTGGCAATGGACGATTGACAACATCAAACTAGTTCATGCATTGTCTTTTTTTCCATGAACTTGAACATGTTTTAGGTCTTACGAAGGAGGTTATATTATACATTGTTATAAAACTTGAATCAATTTCGTGATTTAAACTAAGAATTGGTCAATTTAAAACTTAGATTGGTCCACATTAAAGAAAACATAAAAGGAGGACTTAACCAAGCTTGAATTAATAAAAAAATCAGGTTAAAACGTAATCCAATAAAAATTCATTGATTTTTTTTATAAAAAACTTTTTTTATCCAAACAATACTATTTTAATTTTTTTAAAATAAAATTGATAAATTCAAATAACTAAAATTATTCTTTTTAAATCATGACTCTGAGTCGTATTGAATTATATATAAATGAGGGAAACAAACTCAAAAAAATAAAAATCCAACAACTTGTTTCCCTTTAATCAAAGTCCAAGAAAAAACCCATCTTTTAGGGCTAGAAACGGTATTGCACTCGCCCAAAACCCTAGCCGCCACTATATCTATATAAACCGTCTATTTTCGCGAAACCCTTGATCTCCCTCTCTTTCCATCAGGCAGCAAGCAGCAACAGAGAAGCAAAAATGCCGCCGAAGTTTGACCCATCTCAGGTGGTCGACGTTTACGTGAGGGTAACCGGAGGCGAAGTTGGTGCAGCCAGTTCCCTCGCTCCCAAAATCGGACCTCTCGGTCTTTCTCCGAAGAAAATAGGAGAAGACATCGCCAAAGAAACTGCCAAGGACTGGAAGGGCCTCCGTGTCACCGTCAAGCTCACCGTCCAGAACCGTCAGGCCAAGGTCACCGTCGTGCCCTCAGCCGCGGCTTTGGTTATCAAGGCGTTGAAGGAGCCAGAGAGAGACAGGAAGAAGACAAAGAACATAAAGCATAATGGGAACATCTCTCTTGATGATGTTATTGAGATTGCTAAGGTTATGAGTGTGAGATCGATGGCGAAGGATCTGAGTGGGACAGTGAAGGAAATTTTGGGGACTTGTGTTTCAGTTGGGTGTACTGTTGATGGGAAAGATCCAAAAGATTTGCAGCAGGAGATTACTGATGGTGATGTTGAGATTTCTGAATGATTGAGAAATTGTTGCTCTTTTTTGGGTTTTTTTAAAGTTTCCGAAAGATCTCATTTTATGTTTTTGTCTAATTTTATGGTATCTGGATGCTTAAGGATGTTTTCTAAGGTGATTTACTACTTTATTATCGAGGGCATTTTTGCTAGTTGTGTTTACTGTTTTGTTTGGTCATTTGGTTTTTTTTTTTTTTGTGTTTCTGTTTTTTTTTAGTTTATTGAATTTGGTTATCTGACTTGTTTGTGCTGGGTGTATGATTCTACTTGAAGAGTTATGTGCTTGTGCCTAGGTAAAGATGGAAGCTTAGTGATGGAGAATTTATTTAATTTATGTCTTGGGATAAAAATTATTCATATTTTAGGCACTTCTTTGATCTCTTTTGATGAATTTTGTTCGATTTATAGGACGAGGACGGATGGATGAAAAGTAGAATTTTACGCATCATTTGTTTTTTTTATTTGATAGATAGAACTTGTATTATCCTATCTACATGAGCTTTTCAGATAGGTTTCTATCCTTCATTTTCCAGTCTTCCGGTGGTAAATGTGTAGGTTTGTAGATGCAGCTTAGCGATAGACAATAATAAGTTATAATGAATGCAAGAGTTTGCTTGGAATTGTTTAGCTGTTTTGGTTCATAGGGAAAATATTTCTGGAGGAATAGCGAACTTGTGCGATTGACTGACTTTTTCACCAATCTGTGAAAGCTAATTCTCTCTGGAGTTTGAATTTTCTGTTGCATCCAGTTTTAGTTTTAACTTACAGCTTATGTCTCAACTGTTTTTAGATTCTTTGCCTCATAGCTTTATGTCTAGTTTGATCATAATACTAGAGTTTCATTTCTTCCAAATCCATGTGACATTGTCTGTTCCATCATCCTCTGTGCTTTGTTTATCTCATGCAGTCATGCTATCCTCTTACGGAATAGTATTTATCAAGCTGTAGAAATGGGGGCTAATTTGTGCAATTGATTGCAGTACATTCTATGTAATTGGGAGTATGATCCCCCTGATAGATTTTTCTTTTATTACCTGAAATTATGTTTCTGCCTTGTAGATGTAACCCAACATATTCACTAACTTGCGTTTAAATAGCAATTGATGTGTAAATAATGCCTCTGCCAATTGGACATGTTTTTTTCAAGGAAATTCTCTTGTGCTATGGTCGGTTCTTTTCGATGAATGCAGTGATACAAGAGGCAGTTTACTGGTGAATTTGACTGATGTAATATAGATCAAGAAAGAGGTGATGCCTATCTGAATAAATTTCCTATGTATATGCTGCAAATTCATTACTTGAGTAATAATAAAGAAACAACTGTAAGTCAGGTTTAGTCTATTTGCTGCTTGGGAAAGCCCGTTCTCGGTAGTGATTATCCAGCTTCGCTTTTGTTTAGGGAAAGCCATTTCTCTTCTGCGTGTATTTTCGCTGTTTTATCCAGTTTGCTTCTACCTGTACAGTTTATATATATCATCATTTTTGTTTGGATGCTTTACCATGGTACCTTTTCTGCTCGGTTTACTGCCCCCAATGCATAGTATTTGCCTGATAGATTTTGATTATTCCTTGTATAGATGAAGTTATTTTCCTGTGTCGTCAGTTGACTCGGTTCTTGTTGATGCTCCGAATCTCTCAATTTTCATACTGTGAAGTTATATCATCACTATTGTTTTGTTCGAGGGAAGAGATTTGTGCTGGATTTGTGGTAGTGGATTCGTTTAGATTCAACAGATTTATGTTCAATGTGTGGAGTAACGGTCAGCTGCTTGATTCCCTTCCATTTCCTGCTCCCAACTAATGTTATTCAGGAAATTTTTTGAAGAATCGCATAGCTTTTTACTGAGCCACAAGCTTTCTGTCATCTTGCCTACCAACCACCAAAACCCATAGCATCCCCATGATTCTACGTAGCTTTGAACTGACTAAGCTCATGTGTTGGGATTAAGTGGACTTCGAGCTTTTGACGTCCATCACATGGTAATCTATCGCACCTCTTGACCCCTGGATAAAAAATCAGCCCTCCTTTTTTCCTATTCTTACATTTTGATCTTCGAGCCTGGAAGATAGAGATCGAGGAGGTGACCTCTTATTATTGAGCCCATTTGATTATTATCAGAATGGAGCAAATCGCAAGATGTTAGCCATGGTGGCTAAGGTTTCCTTAGTTCTATAACAAAGTTGTAATAAAGGTTTTTTAATCATTAAATAAAACATACTATAAATAAACGATAGTTTTTTTTTTCGTGTCAATATGAAAATATAAAATGTTATGATGAACTTATAAACGGTATAATTTCTAAAAAAGCTTGTAGAGAAGTAGACAAATAACCAACTACAAATTAAAATTAGAATTCTCAATCTCATAAGTGAGCCTATGTGAAGATACTACGCTGCAACAAGCTTATTGTAGTTTGGAAGGGCCCCATCACTCAAATGAAAAGATCAATTCAAATTAATTATCTCGAACTACAACCAAAATCAAGTTTTAAAATTACAGTTTAAAAACATATTTTAATCAACTCTAGAACCTCATGAAAAAATATTATTTCTCCTACCTCCTCGATCCTCTACCCTAAATCTACTTTCAAGGACCATTTTAACATAATAAAGTTTAGTGGCCATTTCAAATAAATCATCTAACAAAATGAATACATATTTGTTAAAAACCAAACACAACATACTGATATTTTCAAAAAAATTAATTTTTTTTATCGGTAAATGATTTCATGAAAGATTTTAAAAGTATGATAATATTTATTTTTTAAAGTGTTTTTTATTTTAAAAAATATTAAAATAATATTTTTTATTTTTTAAATTTATTTTGATATCAATGCATTAAAATAATTTAAAAATATTAAGAAAATATTTTTTTAAAAAATATTTTTTAATAAAAAAAAAGTGGAAATTCAATACTAACACTGAAGATGGCTGAAAACGCGGTTTTGATCCATCAGAATAATATAATTGCTGCAAGTGTGTTTGGCAGTGTGGTTGTGGTTGCTTTTCGAATAGCTTTTTGTGTCAAAATACATGCTAATGATATTTTTTTTATTTTTTAAAAATCATTTTTGACATTAGCACATCAAAATGATTTGAAAACACTAAAAATATATTAATTTGAAGTTAATAAAAAAATAAAAAATTTTCAAATTTTATCAAAAACGCTTTTGAAACGCAGAAACAAACAGGCGTATATACCCATCACTCCGGACCACGTTCCCCTTTATCATACAGGGAATCAAATAAGGCTTGGTTAAAGTCCACGAAAGAAGCCCACCTTATTGGCCTAAAAAAGACATTTCATTCTCTTAAAACCCTAGCAGCCAATATATCTTATAATCCGTCTATTTCGTGAAACCCTTGCCCCCCTTCCCATTCCCTCAGTCAGCAGGCAGCAGCAGAGCAGCAAAAATGCCGCCGAAGTTTGACCCATCTCAGGTTGTCGACGTTTACGTGAGGGTAACCGGAGGCGAAGTTGGTGCAGCCAGTTCCCTCGCTCCCAAAATCGGACCTCTCGGTCTTTCTCCGAAGAAAATCGGAGAAGACATCGCCAAAGAAACTGCCAAGGACTGGAAGGGCCTCCGTGTCACCGTCAAGCTCACCGTCCAGAACCGTCAGGCCAAGGTCACCGTCGTGCCCTCAGCCGCGGCTTTGGTTATCAAGGCGTTGAAGGAGCCAGAGAGAGACAGGAAGAAGACAAAGAACATAAAGCATAATGGGAACATCTCTCTTGATGATGTTATTGAGATTGCTAAGGTTATGAGTGTGAGATCGATGGCGAAGGATCTGAGTGGGACAGTGAAGGAAATTTTGGGGACTTGTGTTTCTGTTGGGTGTACTGTTGATGGGAAAGATCCAAAAGATTTGCAGCAGGAGATTACTGATGGTGATGTTGAGATTTCTGAATGATTGAGAAATTGTTGCTCTTTTTTTGGGTATTTTTAGATTTTCTGAAGGATCCCGTTTTATGTTTTTGTTGTTATGATATCTGGATGCTTAAGGATCTTTTTAAAGGTGATATACTACTTTTTTTATTGAGGGTATTTTTGCTTGTTGTCTGTCTTGCCTGTTCATTTGATGTTTTTTTTGTTAAAGATGGAAGTTTAGTGATGGAGAATTTATTTAAATTCATGTCTTGGGTAAAAATTTATTCTCTTTTTACGCACTTCTTTGATCTCTTTTGATGAGTTTTGTTTGAGTTATAGGTTGATGTTGGATGGATGAAAGTAGGAATTTCATGCTTCATTTGTGTTTTTTTGTCGGTAGATAGAGACCCTAGGATTCCAACTTGTATTATTCCATCTACATGAGTTTTGCAGATTGGTTTCTATCCTTCATTTTCCCAATGTTCCATCTGGAAAGGAGTATGTTTGTGGATGGGGCTTAGGGATAGACAAGAATAAGTTATAATGAATGCATGAGTTTGCTTGGAATTTTTTAGCTGTTTTGCTTCACATGGAAAAGATTTCTGGAAGAATCGAAAACTTGTGTGACTGACTGACTTTTTCACTAATTTGTGAAAGCTAGTTCTCTCTGGAGAGTGAATTTTCTGTTGTATCCAGCTTTAGTTTTAGCATATAGTTTATGTCTGCAACATGTTTTAGATGCCTTGCCATGTAGCTTTTCATATATTTTGATCATAATACTAATTGAGTTTCATTTCTTCCACGTCCATTTGAGTTTGTCTGTTCCATCATCTGTTGTGGTCTGTGCTTGTCTTATGCAGTCACGCAATCCTCGTTTGAAATAGTATATATCAAGCGGTAGAAATGGGGGTTAATTTTTTGTGCAATTAGATTGCAATACATTCTATGTAATTTGTGAGTGTGATCTCACTGATAGATATTACTTTGATTACATGAAACAATGTTTCTTTTGTGATATGGCGGTTCTTGTTGATGAATGCAATGATACAAGAGGTAGTTTACCAGTGAATTCAACTGATGTAAAATAGATCAAGAAAGAGGTGATGCCTAACTGATTAAATTTCCTATATAGATCCTGAGATTTCATTACCCGAGTAATAATGAAGAAACAACTGTTCTCGGAAGTGATTATCCAGCTTCGCTTTTGTTTAGGGAAGGCCAGTTCTCTGCTGTGTGGATTTTCGCCGTTTTATCCAGTTTGCTTCTACCTTTACAGTTTACATATATCATCATTTTTGTTTGGATGCTTTACCATGTACCTTTTCTGCTCGGTTTACTATCCCCATTGCATAGTATTTGCCTGATAGATTGATTATTCCTTGTATAGATAAGTTATTTTCCTGTGTTGTCAGTTGACTCATATCTTGTTGAATGTTGATGCTCTGAATTTCTCAATTTTCGTACTGGTCATTAATAGACTGTTTTCTGTTGTATTGTTTGGTTCGAGGGAAGAGATTTGTGCTGGATTTGTGGTAGTGGATTCTTTTAGATTCAACAGATTTATGTTCAATGTGTAGAGTAACGGTCAGCTGCTTGATTCCCTTCCATTTCCTGCTCCCGACTAATGTTATTCAGGAAATATTGTGAAGAATCGCTCAGCTTTTTACTGAGCCACCAACTTTCTGGCATCTTGCCTACCAACCACCGAATCCCATAACATCCCCATGATTCTACATAGCTTTGAACTGACTAAGCTCATGTGTTGGGATTAAGTGGACTTCGAGGTTCTGACGTCCATCACAAGGTAAACTATCGCCTCTTGGCCCGTGGATAAAAAATCACCCCTCCTTTTTTTCCCTTTTCTTACATTTTGAATGGCTAGTCATTCATTTCCATCTGCCATGAGATTAATCTTCGAGCCTTGAAGATAGAGATCGAGTAGGGTGACCTCTTATTAATATGGTTCTTTGTTTGCGATCATACTGCTCGACCACGCTTTTCTCTCCTACTGTATTTTTTTGGAAAAGATGCATCATGAGAGACAGAATTTTTAGTTTCTCATGCTGGAAAAAAGGTTAAATCAACAGCTAATGAGCCCACCCTACCCAACAATATTGAGTTGTGAAGTCACTCTACCAGTAATTTAACGAAACAGACAACAGAAAGGATGATATTGAGAGACCAGGAGCTCTGTCCTGACGAAAGTTTTGAATCCTCTATTTTTTCGAAAGATGCGATGTGTTTTATTGAACCAAATATGAAACATCGTAAGCCATGCATGCATGTCTTTGTTTCTCTTAGAATTCTGCTAACAGCCACACCGAGCATCGGCACAAAAAGCATATGTTATATTTATTGTTTTGACAGAATCAACTTCTTAACTCATATACCTTCAAATTCGACTCAGTTGGGTCTCAAGTGCTCTAGTTTCCGAGTGAATTCAGGGGTCCTGACCAGATTTTACGATAATTTTCCAATCTAGAATTTTCAGATTTCGAGAAGCAAGTGACAGACAACTGAGCAAAAGCAGTAACACCAAACACGTCACACAACAAAAACCCAGACATATAAATATAAGGTTCTTCCAAGTTTTCTTTTCTTAAACCAGCCAAAAAAATGGCGTCTAGGGTTTCTCTAAAGACGAAAGGCAAGAGCAGCAGCGGCAAGGGAGCAAAAGGTGTGGAAGAGAAGTCAGCATCACAGTATGTCAAAGAATGGAGCACATGGACATTTAAGAAGGCGAAAGTAATCACACACTATGGATTCATTCCTATGATTATCATCATTGGAATGAATTCTGAGCCTAAACCCCAGATTTATCAGCTCCTTAGTCCCTTCTGATTCGAGCCCAGACCGTGGTTTCTCGTGTTCTATGGTGGGTCTGTGCTTTGTCGAATCTGCTTCCTTTTGAGAAATGGGTTTTGTTAGGTTTCGTTACATTTTACTGTTTTATGGGGTTTGTAAATATGGATTGATTAGTATAAATGTTAAAGTTTGAACTTTGCTATGCTTGCTTATGGATCGCTTAGTTATTAGTATGAATGTTAAAGTTCTAAGCTTTTATTAGTCAGTAATAAGTGAGTGATTTAGTGATAATCATGATTGCTTTTTTATATTGTCATACTCTTCATTTATGCAGGTTTATTAAGCTGGTTTTATGCTTTTCTTCTCTTTTTTTATGGATTGATTGATATGTGGAATGGACCACTGTAGTTCTGCAAGGGGCTTAGGTATGGAACAGGAAATGAAATGAATTCTGGATACAGGTGAGAGAAAAGGTCCTTTATTCTTATCTTGGTGTGTGGAAATGGGGATGCAAAGTGATAGATTTTATTTCTGAAGATTTCCAAAAGTTTTAGGAAGTTTAATAGTTTGACTGATAATGAGCTTGATTGTCAGCTGACAACAAAATGAATCCTGAAGTTTGATGTTTTAAGATAGTCATCATTCATTAGATATTTGGGAAGGAGAAAATGATCAAGATGAGATTCAGGACTTTATGGGTTTTTTTTTCATAGTATGTGATTTTCAACTGCTGTTGTCAACTAAGGAATCCG
This sequence comes from Populus deltoides, assembly GCA_015852605.2. NCBI lineage: Eukaryota > Viridiplantae > Streptophyta > Magnoliopsida > Malpighiales > Salicaceae > Populus > Populus deltoides. The sequence continues at coordinate 1,065,986 of CM027587.2, read as the reverse complement.
TAATTAGCATGGAAAATTGTTTTGCGGAATTCATGATTTGCAGTGTTGAGGGCTGAAAAAGATTTCCGCCTCTACCAAGCAGTAATTCAAACATAGGGCAATTCTGTGCTATTATTCCCTTAGGTCATGAATGATGAATTCGCTGATTATTTCATACATATGGCAGCGTCACGGATATTTTCCACTTTTCACCTCAACTACACTTAGCAATAGGAGGATAATCAAGATCTGCTTGATTGATGCATATATATATATACACACATGCATTCTCTCATATGCATTAGGGATTTTGTGTTGCAATTGGTTTTTTTAACTCTGTGCAAGATGACAAGGGCATCTTATTGTGCGGGAATTGAAGAGTTTGTTATCTTATTGCCGAGAGTGCATGTTTGTTTTAGTGGTGTTTGCCTGTTTGGTTGGCAACATCTCGAGGAATCGAAGACAATAAAATGATATCTTCACCTTCATTTTGAGCCATCCAGCAATCTGTTATGTCAGTGCAGTTTTCTAGTCTTCAAACTCATTCATGCTGTCAGATAGTAGCAGGGTTTTTCTGCGTGTATGAGCGGGTATAAGCATTGAAATTTTGTATCTCTATTTATAGCCTTTTTTTCTTGACAATTGGTATAAAGGAAAATGATGGTTTGGTCTTGCAAATGAAATGCCTTTTTCAAGCTTTATTTATCGGCTGTATCAATATTTTGGATGGACATTTCCCTCAATTATTATCTATTTAATCTTTCCAGGCTGCTGGTTTCTGAGTGAACTTTGCATATCCCACAATGTTTGCATATGTAGTGAAAGCAAAACTAAGTCGATAGTTCAGGCTTGATGATATTTGCAGTTACGATTTCAAGAGGAATGAATTGAATTAACCAAACTCTTTAGGATTCTGTCTCCTTTCCTTTTCTCTTGCTAGGATCATTTCAGGCAAGTGTATGATTCAATCTTGCATGTTTGCTATTGACTTGGTCTCTAGGGAATGTAAAGTAGATTTGTCCAAATTGTTCGCATGGAGTGCTGAGGCTGATAGTTTAAAGTTCCAGAAAGAATACTGGAGTCATCAGATATGTCCTTATTGAATGTCATCTTTCCATCAGGTTTAGCTATTGTTTTATTTCTCCTATGTTGTGTTCCCTCCAGGCTTTGCTTCTATCCCCTTCCTAGTACATGATTGCTTTCAGGATGGTTGTTTTGGTTCACTCATGGTGATTTTCATACCAAATTTTTGGCCGAACAGACGAACTTGTTTAAGCATTTTGCAGCCATCAGTATCAGGCTTTCAGCTGTTGATGCTATTATGTAGTAGCATGATTATCATATCAGTCTACATTTGTTGATTAGAACAAGTTGTTAATGTTAGTAGCAAGGATTCACAAGGCATCATCGACCCCGTACCATGCAGGCTGGGTGTTCTGTTTCCTGGATGATCTTGACCCTAATTGTAAGACATGGCTTGGAGGGTCAACCTGCAAATCTGCAAACTTGGAGCCCAGACCAGGTCGGGTTGGTAAAAAACCTAATCTAAAATCTAAAAAAAAGTCGTTTTAGGGTTTTTTTTTGTTAAATTCAATTCTTATTTCTCTTTTAATTAGATTTATTGTTGCAAATATCTTTTTCAAGTATTTAAATTCCAAGTATGTGTTTGAAATTGTGATTGCAGTTGTTTTTTAAAATACATTTAAAATCTTATTGTTAACTCAGCCATCCATTTATGGTTTTGTCTCATGTTGAAATCTTATTTTTGTGAAGCCTATATTTTAAAATAGATCATATTGCATGCACACTTGGTTGAAAATCTTAATAATTGTAGTTTTCTATATTATAATATAAGAGGAGGGCGGCCGATCTGGTAGCTCAAAATCCTTTGAATCTGTGGGTGGAAAAAAAATTAAATAAAATAAAATAGAAATGGTGTCAAAACAATGAATACATGTGCCTTCGTGCAAAGTTTGACCATAGGGTTTGGATACATAGTTGTTAAATTCTACCAGGCCTCACGAATTGATTTAGAAAATTCATAACTCAGGATATAACTTATGTTAGGGTTTAAGTTGAACTACCTGAGTTTTTAATAATTTTATTGATTAATTTAAACTCAAACTAATCATATTAAATTTAAGAAGAAACTCAAATATGTTTTTGGAGTTTATCAGGTTTATTTAACAACTAATTTATATATTTTTAACTCAAACAAATCTATAGCAATACTTTAAAAAGCATACTTAACCAATAAAACAAACACTCCTAAGTTGCTGTAAGAAAAAAGATTGGTTAATAATTTTTTTAACAAGGAACAATTTAATATTTATATAAATTTCATTATGCAAGCCAGCAGCATAGGCACACTAACCAAGTTATTAAAGAACGCTAGAGAACAAAGAATACTTGATAATTTTAAAAAAGAAGGACCAAATCATTTATTTCTTAAAATTCAAGCCAAGTTTTTTTTTTTAAAGAAAAATCTATAAATGATATTATTTTAATTTTATTTGAAATAATATATTTTATAAAAAAAAAACATTTTAACAAATTTATCACAAGTTTAAACTTGATAAGATAAATCATCATATTAACATGTTATAACATGCCGAGTTTTAACTATAATAAAAAATAAAATAGCAACATATTAATTTATATATTAAAAAAACAAGATTTTTTTTTATTATTATTTAGATGAATAGAGCTCAATAAACAAAATATTTGTTTTTTTTCAATCCTGTCATTTATTTTTATTTTAGCCTTAAGCCTTTTCAATAATATTTTGAGATATATTTGGAACAACTAGGTCAGCTAAATTATATTAAAATAACTTTTATATTTTTTAATTTTAAATTTAGGTTAGATAAAAAATCAAATCAATAGTTTTTTTAATTTTATTATTTTTTATCAATTTTATTTTTTAATTTTTTTCATCGGTTAGATTAATCAATTTAACTTTATTATATCATAACAATCTTTATATTGTTTAATTTTAAATCTAAATTAAGTAAAGAATTAGGTAAAAAGGTTTTTTATATTAATTTCATTATTTTTTTAAAAAAATTTATCATCAGATTTTTTTTACTAATTAACTGGGTTTTTTTTAAATGGATCAAATTGATTGGCACACATCAAGAAAACTCTTATATAATTTAACTTTAAATCTAAATTTTAAAAAAATCAGATAAAAAAATCTTAAAAGAAAAAGTAATTTTTCTTAAGGGCTCATCCTTTAAACAAAACATCACCTTTATCGATCGGTTCATTTATTACTCATAAAAGCAAAAGCAAAAGCTAAAAATAAATAAATAAAAACGGTCTCCTATCTATCCAAGCAAGGAAAAGAGACCAAAGCAGAGAGATTGTACCCTGCGAAAAAACAGAAACAGAACAGCACTCCCACTTCTCTATCACACATTCTTGACCGTACTATCCAGTCAACTTTCATACAACCAACGGCTCTGATCACATCACCTTCACCAACTGTAAGTTTGATTCCTTTTCTATGTTTCTCTTCCAGGTTGTGATTTATCTTTCTGGGTTTCGGATCTTTTGCTTTGTCAATCAGATCAGCTCCTGTTGTTTTAATGTTTGTTTGGCTTGTTGGGTTGTCTTGGAAAACTTGTTTGGTTACTGAGAAAGAGAAAAGCTTGGAACTTGAGCTGGCATTTTTGGAGTGTTTGTGTTTGTTCGTGTGTTGTTGCCTTTTGGGGAAGTGTGATTTGTCTGTGTCTATTTAAGTTTTTTGAGTTTCAGTATTATTCTGCACTAGTGACTTTCCTTTTTGTTGGTTTTTTTCCTTATTCTAAAAATTGATACTTTTCAATTTCTTTTTTTATCTTAGATCCTACCAATCTAGTCAAATATATAAACTTAAGCATACCTCTTTTTTGGGGGGACTAGAAGAGTTGATATATTGTCAAGTCTGGTTGGATAATAACATAGTAGAGAAGGGTTTTAATTTTTTTTTTTTTTTTAGCAACATGCAACATTGAGTTCTACCATAGGAAAAATCTAGTGGCTGTGTTTTTTTTTTCTTTTAATAATTTTGTTATTAGTATAGAGTCTGTTAGACTAGATTGATATGATTGAGGTATTTTCTATGTGCAGGTTATGGGAGGATTTTCCGTGTTCATATTTTAAAGAGCAGATATAGGTTAGTTGGTGATCCATGTTATATTTATTTATAGTAATTTGCCATTTGAGGATTTGTTTCTTCGTAACATGTTGTAATGGTACGTTTTGTACTGTATTTTGCCTGGTATGCAAGTGATGCATGGATACTTTAGTGGAATCTTAATGTGTCAACTGGGGGAGGAAAGAACCTGCCAATGAAAAGGGAAAAATTACCTAAACTACAGAAAAGGGGGGTTTAACTCTAAATGATGAACATTTCAGTATCTAAATGTTGATAAATAACTTGTTCTTCCATTGTCTTTCAAAAGAATTTGTAAGCCTTGGTTCTTTATCTTTGTTCTGTTTCTTGACTTGTATTTACAAGGATGTCTCGTCCTCCTTTTATGGACTTTTTTCCCCCTTATATCAGGATAAATTGCCTTTTCTTTTTTCCTATGAAAGAGGAGGTTTTTCTTTTCTTTTTTCGAAAAGATCAAATATTCACTGATGGAGAAGTTTTATGATCTGGCCTTATGACTGTCTGTTAGGTGGTTGAGGCATAATCAGATGCAGTCCCATCCTGGAGAAACTTTCCATGTGTTAAAAAAGGAAGGAGATGACTGCACTGGTTCACGTTACTCAGGTCATTTGAATAGCTCCCTTCAGGAACCAATTGAAGTTTCTTCTTCCTCGAATGAGGGTAACTCTGATGATACATGGGATATAGATGACCAATCAATTGAAGATTCCTCTAAACAGTTGGTTCTTTATGACCCTTTGGCTAATGATGCTGGTGAAATTGAACCTGTTCCTCAACCGATCCTGTCCCACCATCCATTTAGAAAATACTCAGACCTGAATGTGCCTTCTAGAGTTTTGCCATCTGTAGGAGCTTTTACTGTGCAATGTGCCAAATGTTTCAAGTGGAGGCTCATCCCAACAAAACAGAAGTATGAAGAATTACGTGAACATATTCTGGAAGAGCCTTTTTTTTGTGCAACTGCTCGTGAGTGGCGGCCTGATATATCATGTGATGATCCAACAGACATTGATCAAGATGGGAGTAGGCTGTGGGCAATTGATAAACCTAACATTGCTCAGCCCCCTCCCGGGTGGCAAAGGTTGCTGAGAATCAGGGGAGAAGGAAGTACCAAATTTGCAGATGTGTACGTGTACCATTTTTTTTGAAACACATGGTTTGTTCTATACTATAATCTAATTTCACACATTATGATTTCCATTTATGGAAACCTATCAAGAACCTTAAAGCCTTCCATGTCTCTAAGAGCACAAGCAACTCTGCGTCAACTGTAGTTGAGTATTATGTAGAATATTCTTTTAATGGTTCAAGTCTTAATTGATGATGACGACTAATTTTGTAATGTCATTTGGCTACACTATTATGACCGCTCTCTCCCTCTTTTCTATCAGTTGAAAATGTAGATTTATTCACTTCGCACTGTCCTCTTAATCAGTTTTCCCATTTTTTAATATTCACATGTCTGCATCGAGATCTATAGGAAACCTCTACCATCATGATTTCTTCATTATATACCTTTTGTTTCCCTTTCTAATTTTCAGGTACTATCAAGCACCGTCAGGCAAGAGACTTCGCTCAATGGTGGAAATCCAAAAGTATGTTGACTCCTCTTGCTTGAATACTCCTATATTGCAATGGCTCGGACCCCTTGTTTATCACACTTGAGCTAATCTCTATGTATAATGCTAGATAATCTTTTGTTGATCTTTGTTTTAGGTGTTAAATCTCTTGATTTTGCAGGTACTTAATTGAACATCCAGAGTATATGAGAGATGGCTTAACTCTCGCACAGTTTTCATTTCAAATACCAAAGCCTCTGCAGGAAAACTATGTGAGAAAAAAGCGTCCTCGTTTATCAGCTTCATGTGATGATGCTAGACCTCTTGAACCTGGTGAGGGCATGCAGATAAATGATTAGCTTTTTACTTGTTAACATGAAGTGAAGGGAATTCTTGGTGAACTGGCTCAGTTTTCTAACTCAGTGATGCAAACTTCCATCAATTTTAACTTTCGACACAGCCATAAATCTGGAGGAATGAAGTTCTGTATTCAGACTCGACTAACTTTTGTCTTCTCACTTCTCACCTTAGGGTATGCATGACTAAAGCATCTGAAGCAATTTAAATGAAATTTGCCCCTTTTCATTTAGTTCTCTAAAGTTGCCACACGTTTTCTGGAGGATTGCAAAAGTTGCACAGTTTGAAGTTTCTAATCCCCTTGGTTAGGATGTTGTATTTTTATTTTTTTCAATGTAATTTTTTTCCCAGTTCTACATGAAACATATATAAAGTTATTTAAATATGTGAGGGCCAGACCATACTGCTACCAGTATACTTTTGCATTCCAAAGAGGCCTCAAGCACCATTCTCTTCTCACCTTTTCAATGGATTCTAGAATCTGGGCCTGTCTTCAAAGAACAGCAAAGCTGATTACACCGTTTTTTGAGTTTTTTTTTCTTGTGAGGTGAAAACTGAAACTGATCTGTCTAATATATGTACCACGTGTGGATTCCTTACATTAATGCAGTGCACTCTTGCTGCTCCGTGTAAGGAGGGGAGTATATTTTGTGGTCAATCCATGAAACCCAACACTATTCAGGTTGGATTGATTCTGTATTTAGATCATCTGGGTCTATGTGGTTCTGGAACGTGGGAGCTGTCTCAATGGAATTGGTAATGGGGTGAGGCATTGGATAAACCTATCTAACCTATGCATATAAATTGTTATGTCTGTTGAGAAACTCTTACCACTTGTTTCTTTAGGTGGAGTCCTTATCATGAATTAACGAGTATTTAGTGTTTTTTATTTAATTTCCTCATGTCCATGGTTTTAGACTACCTGGAAAGAATTCTTCATGGGGTGGGTTGGTTATAACTTTTGATTGATTAATGGTTGGTCCTGGGGAGAATTATATGAGAATCTGTTGCACGACTGGATTAACCTCGTGGTCAGACTGCTGGCTTAACCTGCTTGGGACTTTGTACTGAATTCAAGATAGCATTCCTGAAGGCATCTTCTGCTGCATAAAGAATTCATGTGAAAACCTACTAATGACATATCCTTGTTTTTGCTGCAGCAAATCCCCTTACATGGGTTGGTCCAGGTGATTGTACAGAACTCCAGCTTGGCTGGCCAGCAATCCTACCTCCACCCTTGATTCAGTCCTCTGCTTATCTTCCTATCGACTGGCCAGTAAAGAAGAAAGCAAGGACACCATCGAAACAGAGTCACAGGACTAATCCAATGTGTAATCTGGATGAACCGAAAGTTTAAGAGCCTGATCAATCTAGAAATAGTGATTGTGATTTGTGAGGCTCGCTCCTGATCCTTTTGGATGACTCAATTTCACAGTTTGTGTCTTGCTTCCATGTTTTTCCATGCAATGCTATTTGTTTTTTACCACTAGGTTCTGATGAACCTTCACAGAAAAAAGTGGTAAAATGGGCGGGGGAGGATGCATAGTTAGTTGGAATGTATCTTTGTTATGGGATGCCAAAAAATCAGAATGAAGGAAATCTAAATGCTTGGTTCTTTTTATATCCTGGACCAGCCAATGTTTACTTTTTTGTTATTTTGTTCATGTCAGAATTTCTGGGCTTGTTTCACCCTAGATTGAGTACTGGGGCATAGAAATTAGAATCACATGCACCTGACTGCAGATTTTTCAATTTGACTCAGGTTATTGTTTTTATCTCCATTTCTACCTTCTTGGTATGCTTTTGCACAAATAGAACTTGGATGGGGATAAAGGGTAGTTGTCGAGAAATGTAGACGCAACGGATCATGGACTGCCCCTATAATATAGGGCTAGTGACCTGAGCCATGATCCTTGTGTTGTTGCCATGGTTATATTGGAATTAAGATTGGAATTGAGAGTGGAAGACAGGAAAGGTAAGAAGGCGTAGAGCATAAATGGGGACAAACCTGTTCAGAAAAAAAAGGTGTATTACAAGTGGTCGATTCATGATCTTCAGATTATATCAACAAAGAAATCATGTAATATGTAGGGATGATCATACCTAATTATGATTAGAACTCAATTAAAGAGTATGATTAAAATTATACAAGAACCACAATATTCATGACATTAATCATATCTATCTGGCAGGTTGCTAGCACCTCCACTTCTCTCGTTTGCTATGCCTCCTCTTTGCTCACTGCATTTTGCTTTATATTTGGGCTCCAAAAAAGTGATTCTTCCATATCAATACCGGCAGCAGCATTATTCTGGTAGGGGGGAGGGAAGGCGGGGCGGTGGGGGCACATCATATAATATTGACATGCTCCATGTTCCTACACTAATGCCACAAGTATCAAGTCAATGCCCAAAATTACAACAAATAATAAAACGAACTTGTTGACAGATACAAATGAAGAAAGATGCAACGAACCCTGCATTTAGAAGCCATTGCCATCTAAAGTTGAATTCTACCCCTGTCATTAGCCATCACTTGCATGTTAAAGGGAAGATATGGAAGTTGAAAATGGTTGAAGCTGTTATTTTGAATGGTTCATTAGTCTAGGGTCTGCCAAACACACCTTCAAGCAACTGGAGCAGAAATCTGATAGAGAAAAGAGCCTAGCATAGTAAAGATTTCATCAATGTTCACAGATGACAAGCTTTGGTGTCTCCTACTTAAGGATGAACTTGTAACACAAGTGCAACAGGTTTCATGTTTCACGTAGACAGCTCTTAGAGAGCAACCAACAGTCTTTAACCATCTTAGCGAAGCACCAACAGCTAGTCTCAGACCCCTATGACCTGAATTTGAAGTTCCAGTCTCTGACACCACAGGAAAGTAATTTCTTCTCTTGTCAATTGCCTCCAACAGGGGAAACAAGAAATCAACAGAGCTGTTGACTTAGCGCTGTCTTTTGTCACACATCACAGATAACTATGGAAGAGAGATGAGAATCGGAAGCTCCAGTAACAACAGCACCTTTCCTTCTAACATCCAGCAGATAATTCAAAGCCCTTTCTGTAATAATCTCACCAGGAATCATTACAGCGATCCCTGGTGGGTATGGACATATAAGCTCACCACAGACCTTGCCAAGGCTCTCTCTGATACTCACTCTCCTTTTATTTGCAAAAAAGGCATCTCTTGGATTCAAACTGATACAAATATCATTGAAGGGTGCATGCTCTCTGCTCTCCACCCTCTTTTCCGTGGTTTTGGAATGTGAGGAAGATGTTGGTAGTTTCTTTAATCCTGATACTAACCTTTGATTATGTTCCCTGCATGTTCCAAGGTTTATTGCAAATGTAATAGATTGGGTCCCAACAAGCTCAGAGATGACTCCATGGTCTCTATCTAAAATATCATCTGCTTCATAGCCAGATAAACCAAGTGACCAAAAACCAAGAGTGAGGCGCAAGGGATCAATGGCAGGAAATTCATTGAAGCTCGCCAAGTCAAGCACGCTAATACCAGGAATCTTTTTAATGAGAGTGCTTGCTTCAATTGCCAACTCCAAAGCTTTGTTGAAAACTGTTCCTGGGTTTTCACCAAGTTGAGCTCTAGCAGCATCTAATGATGCTAAAAGCAGATAACTGGGGCTTGTGCTTTGAAGGGTTTGAAGGCACCGACAGATTCTATCTCTGTCTACAATATTCCCAGACATGTGCAACATTGATGACTGTGTAAGGGAACACAGAACTTTGTGAGTAGATTGTACCACCACATCAGCACCCTGCTTAAGAGCTGAATGAGGCATCTGGGGATGAAATCCTAGGTGTGCTCCATGAGCCTCGTCAACAATCACAGGAATTCCATAAGCATGACAAAGTTGGGAAATCTCACTCAAGTTGCTGCATATACCATGATAAGTAGGTGATGTGATAAAAACTGCAGCTGGTTTTTTACCATCCATCTCCAACTCTTTGATAGCTTTCCCCACCTATAATATGATCCATCGTAAAGATATTATTGGCATGCCATCAGTACAATAAAATTAAAAAAACCAAAGGGTCTTATTTAATAAAAACTGAAAGGAATGGTTGGCATCTTTATCTTTCCCCATAAATGTTGAAAGGCTCCAATGTGATGATTGTAAATATACATTTCTTGTTCATACTTAAAAATATGAATGCAAACGTTTTACCATTGTAAGTAACAAAACAATTTTAGAAGGTAGATAGCAACATGTCTTCAGCCAGCCAGGCATCAATCCCCAATGCTCCAACCAATAATATTAATAGACTCACCTGTGACGGAGTAACACCACCAGCAATATCCCATTTACAATCATACCCAGGCATTATGTACTTCGGTATTGCTCCAGATAATACCATAGCAGATATGGCTGATATATGTGAATTGCGAGGGAGAACGATGTGTTCTCCAGGTGAACAAGTTGCCATTATTGCAGCTTGGATTCCACAAGTGGTACCTCCAACAAGAAACCATGTTTCTGAAGATCCAAATAGTTTGGCAGCTTGCATTTGTGCCTCTAAAATGGGCCCCTCTGGTGAAAAGAGGTTGTCAAGCTCTGGAAGCTCAGGTAAATCATGAATAAATGGTCTAAACCCAATAAGCTGTGTTAATGAAGACGGTGCAGCACGCCCTCTATTATGCCCAGGGAAGTGAAAGCTGGCTGCATTTTTTTCAGCTGAAGCTTTCAAAGCACCAACCAATGGAGGAAGGCTGTCTTGCTGACTTATACGAGATCTGGAAATAAGGGATTTATCCTCAGTGACTGACCTGTTTTTCTCTCCTCTGCTTTCTCTATCTCGTTTCTTTTTTGGCTCCAGGGTGCTTCTTTCCTGTAAAGTACATAATCATGAACATCTCAGCACCTCAACATAATTTAAGAAATGGAGCAGCTTCCCATACACAAATAACACAGAAAAATCCGCTTATCAAATAAACAACAATCCTAAAACGAACATTTAGGGCAAATAGTTTGACTATAAGCACGCATGCATGAGTAATCCATTCATTTCCTAACCATGAAAACGGTGGAAGCCCAAATTATATCATTCAGCAATAAGTTCCTTCAATAATAGATGGAAGGAATTGTGGGGAGAATTAAATAAAACCCAATCGATTTACATCTTGCAAAACCATGATTTCCCATCTTCATTTTTCAACATAAAGCAACAATTTTGTCCACATAGATTCATCCTCCATCATATTCAACCGGGTAAAAACCTGTTTCAAACCTTAAAAGAAGCCTGTACCCCTTAAAAATCCATACCAACATAGAAAAGTAGTAAAAAAAACTCCCACAAATTATAATCCTCCCTCCCTGAAACCTAACCTTAAACCTTTGACAATAACAATAATAACCCAAAATCAAGTCCCACTAAAATTATCAAAGCAAAACAAGACAATGAAGTATAGACCAAAATGTGCAGAGTTAAGTGTTTACAGATAAGATAATCACCTGACAAGTGCAACAAGTGCTTGTTCTTGGTCTCAAAGATACAGAAGTCCATTTCTTGGCAAAACCCAACTGAAGACTCTGTACCGTCAGAAAAACAAAACAAACAGTAACAAACTAAACTGCCCACATTTAGTTATGAAGAAGTAAACATGGTACAGACAGATAAATAGGAGTTGCAACTTACTTGGTTCAGAAGGGTGGAGCAAGACATTCTTCTTTTAGTCTCGTCTTTTTGCTTGGTGGGCAGTGAGGATAATGTCATATACTCTAGGAGACCACTTTTTCTCTGAAAGATTTAAGCCCCATTTTGAAGATTGGCCCAATGAATAGTCCATATTATGACAAAATTAATAGTATTTTAAAAGGCGACATGCGATGCAATTTCTTTTATGCAAAATTAGTAGAAATTACAAATGCTTACTCTATAAAAGAGATACATGAAGAAACAAGAAATAATTTTTTTTTTTTGTAGGTTCCGTGAAAATATTCTTATAACTTTTATGGTACAGATAAGATTTTTCTTTTCATTATTTATCTCTCTTCTTAAAGTAAATCGTAGAGTAGATATACAAAGGATGCTTCTTTTATTAAAAAAAAATATATTTTTTTAAAATTAATTAAAATCAATTATTTTATTTTAATATATTAACTCTTAACTAGTATTGATATTAATTAAATTATTTAGTTGGTCAGTTTACTAAAACAACCATGAAATGTTGTTATTATTGCTTCTTTTTTGCATGTGCTTTCGTATAAATAATTCATTTGTTAAGGGATTTGTTTGTTTTTTTTTTAAATAAGAAAATTATTTAATTTAATTTATGCCATTAATGATAATTTTAATTAGGTGATTTTACTAATATCACAAAATAGTACTTTATTCTAAATAATTTGAAATGTTTAATCTCGCTGCACAATACGACACCGCATAATAGTTTATTCCAAATAGTTTGATATATTTAAATCTCACATAACAGCACAGCTAGCATAGCACAACACCATATATGCAGTACAGCAAGTGCAGCAGGGACGAACAGGTTCTAAAGAGCAGCAGCAGCAGCAGCAGCAGCAGCAGAATAATCTGTAGCAAGACAACATCGTAAGAAAAAATATGCAAACTGAAGAAGAACCAATCAGATGACAGAAAATCTATGGAAATATTCAGTAAAAGAACAGAAGCAAGAAGCAGAACCACAGGATAGACTGCAGAAGCTAGAAACTAGAAAATCTTCAACCCGAAGAACCCAACCAGCCTGACAAAACAGAATTCAACAATAACCACTTAGAAATTCAAGAAAAGCAACCAGCAGGCATGAAAGAACCTTCAAGGTATAAGAACAGTCTGAAACATAACATCATTGGCAGGCAATCAATCACAGAAAGAACACAACATCAAAATACTAGCCGATAAACAAGAACTGACAAAAAACCAGGGAAATAATCCATAAGGTGAAGAAATTAAAGAAGGTAGCAGAACCCGAATAACCTCAGTAAATGACAACTATAACCAGACAATGAATTCTTCTACTCGACGCACTCATTGCTTAACAAGATGATCAACAAAACTATAAACTTTTCGGAGAGTATGAACAAAACGGAAGTTGGTAACTGGCCAAACTATAAGTCTGGTCAAACTCTGAACACATTAGAATCCAGGCCTGGCCACTGGATTATTCAGCTGATTGATAACGTTAGCAAAATTAGATCCAAAAGCTAAAAAAGAACCAATAAAGGATTCCTTAGAAGCTGAGACTTCAAGAGCTTTTCTATTAGCAACTAGTAATGCAAAATTACAATCCATTTCCCCAACATAGGTGGAGAAAATACAAACCAAATGCCCTGAATGGTCTCTTAACAAGGGAGTTTTTTAAATTTCAATTTATTTTCACAAGTTGATGTATGAGGTGCATCCTTTAGATCCCAACTCTAGACGGCCTAGGCTTATCGAGGTAGAACCATCAGAATTCTATTTAAACCAACCCAATCTGGTGGAAATTAATCAACATACCACTAGGCGGTAGCTCGCTCTTAGAATTTGACCACCATTTTGCCTACAGACAAATAATGAACAAATTTTGGCATTCCTTTTACCTTATTGATCCTGAGTTGGACAATCTTTATTTGCCCCTGAAAAGTCGGTTCTGGGAGGAAAAGTTGTCTGGGCAGTATGTATAAAAAAATAAAGGCCAGGTAATAAGCCTAAAAGTTTGTCTGTTTTCTTACTTACTTTCTTTTTCTTTCCTTTGAAGATAGAACTTTTGTAAACTAGGCTATTATCTTTTTAGCCATTCTCTTATTAATATTATCGACTATTATAACGAAAAAAAAGCTTATTTGTATCCTTTAAAGGGCATGTATTCAGAATTGTGTGTGTTGAATATCATTAAATAATTAGAATTTGAAAGGTTAATTAAGAAAAGGCTTTGAAACAGGCTTTAAAAAATAAGCTTAAACTATCAATTCTAGACACCATAGTTACCAAGATTATAAACGCAAATCCTTTTAGATCTAGGAAAGCTTTCCCTGTCTCCACCATCGTTGTAACCAAAGACATTACCGAAGAATTCCAAACTTAAACGAGTATCGTTATGTTTCTTCCATCACAGTAGTATATTGTTCAATCCTTCAAAAAAAAAGAAGAAGAAGAAGCAATGAGTAGTCTCCCTCTCATGCCAATCCAATAAAATCCCACCTAGTTATTTTCAGATCACCATCACCATATAATTCCAAATCTTAGTATATTGTTTTGGTAATTAATTTTTTTTTGTAACTAATAAAGAGTTTTTCTTCGAAGAAAGACAATTTTAATTTGAATAATGTCTACATTAAGACGTAAAATAGGTAGTCCGTGGTATGTGATGAAAAAAATTCTTTTCTGGAGTAGATTTGGATTTTTGTTGATTTTGTTTTTGACATGTATTTGATCTCGGGTTTGTTCTTGAGGGAGGACATTGAGTGTGATCTTGAACAAAATATATATATATATCCCAAATAGTTTTCTTTTAATTTTTTGAGAATGGAAGCCAAAATTAACAATTTTGAGTATAGTTTTATTGGTCAAATTTCTTTTATTTTGCAATATGTTAGAGTTAAAGCATGAATTAAAATCTTAATTATATAAGGATTTTATATTAAGCAATGAAATTCTTATAGGTTTAGGATTGAATTTGTTTAGGAATGAATTATGATTATGACTAATCAATTATCCACTAGTGCCTAATTCTATTTTTCGATGGTGAAATAAAGAGTGCTAGCAAGGCATGGGAGTTTTTGATATTTGGATTTGAAAACAAAATTTATCTACTGAACATAAGCATATCCTAAGTAAATAAAATCAATATATATATAAGTCGAGACATATATAATTTTCATGAAATCTCACATGATTTCATATATTCTTTATTATATAGATATATAAAAAATTATTTAAAAAAGCAATGTGAGAATTAATTTTGATTGATAATCAACAAACCATACATATAACACGATTTGCATCTGTTATTCAGTTAAAAAAAAAAAAAAGAACGAAGCTCGAACTTAACGGAATCGGAAGCCGGGGACAAAGATGCCATTGAAGACTAGGCAGCGAGTGCCTTGATCAGCAATGCCAATGAACCATTTATAGGTTTGAGTTGGCCAACATGTTGAGGAGCAACGATGGCGACTTTCTTGATGAACTTACCCATTAAGTCCGAAAGGAATTGTAGAAGTTTGAAGATGGTCTGGTCCTGAGGGGCGAATACCTTGATGAGTGATATCAACGTATCTAGTAGGGGTTCAAGCACTTGGCCGATCATGGAAATATCAGGCATGCCAGGAGTTTGGATGAGTTCCTTGATGAGCCCTGAGAGCGCACCTAGAACAGATTTTATTATATCCGGCAGGGAAGACTTACTTTGAAGATCAGCAATAGTGCCGCCGGCGCCTTTTTCAAGTTCCTTGACTAACCATGAGAGTGAACGTATGACGCCTTCTACTGCTTCTTTGAGGAGAGGGTTGGTGACGTTCCCCTCGAAGGAAATCAGTGCATCTTCAACGGACTGAAGTTGATCTATGAGGGTTTTGGTGAAGCTAGAGAATCGCAGCTCACGAAAGTGAAGCAGAGAAGGGTTAGGAAGAGGAGTAGGGCAACTGGGGCTACAGTTTTTGAAGCCATTTCTGAAATTGTTACAGCTTAGTAAAGCGAAGACTAGCTGGTGGTGTGAAATGGAGAGGAGATTGGAGGGTTTTATACGTAGATATTCGAGCACAAAATGGTAAGAAAAATCCTGATAAGGTACAGACAGCTAGCTGGTCATTCCTGGAAGCATCATTCGTGGAACAGTTTTCATAAAGAATTAATGCATCATTTGTTGACCAAATAATTATATCTATTGAAATTGTATAGCCTTAAACCTAATAATAAATAATTGCGACTTTGAATTTACTTTTTTTGAGAAAATAATTGTTGATCTAATAATGTTAGTGTTGAATTTTTTACAGGGCACGATGTGTTCGTAAGACTCGTGTGATATAATTACAAGTGTGTGTTATTTAACTAATTTATAGTATTAATTTTTCTAATATCTGATATAGATTAATTGTTCTCAATTATTTATAGGTTGAAATAATACACATGTTTTATATACAAATAGTCTTATTTAGATTTTTATAATTATAACTGAGTTAATTTGTTAAATTTTTGAATCGTATAAATAACTTTTAATTGGACTTAACTCAAACTAGGACGTGAATTGAAATATCTTTCAAAATTTAATAATTCATAGTTAGGATAAATATATATAACTCTTAAAAATAATTAACTAAAGAATTCTCATCTAACATTATATTGGTGTATATGAACCGTTTTTAATTTAAATAATTCTTTTCGATTATATCCAACGTGAATATAAATTAATTAGCAATGCATACATATTAATTGAAGATTTTATAAATTATTTTTAAATAATTATTTCCTTTTAAAATATTATTAGTGCTGTTCCAAAAGAGTAAGAAATAACGTAAGAAAAAAAACTAAAAATAACCTGTAAGGATTCAATTAATTTTTCTGCTTTAATGCAATTAAATACATAAGAAAATAACTAAAAATAGCCTATAAATATTCAACTCAATTTATTTGCTTTAATGTAATTAAATTATGTTCTTTTTAAAAATTGTAAATTTATCCATTCTTTTCTTTTCTTTTATCACCGCAAATTTGTCTATTTTAATACGCAACCTTAATTATCCACGAAAGGGTAGTTTTTGTTACCAAAATCTCAGAGGAAAAAAAAAAAGAAGAACTTGTGCTTGTCGACCTTGTTCCTTCAATAAATAAACCAAAATTCACATAGTTTTAACCCCAACCATGTGCTGATTATTTAAAAAAAAATATAATTAAAATGAGTTGTTTTGATGAAAAAATTATGTGAATGAATTTATGATCAGGCTTTGATAGAACGAAATAATTTTGTTCTTTTTTTTTTCTACACTGGATAAATTTAGATTCTAGATCCACCGGATTCCAGTTATTTAGGAGACGACTGGAATTGTTTTTAATAAAAGAAGACCTGGAAAAAGGTACATGATAGAGACATCTTACGTCGGAGTACTGAACTAGGTAACTAACTCACTCCCGCTGACTTCGTCCTCTTTATCCACTCTCACTTTCGCATTTAAATAAACTTCCAAGAATTCTAAAAACAATATCCCAACTCCTTGATTTGATCACTTTATCTCATTATACATTTTTATTATTGTTAATTATACGTCAAATATTTTCTTGGAGTGGAGAAGGAACTGATCACTAATGGAGGGAATAGTATCGTCAAAGCAGCAGCAACCTTTGGTTTTTGCTTACTATGTTACTGGTCATGGATTTGGTCATGCCACTCGTGTTGTTGAGGTACATGTATAATTTACTTCTTTTTGCTCATCTTTGGTGAGATTCTTGATTTCTTTTCTTAGATCTTTTGTCTCGTTTTTTTGTTTTCGGAAATATCTCAATGCCCTTTGTTGTTTTTTCCCTAAAACTTTCCTGAATGTTCTTCCTCAACGTCCCGGCTATTCACGGAAGGTGCAAGGGAGATGAATAGTCATCTTCCTTTGCAAGATATCGAAGAATTTCTTAGGAGGAGGTTGGAGAAAGGATCTTAGAGTGTTTAAGGTGGAGCCCGGAGGGTACCTTCTCTTTTCACATGTGTCTCTTCCATTGAGGCTCATTGAACCAGAACCTTTGATTGATCCCTCCTGAATATATATGTTACGGGAGCGGAATTTAATCGTGGATCAGCTTATATCATTCTGATTAAGTGATTTTGTAGTTAAGGTATCTCTAGATTATATGTTGTAGTAATGCTATTCATCCTGCTTGAGTTTTCCGGATAATACCAGCTGTTTGATGGTTCGAGTCGTATGAGATATGTCCTCGGTCGAGCCCACCCGTCAATGATAGGATGGATATTTTGGAATGAACAGCATTGCTTAAAGAAACTTGTAACATCACATCACTATTCCACGAGTAGGGTTTTAAATTTTGTAATTCACATTTTTTTTAGTTATTTATTGATGTTTTGCAGTGTTACAAAACAATGATATATATATATTTGGTCGAACATGCAATTTGTATGTCAGATTATAGTTCACAGAATTCAAAGATTATTATTCTGTCTACTTATGTAATTAGTTTTCTGATATCAATATTTAAGAGCAAATTTTAATATTTGATGTGTTGTGATTTGCAGGTGGTTCGTCATTTAATTCTAGAGGGACATATTGTTCATGTGGTTACAGCTGCACCAGACTTTGTTTACACTTCTGCAATACAGTCGCCGAGACTGTTCCTTCGAAAGGTTACTTTTTGTTGAATTGATGTGCTGTTATGCCTTGAACTTCCTTATGATCTTGTAGTTCTGGGAAATTGAGTTTAGTCGTATTGAGGCCTTCTAGACTTAAGAGGTGTGACCCTTTGCTCTACATATGCAATGGCAGGAGCTGCTGGATTGTGGAGCTGTTCAATGTGATGCCTTGACAGTTGATCGTATTGCCTCCTTGGAAAAGGTATGGTGCAAGCCCAGAAAATGTTTCAAAGTCATAGATTTAAATGAATAGCCTTTCAGGTTAACTCATCTTTCATTCCAGGTTGATTGGTTGACTGACTTTGTTTTCTTATTTTGTTTAACTCAGTATTCTGAGACAGCAGTAATCCCTCGAGAGACTATCTTAGCAACAGAAGTGAAGTGGTTGCAGTCTATTAAAGCTGACCTAGTGGTACCTAAACGCTCCTGATCTTTTCCGCTATACATACATACATACATATGCTGTTTACAGCTGTAGGCAGCATTTTCTTATTAGTCTTTCATATAACAGGTTTCAGATGTTGTTCCTGTTGCCTGCCGAGCAGCTGCAGATGCCGGCATCCGTTCTGTTTGTTGCACCAACTTCAGGTAATCTGTTTCGTTTTTTATGGAAACAAGTGTACACATTAGTTAGTGTCCATGTTGAGGTTACCTGAGTGGCTTTGAAATAGGTCGATGATTTGGAGAAATTGTAATCGATAACAGGACTCTCTCTACTGAATAAAGGAACTTTGAATAAGTTGTGTTTAATTAACTTCGGAGAAAAAATGATATATTGATATAATACGAACTAAAGAATTGATTTTAGTGGCAGACTGTTGGTTATCACCACGCCTGCATTTTTTATATCGGCATAACTCACCCTGACCATTTCTACTGATCAGCTCTACGTACTCTACATATTTGTTAATATTTGAAGTCTTGATGTTGCTATCATGTTTTTCTTTCAGTCCTCACTCCTGAATGTAAGGTTACATCACTAAGTTTATTCTCCCTTCTCTGAAAACATTGGCAGTTGGGACTTCATCTACGCAGAATATGTGGTGGATGCTGGATCACAACATCGCTCGATTGTTCTGCAGGTATCTTTAATCTTTTCATCTCTAGATTGAATGCCTTTACAAATTTTGATTTATATTATTGGTCAAAAAAATTTCAAGCGGACTCACTATTCATGTAGCAATCATCTGTGATTATGATGAACGCTGATATTCATCATGCTAAATCAATTTGTGGCCATGAAACTTTTTGCAGATTGCCGAGGACTATTCTCACTGTGAATTTCTAATACGTCTACCAGGATATTGTCCAAGTACGTTTGTGAAATCATATTTCTATCCTTTTATTCCCCTTTCAGCTTTTGTTGTTGTTTTGCATCAGTTTGAAAAGGGCTCTATTATGCTTTATTTCCATTATTGTCTGCACCTACTTTATTTTCTTATTTCTATCAGTAGGTTTTCTAGTTAGCTGATGTTATATGCTGTTTCATTTTGCAGTGCCTGCTTTTCGTGATGTTCTTGATGTACCCCTTGTTGTGAGGGGACTGCACAAATCCAGAGCAGAGGTCAGGTGTTTCGCTAAATTGTAAAGAATACAATTACTTTATTGATTTAAAATGTAGTGTGCAGAAAGCAAGTAATGTCTCTGTAGAGCAGGTCAGGAAGGAGCTCGGAGTTGAAGAGGATGTGAAGCTAGTAATTTTCAATTTTGGCGGACAGGTGAGCATTGCTTGTGTTTTCCCTGGTATGTTGTTAGTACAGGGCATTTGATCTGCATTACGTTGGCTGAAATTTTTCTCTGTTATCTAACGACAATTTTTTCTGGAACACTACCTGGTTGATCTCAGAAATTGATTCTTTTCTCCTAAACTACTTATCAAAAAAGGCCAAAAGAATTTTTCTGGATATTTTTCTGATATTTTTTTATGAAGGTTTAGTTATTAAGATCTATGCTGACTCTTTATATGCCATCATCGGGCAATTGTAGCCTGCTGGGTGGAAGTTACAGGAGGAGTTTCTACCTCCTGGTTGGAAGTGTGTGGTAAGTTCTACTCAGGATATGTAATGGTTATTGAACTCACTTTGGATTGGATCTATGCATTTTGTTCTGATGAAATTACTTTTGTAATCTTTCTGAGATAGGTATGTGGGGGTTCTGACAAGGAAGAATATCCCCCAAATTTCATCAAGCTTCCGAAAGATGCTTATACGCCAGATGTGATAGCAGCTTCAGACTGCATGCTTGGTATTGACTGAGACTGTTCTTTTGTGCTGATAGAGCTTAATGCTTAAAACAAAATTTTGATAGCGCAGTGCATTTTCTGTTCCAGGGAAAATTGGATATGGCACATTTAGTGAAGCTATGGCATACAAGTTGCCGTTTGTGTTTGTACGAAGAGATTACTTTAATGAAGAGCTGTTTTTGAGAAACATGCTTGAGGTAAAGTTGCTTATATTGTGTTCGTTTTTGTTTTACTCTTACCTAATATTCAGCATTTAACAGTAAGTGTTCAAGGCAACCATGTGAAGTGTTCTGTATCTTTTGTCGAAACAGCATTATCATGGAGGTGTTGAGATGATTAGGAGAGATTTGCTGACTGGATGCTGGCAACCCTACCTTGAGCGTGCCATTAGATTGAAACCATGCTATGATGGAGGTGTCAATGGCGGTGAGGTATGCTTTTATGTTAAATTTTCAGCTTTTACGCCGTAATTTATTGAAAAGTTTTAATTGAACTAGAGAAAGGTTGATTCTATACAATCCAAGAATCAAGTTGATATTGGAAAATTCAAAAGTTTGCTACAAATGCATGTTCTGTTGCTTTGTTCAGGTTGCTGCTGGCATACTTCAGGATACAGCTCTTGGAAAAAATCATGCTTCTAATAAGGTGAATTTGATTTGCCTATTGATTCAGTCAGTACAATTCAAATGTCATCGGCTTGCAGACAAGCCACTATATCTGATATAAATTTTGCAGGGGGAATGTCATGTTCTGGTGCATGTTTCTACCATGAGCATTTCTATATTGCTTTCCGAATCCCGTTTCTACTAAAATTCTCTTGGTTTCCTTTATCTATAGCCTTGTGGAGCAAGAAGATTGCGAGATGCGATTGTGCTTGGATATCAACTACAAAGAGTTAACAACAGAATTATAGGCATTCCAGATTGGTACAATGTTGAAGAAAACAAGCTTGTAGGTCGTTCATCAGAAGGCTCCCAATTCTTGAGGTTGTTGTCATTAAACTTACTTGGTTTGTGAAAATTGATCGTGTTTCCTTCCTTTTCATCTCATATTCATCTGTCTTTCCTTTTTGTTTTCTCTTTGTTTTAAGTAGAGAGGTAGAAGACTTTGAGATTCTTCACGGTGACCCTCAAGGTCTTCCCGATACAATGGCGTTCTTAAAGAGCTTGGCAGACATAGGTGCAGGACATGACTCAAAAAAGGATACCGAAGATGAAGTGCGGGAGGATTTGGCTGCTGCTGGATTGTTCAACTGGGAGGTGATTCTCGCTTTCTTATGATCTTACTTTGTGTTCCGTTGATCAATTTTTGGCAGAAAATCATACATATTCTATGATGACAAAATTGACTTGGTCATCAAACTTCTCTTGTAATATCTTACCTTAATTTGACCTTCAAAGAATTATTTTGCGCCAGGAGTTTTGCTAAACAAATTCTGCTGAAAAGGCCAGAAAAGGGAACAAAAATTAGAATAACTTTTATCTTTTTGGTTCTGCACATGCTTATGCAGTTCTGTTCTGTTTATGTAGAAGAAAATATAAAGTCATGAAACATCAGGTGTCATGAGACTTGTATGTTTGTGTTCCTCATGTGATTAGAACAACTCGAATGCGACTTAGAGTGTACAGATCTCTGTGCTGTATTGGCTTGATATTGATGAAATTGCTCCCCCTTGTTTAGCCACGATATTTTATGTTGTGATGTTAAATTTTTCAATATGATGCATGGTTACGCAGGAGGAAATATTTGTAGCAAGAGCACCAGGGAGATTAGATGTCCTGGGTGGTATTGCTGACTATTCAGGAAGTCTAGTTTTGCAGGTTAGTATTTATTTCTCCGCATCACCTTGCGGCCTTGCTCAATCTTTTTCATGCATGACTCTGCATGATTGTTATAGATTTTCTTTGTTTAAAAGCAATTTTGCTTAGTTTTTTTTCTTTTCTTTTCCTGCAGATGCCTATCAGAGAAGCTTGTCATGTTGCTGTACAAAAGAATCATCCAAGTAAACAGAAGCTGTGGAAACATGCACAGGCTAGACATCATGCTGATCACGAGAAACTTGCACCCATTCTAGAAATTGTAAGCAACAAACAAGTTAACTTTGTCATCCTGGCTGTATGAGTTAATTGAGTGAAGTTTATATGAAGATTAAAGTTAAAGAAATTGAAAATTGAATAGTATTTAATGAGGAATAAAGATTCAATAAAAGAATACACAAGCTAATGCGGTCTCTACTTATTTCAAAAGCACCAATTTAATTTGAAGTGAAAAATTAGTAGTTTTCTTCTCCAATATATTCAAACTCTGGGGCCATTTCAGGTGTCATTGGGCTCAGAATTGAATAATCGTGGACCAACATTTGACATGGATCTATCTGATTTTAAAGATGGTGAGAAGCCAATATCTTATGAGGCAGCAAGGAAGTATTTTGCCAAAGATCCATCTCAAAAGTGGGTAGTTATTCTCTACTTTGATATGTGATCTTTATGTGATTTGCATTCTAGTTGTTACTCTTGAAACTTTTTCAGGTGGGCTGCATATGTTGCTGGGACAATTCTGGTACTAATGACAGAGTTGGGTGTTTGTTTTGAGAACAGTATCAGCATACTGGTTAGTTTCTATTCACTTCGATCAACTGAAATATTATCCATTATGTGAGCTTCTTGTTTTATTGTTTCTTCATTGTTGTTGATCATTTCAGTTGATTTTCAGGTTTCTTCAGGAGTCCCAGAAGGCAAAGGCGTTTCTTCATCTGCAGCATTGGAGGTTGCCACCATGTCTGCTATTGCTGCTGCTCATGGTGACTATAGTTCTTAACATTATATGCCTGCAAATATTTCTGTTGTTTGGTCATGAGATTCTCCTTTAGAATCTATTGTTAATGTTAATATATAATAATTAATTGAGCAAACTTCTCACCGTGCTGATCTTTGTCTGTCTGTGTGCAGGTTTAAACATTCCCCCGCGAGATCTTGCTTTGCTTTGCCAAAAGGCAAGTTATATCGCCGAAAATATATTTGGTTGCATTTCTTTTGATTTATATTTATGAACTTTGAAACTCATCTATTCAATAGCTTATCTAATCAGTGAATTCCTATAGGTGGAGAATCATGTTGTTGGAGCCCCATGTGGGGTGATGGATCAAATGACCTCTGCGTGTGGGGAAGCAAACAAACTTCTAGCGATGGTATGCCAGGTAAGTGTTACAACCAGTGCTATTATTAGGTTTGTGATCTCTGAGGCAATAGTTTATGTTACATAAACTCTGTATTCCGTGCAGCCTGCTGAGGTACTAGGAGTAGTTGATATTCCTTCCCATGTACGATTTTGGGGCATAGATTCAGGATTAAGACACAGGTATGACATTTTCAAAATTTCCTGGCTTTGGCAGGACTAAATCAGATTAGAGACACCAAGATCTGATAAGTGGTTGTAGTAGTAAAGTATAATTGCAGTTTTTTTCCTCTCTACAGTGTTGGTGGTTCAGATTATGGATCTGTGAGGATTGGAACTTATATGGGCCGAAAGATAATAAAGTCTACAGCTGCTGGACTGTCGAAGGGAAACAACAAAGACGACATGGACAAGGATGGCATCGAACTGCTTAATAATGAGGCTTCATTAGATTACTTATGCAATCTCCCACCTCATAGGTAACATGTCACTGTCTTGAGTACTTACGGACATGATTACAAACGCTCTGCTTTCTACGCTTCTTTTTCCTCTTGTCTTGGATCCCTATCATCTTTGCTTTGGACATGATGTAGAATTCCAAGCTATAATCACCGTTCGCATCATTTTACAGGTACGAAGGTGTGTATGTTGATAAGCTTCCAGAGACTATTACAGGTGAAGAATTCATAAAGAAATATGTTAATCATGAGGATTCAGTCACAACAATAGATCCCAAACATATTTATGCAGTTAAAGCACCAACCAGGCATCCTGTTTATGAGAACTTCCGAGTCGAGGTCAGTAATCTATATTCTTATGAGCACTATCTCAGTAATCCATACACTGATAAAAGTTCTGAGAAGTGTTTTCCTCGCGCTAGCTTCCTTTCCATGGTTATAGAGATAATCCTCTTTAACAAATTTTTGGATCAGATTTTCTTTGCCTTTAGTACAAATGATTTTTTTTTCTTCAAGCTATCACACTTCTTTTACTTGATCTGTAGGCTTTCAAAGCATTATTAACTGCTACTACTTCGGATGGACAACTTTCTGCTCTTGGGGAACTTATGTATCAGGTATTGCTGTAAAACACAAAATTTGGCTTTGCTGTATAAGCACTTAATCTGATGATGCAATCATTTATTGCAGTGCCATTACAGCTATGGTGCATGTGGACTTGGCTCTGATGGGACAGACAGACTGGTAGAATTGGTACAGGAAATGCAGCACAGCAAGGCTTCCAAATCTGAAAATGGGACTCTGTATGGAGCGAAGATCACCGGAGGGGGAAGCGGTGGCACAGTTTGTGTTATCGGAAAGAATTTTGTGGGAAGCAACGAGCAAATTCTTGAAGTATAGCTTTCTTTCAGTTTTCATAACACCTCTGAACACTTCTCTTGTATCGAAAATGTTCTAATAACTTTGATCTTGATCTAATCTCCAGATTCAACGGAGGTACCACGTTGCCACAGGCTTTAAGCCATACGTGTTCGAGGGTTCTTCTCCAGGGGCAGGAAAGTTCGGATACCTGAAAATTCGCCGCCGCAACGCCACTGAATGAACTTAATGGTTTCTCCATATGTTAATTGACTATTGATAATGTTTCCAGTTGATGATGGATGTGGATGGACTATATCTAAAAAATGATTGTACACAAACTCGATTTACGCTGTTCATTTTATCTTTTTCTTAGTTCCTAGTAATAAAGAACCGCAGACGCATCCGATTTTCTGTAACCTTTGGAAAAATTGCAGTGTCATGGATTGTATTTAACGTGGCATATAAAAAATTCGATTTTTCAAGCACTAGATTACAGAGAAAATGTGTTTAATTTATTCTGAAATTCAATAATTCATAAAATTATTCTAAAAATAACAGCATTACGGCGAATCATCCCACAACTTCAGACGTCAGATCATTTACAAGAAAAAGGTAGACGATTCCTTCGGGTGGTTGTGATATTAAGCACTGGCTTATTGTTAGGAGTAAACCTTCTTTCTAGAGATGAGATTATTAGCACTTGTATCAAAACCCTAGCTCTAGTTGTTTGCAGCTCATCATTCACATAATTAATCTCCCATTCTGTGCGTGCAATTCTTTCTTCTTCTTTTTCTAAGAATATTTTCATATGTATATCATCATTATTTTAAAACATAACTGAAGAGTCATTCTACAATAAGATTCAGGTCACGAGTTAGGATGGTCATACTCATATCAAGTTAACCCGAATTAATATAAAAATAAAAATTATTGTTATAATAATTTTAAAACCCGACTGAGGCAAAACTAGGGTCACGAAGTCGGGTTGATCATTAACCAAGTTAATATAAAAATAAAAATAATTATTATCATAATTTAAAAACTAGACTTAGTGGTCAACCTACGGCAAGACCTAGATCACGGGTTGCGAGAGTTAACCAAGGTTTACTAGGTCAACATGCAGATAAAAATTAGTTATTATCATAGTTTTAAAACCTAACGCGAGAGTCAAAGCCTAAATCATGGGTGAGGGTCAACTCAAGGTTAATTCAATCAACATATAAATAAAAATAACTATTATCATAATATTAAACTTAACATAAAAGTTGACCTAGGACAAGGCTTAAGTCATGGGTCATGATAGTCAACCTAGGTTTACCCCCAAAAAAATATAGAAATAAAATTAACCTTATTTTGATCAAATAGATTTTTTAAATAGATTTTGAACATGATTTTATAATATTATAAAAAATTTTAGCTTTCAATTACACAAAATATAAACATACTATTTTGAAATTATTTATTAATTTGTTTTAATTAACAATCATAAAAAAAATTAACATAAATAATGATTCAAGTTAAAAACTTTTTGTTTGCAAATAGAAATTTTTATTTTAATATAGAAAATTTTTAAAATAATTATATTTTTAAGTTTAATGACAATGCCATAAAAAATTTAGGTTTTCCCACTATGGACATACAAACTAGCTAGGGGATAAATTGTTGTTTGAATGGGAATTCATTATTAAAGGAAAATTTCGGCGCAATGCAATTTTCATATCAGCTTATGATAATATCCTGTGGGGAATCTGGCTTGCTAGAAACAAATTGGTTTTTCAAGAAGAGATTATTGATTGAGATATAATCTTTGAGTTGGTTCTTCACCGTTATGGCTTAAAACAGTTGATGAAAACTATCAGTACACAAGAATGGACTTATTTAGAGGTCTGGAAAGCATTTTTATTTGATCTAATTAGTGAAGTACTCTTATTAGTCTTGGCTATAAGATCTTTCTATGTATTGACCAATTAATATTAAATCATCGATTATTATATAAATAAAAAAACCTAGTCTAATCTAATCAAATTAGAACTTAGATCTCCTCAAATCAGAGAAAGCTCTGCCAGGTCGAGTTGTTGTCTTAAAGGCTGTTTCTGCAACATATTGGACCTCTTTTTTCCGGGCTTTACTTCTCATTTTCCTTGTAGAATACTCCTCCTTTAATACTCTACAGTTGCTGATTGCTAAATGCCTCTTATAGGTGCTGAAATTAATCCTCCTCTCGCAAGGACTCCCCAGCACGGACCTACTGCCGGAAATTCTGCTGTTGCGGATTTTTTGCTGCCGTTTCCTTTTCTCTGCTGCTGCCTCGTGCCGTAGCTTTTCCAGGCTGGTTCTTATCACTCTCACAATTGCAAAGACTTGAGATTTGAGAAGCTTCTTGCTGAAACATGCCCTTCCACTATGTCTCAATTTCGGAATATACTGCAGCTTCAAATCCTATAAATTAGGTAGAATCTCATCTTCTAACTCATCCCCATTTGCAAGAATCTCAATCTTATCACAATACGAGACATCACAGATTTTCAGCTCTTTCATTTTTTGCGTGCCGAGTTCATACAGCCTTTCGATGCCATTATGAGACTACAGAAAACTCTTGGGAACGACGAAGTACCCCCGTGATTATTGGAGGGATTGGGGTAGGGTTCGAATCACCGCAATTGCATGTCATAGCTCCATAGCTCAACTCCGGTTGCCAGTATTTTAAAATCTTCAGAAAAGCCATCGAAAATTCAAGAACCGTTGTTTTTTCCAAGGCCAGCTTGAGGAGAGAAACTTTCAAGGTGTTCAACAATTGAAATGGAAGAGTTTTAGTAAAATTCCTCAGACTAGCCACCCCATCCAGTATAGAACCCGCCATTTCTTTTCCAAGTTCACCTCCATAACCAGTTGCTCCAATGCGATGAGATCTGTTATCACCCCAACAGAAAATTTTATCAATTCAGTGAAACCATTCAAAAATACTAAACTCATAAGACAATTCAAATTCCTTGTCTCAACTGGTAAACTTTTGACCTCGACATTTCGGTCCTTCAGTTTCACCAGAGATCCCACTTCAGAGTGAAGCACTGCAAGCTTTCGAAAATTATTCAAATATAGCCACCGAAGATTATTCAAAGTGCTAATATATGATGGTAGCGATGTAATGCTGGTGTTGGATAGGTCTAAAACTCGAGGTCCCGCCAAGTACATGTCCGAGCTGCCGTTTTTCATTAACAAATAGTGAAAATACACGTTAAAACGAAGAGGAGAAAAACCTCTCTACTAAACTCAAACTTCTCTCACACTCACAGCACTCTTACTCTCTATTTCTTAGTGTCCATCAGCTCTCATAACCACCTCTATTTATAGATGAAATGGGGAACAGATCTCCCTATTTCAGTAAATAATTAATGGCAGCCACTTCTTGTCATCATTTAGGTCACCTGACTTTCTACCATTTTGGCATTCATCATGCACCCATATTGGACATGGGATGCTGCCATTTGTGTCCACACATAACATGAAAAACATACATGGCATGGTAACAGCCCATTGACGGACCAAGCTAAATCAGCATGCATGCCACAAACCCTTGAGCATAGCTCCTTGTGTGTGCCCTGCTAGGCCGCCACCACTAGCTTAGCAGCCTGGTCATGGATGGATATGTTCTTTTACTAGCATTTGGGAAAACAAGGATACATGCATGAGTTTTGTTATACTCTAGATAAGAAGCAAAACAAGATTTCAGATAAAGAACTATGAAGTATAAGATTTTGCTAATTGTAAAGAATTCGGAACGTCCACTAGCATATTATCTTCCTCGAATTAATTTGATTGATTTTGAGAGCAAGAGTACCAGTAACATGATGATGAGCTATCAATGATTTTTTATTTATTGTTTGAAATTTCATTTACTTTTGCCTTTCATTTTTGATCCGTTAGATATTAATAGACCAATAAATTAGAAGAATAAATAAGAAAAGAAGTTCATAAAAGGGTGATTTTGTCTGGGTTTTGTCAAGGCATTTCTTAGTCTCAAAATGATTTTTTTTTTTTTGTATTAAAATAGAATAAATTCTGTGTGGTTATTCGAATGATGTATATTAGTTAAATTAGCTACTATACTTTAATTTTGGCTATATCAACCTTATTTTTTTTTAATATGACTAGACTGACTTGGTGAATAAATTAGAAATGTAAAAATAAAACTCACAACTACAGCAGGAATTTAATATATGTTAATATAGAAGGATAATATATACTAAAGATTATTGTATTCAAGATTGTCTGTTTGTTTATGCGTTTCAAAAATGCTTTTAAAAAAATTTAAATTTTTTTAATTTTTTTATTTACTTTAAATTAATATGGTTTTAGTGTTTTTAAATTATTTTAATGTACTGATATTAAAAATAATTTTTTAAAAATAAAAAAATATCATTGATATATATTATAACATAAAAAATTATTTAAAAAGTAATTGCACCCTAGCGTCGTCAAACCATTTTAATCTATCATTAAATTACTAATTTTCAGAATTTTCAATTTTTATCTTAGATTAAAAATAAATCAAATTTTCAATTTGCTTTTGGAGAAGAGAATACACGCATGTTGTCTACAAAATAGGCTCAATGACACGTGCCACATATCATAAAGCCCAGACGAACAAATCTAGCTCAAAGTACCTAAGAAGCTAGGGCTACGGTTGGGCTCAAAGAGCAAACTAGATTGTCCCATGCCCACCATAGAATCCTCATGTTCATGAGAAATCAAGAGGCGAATTACGAATGAACAGTTAAAAACATTGATAATTAGTAAGAAAAGTTTGATAATGTTGTATTTAAGATTAATATTAATATTTATTTTCCATGCAATACATTTAATTTAATTGAAAAAATAATATCAATTTAAAAAAATATCAAAGTCAATATTAATATTCTTTTTTACATGTAAATCATGGGGAAAAATCCCCACCCTGGTATATTTTAATTTTCTAATCAATCTTCAACATACTAATAATAAGTTTATTAAAAATCCCAATGTCTTTGTTCCAAAAAATAGGGAATGTTAATGGTATAATTGTCAGATCTAATTCAGGATTTAACCCAGTTAAAATCTAAATTATTTTCAAAAATTCAATTTTCTATTATATATATAAAGTGATTTTAGTTAATTCCTACTCTAAATAAATTCATCTTTTCTTTTCTTTTTAAATTAACTTTTTAACCTGTCGGGTCTTGACTGATGAAAGCTTCATCGTGTTGATTTTCGGTCGGATTTCGACCTGATTTTTCAATCAACATGCGGGATTGAATTGAGTTTTGACAAGCATGGGTAATCAGCAACCCTAGTTTTATGTTCTTCATTCTGCAATTCCATCTGAATCAAGCACAGTGCATCACCTGCTGACACACTACAATCAGCATACGTGGCAAAACCATACTGGCCTGTTAGCAATTCTGAGTCTAGTCTCTTGGAAACACAATGGACCCAAATTTGTCAAAGACTTGCTAAGGTCCCACCATATAGTGATTTGGTGCAATAAAAATCCAACACACTGCCATCCTTTTTACGTACAGCAGAGGCAGAGCTACTCATGAATACTTTCCTGGCTTCTACAATGGCAGACCCTCCTCTAAATGTAGATTTAAACAAGCAAGCTTCAGCTCAAGAAACATTGAAGCACAATGTCCCCTTGTAGGATACTCTAAAAGGAGGATTGGAAGGATTAATATAAAATCGCTCCAACCTTAGATTTGAGGTATAGTTTTTGTAAGGTCCAAAATATATTTTTGGTACTTATCTATATATGAACTAAGAAATTCAGGCACTCGTGGCAATATTAGGTCAAGAAAATTGATAGTCATATTGTCACTGTCATTTTATTAGCTAATGATCCGAAGTGATAGGAACGATCACTTTTTATCCCTCCTAATTATGATTTAGTATCCATTTGTCTACGTATATCGCATTTTAAACTGTATTTAACTTGAAAAAACACATTATTTTTTATGTTTTTCAAGCTAAATACAATGAACTTGTCATAGGTTAGAGTAGGGGGGAGGTAGAAATTCTGGACTTGATTGATGCTTTTCAAAGAAAAGCGAATCACTCCATCCATATGCATTCATTTATACTGAAGAACTTTAGTGCCTTTTGAACATGATCAATATTAGTGATCAGCATGATTCAATAGATTATAGAATCATTCCCTTTTGCCCACCGTACATGAAACTAACTATATATTCTCATAATATATAAATCTATCTTCATGGATGCTGACATAACCACAACATTGAACATTCCATGTGATCCATGGACGATAATTAAAATCTGATGGGGTTGAAGGGGTAGGAGTAGGGCCAAGATATTGTCTTCTTACAAATGGGGTATAGGCTGTTTTCATGTGTCTGTGTCATAATTTATTATAGGCTAAGTATCGATACCTATTACCATGTAATAGTCCAATGATTTAGAGACCCTACGTTTCTTCCAATTCTATTATGCGTGGTCCAAAAGGTAAAGGAAGGGTTTGGATTGAAAAGGGCTACACGCCGAATAAAGGACTTGACTTACAAGAGACCTCCATGGCTGCTATATCCCATATATAGTTGTAAACCTAGCCTGGCAGACGGGGCAATTCAGTGGCTCGTACATTTAAAACATGATTTATACTGGGTTTTATTTTAAATTTACTTATTTAATCAAAATAATATTCTTTGAATTTTAACAAAAAAGAAACTCAAAAATAAATCAATCCACCTCAAATGAGTTCTTAAAACTACGTTGTTACAGTAGCTGCATGCACAACTCGAATTAGCTGGCTTGAAGAAGATACAAACCTTTCAAGTCGGCAAGTGTTTTGCATTTAATGCTCTTATCCATGCACAGCCAGCCAATCTAAGTTAGTGAACCAGACCTTGCCATGCATGTCTAAAAGATTAATTGTTTATTGTGACGTCAATTTCTTAGGGTTGGAGTGATAGGAATTTTTATGAATTTACTGGCGTAAATAGTTCGTCATAAACTTATTCTGGAAATGTAGAGTTTTGTCTCGTTATGTAAGAAATAATACGACGATATCTTTCTCTGCGAGAAAAAAAAAAGGAGTTTTTGAAATAAATTTAGCTAGTGTGTGTGACATGAAGAAACAAAATTATTTCTATTGGCCAAGTTTTTGCCATCTTGCATGCTTGATATCCACAAAAATATATATAATATCAAACCAACAACCAGAACATGGCCATGCTTTCTTGGCGATATTAAGGGCATTTATGCTTGTCAATTGATCCCACATGCTGTAAATAATTTTCCAAGATTTGTACAATCTTCTAAGAGACGTGTACTATATGTATGAGGACCCTGTTCTGAGGAGAGAATTGTGCAGCAAAAATCATTATTCTGTCTTTGTTCTTTACCCACTGTGAAGGAGAGCGAGCCCCCTGCGATGGTCAGTCCTGCATGCATGTGTTTTCCTGAAAAAAGGATCAAATGACAGAGAAGGGGAGAAAGGAATTGAAGAAGACTACAATATGGGAGACGAAATCTAGACAAATATTGTTGAAGAGCGACGATTATCGAAGCGCTTTATAAACACTGTGTAGTGAATATCTTTTTTTCTATATGGAAAGTCTTTCTGTCTAATTTTCAATTTTTTTATAAAAAAAAAACAAGGAGTATTTCTTAATTAATCCGTTTGTGTATCAATCAAGATTAAGTCTTTTTCGTGATGTACTCTCATATCGGCTCGAATATTAGCATCAAGGTTTGAATCAAGAAGTAAGAGAGAGAGGAATATAGTTGCTTACCCACCAAACCAATCCCATAAAATCATCTAACTTTGAAATCTAATCCAGTACCCTACCAATTTCAGGGGTATATATGCTTTTTTAAAAAAATGAAGGAAAAAAAACAAATTGACAACCTGTACAAATCATGACGAACACCCAGATTATTGATTAATTAGAATATACATGATTGGTTATATTAATATATATATATATATAGCCATTTGATGACTTCGTTGTATGCTCATCAGAGGGTACTAAAATAAATAAGAAAAACTACACGAATATTATTCCCAATATTATTTCTCAGTTCAATTTATTTTTAAAATTATTTTTTATTTTAAAGATATTCAATTAATTTTTTGATGATTTTAATGTGCTAGTATTAAAAAAATTAAAAAATATATATAAAAATCATCATTTTAATATATTTTTAATTAAAAAATTATTATACACCATATTTACAAGCATACATTTGAAACGATGTTTAATGATTCCTTCCAGGTGTTACCATATCTAATCCAAGTATATATTCTAGCTAATCATATACGTTATCGATTTATTGAAACTAAATTTTTAATTAAACAATGTATATAGCCCATCAAAACCATGTTCTTCGGGGGATCTAATTTCTTGTAACTCCTTTTAAAAAACAATGATATAATCAGGTTATTCGCGAG
Source organism: Populus deltoides (assembly GCA_015852605.2). Lineage (NCBI taxonomy): Eukaryota > Viridiplantae > Streptophyta > Magnoliopsida > Malpighiales > Salicaceae > Populus > Populus deltoides. The sequence continues at coordinate 1,032,442 of CM027587.2, read as the reverse complement.
GGAATTTATTAATTTCAGGGGCAAACGGGAGGTTGGTGCGCGGCTGGGGGAGGGGGGTTTTGGTGAGGATTTAGCATGGATATATCTAATTCAAGTAGTGGATAATCTAGTAAATATTTTTATAAGCTAGTTAGATAGGTTTACACTTGAGAGAGTATATAGATATGATGGCATCAAACTAGGTCAACATTTTAAAACTATAATAATAAAAAATTTAATCATTAGATTATATTCAAATTTTTTGATTCGATTTTCCGTGAAGTTTTTCTTTGAAAAGTCATTAATACCAACAAATCCCTAAAGTTAGGCTAAGAAAATATTATTTGGATCAATTTAATTTGTTATTTTTTCTTTAATTTAGATTTGTGTTTATTTCCTTTATACTTTCAAGATTTTAGTCGCTTTATAGTGCATGGAGATAGGTTTTTTTATTTTTTAAAAAAAAAATTAAAAGCCTCTTGAGGAGAAAACTAACTATCATATATATATATACTTATAAATTTCCAAACAATAAGACTTGGAATTTAGGGTAGAATGAGTTGGACAAATTAAGAAATTGATATCCTTGGACATGCGGCGCCGTATATAACCCTTTGCTACAGGTAGCCATGATTATAAAATATTAAAGCATATATATATATAGTTTGCGAGAATTTCATCATTATCTAGAAGGTGGTTGGCAAAATAACATCATGGGCCAAATAAATTATATATAAAGAAGCTGACGACAAATTTAAAAGGTATACATGCACTGCACATATGATCAAAAGATAGGATTGGTGTCTATTCCCATTTACTTTCTCTGCCCTAACATCATATCCAATTCTGGACCCTGAGAAAATGCCCATTTGCCCCATCTTGTCATGTGCAATGTCTAGATTCCTAGCTTTATCTCCTTTTTATGTTTTTTAGCATTTCCTACTTTATTTTAAAAAAAACCAAAATCCTAACTTGAAAAAAATAATGAAAGCCATCATTTTAGTTTGAAAAAAGAAAAAAGAAATACCGGGTTTTTTATTAAAAATATGGTAGTAATTATTTCTTAATGTATTTTTCATTTCAAAACATATTAAAATAATTTTTTTATTTTTTAAAAAATTATTTTTGACATCAGTACATCAAAATAATCTGAAAATATCAAAACATATTAATTTAAAAAAAAAATTTAAACATTTTTTAAAAACGTTTCTAAAACGCAATACCAAATACAACTTAGACTCTAATCATGAATTACAAGATTACCTTATCAAAGATTGCTATAAAGTAGTGAAAAAGCAAAAAAAAAAAATTATCTCCCCTGAGAACTTCTAGGAAATTTAAATGTAGAAATTTGACCATCACAAAATATTCAAATGAAGAAAATGGGCTATCTTGGACTTGGATAATACTAGCTACCAATGGCAAGATTGATCATTGTGGGATTATTGGACCGAAGATGGACCTTTCTGCCTATTTAAATTCTATAATTTAGACAAGTTTACAAACCTTGACGAGCGATTATTCGGCCACTCGATAGATGGGATAAATACTCAAATCATAATGGATGTTGTACCATTTAATAGGCATCGAAGAATCATGAATTATTTTTTCTATTTCCCCTTAATCTTCATGCGTCGTGCTTTTCTTTAATAATTGTGCTTATTATACCAGGGTGTATTCACAAGGATTTATGAAAAATATATATATTTATATTCTTGTTTGGTACATTAATAACATTAACATCAATCATGAGTTCCAAAAATTGAAAACTTTTATTAACTGGGTCCAGTCGTCTTCATGGATGTTTTTCAATTAAATCCTTTTTCTCACCCTGCTAATTAGAGGAAAGTGATACGTGAGGTTTTGATCAATTATATATGAACTTAATATTCTTGGATTATGTAGATAAGTTAACAAATATGTATTAAATTTAATTTTTTCTAAGAAATTTTATAGGGTTGGTTAGACAATAAGTCAACTTTCTGCGACTAGTTGGGATAAAAAAAGTTTTCGAAGCTTGAAAGTTATTTAATGAATTTTATTATTTTTCTAGTTATTTTTGGATTTTTAACTTTACTTTCAAGTTGTGTTATTTTTCTATTTTAAATAGTATTATAACTATTCATGTCCTATAATGGCTAGTTTAAAGCTTGTTTAAAAGGTTATAATCTCTATTTTGATAGCAAACTATATATATATATATATATATAAATCAGTAATAAAACTGGGATTTTTGTATGATCATTAAAAAAAAATCATCTTTTTTCATGTGATTCCCATTTTTTAGATTTGACTGCGTCATCTCGTTGACTATTTTATTAAAACGTGTTGTTTATTGTAGAAAATAGACATAATAAACCCAAAACATCAATAAAGTTTGATAAAGGAAGTTAGTTAAGAAGTGTTCGAGACATTATCAAGGACCTAGTTGATAAAATATTTTGTCTCGGGATGATTATAAAAGCTAGCGACTAAACTGCAGTTTTTCCAAGATGTTATTTTTAGAAAAAAGTTTTAGGAAGAAAAATATTTATTACGAGAAAACAGCAAAGGAGATTCGTCTCTATCGTATTGCAATATTCTTTGATTTTGGGGAAAAGAAGATTATTTTACGACGGTGGGTTGGCAGCAGAAGATTCCAAAAGTCGGGTTATTTTTATGAAAAAGATTTATTTTCTATATTATTAATTTTGGACACAGATCCCAAGAAACGCACGTATACGTGAAAAGCAAAGCAAGGAAAGCAGCCTTTGAAGTTGGAATTGTTGAATGCATCCCTGTCCCCATGCCCACGTTTTGTTTTTCTTAAATTCATACTCTCAATTACAAATGTCTTGGAATTTTGAAAGTGAAGAAGCTGCGGGGGGCTTGTGATTTTTAGTTCCTGCTTGTGGTTATGATCTAATTATATGTGTTTTTGAAAAGAAAAAATTTATTTTTTATTTATTTTATCATTTTAATATATTCATATTAAAAAAAAATATTATTTTAATATATATCAGATCAAAAAAAACTTCAAAAGGTAATATTTACCAGAATATAAAAAAGCTTTTTTTTTGTCAAGGAAAATCATGCTCGGTCTAAATTATAAATTTGTTGAGTAAGTTGTAAAATAATATTTTTTTCAATAAAATAATATTGTTTTATATTAAAAATATCATACTCAGAATAAATTATAAATTTGTAGAGTCAATTATAAAATAATATTTTTTTAATAAAATAATATTGTTTTAAATTAAAAAAAAATAAATAACAAAATTAAGTTTATCTTCAAACCTGTTCGAAACAAACCCTAATTCTAATTAAGTTTGGGGTTGATGAATTAGTTAGAGGATGTTTGAGATTATATTTCTATCCTCGTTTATGTTTATTTTAAAAGTAATTTTAATATAAAAAATATTAAATTAATATATTTTAATTGTATTAATGTATTAATATAAAAATTACTTTAATAAATTTAAAAAAGAAACAATTTACACATCAATATCGATCATTAGCCAAGCTGTGACAGATTCCATGGTCATGAAAGGAGAAGTGAAACAGACACACACAGGGGCCTGTCTTTCTTTGTTCCTCTCTTTTTCTTCGGCTCAAGAATTCTCTTGACAGCAATAATGCATGAATCTTTCATCCACAATTCAAAAGACGATATAATGGACGTGTCAAATCTTCCTAATTTTACGTAAACAATTAAAAAAAAAAGGAGGGAAGAAGTGACGTGACACGTGGAAGCATCTCAATGGAGGTGAGAGAGTGCGCATGCTGCTGGCTGTGATATCGGTAATTACAACTCCCATTAAACCTGCCGTGTTTTAGGGCTCTAAACGACACTGTGCTCACCAACTAGCCTTTTTAATCACTAAATTAATAATTAATTGATTAATTAGAGGCAGAGGTGCAGCACTAGCAGCAGCACCACTCCCTTCCTTTTCATGATTTCATCCTTTCTTTTTTGCGATACGATTTCATCATCTCTGCGACCTTTTTTCTTCTTCTCGAGGAAGATGATAGTCCATTGATTATTTTATGAATTTCTTTTAGCTTCCCGAGATATGGAATTCAATAATTTTTAATATCTTGAAATCTAAGATTTATGCATTCAGATGAGTAGAATACGTGAATCTTGAGGGATTGGTACGATTATTAAAGAAATTTATTGAATTTTTTTTGGATGCATTAAGAGAGACGTGTGCTTGAAATTGTTTGAGGAAAAAAGTCTAGTCTTGATTGTATCATAAGCTTGAAGATATATATCTATTATCATGAAATAAAAAATTTAATTGATTGTCACGCAAAACATTAATATATATATATAAAAAAAGACTGGAATTTCATTACAACTCTCTTCAGAGAATATAAATCTTAGAATAATTCTTTATTTTTTATTATTATTTTTAAATTCATTCTTCAACATTAGTTTTATTGAAAATTAAGTTTTATATTTTTTTTAATTTACTTTTAATGAGGCTATTCCAATCTTGTTATTGAACCATGAGTTTGACAAGTGAGCTCAGTTGACTCGAGTTATTTTTCATTTTCCTGTTTGACCTTTTCTTTTTTATATTCATCATTCAATAATGAGTTGGTTGGAAATTAGGATTTGTAATTTGTTTCAATTTTCTTTTTATGAGGTTATACCTGTCTCGTGATACGAATTGTTTTTCTGTGTTATTTTTTAATAGATTTTTCTATTTCAATCACATCCTTCAACATTATATTTATCGAGAATTAACCTTTATAAACTTTTTTCAAATCACTTTTTACGATGTTATTTAGTCTCAAGATCAAAACCACAAGTTTTATGAAATAACTCGGTTGACTTTAGAATTTTTCTTTTTACAATTTACTTTTTTATATATGTAGTTTCATCATTTAACGTTATCTTAATTGAGAATTAGGCTTTGTAATTTCTTTTACTTTACTTTCTACAAGATTATCCTTATTTCATGACTCGGATCACGGGTTTTATGAGGTAACCTGGGTTGACTTTAGTAATTTTTTGTGTGTTTTTTAATTAATCTTTTATTGCTGGGTTAATTATGAATTAAGCCGTACGATTTGTTTAAATTTATTCTTTGTTAGGTTATCTTAGTTTTATGATTCAAATCACAGGTTTAATAGGTTAATTTGGGTTGACTTGCATCATTATTTTTCTAATTGATTTTTTTCAATTTTATCATTCAATACTAGGTTTACTGGGAATTGAGATTCATGGTTTATTTTGAATTTCTTTCAACGAGGTTATTAAGATTTAGACGAGCCCGATGAGCGTATCAATTGAATGATTAAGCTATGTTTTATCAATTATTCAGGTAGGTTTTAGACTTGATAGATTGACCGGGTCTATCAGATCATCCCTATCCAATTTATTTTTATATTGAAAAAAATTAGTAATGACTTTGTATTTTTTATATCAATTTTTTTTACCTGACTCGTAATGCAGTGTGAATCAATTATCTAGTTAGCGGCTATTACATGAAAGGGTCATAGGATTTTTATTGCCTTGTAACTTAGCTTCTGAATAATGTTGTTTTTAATTTATGAAATATTATAATTTTCACATGCTTTTTAATTTTATAGTTCCGTAAAATAAACTAATTTTAAAGGATTGATTTTTCCCAATCGAAAAACGAGAGGAATTATAGTATCATGTATTTCATAAAGAAACCCCATGGTCTGGATCGAAGAATCTGAATATCACGATACAGCCTTCAAAATTCTGGATTAAAAAAATCCAATAATTTAGCTTCTGAATACTCCTAATAAAACGTATAACAAATCCAACTATTGAGAAATGACCCTAGAACGTCTGCACGTCATTGTTTTTTTAGATACTTAATTTCTTGCAATCGAAAATGAATCGTTAATTGATTATTAAATTATAAATTCACGGGACTGTCACATATATTTTGATGTAATGAGAGTTTCATATACTAAGATCAAATTAATTTTCATTTAAAAAATAAATTTAAGAAACTTGACTAATCCATTAAAAAAACACGTGTTGACCCTTTAAGTCATTCAAAACACGGCTTTTAATTCATTGATTTTTTAATTTAATTTAAGTGATATAATTTTGATTTTTTTTTCTTAAAAAAAAAGAAAGGAAAATCGATCCTCAAATCGAAGTTATAAGACTACGCCCGGAACAATTGAGGATCCTTCAAGAGGGACGGTCCTATGTTGGACTAATTATTCATCAAATTCAACGGTCATGATTGAGTATCACAAGACATCATGTCCTAGTAATGAATGACTGTGGTCCTAGCTTCATACAGAACGTGCCACACTATATATATACCATCTAGAGGACCAATGGGGTTGACAACCTGACTTAGCCGAGCCGCCGAGTAATCATCGGTTCAAAAACACGAGATCCAGAGAGACGAAACACCGACCGTTGATCAAGTCACGTCTGGGGTCGGCTTTTAATTTAAGCACATAGTGTTTGATGATCAAAGCCGAGGACCTACCAAGCTACTGCTCCAGGAAACACGGCACATGGGAGCCACATAATTGTTAATTTTTAATATTAATAAAGAAATGAATGAATAAAAATAATTAAACAAGTGTAAATAACTCCCTTGGTTTTTTACCTGCTTTGCACTTTAATCCTCGAATTTTGGAAAACCGCACCCAACACCTTCTTGTTCTGCATCCTATCTTATGCAGATATCTTGGAGTGTATTTCTGTGAGATGTGATTTCCTTGAAGACTTGGTGTGGTTTTTAGTATCTCAAATGATGTTTATGGTGAGGTTTAATTTAAAATTATTTATTAAATTTCATATAATAATTTAAATATTTATATTGAGAAGTATTTTAATATGATATCAAGATTTTAATGACTATTTGATTATAAGTTTAAATCTCACAATTTCTATTTTAATTTTAATTAACAAATAAAACATATAGTAGTAGAAAAATTATACCAAGTCTCGAAATTAAAGAGTTCTCACCTATTTATTAGAAAATAATATAAAATCATTCATTGAAATTGAACTTGATTGGGGCATAAACAAATATAGATGAATAACTTTTTGACGTTTAGTAAAATAATAAAGATTTGGGCATATTTTGACATTTGACAAGGATTGCATGGCAAGGTTGCAAAGCTCAAAAATAAAAGAATGCTAAGCTAAGCAGTGGTGTCAACATCGCATATGCAGGGTGGGTCCCAGACGCCGACATTGTCTGCCACATCAGCAGGTAGTTTTCAGGGAAGATTTGTAATTAAGCAATTAATGTTTTCTTGATCTCCACTTAAAAGAGAGATGACCATTCAGCAATAATGTGAGGCGAGGATGGCCTCCTTCTTCACAGCTCATACAATAATGGAATGCCCACTTCAAATTTCCTCTTCAGGAATTTAATGGCCGTTTAAGGAGTAATTAATGTATATAGTCGTGGTGATGATTATGATTATGCTTCCTAAGACCAATCATTATTAGCATTTAATTTTATTGTATTTATGATGTATATATTCAGGATTTTCTATCAAGGGCTATGCTTCCCTTTTAACTATAAAAAACCCCCCATAAAACCTCTAATTTTGATGTGAAATATAGTTATACTTCGAAGATTCTGACTTTGTTTCGGTATTTCTTATAGATAAAATTGGTAATAAATTTGAAAAAAAAAACCTCTTTATATGAAAATAGCTGACAGATTGTAGAATGCAACTTTTTCTCGAAAATAATATAGTATCGATATCATAATTTAATCAAGAAACTAAGAGGAAAAGGGAAGAGCAATGGAAAAAGCAATGTGAAACTTGAAAAGAATGGATATTGATCATGTGCAAAGAATGTGCTCTTAGTGGAGAGTGATGGTGATGATCAAAGCAAATGTCTATGAAAAATTACGTGATTAGGGTAAAAATATAGACAACATCACACAAACAAAAGTATCTTAACTAACATTAACATTATTCTTTGTTTGGAGGTTAAACCTATGTGCTCTACAAAAGAGAAGAACAGCAAGGGAGATTAACAATGGTTAAGCTGAGAAATATTATATCATCTGTGACATTAAACTCTATTTCTAACCTACATGTGAACTAGGCTACTGTAGGGAGGTTGACTACTTAGTTGTGAGAAGTCAGTGCCCCTTTCAAGGACAGAAAGAGTGAGAGAGCTATAAAGAAATAGAAATTGATAGAGAGAGAGAGAGAGGTTTTGGTAATCCATATAAAATACTACAGAGAGAGAGAGAGAAGGAAAGAGAAAATAATAAATAAAAAAAACAAGAGAGAGAAAGTGAGGTGCAAGAAAGCAAGGCAAGAGCATTGAAGAGAAAGGAGAGGAAAAGAGAGGAATTTTGTCTGGGTAATGTAGGGGGAGAAAGGGGGCAAAGCTTCAACATTTGGTCTGTGAAAAACTTAGCAAAAACTCTCAATCCCATAAAAACCCATTTCTTCCTTTTTACTGCTTTTTTGTCTCTTCACCGTTTCTCCGGTGACCTCGCCGGAATTTATCGCCGGGAAAGCTCACTCACTTTCAAACAAACTACCCCCATATTTTTTTTCCAGTTCAAAATCCACCCTTTATTCCATTTCTTCAAAAGTTTGATTTTTTTCTTGTTTGCTGAGCTGATCTAAGCTAAAATATCTGCTCGACTTTATAATTTCCTTACTGGGTTTCTTTTGAAGCTCGCGTTTTGAGCTTGTAAAAGTTTAAACTCATGAGAAAGTGAGGAACTCGTTTTGGATCAAACAGACTCTTGCTTTGTTGAATTTATATAAGGAAACCATGAAGTCACCGGCCAACGGTGCCGCCGCCGCAGTCACCAACGGTGAAGGTCTGGTCCATCTCTTAATTTATGTTACTAATTTGTGCTTGTTTATTTGTTGTTATTAAAGATTTAAGGGAGATGTGTGTAAAGCATTGAAAAAAGGTTAGAGATTTATGTGTAAATAACTAACTAATAAGGTTGTTCTGTGCTAGTTTTGTCTCTATTACATTGGTTTGTAAGAGCTGTGTTTGTCTCTATATTTTTGGAATCTGTTTTTCTGTGTATTTATCTATCCATTTGTTTATGTAGTTGTTTCTTCAGTGCTTGAAAACAATAGTCTTGCAAGTTTGTTTCCTTTTCCTTTTCCTTTTCCGGGTTTGATTTTTTTTTCCAGGAAACAAACAAAGGTACAAGGAAGAGGAAAATATATGAGGATTTTGAAGGAGAATTTGTTAACTAATGAGTGTGTGACACGTGGGGATGATGCAGGGGTAGAGAAGAAGAGCATAAACCCTGAGTTATGGCAAGCATGTGCAGGACCACTAGTGAACTTGCCGGCGGCCGGAACTCATGTGGTCTACTTCCCTCAAGGGCATAGTGAACAGGTTAGTCATTTTCTGTTGCTGTTTTGTGTCAATAATGTGAATACTTTTAACCTACCTCCTTCTTTTATTGGATTTATTGGCTGATTGTTTGCGGTAAATGATGTGTCAGGGTTTTGATCTAGAGTGGGCTAAGCTTTATGAATTTTACCTAAACTGGTTAGTTGGGTGCAATAAATAGGTAGATTATAAGGAAAGGAAAAGTAGATTAAGGTTTCGGATTTACTTTTGAGGGTACTATTTCAGGTGGCAAGTTGAAGTTACCCTTTTTGCCTTGATTCAGATTATGTGGGACTTGACTTAATTTAGCTAGGGTTATAATAGAAACATTCTCTTGGTATGTATTACCTGGTTGTCATGTGCTCTTTTAAGTACTAAAATGTCATTGTATCAGATCATTTGGCTTGTTTTTATCAAGTCTACTTGTGGTCCATGGAAGTTTTTTTCCTAGCAACTGTAATATTAGTTGATCAAATAATAAAAAGAAAAACTTTTATGAAATTTTTTTAGTTTTTGACTTCTGTAGTTTATGTTAACCAACATTTCTTTTACTATTAAAGTTAATTATCAAGAGTCTCACAGGTCACTGTGTGTTTGAATGCCAATTTACTCGTGATGTAATTTTTAACCATGACATTTTTTTTGCTGCTTCTATAAGCACTCCATTTCCACTGAACAAGGTGAAGGAACCAGCAGGTGTAACGTGAAAAAATACTTTGTTATAAATTGGTTTTTAATGGATGTTGTGGATGGAATTTTATATGTCCTTTTGGTTTTCCTCCTTTAGAAGTCAGTCCATGTTGGTACTTGAGAGTAAAATTACTGATTTCAGGTTGCAGCATCTTTGAAGAAGGATGTGAATGCGCAAATTCCAAACTACCCAAATCTTCCCTCGAAGCTGCTATGTCTCCTTCACAATGTCACCTTACATGTATAAAATCTGACCTTCTCTGGCCTTCATCTCTAACATCATCAAATTCTTTATTTGGTGACTCAATTATTTTAGTTCTTGTGTCTGATTTTGTAGGCGGACCCTGAAACAGATGAAGTTTATGTTCAGATGACACTTCAACCTGTTTCTTCTGTAAGGATTTGATTCATAATAACTCAAAAATGTATACTTGCTTTAGTTGTGTGGACTAATTAAGGAAAGCACCTACAAATGAACTGGCTATAACTGATCCCAATGCAATGCCCAAAAAATCTTAAAATGGCCTTAGCATGTTTTTAGTTGCTAACTCCAACTGAATCTATCAGCAACCTTTTGCAGTTTGACAAGGATGCATTATTAAGGTCAGATCTTGCACTGAAGTCAAATAAACCGCAGACAGAGTTTTTCTGTAAAACATTGACAGCAAGTGATACAAGCACTCATGGAGGTTTCTCTGTGCCTCGCCGTGCAGCTGAAAAGACATTCCCTCCTCTTGTAAGCTGTTCTCCTTTAGTTCTACGTAGTGTCCATGTTAATCTTTATAGCAATATTTAATCTTTTCCCCTTCCCTTGTATAGGATTTCTCCATGCAACCACCTGCTCAAGAACTTGTAGCTAGGGATTTGCATGATAATGTTTGGACTTTCCGGCATATCTATCGTGGTATGTTAATTTTGCAGCACCCATGAAGTATAATTAGTTGAATTATACCTACAATTGCTTATTCGTTTGTTGTCAAATTTGTTGTTATCTTATGTAAGTTCCTGTTTTCTCTAAACCCAGGACAACCAAAGCGTCACTTGCTTACAACTGGGTGGAGCTTATTTGTCAGTGGGAAGAGGCTTTTTGCCGGTGACTCAGTTTTATTTATGAGGTAAAGATTAATGAATTCAGATTCCTTGAATTATGTGTAAAATGACTTAATTTACTGGAATTTGATTTTTCATATTCAGAGGCATCTTAAATCTTGTATGAATGCATTTCAAGTTCAGGTCACTTTCTTACAGTAAACATGCCCTCTTAATCAACCTAATGATACTTACTATTTATGGTTAGAGATGAAAAGCAGCAGCTTCTATTGGGCATCAGAAGGGCTAACAGGCAACCTACCAACTTATCATCATCGGTATTGTCAAGTGATAGCATGCATATTGGGATCCTAGCTGCTGCAGCCCATGCAGCAGCAAACAATAGCCCCTTTACCGTGTACTATAATCCAAGGTAATTATTTTATTTTTCATCGTATCATGCTTATGTCTAACATTTACCGTAATAATATAAAATAGGCTGCGAGTGTATTGGATTAATTGACACCAGATGCATTTTTATGCAGGGCAAGTCCATCAGAATTTGTTATCCCTTTAGCCAAGTATTACAAGGCAGTGTACAGCAACCAAATATCACTTGGCATGCGCTTCCGCATGATGTTTGAAACTGAAGAGTCAGGAACAAGAAGGTGCAATCTTATCTCTTTGCAGTTCTTAAATGTCATTTGTTAACATTATTGATTTCAAGAATTATGAAGTTGAAATGGAATTATTTTGAGGTCCCAGGGCATGTTGTAGTGAATTTAGGATGTGTCTTATGATTAATTTCAATCTAGAAAGAGTTTTAGTTGAGCTGATCGGCACCTGTTCATATTGATCTGGTGCTTGATTCCTAGATTCTTTGCCGGTTGTTGTTAGAAAATGGTAAGCTCAATTTTCTCCTTCAATTAGAAAGTTAAAGAAAATGAATCTGTACTACAGGCATATGGGCACCATTACTGGTATCAGTGATCTTGATGCTGTAAGATGGAAAAACTCACAATGGCGTAATTTGCAGGTAAAGATTGTAGCATCTTTTTTATTTATTTATTCTAATCATGCCAAATTTACTTCTGAAGTACATTACAATTTAAACACTCTATGTTCTTTCATAGGTTGGTTGGGATGAGTCAACTGCTGGTGAAAGACGCAATCGAGTCTCAATCTGGGAGATCGAACCAGTGACTGCTCCATTTTTCATATGTCCTCCTCCATTTTTTAGATCTAAGCATCCAAGGCAACCGGGAATGCCAGGTACAATATAAGTTGCGATCAGCTTCTTACAGTATAGGAAATTTTTAGCCTTAATGTTAACTGGCGTACTCTTCTAGTCATTTCTGCTTTGTGTTTTTCATATGAGTTCTTCGCTGACCATGTCACCCAGGAATTTTGGTTAGGTTACCCTATTGCTAGGCATTTTGATTGAATTACATGTGCTGTTTGCTATTTCTTTCCATTAATCCATCCTTCCTATGTCTTGTGTGATTGTAAATGGCATCATCTGGTTGATGCTATCAAATTGTCAAGAGAGTAATGATGTGGGAGAGGCTTTGATAGGATATGTTCTACTGTTTTATCTTTTCTGCATCGAAGTTTGACTATCAAGGTTTCTGCATGTGATCTGTTGGGACCAAATGTGCTAATATGGTGATTAAAATCTTGAAGGTGCTTCTCACTGTCTTCATGAAATTGAATAGTGCCAAAGCACTTTCAAGCTTGACCAAGATTTTGGGCTTTCAAATTTTCAGTGTTTCTATTAGAGTAAACCTGACTTGCCTGTCACCTTTACTTTTGCAGATGATGATTCCACTGATTTAGATAGCCTATTCAAGAGGACTATGCCTTGGCTTGGTGATGATATCTACATGAAAGATCCCCAGGTTCTCCCTGGCCTAAGCCTAGCCCAGCGAATGAACATGCAGCAAAACCCTTCACTGGCAAACTCAATGCAGCCCAATTATATGCAATCGTTGTCAGGGTCTGTTCTGCAGAATCTTCCTGGAGGTGATCTTTCCCGCCAGTTAGGCTTGTCATCACCTCAAATGCCTCAGCCAAACAACTTACAGTTCAATGCCCAAAGGCTGCCTCATCAGCAAGCACAACAGCTTGATCAGCTTCCAAAGCTACAGTCCTTGCTCAACCCACTGGGTTCCATCATACAGTCACAGCAACAGATGGGTGACATCACTCAACAATCGAGGCAAAATATGATGGCTCAAACTCTACCCTCAAGTCAAGTTCAAGCGCAACTTCTGCAGCCTCAAACTCTTGCCCAGACCAATAACATTCTTCAGCAACAGCCATCTATTCAAAGCCATCAGCTTCTTAGAAACCTTCCGCAAACCTTGCACCAGCAGCAGCAGAATCAACAGCAACATATTATGGGTCAGAACCAGCAGCAAAGCTTAATGCAATCTCAGTTGTCTGACCAAGTAAACCAACATATGCAAATGTCTGACAATCAGATTCAGTCTCAACTGATGCAGAAGCTTCATCAGCAACAGCAATCAGTTTCAGCTCAGCAATCTGCTATGCATCAGGCTGGTCAACTTGGACAGCTTCATGATTCACAAAGGCAGCTGCTGGATGCATCCCAGAGTTTTTCTAGGTCCATGACACCCAGCCAAATGTTGGAAATCCCTCAAACAACACCCACTTCTCTCCCTCAGCCAAATACTATTCCACAGCAGATGACTAAGAATAACAACCAAACCAATACTCGATTCTCACATCTGCCTCAACAGCTGAAACCTCAACAACAGCATTCTGGCATCATGCTGTTGTCAGAAATGGCTGGTCACATGGGACTTCCGCCGAGCTCAATGGCCAATCAGCTCTCCACAGCTGGTAGCAGTATATTGACTGCAGCAGCTGGACCAGGACAGTCTGGTATCACTGATGATGTTCCTTCCTGTTCTACTTCACCTTCCACAAACAATTGTCCAAACATAGTTCAACCAATGATCAACAGCTGGGCCCACCGAAGCACAGCAATGGGAGAGGACATGGCTCAGTCTGCCGTGACACTCTTTAGCCCTAGTGCATTGGAAACCGTGTCATCTAATGGTAATTTAGTTAAAGATCTGCTGCAGAAATCTGAGGTTAAGCCATCATTGAACATCTCCAAGAATCAAAACCCAGGATTATTTTCCTCACAAACATACCTAAATGGGGTAGCTGCCCAGATAGATTATTTGGACACATCATCTTCTACAACTTCTGTTTGCCTATCACAAAATGATGTCCATTTGCAGCAGAATAACAATTCACTGTCATATAATCCCCAATCAGTGTTGTTGAGAGACGCAAGCCATGATGGTGAGCTCCAGGGAGATCCGAGGAATAATATTTTATATGGGACAAACATTGATAGCCAACTTGTGATGCCAATAAATTCTGACCATTTATTAACAAAGGGCATGATGGGGCTGGGGAAGGACTTCTCAAATAATCTCTCTTCAGGAGGCATGCTTACAAATTGTGAAAATTCCAAAGATCCTCAACAGGAGCTTTCATCGGCAATTGTTTCCAAGTCATTTGGAGTTCCAGATATGCCATTCAATTCAATTGACTCAACAATCAATGACAGTAGCTTATTGAATAGGGGTTCTTGGGCTCCTCCACAGCAACAGTTTCAGCGAATGCGAACATATACAAAGGTTTGTTGTTTTCATCCATATAATGCTATTTCTTATATGCACACATTAATGTGCATGCCCACACTTGCTATACTTGCTGTATCTTTGTCTTATACATTCATATCTGTCATCCTGTTATTTCTTCTGCTTGGCCTACTATTTATAAGTTGGTTGATGTTTACTGTAAAGGTGTACAAGCGTGGAGCTGTAGGAAGGTCAATTGACATAACGCGGTATTCAGGTTATGACGAGCTTAAGCAGGATCTGGCTCGTAGGTTTGGTATAGAGGGACAGTTGGAAGATCAACAAAGGATAGGCTGGAAACTTGTTTACACTGATCACGAGAATGATGTCCTGCTAGTGGGGGATGATCCTTGGGAGTAAGCCCTCTAGCCCTCATAACTCTTCTAATTTCTATGATATTTCATTGTATTTTCTTAGTATGCTTTATGCTCTTGGTGGAAATATAGCTAGCCAAGTATGAAAATGTTCTCATAGCACTTACCATAGAGAATGTGCTGGGTAGATTGTACTACACGCAGAACCTCCTATGTCATCACTTCAAAATATTATTTTCTTGCTTTCTGACAGAAGGGCCTTAAATGTGTTTCTTGAAGCTTTTCCTCACCTGATACCCGTCTAGCTTCCCTTTTCCAATCACTGAACCAGACAAACTTAGGGTTTCAAGTATTCCCATTTTCAATTCATTCAGCCTCTTTTCTGCCTTGTGGCTTTGTCTGTCTTGTTTGCTGAAATGATTTTCATCTTGGAGGGTTTCATTTAATCTCTTGAAATGAAAATATAATCTGATACTCAATGGAATTACTTTAGGACTAACTTTCCATGCAGCCACGTATAGGAATTATTACTCTCTTTTTTTTTCCTTGGAAGACTTTACTACACCAAACAAGAACAATTTCAATGTAGTTAAGTAAATTTCTGGTGAAGTCACCTGTTTCTTTTGTCGAAGATGGCAATTGTTCTTCTCCATTCTGTGTCGAAGGGGATCCTGAATCATAGATTAAGCGATATGTGAAAGTCTTATGATCTCTACATCGGGACTAATTTATATTGACTTGCGCTTAAATTTTGAATGTCTCTCTTGTATTCTGGAATGTCTTCAAGCTGCAAACACTATTTATAGTCTCTCCTCCTTACATTCTTTTGTTTGGGTGTTCAGAGAGTTTGTGAACTGTGTACGCTGCATCAAGATCCTGTCTCCTCAAGAAGTCCAACAGATGAGCTTGGATGGAGATTTTGGCAACTCTGTCCTTCCTAATCAAGCCGGCAGTAGTTCTGATAATGTCAATGCATAAATTAGCCCACGAAGATGCCAACAATTCTTCTTCCACGTGGGGACCTTGTATTACTTGTAGGATTCTGTTAATAGCTTTTCTATGACTCCATCGCATCTGGGCTTTTCCATCGCCTGCCTGCTGGATTTTTCCAGGCACCTGCAATGAGCAAGTGAGATTGCAAACCTGTTCTAGGCCAGTTAGAGCTCAATTTTTCCTTAGCCTAGTTGTACATTAGAAAACACAGGTCAGAAGCACGAAACCTGTTCTAGGTCAGGTTTCTACACCCGAACCATCAATCCCTTGGTCCAAAAGTTGATTAGTTCAGCTCGGTGAAGAATCCAGTTTGGTGCATACCCTTTAAGCCTATCTACTTGATGCCTATAGTTAACTATGTTTACAATGGTCAAGAATTCTCCCCCTCAAATGTGTTGTAGCAAGCAAAATCATAAATTTGGATGATGAGTTCCGAGTTTAAATGTGTAAAGTTCTTCAGTTGTGCAATAGAATAGCCTCTAAATTTGAAGGTTCCAAGGTGCTATGGTAAAAGTCTCTCACTCTCCCTCTCTTTCCACTGACCATAATGCAAGTAATAATATGAAACGTGTCATCTGCCATTTTTAATGGCCTATGCTTCTTATGAAACGGTCATCCTTGATTAAAGCAAATGGTAGATTCATCAACACAAAGATACGCGAAATCAGAAAAATAGTCATTACATCGGCGAAAGTACTTTTCTTAGCATAACAATGCACAAGAAAAACATCGCTCACAGCACTCAGTACATGACATCACGAGGCATTTTCTTAAGAGAACTAGTCTGGCATCATTTTCTCAAGACATTCGATGCCGAACATCATGCAGCATTCTCTTAAGTGACCATTGGCTCAGGACTAGATGATGACAAAATGTCCAACAGGGAATTCTGTGGCTCCAGCTCCTCGTGCCATCGTGGGAGCTTGTCTTCAGGGTAGTACTTTCTTGACACGCCTTCTGAGTTGATCTGTGTAACGAACATTTGATTGACATAAAATTAGCAGAAACAAATAGAAAAGTTTTTCTACGCGTTCCATGTGCAACTAATACGAGCTTGTTTTTAAGGTGATTGAATGAGTAAACGGGAAGTGATGGAGAAGTTGTTTTCCAAAATAATTTATCCCAATCATGCCCTACTAATTAAAATACCATGATTGTCTGAACAAATATGACGGTTAGAAGAGGCAAATGGAAAGAGAAGAACGAGAGAAGAATCAACAACATACAGTGACAGTCCGAACAACACCACCACTAGCACCATCACGAGCAATAGCAAGAGAAACTGCTTTCACCACTAATTGCTGCAAGAAATCACAAGCATCACAAACCGCAAGGCAATAAATGGCATAATAAAGACAGCAAATATGCTCAAGAAGGGGGAAAAAAAGCAGGTCTAGGCACAGTGAAGGCAACAAAAAACGATGTTCAGGGGGGAGAAAAGAAGCCAGAGGCAACTTCTTAGCCATTGCCTAACCATAAGGCTCGGAAAGAATCACTCTAATACAAGAACATGATTCTAGTATGCAAAAATTTAGGATGGAAGCAAGCACCAACAGTCTATCCAATAAGGTTCAATATGATTCTCATGAAAAAGAAAAAAAATAAACAAAAGAAAAATTAAAGTTCATGATTCTAGAAAAATCTATCATTAGTATATTAGCCAACAGCAAAACAAGTGCAAATACACTTTAGTGAAACCATGGAGTATTATTGAACAACTACTAAAAATTTTGTTACTATGACTAGACAAAAAAGAAACAGATTTCAATCGAGTCAAGCCACTAGTTTAGACCATAAAAATTTATTATGTTCACATATTTACAAACACACAGGTTAGACTACATACCTCAGCTTCTTCTTGAGTCATCCCATCCTTCCATGCTTGATCAAAGAAACCATACAAGTAAGAAGATCCTGATCCTGCATGCCACATGCAGATAAAAACAATTAATCAACTGATGCAATTTATTAGTCCATTTTCCATAGGATGACGACATAGTAGTCAAAATTTACATAATTGTAACAGCTCCAACTACTGCAGATAATGGTGGTTTATTCCCTTATAATATATCAGACAATGGTGGTCTACTCAAGCTTAACCAGTTAATATGTACCACCTTCTGATGACATAAAAGAAGAGTAACCTATCATTCATCCCAAGAACACTAGATTCACGGTACAAGATTAAGTCTCTGCAAGCAGGTGTTTTTCTCATACTAAAGTTTAAAGAGTGAAGACACCATGGCCAGTTCACATTGCTTCTTGTAATGCCACTGGTTAATTAGCATTGTCACTGCCAGCCAAGGAAGTAATAAGGGATTGACAAGTTCCTCAGGGCAGGTTGCATTTTCATCGACAGTTGCAAACAAGGCAGGTATAGGTGAGGCAACATGACAGGCAACTGACAGGATGGGTGCAAGAGAGGAATCCACCATTGACCCATACCGTTGCCTTAAACAATTATACAAGTACCAGAAATAATAGTAACATTCTATTATCGCTGTTGCTGATGAGATATAAATAAACAAGTGCATGTGCAAAAAAGAAACAAATCAACAAGAATCACAGAAAAAACACGAAAGAATTACTAATGGTATGCAAAATGCCAACGAGTTCACTTCACACACCTCCAATTGTAAAAGGCAGCTCCAGAAGTGTCCCTCCAAGAGGTACTCCATAAATTTTACCTCCTTCATACTTATCCCAACCCCCAACAATCATTCCAGTTTGCAAGAAATTCTGCCAAAAAACCAACAAAAAAAATGTATCAAAACCAAACCAACCCTGTTATTGTAAGACACCCAACACCATCATCAGAAACAAATTCACAACAGTACAAGCATCAAAACCGAACCAACCTTGTTATTGTAAGACAACATCCTAACAAGATTAGCAGCAACCTTAACTGTCGCCGGCTGCCCCAATTGTATTCTACACACATAACCCACAAAACCCAAATCAGCTCTTCAACTAATCATCCAAAAAAATCAAGACTTTAAACCAAAAAAGAAAAGAAAAAAGAGAAACAGCATTCATCAACACAAAAAAACTCCCTTACGTGTGTTGATGCAGAAAATATCTCACATAATCAGACACAGTCTGAGAATCAGCAGCCTATCAACAAATTACATAAAATCAAACCCAAAATAAACAAAACTAAACAAGGTAAAATAAAATTTACAGAAATAAGAAAAAATAGTAATTTACAGATCCAGAGCGGCATAAGTAGACATTATCAGTAAGCTGAGTGATTTTATCTGATGCTCGATTTGCAACATAAACTCCTACAAAAACCCACAACAAAAACCGGAGTCATAAAGTTTTGGTCTTTTTCTTTCAGGTTTTTTGAAGAAGGAGAAAGTTGTGATTTTTACCGGTGCTGGTGCGAGAATCGGCACCGAGGACGACACCGCCGTTGTAGGTGACGCCGATGATGGTTGTCCCCATGGAATGAGGGCCGTTGATCTCATTTTCTTTGTGTGATTCCATTGATTTGAGATAATTCGAATAAGAGGAGGAAGAATAAAAACCCTAGAAATTGAAGAAAAACTGGGGATTTTTTTGCTCTTTAAGAGAAATGCAAGTGTTAGCTACTTGTTGGTGAAGTCAGAGAGGAGGTGAAGTATTAATGGGCGGATGGGTTGGGCTCGTGTGTTTGGGTCTATTTGCTTTTCTTTGTGGATTTTGGTTTAAAAAATTAAAATTGGTCAAATAAAAATAAGCAAGTCGAAAGTATGTTTGTTTGCTATCGATGTTCCTTCTGATTGGTGCTAATTCCCCCCGACTTCAACGTTCTGTTGAATCAATTTTTTTTTTAATTTATAAAGTTTTTTTTAATTTTATAGAAGATAAGCTAAAATAAATTATAAATACTAATTTAAAATTAATTAAATATTAAAAAATAAAATTAATAAAAAAAACCAAAAAGGATTCAATTTAAAGAAAAATAATTGGAAGATGAGATTTAAAAAAAAAACTATTTGATATTGTTATTAAACTTGATTTAACGGGTTAGTTATAAAACCTTTCGATCTGATTCCTTACTTAGCTCATATTTAAAATTAACTTGCATAAGATAATTCAGTTGATTTGATGAATCTAAAAACAACTTGAATGATCGATGAAAACCTAATTTGACTTTTAAAAAAATCAAGATGATATCTTTTTTAGTATTAAAATGATGACATATTGAATCAACTTAAACTTTGCCACTTAACCAGTAAAACTTGCGACCTAGATTATAGACTTCACTGGATTTAAAAACTTTGTTTTTTAAAACTATTTTTTATTTAATGATATGATAATTAAAAATTGATATTTTGCAAAAAATGAACACCAATTTTTTAGAAGGATATTTCTTTAAAACTGCAATAACCTTACAGAAAGTATACCAAAACAAATTACGATGATCAATTCAAAATCAATAAAACATCAAAGAAGGAGATTGAAATAAAAAAAATTAAAAAGTGATTTTCTTAAAAAAGAAAAATAAAAAAAAGACTTATAAATATCAACGACATTCTCATTGTTAAGTTTGCATGACTTCAATCGTGACTCATAATATTATTAGAAAATTAGTAAATATCAACGACAAATTTGATAAAATATTTTCATTAATAATTATTAAAAAATAATATAAATTATATCCTGAAACCTTATTTAACTGCTTAAACTATTAGGTTAAGATGATTTTTTGATATGATATCAAAGTCTTGATAACCAAATAATTACGAGTTTAAATTTTATCATTCCCATTTATTTACTAAAAATTAAATATAAGGTAGTGTGAGTCTGTGCAAGTTTCAAACCTATATGACTTTTACTTAAGAAAATGCGTTAGAGAATAATATAAGTATCAAAAAAATTTAGAAAGTAATTACTAATGAAAATAGTGATGGGATATTTTTTGTTGACATTGTCCTATGGAAATTGTGATAGAATTTCAAAAACAAAATCAATAAAAATCTTGTTAACAATTCCATTAGTTTTTTTGATATGTCAGTAAATTCCAACGGAATTGCAACCTCTAAGAGAAAATTCTATTATATCTAAGAGAATTTAAAAACTTGGTGTTTGCGATTTGAAACATCTAGAGCAATATGAGTTTCTGGGCAACTCACACAAGATTATGTCAAAAGAGAGGTGTAATGCTAACTTGTTCACCTATGGATTAAACTTGAAATATAATACCTTATAGTTTGCACGCTAATTGCTTAAGCTCCATGTTGTTAAACTCACTGGGCTGGATGTTTTATAGATATAACCATGGGATTTGTTTAAATATCTACATCAAATTTGTTGCTTGATTTTTCTGTTACTTCATTTTGCAATGACTGTTCATCAACAAACTCGGAAATGAAGTTTAAATATCTTTGTCAGTAAACTTTTGCAGAATTGTTCATCAATAATCAGCACTAATTGCTTATTCATTAAAATGACATTAAACAAAAGGTTTTCATACCTCTTTGTATGATATTATCTCCCCAACTGATTTTGATATTTCTACAGCGCAATTCATAAGAGCAACCTTAATTACTGGGCATCTGACACAGAATGACTGGACTGTCATTAATTGATGTTATGCTACAAAATTCTGATATCTTGAAGGTATTTGTAGAATATTTTACCTATGTTGGTAGGTCATAGTAAGATCTGATATATCTTTTTATTTTTGGTTTTTAATGTATTTTCATCTTATATATATATATATGGTGTAATATAGTCATTAGTTACTCTGTAATGCAGAAAATTTATCTATATGAAGAATCGGGAATCTAACAAGTTTTTACCTTAAATTGTTCATTCTTTCACATCTATTGCACCAACTTCTGTTTTCCTTATGGTCTTGTTAATTGTATGTTTCCTGGTGT
Source organism: Populus deltoides (assembly GCA_015852605.2). NCBI lineage: Eukaryota > Viridiplantae > Streptophyta > Magnoliopsida > Malpighiales > Salicaceae > Populus > Populus deltoides. The sequence goes on along the minus strand of CM027587.2, from coordinate 1,010,553 downwards.
TTAATATTTTGTTGCCAGTTGTGTCACTGATTTATAATACTGACAAAATTTTCTCTAAATAATAATAAAATATTTTGCTGTTATTCTCCAATTTTCTGATTGTGTATTTATACCATCCATTGGAAACATAACTTTTAGACTAAAAGGTATTTATTGTTTATCTACGAATAAAATGAATGTAGATTCCAAAAATACATAGTTAAAGTAAGAATTAGATTGAAGAAAGTCAAATAAGATATTAGGGTTCTAAAAAAACCCTAGGAAATCAAAAGGTCTAAAATCACATAGAAAAGCTATAAATAAGTTGTGCATAAAGGTAAAGCATCCTAAAGGTAAAAAATTGAAAGATAAATAGTTGAGAAAATAATCTGTGTGTATTAGGGTAAGGCCAAGGAATAAAATAGTATGGTTCCTTATTTACAGAGAAAAATGGAGAGCTAGAGGCCACTGATAAATGATAATTCCTTCTGGCTCTGATGGACAGGCATAAGCATATCTTGAATTTTTCCTTCGTGTGAACACAGAAACGAGTTGCCGTAAGGAGCTAGATCTCTATGGCAAATACATTGATCTCAGGCATGTTCATGAGCTCTCAATTATCAGACAAGATCATACGAAAATGGAAAGAACAAAATACAAAACAAAATAATAATATCTTATTGAGTCCGGATTGATCTATGCAAAGAACAACTAAAAAAATACACAACTAAGAACAAAATATTATAAATAAAAAACCATAAACCCAATAATATCTTATTGGTCCCCATACAGCCCAACAAAAAATTACCCATGGAAATTATCCAAATAATAATAATTAGGGCTCTATTTCGAACCCACTGTTTTTTTTTTCTCTTTTCTGCATGGTCCCCGAGAAAACTGGGGAAAATTTACGAAGTCCCAGAATTTGTACTTCTTTTTTCATGTCTTAGATGCTCAAATTTTCCTGGGTTTTCTCGGTAACCAAACAAATTGAGACCACTTTCTTTAAAGCCAAAACCTCTGTTTTCTGAACTGAAATTATAAGCAAATGCATGAAATAACTAGGACTTGACTTCATTTGATTTCCTTCGGTGCTAGTCAATTTGTTTTAGTGCTTTAGGTGTCTGATACTGAAACAAAATCTGAACTTTAATTGGTTTATGCATTTTTTTTTGCTCTTGTTAGCTGAAAGAGTGCGCGCTAGTTTTGATTCTTGGTATAATTTTTCTTAATCTAGGGCAAGTTAGGAGTGAATTAGGGTGGAAATTTATAAATGGAGGAAACACTGACACCTACAAAGAGAAAAGAACCTGAGAAGGAGGAGGAGGAGGAGGAGGAAGAGAAGAAGGAAGAGAAAGCAGAGATTGTTGGTGCTCTACAAAAGCAAGAATCTGCTTTGAAGAAGAGGAACTTGACACGGACCTGTGTTCATGAAGTTGTGGTCCCAAGTGGGTATGTGGTGAATAAAGATGAAACCCTTTGTATAATGGGGAGATGGCGAAAAGTTATAAATTTGAGCTTGACCCTTTTCAGACGGTGTCTGTAGCTTGTTTGGAAAGGAATGAGAGTGTTTTAGTTTCTGCTCATACGTCAGCAGGGAAAACTGCGGTTGCTGAGTATGCGATTGCAATGGCTTTTAGAGAAAAGCAAAGGGTTATTTATACATCTCCGTTGAAAGCTTTGAGTAATCAGAAGTGCAGGGAGTTGCATCAGGAGTTTCAAGATGTTGGATTGATGACAGGAGATGTTACTCTTTCTCCTTATGCTAGCTGTTTGGTTATGACTACGGAGATTCTTAGAGGAATGTTTTATAGGGGTTCCGAGATTCTGAAGGAAGTTGCTTGGGTTATCTTTGATGAGATTCATTATATGAAGGATCGTGAAAGAGGGGTTGTTTGGGAAGAGAGTATTATATTTATGCCGCCAGAGATTAAGATGGTTTTTCTTTCCGCGACAATGTCGAATGCTACTGAGTTTGCTGAGTGGATTTGTCATTTGCATAAGCAGCCATGCCATGTGGTTTACACAGATTTTCGACCAACTCCTTTGCAGCATTATGTCTTTCCTGTGGGTGGTGCTGGGTTATATCTTGTGGTTGATGAGAGTGAGCAGTTTAGGGAGGACAATTTTATGAAGCTGCAGGATACTTTCTCGAAGCAGAAAATTGGTGAGGGGAATAAGAGTGCAAATGGTAAGGCTAGTGGAAGAATTGCAAAGGGTGGGAATGCTTCTGGGGGTTCTGACATATACAAAATTGTCAAGGTTTGCACTATTATTTTTACATGCTCTGTTGATTGAATTATTATAAGGTCCCTTCATTTATTGCTTCATTGAGCATCTATGGGTGTTTAATATTCTTTACCTCTTCAACTGGAGCTTCTCTAGTGCCATTTGTAGTTCTCCGAGTTTCAATTTTCCCGATGCTATCAACGAACTGAACTTCATAGCAATTGACCGAGGAGAAACCTTTTCGTGAAATTAATCAATATTTTTAGCTGCATTCTCAGACAAATATACATGCGACATGCAACTTCTCAATATATTTTTTTTTCTATTATAGTATCTCAAATTTGCTTGCTATGGATAATATGTTCTGTTAAAAGAGAAAAAAATTGTTGTTTGTTGATGTAATACTGGTTATTCATATTTGCTTTGAGTAGTGATTAATTATTTTCTGATGCGAGTGCATCTGAACTGTTGATGCATTTTCTGAATTTTTAAGTTGAGATTTGTAGTTTATGCTGTTCATTTTGTGTAATAAGTTGATTCTATTGCTCAATTCATTGCTTTCATATGTAATTTCAGATGATTATGGAACGGAAATTTCAACCAGTTATAGTTTTTAGCTTCAGTAGGAGAGAGGTTGAACAACATGCCATGTCTATGTCCAAGCTCGATTTTAATACACAAGAAGAAAAGGAAATTGTGGAGCAGGTATTTAACAATGCAATACTCTGCTTGAATGAGGAAGACAGGAATTTGCCTGCTATTGAGTTGATGTTGCCACTACTTCAGAGAGGCATTGCTGTCCATCATTCTGGTCTTCTCCCTGTTATTAAGGAATTAGTAGAGCTTCTTTTCCAGGAAGGCCTTGTTAAGGCTTTATTTGCCACAGAGACAGTAAGTTAATCTTGACAGGAAACTGGGGTCAGGGGGGGATCAGTTATAGTTTCTGCTCTTATCTTCAATCTTGAATGTTAATATTGAACTGCCCTTAAGATATCTATCCCTATGCCAGTTTGCAATGGGTTTAAACATGCCTGCAAATACTGTTGTTTTCACAGTTGTTAAGAAGTGGGATGGTGATAGTCATCGTTACATTGGATCTGGTGAGTATATGCAGGAAAGTGATAATTTGTTGCATTTCTCTAGAGCATTAAAAAGACTAACTTATACATATGTTCCTATGCATGTATGTGCACATTGTTATTAGTTTCTGATTCTACTGATTTCGATAGATTAGTGGAAGGGCTGGACGTCGTGGCAAAGATGAGCGGGGTATTTGTATCATAATGATTGATGAGCAGGTAATTCTATGGCTTTTCATTTTTTCTGTATTCTTTTTTGTATATTTCCTCCCTCTGTTTTTTTTTTCCGGGTGCAAGTCGGTAAATGTTAATAGCGATTTCCATCAACCATCTCGATGACAGTTGAAATCTAGAAAGTTCTTCTGCTAAATGTTAATCCTGCGTTTTATTGTTACTGTGCCTAGTATAATTATCTGCATGAACATAATGCAATAGTATAAATATGAAAGTCAACCTGTATTTTCATTTTAACACATACCCATGCCACACATTTAAGTCTTGTGTCAAAGGAAAACTAATGGTATTTAGTTCCCACGGCACATCATGATCTCTTGCTTAGATCCTTGAAAAAGGCAATAAAACAACCTGGTCTTCTCTTTCAAAGTGCTTACCATTTCTGTTACTTTTCCAGATGGAGATGAATACACTCAAAGACATGGTTTTGGGTAAACCAGCCCCTCTTGTTAGTACTTTCAGACTGAGCTACTATTCAATCTTGAATTTAATGAGCCGTGCTGAAGGCCAGTTCACTGCTGAACACGTAATAAGAAATTCATTTCATCAATTCCAATATGAGAAGGTTTTTTTTTGAATCCTTTACATCCTTTTGTGCTTGTAGTTCTTAACTTCATGAAGTGTTCAATGACTTATAATTCTCTCTCTTTTAGGCTTTACCAGACATAGGGAAAAAGGTTTCAAAACTGGAAGAGGAAGCTGCCATGCTTGATGCTTCGGGAGAGGTAATCATTTCCCTCTGTTATTCAATACAATTCATTTTGTTTTCTTGAAATAATATATGTTGATGTAATTTTGATTTTTTGTTATCTTGCATAGGCTGAGGTTGCTGAGTATCATAATCTAAAACTTGAGATGACCCAACTTGAAAAGAAGATGATGACAGAAATAACGAGGCCTGAAAGAATTCTTTATTATCTATGCACTGGTCGGTTGGTATGTACAGAAAATGAGCACCCTTGTTGAAGTTTGTGTGCTGCTAAATGACCAGTTTCTTTTATTCTTTTCTGGAACTTCACCCTCATTACCAATTGTTTCTTTTACAATCTGAGGTTACTTTACTTTTTATGCTGAATGTCGAATAATGTGTTATATATGCTGCCAGGATACATGTAAATAAGAAATCAGAAAAACAAATGGGGCCGAAGTTTATAAATTTGAGGCCCCAATAGTTGAGAAACATTTATAGGACATTATGATGTAGAGAAAGATAAAGCTAAACAATTATTCTTCGTGTCTGCAAATTCCACATGTTTTTGTAATTTTAGTAATGACAGTTATATTATTTTGTCCTCTTATTAGTGGCTGTCTGTATTGCAGATCAAGGTAAGAGAAGGAGGAATTGGGGTTGGGGAGTTGTAGTGAATGTTGTTAAAAAGCCCACTGCAGGTTTGGGAGCATTGCCATCAAAAGGCGGTGGTTATATAGTGGATATTTTACTTCATTGCTCTCCTGGACCAAGTGAGAGTGGCTCTCGGCCAAGACCATGCCCGCCTCGGCCTGGAGAAAAGGGTGAGATGCATGTGGTATGTTGATGCATCAGTGTGACGGTATCTTTATCTCTTCTCATTCTTGTTATCTAGTAATTAACTTAAAGTGTTTGGACCGGTCTGCTGGATAATATGATTTCTGTTCTCTTCTGGTTTAGGTTCCTGTTCAGTTGCCCCTGCTTTGTGCTCTAAGTAAGGTAAGGATATCCATCCCTGCCGACATTCGGCCTTTGGAAGCAAGACAAAGTATACTACTAGCAGTGCAGGAGTTAGGGAATTGGTTTCCTGAAGGCCTCCCTAAGCTTAACCCTGTGAAGGTAAGTGTTTGCTGTGATTGAATATTGGGTTGTTTCACATGATAGAATAAGCACAGAACAAAATTACAAACCTTTTGGTGCACTGCACAAGAATCGGAAATGCCACCCAATTCATTACAACACTAACCCATGTTCAAACTTCAAACCTAGTTTTTGAGTTGGCACAATTTAGTTTACTTCTTGGAATATGGAAAATTATGTTGCAGTCTTAACAAAGCTTTTATCTTAAAATGCCAAAATTAGCAGAAACAGATGGTGTTTTCTTTGCATTCATGTTCTAGAATCCATCTTTTATTCCCCGCTTGAAAAAATAAAAAGACTTATAACTGTTTTTATTATACATGATCAATTCAGTTTCCAGTTGCTCTTAGTCCATGTATGACCTTCTTGCTATTGATGCTTGCTCTCTTCACTGTGCCATAAACAATATGAACATGTTTTACTCACTCTTTCTCAGTTGCTTCTGATATTTTCTCTATTTGACTTTAATGTTTATTTTATCAAAAAGATAATGTGCTGGACTAGTTTTCCAAGAATGATGCTGTCACTCATGGTTCTATTAATTTGCAGGACATGAAAATCGAGGATCCTGAAATTGTCGAGTTGGTTAATCAAATTGAGGAATTGGAACGAAAGCTACATGCACATCCACTGCACAAGGTTTGCCATATCATTCAGCATCAACTTCCCTCCACGCATGGTTCCTATAAAATTTTGTTAGGCAGTAAGAAAGTTACTGCTCTTGGAAATTCTCTCGATAATTTGTGCTTCATGTGGTATTTAGCAATCACAATCATTCAATTTTATGCATGCAGTCTCAAGATGTGAATCAGATGAAAAGTTTTCATAGAAAAGCTGAGGTGAATCATGAAATTCAACAACTCAAATCGAAAATGCGTGATTCCCAGGTATTTTTTCTTGTTGTATGCTAGTTTGATTGATCTTTGTAAAATATAGTTAGATCTATCTGTGATATGGATTCGGCATGTGTGATGTATATTTCTGAAATCCTGATGGAGGAGAATGCCTCGTGGAATAAACTTTGATTGATCTTATTGCATGAAATTACTTATGTAGTTCTGATTTCTATTTATCAGAAAAAGGGAAAGGAAGAAAATGCTTGTCATTTTAAGAATGTCTCTTGATTGCATATTCAAGCATCAAATCGCATTTAAAATAAATCATGATAAACTAGTTGCATGGGTGAGGTCAGCCAAATAATTTGTTCCTTGAATTGATAGTTGGGTATGTGGTTGCGAGTGATAAATTAGTTGCACGGGTGCTTTGTTCCTTGAATAGACAGTGAGGTATGTGGTTGTGAGTGCAATAACATTTGTAGTTGGTAGTTGCTTTCTTGTTTAAATTCACCCACTGTATCTTGTTTTTCCTCTTTACATCCTGTGATGTTTTTAGTGTACTCCAAAAGAGACATTAGAAAATCTGCTGACTGCCCAGAGGTGTTGACTGTAAATCTTCATTGGGTGTTCATACCTGAACAATACAGCCACACAGAATAGAGATGAAAAATAGCATAAGCATGCGAACTTGAGTTGCTGTTCTTGTTCCAACTTTTATTCAAAGTGTTTCCAGTATTTGCTTTTGTTGATGTTGAGCTTGTTATTATCTACTGTCTTCAAGCTTAGTTACATCAGTTTTCCACTTGCATTTTCTTTTAATTTGATTCACTATTGTTTGCAGCTTCAAAAATTTCGTGAAGAACTCAAGAACCGATCGTGAGTCTTGAAAAGACTTGGACATATAGATGCTGATGGTGTTGTCCAGCTAAAGGGAAGAGCAGCCTGCTTAATAGACACAGGAGATGAATTACTTGTTACAGAACTGATGTTCATGGTGAGTTTAAAGACCATATCATGATGGTTCATGCACTGCAAATCTTATTTTATTTCTGGCTGGGTTTCTCTGTCCAGGTTGCTGGGAGTCTTAGATGCATAATATAAGACTGACCCACTCATTTCATCCGCCTTTATTTATATCCTTTGATGATTTTTTAACAGGTACTTTCAACGATCTTGATCATCACCAAGTGGCTGCCCTTGCTTTTGCTTCATTCCAGTAGACAAGTCAAGTGAGCAGATACAGTTGAGAACAGAACTTGCTAAACGATTACAGCAACTTCAAGAGAGTGCATGAAAAATGAGGTTGCTATGTCTCCTTGCCTTCATTTTGTTCATATTATGAAATTAACTCATTAAGGATAGTTAAAAATGTCTTTTTGCATGATTACAGATACAATATGAATGCAAATTGGACATAAATGTCTATGAATATGTAGAATCAACAGTCAGACCATTCTTGATGGATGTGATTTACTGTTGGTCAAAGGTTAGTGTTTTATACTTATCTTTAAATTTTTTTTGCTGCTTTAATGTTTAGGGATGGCAATGGGATGTTAACTTGGGTATGCCCCTTTTCTTTTCCTGATTGATGTCTGGTTTGGGAAAATTTCTAAATTAGTATGAAAATTCTGGAGGGATCATGTTCAGTAGTATTCTTTGTAATGTTATTGACATCCAAACTTGGTGTTTGGCAACTCGATCAAATTGGCTATCGAGTCACTGATAATAGGGAAACGTTTTGGTTTAGCCACTAATCTCTCTCTCTCTCTCTCTCTCTCTGTGCAATCATTTCAGTTTGTCTCTGAAATATGTTATTATATGACTCATGACTTATTTCTGAACAGTTTCTAATTCCTCTAAGGTCCAGAATGTCTAGGCTGGTTGATGGATTTGGCCATCAATTTTTTTTGTGTCTTTGGTTTGGTTATTAAGATTGCATTTCAGCTGGACTGAATTTGCAATTTTTTTTAATAATGCTTTTTTCTTCCCTTTTTTCAGGGACCTAGTTTTTCAGAGGTGATGCAAATGACTGACATCTTTGAGGGTAGCGTTATCAGAAGTTCAAGAAGACTAGATGAATTTTTGAACCAGGTTATTTGTGAAATATTCTTTCTAAAACATCATTTGCTGTCCTTGTGCTACTTCTCACCAAAGAGAAAGCTGTCGTGTGGTTCATCTGGTGGTCCTCACACAATATTCTCTAAAATAGTGTCTACAAAATCCCAGTATGCTCTCTGGATTTATCCATCCTGCCCAGGCTGGCTATCACTTGAACATGGAAACAATAAAAGCCTTCTTTTGCAGCTGTTTATATATATATTGTATCATTTACACAAGTAATAAGTGCTTCCAGAAAAATCCAAGAAGCTTGAGGGTAATTTTCAACACTTGCCTCCTTTTCAGTTGCGTGCTGCTGCCCAAGCTGTGGGTGAAGTCAGTTTGGAGAGTAAATTTGCAGCTGCCAGCGAAAGCCTTCGTCAAGGTATCATGTTTGCAAATTCTCTTTACCTGCAAGTTGTCTTTTTGCAGGCATTTGTTGTGTGGGGTGCCCATGAGCACAAAAGTTCTTACCTTGCAACAATTATACCGTGGTGGCCACTTAAGATGTGCTATATACTGGCAACTATAGATTCCATCTCCTTTTCTCCTTCACTTTTGAGTTTCATTCATGCTGTTGATCTTATATATTTGACAGTTGATTTCATTGTATACACACAAAGTTGGTGACATGGAGATGAAAAGTTATGCCCATGTGACGCCTCAGAAATGTCATGAATCTTTTGGAGACATAACTTGACAGACATCAGAAGCTTATGTAGGTGCTTACAATTACCAGTCAATCCATGTAATGCAGATTAGATATGTTTCATGTATCAATTTTCTAGGGAAGATAACAACAGTGTTTGATGCCTTCTCTTTTCGAATTGTTTTCGATTGATTGATGAAGTTTTAAATAACCATGCGTAGCAGACTGCTAGAAATTAATCTTATTTCTGTCTGCAATTTTGTAAAAGAGAAGACAATGTGTTACATATTCAAAGCTTTATTAAAAAAAAAAATATCACAATTTCGAGAATAATGAAGAGTAAAAGCGAGGTTTTACAAACAACCAAGCTAGTGATTTGATACATGCCTAGGAAGCTGAACTTGTGATGAGATCATGCTTTGATTGGTTTGAAAACAACAGTGGAATGGCTTGCAATGTGCAAGCTGAACTGCCCTCCTTTTTCACTCACATCAATCTTCTCCATCCCAGGAGGAGCTATCATCTCAAAATTCGACACCAGTCTTGCCACAATCAATCCTAGGATTGGCATTGCAAGTATGATCCCTGGGCAGGAACGTCTACCCACGCCAAATGGTAGGAACCGAAAATCAACCTTTCCACCAACGATGGCCTCTGTGTCACGTTCTTCTTCCAAGAATCGCTCTGGCCGGAATTCTGATGGTTTCTCCCACCATTCAGGGTTGTTAGCTAGCCACCATGCATTGACGACCACCTTTGACTCTTTAGGAATGGTAAACCCTCCTAGCTTTGCTTCTTCAAGGTTCATATGTGGCACTAACAAGGGAATTGGGGTGTGTAGCCTTAATGTCTCTTTTATTGTGGCTTGCAAGTATGGTAGCTCATGCAGGTTAGATTCTGTAACTGGACTTCCCTTTAGGACGGCTCTGATTTCATCTCTGATCTTCCTCTGAACAGTCGGATGATTGACCAGTTCAGCTATGGCCCATTCCATAGACCACAATGTTGTCTCTATAGCAGCAACATTAATGTTCTCCACAATGTAAAGTACATTTTCTTCACTGATTTCTCCTTTCATTTGAGCCTGTATTATGTGATCCATGGCACAACTTACCTTGTGCTTCTCTCCATTGGCAGCCATTATTTTCCTGTAAAACCACAAATTTAAGGTCAAATTAGAGCTAAAAAGGAATGTTGCTAGAAATCAGAGAGAGAAGATTAGTGATTAATTACCTTCTTTTCTCAATATAATAGTTGTTGAAGAAAGCTAGCCTCCTCTGCTGCAAATCCCTGCACTTGTTCAAGTACCCCCTTAAAAATGGTCTAAGCCAAGGGATAAAATCTCCATAATTATACTCGAAACTTTGTGCCAACCGACTTCTCTCGGAATTAAACCTTGTTGCTTGAACAAACAAAGGGTCCTCCTGTGACTGAAATTTTGCATCAAACATCATCCTGTACATAATATTGTACAACATCAGCTGCAGACGTTTTCTAATAACAATCCCTTCGGTCCTAACTTTCTCATTGGCTCTAAGGTCATCGACCACAAGGTCCATTTCCTGCTCCCATGAAGTACTATATTGGTTCACAACTTTGTTGGTGAAAAACGGTAGTGTCATGATTCTACGCATTTTTCTCCAATGCTCACCATAGATCGTGAACACCATGTCTTGTCCATTGCCGGTGAAGATATCGAAGACAACGTTACGTGGGCGAGACCCGAATTCAACACCCTGTGTGTGCAGGACCTGGTTGGCTAGTTCAGGGTCGGATACAACAGCTAAGTTCTTTGAACCAAGTTTAAGTAGGAACACAGGACCATATGTTTGTGACATAGAAGCTAGAAGACGGTGGTTCAGGTCATTGCCAACTTGGAGCCAATTGCCAAACATTGGGTACGAGACAGGGCCAGGAGGTAGGTCGCCAGTTGAAGACTTGGTAAAAACGGAGCTAAACAAGTACACGATTAGTGGAAGTAGAGGGAGGATGACAGAGATGGGTAGTGGTGAGAAATATGTGGAGAGGTTAGGGCATGCAAACTTTATGCATGAAACAGATGCTACTGCTAAAAGAGTGAAACCCATTGATTTTGTAACAAAAGAAGCCATGGTTAGAAGAAGGGATGCTGGGAAATGGTATGATTTTGAGAGAAGAGAGGAGGGAAATGGGTTTATATAGAGGTGGAGGAATGGGGGTAGGAGGGTAGGTGGCCATTGCCAATGGTTTTGTGAGAGAATCCACGGGCTTCCTCAAATTCAAGGTAGGAAAGAGTTGACAGTTTTCCAAAAGTCAGCATTATAGTTGGTTGGTGAAGAAGATTCAACATGCGCTCTTTATTTATCTTCAAGATTTGCCTACCAACTCCTCATGTTAATCTGTGTCGAGAGGTTGACTCAGTATTTGACTCATGATTTCATTGATTTAGATTTGGTTCAAGCCGGGTTTAGAAAAAATTAAATGAAGATCAACACAGTATGACTTATCGATCCTGTTAATACCCGATTAATTTATTTTATTTTTAATTTTTTTTATTGAACATGGTTTTTTGATTAACCCGGTTCAATTTGTTTAACCTATAATTCAAGTCAAGAAATAGCACCGATTTAAAAATTTTTACCTCATTAATTTTTAACCATTTTTAGGAAATGTTTTTGCCAAATGCTGTTGTCGCCTTCTCACAATTGACCAGGAAGAGCATCTTTTTTTTTTCCTATTAAAAACTAGAAAACAATGCTAGTGTGGGAGTTGTAATCTCCACTTGGAGAATAATTGCCAATGTTTAATTAACTAATTTATAATTAATATAAAATTTCAATTAGAACTATTAGATTGAGAGTAGAAACAGAGATTAAATTAGATAAATGATAAGGCTTGAAAACTTTTGACCTATCTTGCATGTTGTCTATATTCCCTGTAAACTGTGTTTTTTTTTTTATAACCTGGGGTGTCTGGGTTAATTTACGAGCCCTACGACTAATTCTCGGACCACTAAACACCCTGCAAGTTCAATAAATAAGTAAGATACCGCGAGGGTGACAGATATGCATATAAAAGTTCAAACCTAGGGTGCAGAGGCAGAAAATTTCCTGTCAAGACCACTAGGCCACGAACCTGGGTGCGTAAACCATGTTCTTTATAGACACGACATGTTGTTTGTTAATGGCTAATTTTGATAAAAAAAATTTTAGATTTTATAGATTTGGTGTATTATCAAACTTATTTTTCCAAGAAAATAAAATTAAATATTGGTAAATAAAATAAAATTTGCATGGTTATTATATATAAAAATGGATAAATTCTGCAAGGCTATTAAAGTAAAAATTCTTTATATTTTCTTAACAAAATCAAATCTATATATACAATTAAGGAATTAAATATTTTTATATTTTGTTAGAGGTATATAAATAAAATGCTGGAGGAAACTAAATAATGAAAATTTAAAATTCAATTTTATGATAATTTCTTCGGTAGTTGAAAAGGGATAAGGGTTAAGTAATTATTATTCATTTATTTATTTCAAGTTTTGTTTTTTTTTTTTTAATATTGACTTTCATTTTATATACGTGTAGGACCGATAAGTTGCCAATGAAGTCTAGGCTACCCTGGTCGGAATTAAATCACGTTTATTATTATAATAATAATTTTTTAAAGTGTTTTTTTAGAAATATATTAAAGTAATATTTTTTATTTTTTTAAAATTTATTTTTAATTTTATCACCTTGAAACAATATAAAAAATAATATTTTTAATTGTTTTGTAAAAACACTTCAAACAGCCTCTTACAAGTTCTTTAACAGCTCCACTGGTCGGACTTACAACTTCTTTAACGTCTCTACTGTTTATCCATTCGGCTATGTACTCAGTTACACTCAATTTGGTTACAAGCCAACATCTTCGAAGAGATCAGTCCACATCAAATTGGAAAATGATTCACATAAGCCTCCTTGTCCTGCAATTCGAGTGGATGGCCTTGATTGCAATTATCAATTTGAAGTTGAAGTTCAGAATGTGGGCAGCATAGACGGAAGTGAAGTAGCCATTGTTTATTCAAAGCCACCAGAAGGCAACTTATCTTGAGCAAGTTATTGGTTTCAAGAGGGTTTTTGTTCCAGCTGGTAGAGTTGAGAAGGTCAAGTTCGAGCTTAATGCTTGCAGGAGCTTGAATGTCGTGGACTCCAATGCATACAGCGTTTTGCCTTCTGGTGCACACACCATCATGCTTGGAGATGGTATAGTTTCATTTCCACTCGAAATCAATTTGAGAAAGGATTGTCAGGAAAGATTGGAGGTAGGAGGTTTTCTTTGTTGACGTTGAGATCAGTTTTTGTTAGGATTAGCTTATTGAATTTCTCTTTTGTTGATCTTGAGAATAGCAGCACTAAGAGTTAGATTTTAATTTGAAGAAAGAAAATTTGGTATAAAAGAGAAAAAAATGCCTGTGATTTGAATTTTGAATACTGGAAAGAGAAGTTCAAAGTAATTCGTAGAATCGTGATGGGAGATTTCTAACTCACAGAATGTGCTAGAGAGTGAGAGGGATGGGCTCCTTTTCAAAGCCAAACGAGCCACATGTAGTGTGCTTCCATATCCTGCTAGCTCGAGGTCACAGAACTCCCATGCTCAGTAGCAAGATTAATACATCACAAATTCACACCATCTTTGTGAAATCCTGGCCATAGCTCCCTTGATGGCATGCCTGATTTTCAGTTTGAAGCTATCCCAGATGGTCTTCTCCCTCTGATTGATGCTGATGCCAGTTCGTTTCTCTGTCGCTCTATCTCAAGCTCCCCATTTCGTGAGCTTCTTGCTATATTCAACTGCTGTGAATTTTGGTAACATCACGGTCATGACACAACAACAACTTGTAGAGTTTGCTTGGGGACTTGCTATCAGCAAGAAAACCTTTTTGTGAATCGGACCTGATCTTGTCAGGGGAATCTACGATTTTTCCACCTGAGTTTCTTGAAGAGTCTAAACAGACAACTCTGATGGGAAGCTGGTGTCCGCAGGAACATGTCCTGAAGCACCCATCAATGGAAGAATTTTTGACGCAGCCTGAACTAAATCAAAAAATGAAAAGGGTTTTGAGAAAACCTCAAGTATTATTGTAAGGTCACACCATAGGATAGAAATTCTAAATAATACTCTAAATACTCAAAGTAGCCCACAGGCTGGGTTTAAATAACTAAGGTTGAAAAATTCGCAAAAAAGATAAATTTTGAAATTAAAAATATCACTTAAAACTAGTCAATCTGCAAAATCGAAGCAGAAACGCCAAGCAGAAACAACATGAAAAAAGGCCCCGAAAAGTTACTTAAGATGGTAAAAAAACACAAAACTAGAAAAACAGAGGCATAAATAATTGAATAATCTTATCCAAGCAAGTTTATGCACAAAAAAGTCCGCTGTCTCAAAACGAATCTAATTATAGCAGTAAATGTCATAGCCTGGGAAAATAATAGGGAGTTATGGCACGAAAACCTGTACTTCTTCGCAAGACCTTTTCCTTTTACTGCTGTTTTTCATTAGTCTTTAACTGGAAAAATATACCTCACCATTCATAAAATCTAGCAAAACGTGCCTAGCTAGTGCTTCATCATTAATTTGGTTGCACCCCACAAGAAAATCTGAAAATGCAAAATAGGATTAACTTAAACGGATAATGCATCAAATATACAATGATCAACCATAAGCTCACAGTTGTCATGATAATCGTGGAAGTATTATGTATAGGTGAGCTACCAAGACTCAAGCTTTCCCTCCAAATCACTCTTTGAAACTGCCCTATTCTCTACATCCCAGAAGTTGAACTACCAAGACTCAAGCTTTCCCACCAAATCTCCGTTGAAACTGCCCTATTTTCCACATCCCACATCTATAAAACCCCCAATACAAATTAAGTGAAATCAATACACCAAAGTGATTGGAGAAGCTTTGCATTTAGTATACGACTCTATTTAATTCCTTTTGAAGTCCTCTCAATTGCCATCTCCAAAACCATGGCTTCTCTTCGTTTCCTGACATTTATTTCACCACTCTTTCTGATCATTTTTTCATTGGTGGACAACACAGGCAGGACAGAAGCGCGCAGGATTTTGGAGACAACATTGCCTAAGGTTCCTGAGCTCCCCAAGCCTGAATTGCCTGAGCTGCCACAATTGCCTAAGGTTGAACTTCCACCATTACCGAAACCTGAATTTCCTGAGCTGCCAAAACCTGAAGTTCCCAAATTGCCTGAATTACCACCTTTCCCCCATTTCCCCGAGCTTCCAAAGTCCACATTACCTACCATACCAGCTCTTCCCAAGGACATCAAGCCACCTCAGTCTACTACCAGTCCTTAAATGGCCACACCATTTCATATTTATATGTATTAGACACGTGTCGTGAAATACTTTAATACGTGGATAGGACTCTCGTCTGAGTGTTTGTTATTGTATTATTTTACGTTGTTGAGAGTTTGTTGTACTCAGAATTTATTTTTGGTTTGTGAGGCACTATCCTTTTATGATGACACTTGGGTTGTGCTTGCCAAGCCATGTTAATGATCCGAATGTTTTGACTTAGTTCGTGGATTAATCTGTCAGGTCGAACGAGTTTAAACGGTTCAATTCTTAATTTGTTCAACACAAAACCTTTTATGATGACACACGGCTCTTAGCTAAATATATTTAAGGTTCTTAGAAATTGAGCAGAACCCAACTTCTTGACCCAGACAGCCACAGGCTTTGTTTTTAGGAGATAGAAGATAAGTTTGAATGTTGGAGAAACCAAAATTCCTTGTTTTTGTGAAAGAGAAAGAGCAAGTCGAAAAATCAAATTTCCATGTTGATGACACTTTGAATATCGGCGTTGGTTAATTATGTATGCCCATCTTTCTTTCATTTTCCCTTTCTTGAAAGAATCTTAGTAAGATCTTTCATAAGAAGAAAAGAAAAAGGTTCAGAAGAAAAGAAAAAGGCTTAGATTTTAATAATATATCCAAATCTAAACAACACAAATATTAAGTTTTATTCTGTAGATTAAGATTTCTCTATCTTTTCATGAGTTTCTTATCATCTGAAAAACTTCATATTTCTCTATAAACAACTCAGCAAACCAATTCTTCTTCACATGCACTCCGTTAAAAGAAAAAAAGGCCAAAATCTTTTGTTCTCTTATTTTTCTTTGTGCTTGCCTTGTTCTTTCTACTGGTGCTAGAGTTAATCAAAGAATCCTATCATCATCTTCTACTTTGAAGGTGTTGAATTGTTCATCCCATCTCATGTTTTGTGCAGGAGGTTGCGGATTTCATTAATGCTTTCAATATAAGGAGTTGAATTGTCCATCCCACCTGATTTGACAACTCGCATTATAATATGTCCATCCTCAGGATCTGTTTCTACCTCTAAAAAAAAAAAAAATTGAACATATAAAATATTATACATGATCAATTTAAACTGGCCATTAGACGACATATTCTCTCAACTAATCATCTACAAGCACAATTATTTTTAAAAACTAATCCATTCAAATCGGTTCAAATTAGCATTTATCGAGTCGGTTTACCTCTAACAAAAAAAACACACTCTTGCATGCTAATCTAAGGTTTAGATCGATCCATCTTGCTTGTTAATCCGTTGTTCAGACTATTCCAGGTTGAAAAACAATACAAAAAGTAAAAAAATATGTTTGACTTGATGATTCTATTCACTTTGGTCTAATCCAGTTAAAATTTGGCCGTCAACCCGTTTCCAGGTTTGCTTGAATTAACCCTCCTGGCTGCTGACTCGGGAAATAATAATAAAAAAAAAGAAAAAGTAAAGAACGGTTCTTAGCTATGGTCTGGCAACCCAAACTCAACTAGGCGGAACTTTCAATCTCACACACTCTCTTACACTCTTCGTCTTTCCTCGTTTCTATCGACAAGACAGCAATCCAAACTAAAGTCCCAACAAATCTCTTCCTTCCTTCACTTTTGTCTTAAATCCTCTCTCTTTCTCTCTTTCTCCCCGTGCTTTCTTTGTTTCTGAAACAACCCATCATTTCTTGTTCAAGGTAATTATAGTGATCATCATCTCATTTAGTTACGTTTGTGTTCATGTTGAAAGTAATGTGACTCTTGTGTTATTTGAAGTGGGGTTTGTTTGTTTTTTTGATTTTGTAGGCCTTTTGGGTTCCAAAATGGAGGCAACATTGCCTGTTTGCAAATCTGTTACCTCTACTCCTGTAAGTTGTTGTTGTTGTCGTCATCTTGTTTTTGTTTTCTATTCTTTGATTTAATTGTTTTTGCGTAATGTGACTTGTTTTTTGTTTGAATTGTTAGAAATGTGTGTTATTTTTGTTTGGTTTGTAATGTACTTGCTTTGGAATGTTCACTGGAAGGAAATGAATCTTGGTTTTGTTTGTTTTGTTGTTTAGTGGATGGTATTGATTATTGGATTTTTAGTGTTGGGTTTGGTTTGCATTTGTGGGGATGAGAATTGAATCCATTTCGGTGATTTACTTCTTTTTTTTTTGAACAAGTATTCAATGATTTACATGAATTGTAGTTATGTGGTGTTAATTCAATTCTGTGATTTTGCCAGTGTGTGTGGTGTAATTGATGAGGATCATTCGGGAGGGTTGATGAGCTAAAAGCTTCTTCTTTTTTCCATTAAAAATTTTGTTGGGATTTGAAGATAAATGATAGCAAGTATGTGTCTGATGCATTATAGCATGCATGGTGATTGTATGTTTAAACGAATTCAATGGTGCTGCTATGTCATGCATTTTTAGTCTTATGAGGTTGTGTTTTGTGTTGAAATAGCCTTATTGATGCTTATGTTCAAAGAAAAGCTGTATCTTTAACTTGCCCAGGTCTGTGGTTGTTTGCTAGGATTATAGATGCTGAAATATTTTGATTATTCAATGCGTTAGGGTTTATTCATGAAGAGAAATAGTGGAATCAGGAATTCTCAATGCAGCTTTATGGTGGGAACTAAGGTTAACTTTCCTAGACAAAGAACTCAGGCTACCCAAGGTAATCACTGTGCTAAGAAGAATGGAGGAGCTCTTGGGGTTACATGTCGCACAGAAAAAATTCTGGTAGCAAACAGAGGAGAGATTGCTGTCCGTGTTATTCGAACTGCGCATGAGTTGGGGATTCCATGTGTTGCTGTTTACTCAACCATAGATAAGGATGCACTTCATGTGAAATTGGCTGATGAATCGGTTTGCATAGGTGAAGCACCCAGCAACCAATCGTAAGTGTTTATAATATCCTTACTTTATCAGTCACATGCATCACACATGGACATTTCCTTGCTACTAGTAAGGGAAAGTTTAGAAAAAGCTTCCGAGTCTGGGTCAGTGATCTAAAACAATTCTTCTCACTTCAACAGTTGTTACTACTCTATGCATTTCACTTCATGTCCAATTCATTAAAGAATTGCCCTACTGTTTTCTGATTTTCTGGGCAGTCATTCAATTCCTCAGCAGCAAATGAACAATGCTTTTAAGTTGTAGATGTGGAATATAATGGATTTATGTGTATGTTTCCCCTGTCTTTCCACAGGTACTTAGTGATTCAAAATGTTTTATCTGCTGCTATCAGTCGTGGATGCACAATGCTGCATCCTGGATATGGTTTCCTTGCTGAAAATGCTGTTTTTGTGGAAATGTGCAGAGAACATGGAATAAACTTTATTGGGCCTAATGTAAGTAGTCACCAAGAAACTTAATAATAATAAAAAGTGAGATTTCTGCGATATCTACTTGATCTTGGCTAATCACATGTCAGCTATTTTCTTTTTAATTCTGTATGCCCTGAATTAGATGCTAAAATTAGTTCTTTCTCAATCGCAACATCTGTTTATGTTCTCAGAAATCATGGTGCATACAGGGTGAAAAATCCTGTATTTTGACTATCACACAGATTTGAACAGCCAATTCAATCTCGTATGATCCAGAATAGGGGTTATGGGTAACAGTTGCTTATCATAATCTTTTTTGGAAAAAAATAATCCTGTAGTGAATATTATCATTTTGTAAATAGATGTCATTCATTAGCATGGTATGATGCTGATTATCAAAGTTTGTTGATAATCTTAGTTATTTGACATGCAGGAAAAAGTATGTTGAGGACAGTGTGAAGATATATTATCTTTATGCTAAGTAATTATAGAGTAGATTATAATTTTAGTTTTTCATCAAATATCGGTGAAGTACATTTTTTGCCACTGAAGGGTTGGCTCTGAAGTTCAATCTTGATTGCTTCTGCATGGAATGTGATTATTTGCACAAATCCCATTTTGGGCAAGTTTTAGGATTGGGTACATATTGCTCCATTTCAGCTTGTGCTGTAGTTTATTCAGTGCATTTTTCTAGTTTGTAAAGTGGTTTCAGACACTCAGGTGGCTTAGCAGTAGAAAAATGTTGGTTAAAATTGACATAATTCTCAGTTCTAGCACAAGAACAGTGGAAAAAATGCTACTTGTCTCTCCAAGCTCATAACCAGTGTACACAAGTTTTTCATAGAATGCTGATTCATGCCTTCAACTTCATAAGCCAACTTGCCAAATGTTTTCACCCAGGCATACATGGTTCTAGCAAAGCGTTCTCTTGTTTTTCTTTTATTTTGATGTTATTTCCTTTTTGTGTTTGAAACCTATATTTTTCTGTATTGTAAATGGGGAAATTGACTGAGTCACTCCACTGGCATGTTTTAAAGTAATAGGATTTAGAATTGGCTGAAGTTTTACCTGGTTAAAGTATACTATGAAGCATGTTTATTGTTACTGTATCACTTGCATAATTGCAAAAACTATGATATGCAAATTCTTGTTTTTCTTTGTGGCAGCCTGACAGCATACGAGTCATGGGTGACAAATCAACTGCTAGAGAAACAATGAAGAAGGCAAATGTTCCAACTGTACCAGGAAGTGATGGCTTGTTACAGGTGCCATGTTTGGCCATTATCTGTTTGATATGATTCCAAAAATTGGCATGAAAACTATTTCATGGCTTACAAGTTCTGTGGTTTTTTATTTGGTTATCCCCATTTTTTTTTAATATAACAAGATGTAGTTTGATGTTATCTGACAAACTCTTGTGCACCAATTGTTGTTAGAGTACCGAGGAAGCAGTAAAGCTTGCCAGTGAGATTGGTTATCCTGTGATGATCAAGGTAAATAATCTTCTTTCATATGAATTGGCATCATTTATGCAGGCTGTTACATCATTGAAATTGCAATAAACACCATTTCGACCCTTCCAGACCCAGACAAATGGCAATTATGATTTATATAAAAATGATGGAATAGTGTTTTTTCCTTACTTCTAGCTTCATCACATCTGTGCCATCTCATTTCTTTTTTCACTCAGCTACACAGCAAGCAGTTTATTGAGCTCTCTACATGTACTGGAAATCTGCTCATGTGTGTGTATGTGGGTGCATGTGCATGCATACAGAAGTAAGCTAAAACACACTCCAATTAACCTTGCACAGTAGTGCCAAGCATTAAAACTGCAATCAAATAAAATTTTCTTAGAATCATTAATAATCGGGATTCTTTGAAAATGATCACTTGGATCGTATTTTGAAATTACATGTTTGTGTCAGTAATAAGCTATCCTCAATTGTATATTTCACCATTTCTCCATTTGGTTTCTGAAGAATATATAGAACGAAAATTGTGAAATTTCATGACAATAGGGGGGGTCTGGACTGGCTATTATGAGATTGAGATTTCTTCTTCCAGTTCTAACTTCTAATACCATGCAAATGAACATAAATTGAGAAGCATAGAAACTTCTACTAAAAAAAATCTATGTTCTTAAGGCAACGGCAGGTGGTGGAGGACGTGGAATGCGGCTTGCCAAAGAACCTGATGAGTTTGTAAAGCTGCTACAGGTACACTATTAGTATGGTGCCGTTCATTGTAATATTCAATGTTTACCTTGGTTAAAGTGTGTTGTCTTTAATTGAGTTTTGTTCACTTTCTTTGCTCTGTAGCAAGCTAAAAGTGAGGCTGCTGCGGCATTTGGAAATGATGGAGTTTATTTGGAGAAGTATGTTCAAAATCCAAGACACATTGAGTTCCAGGTAATTTTTGTTTATTTAGAGAGTATTTGTAATGAAGGTTCCTAAGAACTATTTTGGAAGATCATTAAAGTGGAGTCTGAAAGTGGAATGTCAGAAACCTTTCTAATGTAAATGTGGGGGCAACTACTATCAAGTGTTTGATTATGGCAATCTATTATTCTTAGTCATGTAGAATTACCAGCTATAAGAACATAGTGCTATGAATGAATCAACCAAATGAGATTTGATTCAATCAACATGTAAACCTCATTGGACAGAACCTGCTTCTGTCTTAGACAACTTGTACAAGAAGTTATCACAAAAAGAGAAGGAAGAGGCCAGTTTTGTAATCTAAAAATGTTTCTTGAACATTATATTTATCTTTTTACTGTGGATAAAAGGCATTTATCAAGCATTTTCAGCATAGTGTCTCCTATCTACAAATGTAATATGCTGTATGATGAAGATAAGTAGAATTCCAAATCTAAATTCCTGAGCTGCAATGCTTTTCTGCACATGCAGAAAAATAAGCACTTTAATTTGCTTGGCAGAGAATCTGAATCTTGTATGAGGTAGGAACAATTTCTTAGTTGATTAGTATAAACACTATTGGCTTTTGACTTGACTCAACCAGGTTGATAAAAGAATTTGCCAAAAGGAATGTTTCAAGATTATAAATTGAAGTACATTCTTATATAGTCTTGCTTTCCATATAACACTTCTAACACTGCTGAGTTTTAATTTGTTAATATTATAGTTCAGTTCAGTAATACTGAATTTCTTTTTTCCCTTTTAATTTTTTTTTCTACATCTAATTACTGTCAACATTTATGTGCTATTTTCTGCATCATTCTAGTATATCATTTGATTTTGCAGGTTCTTGCAGACAAATTCGGTAATGTTGTTCACTTTGGTGAGAGAGATTGCAGCATTCAGGTATTATTTACTTTCTTATTTTGCAATTATCTCAATGTGTGGCCATTTGTAATCTATTCCTGAGAGAGTGTTGGATTAATTTATGGGAAAAAGATACCTTTCCATTTTCAACTTTAAAAAACAAGGGAATTTGTTAAATCTTGGTAATTCCTTCATAAGCATCAATAATTTCAAGGAAGCTGAGAGGCTTGGTTTCAGCTTAGTCATGCTCAATTATAAGATAGAGTGCATGAAAGTTCTTACCAAATGTTTTGAGAGAGTGATACCCCTCTTGTTTATCCCTTTCTTTTTTTCATTGTTGATTGTCTTATTTCACATTTACTTTTAGCAGTAAACCTAGTGTATTGAAGATATAGGTTTTGTTGAATATGCCCATTGTATAGAGACGTAACCAAAAGCTGTTGGAAGAAGCACCATCTCCTGCTTTGACTCCTGAGTTACGAAAGGCCATGGGTGATGCAGCAGTTGCAGCTGCAGCATCCATAGGGTACATTGGTGTTGGAACGGTTGAGTTCCTTTTGGATGAAAGGGGTTCCTTCTACTTCATGGAAATGAACACTCGAATCCAGGTTAAATTTAAATGATTAGTGATTTAATTTTCTGCTAATGTGTTTATAAAATCCCTATTATGGTGATTCACAATGTTCTGTTAAAAATTAAAATGCAGGTGGAACATCCAGTAACTGAAATGATTTCTTCTGTTGATTTGATTGAGGAACAAATTCGTGTAGCCATGGGAGAGAAAATTCAATACAAACAGGTATTGGAGGAAAGGATACAGAAAAAAAAGAAGAAGAAGCTCTACGCTTTTACATCTATTTGAATTTGTTTTCTGGATTCCGACTTGCAGGAAGATATTGTTCTTAGGGGACATTCAATTGAGTGCCGTATCAATGCAGAAGATGCTTTTAAGGGATTTCGACCAGGGCCAGGTATGTGTACATTGTGCTGAATGTTATGTTCTTGTAAAATTATTGCTGCTATTTGATCCTCTTTGTTACTTCTTTTCTGGTTGATGTTGAGTGAGCTCTTTTCCAGCCAAATTATGTTTTATCTGTACCATTTGAATGCATTGAAGGTCTAATCCTTTTTAAGGTGACAAGCCATGAGGTTTATTGCCTTTGCTAGTTTTGTCTATTTAGTGTTTGGTTCATCTCATCTTACACCTTGATTTTGTTGGTGTTGCTTCTGGTAAAATCATCAAAATTTTATTCATCGTGCTGTGGTTAATTTTCTTTTCCATGGATATGTTTTCAAAAACCTGGAAACTTATTTACTAATTATCCAGCTGCCCCTTTCCTTCCGAACTAACAGGGAGAATAACAGCATATTTGCCATCTGGAGGTCCGTTTGTTAGAATGGATAGCCACGTTTATCCTGGTTATGTGGTTCCTCCAAGCTATGATTCCCTACTTGGAAAGGTTTGTCAAACATTTCTTGTTCTTGTGTACGTTTTTGGCCATGTGACAAGAGATTCAAGCCATTGTGTTTCAGTGTGATTGTTTTTTTCTCCTTAGTTTTGCATACTTCACATATATGTTTGCCATCTTCTACTCTTTGGTTGCATCTGTCCTAATGAAAATGCATTGATGTTTACTCCATAGGCATAATAACACAGCCTCATGTTTGTCTGGTTTGGCATCCTTATATCTTCTAGAATAGTGCATATCAACAATTCTACATGGATAAATTTACATCTAGATGCTTAGGTTTTTTGTTTATCAATTTAAGGTGAAATATTTTTTTTCTTGAATTACTCATCCGTTAATATAAGCTGTATGCCCATGAAGGAATGGCATTCATTTTTAATTCAGTAACCCCATTTTGCCCAAGAACAAAGTTTGGCACAGACTTCTATAATGTGTGGGATTTTCCATCTATTAGGTTAAAATTTTTTTTTGCTGGATTCTACATGATATCATAACCAGCCATTGTTATTATTATCCCATTATTAGACTTGTTTGCTGTCTATGAAGTTTGTTCGTCTTCACAAGTTTTTTTTGTGATTCTGCTGGGCCACATTTTTGTGTTTGGTGTTCTAGCAGTTCTTTCGCTAGTTTGGGAAATAACATTCTGCACAAAAGATCAAAATCATGAAGGCGAGGTTTGTTGAAGTGTTTGATTGATGATAAATAAGTTTTAAATTTAATTTTTTTTTGTAAGCAGTCTAGGCAATGAGAGTTCAATTGGAGTGTTAATTGTGACGACAAAGGAAATAAGTGATTCAGAATGTAGAAGAGACATAATGAAGAGTTATTATTGGTAGACATATAGCATTTGCTTCATCACAATTTTGTAGTTGATACTCGGATGCATATTGTTTGTAGTTTAAAGCCACCATGTATGACTGCTCATCTGACTACTGAAAACAATTGGCTTCAGCATGGTTTTAATTAGTTTGAAATTTGGAACTTATTGCAGCTTATTGTCTGGGCTCCAACGAGAGAAAAGGCAATTGAGCGCATGAAAAGGGCTCTTGATGACACTGTTATTACTGGTAAGTATCCAAGTTTTCAACAGGTGCCTCACACTGGTGGCCATGTTTCTTTTTAATGCTCAACTTGAGATAGTGGCAATGCATTGACTGTATGGAAAGAGCACAGTGGGTTTAGGGAGTATGAGTTTTGAAACCACATTTTTTTCTTTCTTTGATTTTGACACATGCAAATGCAAACCTTTTGTGAGGCTCATCCTTCAATTGGTTTTGTGAGCCATGATCCACAAAAGGGTCGGTTTAAATTCTTTTTTCCAGTTCGCTGCTAATTGCAGCAGGGTAGACTCATTTGTGGCTTTTCTGTCAATCAAGAACATCTCTTAAATTTTTGGCCATGGTTGCAATTTGTTTTTGTTCTTAGAATCTATATATTCTTTAATTTTTCAAACCCTGTTACTTTCTTTATCCAGGAGTCCCAACAACAATAGATTACCACAAGCTTATCCTTGACATTGAGGTTAGAACAACTATAATTTACACTTTTTATTTATGAAACTTACTGAAAAAACCCATGTATTCTAGTTTGAAACTTGAGCTGATTGGATCTATGTTGTCTTTTCCTTTGTGGCCTTGCTGACAGGACTTCAAGAATGGAAATGTTGATACTGCTTTCATACCCAAGCATGAACAGGAGTTAGCAGCGGTAAGAAGCTGATATAATCCCTTTCATTGAAAACTGACTCGAGACATTATGGTGATCTTGGTTCAAAATCACTCATTTTCGGTTAATAAGAATCCCATTTCACAGTTTCACTACAACAAACTCGTTAAACTGACCTCCATGCCCTTTTCTGTTCTGGCGTGTGATAATAGAGTCAAAGCATGTTCTTAAATGCTGGTTCTCAGGTTTCCACATCCAGTTCAGAATCATGCATTACTTCCCGAACAAATGCATTTTGTCATCCCTTTTTTTCCCCTAGTTCCTTTCAGGTTATGGTGTTGCCTTTTGACCGTGTTGCTCCACATCCATGAAACTTCCTTGTCATGTTTAGATATAAGCTTCTTCTTCGTTGTGTGTGTGTGTGTAATGATTTCCATCTTGATATATGCTCAAGGTGTTCTCAAATAAATCCACTTTTCATCTTTTGTGCCTGCAGCCTCAGCAAATTATACTAGCCAATTCATCTGCATAAATAGATCACTTCTCAAATTACAACCTTGTTCAGCTAATTTTCAAGCGCGGTTACGAGGCCAGAGTTTTCCTGCAAATCTGCCGGAAGCTTTCATTTCATTTGTGGTGTTTGGATGCGTTCCCTTTCTTTTAGAACTTGTAGATTGCGTGAGAATTTGTCTCGAAATTTTGATGTATTTTGTATGTTTTCCTTTTAGTTTGGGGTTGAAATGGTTTAAAACTCATCCTTGCTTGCATAATCCTGGATGTATTTAGTTCAGAGTTCAGACATGCAAAATTGTTCAAATGAAGGGAGATATTTAGCTCAATAATTATCATGGCCCACAAATTAATCACATTTTAAAAATCATTGTAGTTACATTCATAGTTGTAGAACGCGGTTTGGCCAAGTGAATTGATTTAAAATTCAGTTGATCTAGAACTTGAATTGGTCTGATTTAAAAAAAAAAAAAAAAACTGAATTGATCCCGTAAAAAATTTGGGTTAATTTACTGATCCCCACTCAACTTGAAGATATTTTCCTCTTCTAGCAGGTTTGAGTATTATAGGTATGGTTACATTAAACATATATTAAATTAAGAACTTAATTAAATTGCACAAATATAAATAGGTGTAATTAACCCTCGTCTCAACAAACTCTTTAATCATTGAAAGATAAATAAAAAAAAAATTAGTTTAAATTTTTATTTGGCAGTGTGGTTGCGGTTGCTTTTCAAATAGCTTTTTATGTCAAAATACATGTCAATGATGTTTTTTTATTTTTTAAAAATTATTTTTAACATAAATATATCAAAATAATTTGAAAATACTAAAAATATATTAATTTGAAGTTAATAAAAAAATAAAAAAAATTTAAATTTTATCAAAAGTGTTTTTAAAATGCAAAAACAAAAAGGCTCTAAGAAAATAATGATGAAGCCGAAAGAAAAATAACCATGGCTCGCATTTTCACCCTTCCATGTTTCTTCCTCCTCTTACTCTATTGTTTCCAATAAAACGACCCTAGAAACTGTAGCAAATCCAAAAACCAAGAACATGGTGATAATATCGTATCATTACGTGAGAAACATTTCCAAGAATATGAAACAAGAAAAACTGGGATTGTGAGTGTGATGACGCAAAGTTCTGAGCAAATGCAAAATAGTGTAACCCTCGAGAAAAGAAACCGACCCCAGGAGGTGAAGGAGGAGGATGCATGGAGCTGGAGGAGCTAAAGAAAAACATGCAGACGATACCATTTGGGTTATTGACGCTTTCTTTAGAACACCTTCTTGATACTGATAGAAAGATGGAAGTTCATTCTCTTCTTATTGTAGTGGATGAGCTTCTCTGCTTGGCTGTACAAGAAGTGCGATCACAGGCAAAGGGAAGTGAATACTATAATGGACTTTTGCTAGAGGAGGGTTCTGTTCAGTTAGGGGTGATTGAGGTATGTTAGGGTTCAGGCTAAAGTTCTGTTAGTAATGTAATGCAATGCGATGCAGGCAGGTGGTCCAAACCAATCCCAGTCGCTACGGTTTCAAGCTAGTGATTTTAGCCAAGAGAACCATGCTTGATGGTAGCCCTCCTTCTACAGTCAGATTGCAGACTGCTTCAAGCATTGCCATCGATTTGCGAGATTCCAGCATTGTTAATCAAGAATCAATTTGACTGCAAGAAATAGAGAACCCACAGACTATTATGTGTGGTAGCAGTTGTGTTTCTAATCACCGAAACCCTGAGTTTGAGAGGCGAAGTTCTGCTAATGATCCCTATGGAGTGCAGGAGAATAGTCCTCTTTCTGAATATACAAGTAAATTGACATTGCAGCAGAATCCAGTTAATTCCTTGGCATGAAACACCATCAAATGAAGGAAATACATCCATGCATTATGCGAAACAGGATTTGCTTCAACAGGCTACTGAGGAGCAGCGGTTTTTGAACCCTCAATCACTGTCTGTTTCATCTGTTGATCAACAAGGGGTTGCAACTTCGCAAAACTTAAAGGATCAGTCTTCAGAGAAGCACTCTTCAACACCTCCTACCAGTGTGGTGCCTGATTGTAGTATGATTTGATAATTTGAAGAAACATATGTTTATTCATGTAATTAATCTGATTTCAAGAATTTTCTGGGAGGATTGCTGATGGTTAATTAGCATTCCTGGTGTTAATTTATCACACTTTTTATTTATTTATTTTGGTTTTGGATCAACAAGGGTATCCCCAGGGTAAAGTCCTCTCAACAAGTGTGTTTTTAGGGAGGATGGAGGCTGTTACCACCTCGACCAATCACTTATTGGCACAACATTTTATTCTTGATGCTTCTTGTTTGTTCATTCTTCTTTTCATATAAAGCTGAAGGATCTTGTCCTCTTACCAAGTATTAATTGAACAAATCTCTTCCAAATTATAATTTATCAAAACCATATTCCATGTTTTGTATAATATATAGTTTTTTTTTCCTGGATGAGCTTTGAATTTGGAGTAAATTATTATTTAGTCCCTGGGTTTCAATGACACTATAATTAGGAAAACTTACAACTTGTGTCCTCAATTTATAGATTTTCAAACAAGAGGGACCAAGTTATAACTACATTCAAAATTAGGGATTTTTAAAATTCACTCTTGAAATCACATGGGACTTGTGGCAAAGTTATTAAACCGACTCAGATCAATAAAAAACAAACTTGTTTGAATAATATTTTTTTAAAAAAAATTTAGGATGATATTATTTTGAATTTAATTTAAAACAAACCAAATTTTAATCAAGTAATGAATTAACTGACTAAATTTATTAGGTTTAACTAAATCAACTCTTACCTGGTTTAATTTAAAACTTAGTTTAGGTGAGATCCCGAGTTGGCATGTCACCGGATTGACCTACTTCATCTAACAAATTTTAACAATACTATCTTGGATGAACCAGATTAATGGGATAGAAAATGTTAAGTTAGCCAGGATTTCATTTTCATTTCATTTTGGTCCTACATTGTGATTATCGTAATTTTTCATCCCTAATTTAGCAATCCTTGCAACTACTCTGACTTCATCAATGTCAGGCTATCACGAGAAGTGCATGAGAAAAGTCAAGAATGCACATCTTATGCTAGAGCAGAAATTTGACTACAATTTCTTCAGGTTTAGGTCTATAAATCGGAACAAACTGTGTCTCCATGCTATTTCCAAAAGAGTCATTCATCTTCACAACCAGAACTAAAACCTTCACTCAGGTTTTCCACGAGGTAAAGCATGGATCTTGGAAGAAAGACTTGGAGGAAACTAAAGCATTAGTCTGCTAATGCATTGTCAAAGTCTAATTTATGGTTTAATTTCCTCCAATATCTTACTTTCAACGGTTCATGGTGAGCATTAACCAACGAAAAGATTGAGAAGAAGGGTGGCAACTGGCATGGATCTTGAACGTGTAAGAATTGGAGGGAAGTAAACCCTATAAGTTGCCTCATCTTTTGAGTGCAAACCATGCCATTTTGTTTCCTCCAATATCTTACCTTCATTGGCTCTTGTATAGAGGAGTTGAAGTCGAAAATAGAACCTATCCTTCTTTAGCTAGTTTCCCATATGGTCGAAGCATGGATCTTGGATGTGAGAATTGGAGAAAACTAAAGCATTTGTGGAAACCATATAGTTTAATTTTCTCCAATATCTTATTTCGAAATGGTTCATGAGTATCAAATAATGCAAATGATTCTAGGAAAATGGCAGTCATCATGAATCTTGAAAGTGGGAATTGAAGGAAGCTAAACCATGGAGGTTGACTCTTCTTGTAGAGTACAGACCATACGATTTGGTTTCCTCCAATATCTTACTTTCAATGGCATTAAGAAAGCAACAGAGGAAGATCTAGTCTTTGTTGACCATACGAATCGAAATCCCACATTTCTTTTCTTTTTCTTTTTCTTTTTCTTCTTGAGTTGAATGGATCCTAGAAACCTTTAAAGCACACTATACAAAAGAAATATTGGGAAAATGTCACCTTTCAACAATTTTGCTCCAACCCAATATTTTGGAAGAGCCATACTGAGAAATCTTGCATGAACTGGCTAGTATTATTTTCACAAGTGATTATTCTTAGCCTAAAATTTGCTGTCGATATCTTAATCACAGCCCTGAATTTTGATTCCAATTGCATAGTATACAAGGGTTTGTTGTATGACATTGAAGATTCATGGAAGCATCAGGTTGGGCTTCTAGTTAAGGGCCTATGATCAGTTCATGATCGTCTAAGACTCTCCCCTTATCAACAACATTGAACTCATATACATGTGAAACTGCTTGCAGGAATGGATTCAAGAGTGTGTTTCTTGTTAGTAATGGCCTCATATATTTAGCAGTGAGTGTCAGGTTAGAATCAGTGAAAGTCCTGACAAGGACTCTGGGATTGGGTAAACATATAGTTCCTGAGTGGGTTGGTGCACAGCCTTTTGATTCAGATGTGCAAGCTATCTATGCGTCGGAAGGTGCCTTGCCAATGATCCTGCCTTTGAAGCCTGAGAAGGTTGAATTAGCTGTAAAGGTTGCATCCTGAGCTTCTGCTATTCTTCTTGAAGACAAAGAGACTATACGTGTGTGATGGCAATCTTGACAAGGTAAGGAATTAGCCCATTGGAGTGTTTTTCCAGAGGTCGAAGGTTGTTCTACGTTCCACTCACCACTGTAAGATGCTCTGTTGTCAGCCCTCTCTTTCTATCAGGATCCTGATGAGTTTTGGAACTCTGAGACCATGTGAAGCTCCAGAAGTTCCCTTTCAATGGTGTACTTTCTCTGGAAAAATATGTACGACCTGCATTCTTCCTTAGATA
This sequence comes from Populus deltoides, assembly GCA_015852605.2. NCBI lineage: Eukaryota > Viridiplantae > Streptophyta > Magnoliopsida > Malpighiales > Salicaceae > Populus > Populus deltoides. Next base: position 980,213 of record CM027587.2, on the reverse strand, counting down.
ATAAGCAGGCCTATGTTTTAGTTGAGGCATTCAAGTTTTAGGGCAAAACTTCTTCACAACCCCAAAACCCTCCTCTTCCTTCTTCCCCGTCACATTCCTCTCATCCTTCCTCTCCCTCCACTCCACCACCGACCTTCCTGAAACCCTCCTCATTCCCCAAACCCCATCGCCATATTTCTCGGCCTTGTCTTCCTTCGCCTATACTGGCTCCACAACAAAGTGGTTTTAGTATGAGGTTTAAATCCTGATGACCAGGCCCATTTGTCTACGTGGCCGATTACATTTTAAACTGCAGTTTTTTATGTTTAGTATAAATATTTTTTATTTAAAAATGTATTAAAATAATATTTTTTTTATTTTTTAAATTTTATTTCAGACATAAACACATCAAAACAAAAAAAAAAACAAAAAAATTAATTAAAAAAAATCAAATTTTTAACAAACGGACAGCAGCCACGTTGCCAAATAGATTCTAAGAAGGTACACACAACTTTGATTAAAAGAAATCTATGTTTATACTTAACACCGAAGCATGCGCAATATTAGATTGTAAAATAAGCAATTTATTGGAAACAGAGCAGCACTTGAAAATCTGTAGACTCCACTAGTAAAGCTGGCGAACAAGCAAAACCAAAATCTCAATAAATTTCTTCCAATAATATATTGGAAAAACCGTATTTTCTACACTGAGATTGTGTTCGAACCGTTTAACTCAATCAATTCTTAGGTTTGATGAAGCTCATAATAACCTTTCAGTTCATCAGCAACAATTCTGTAGTTTTGTTGAGCCAAAATCACAATTATAGGCAGGTGGCCATAGTCATGCAAAACGCATTCTCATTGCTTTGATATACGGAACTGGTAGCGTGCTTGAAGATCTCATTTCCTTGACACTAGCTTGCTGTGTTTGACATCCATCGTCACTGTGCCACCTTTACTCCTATTCTTGAAAGCATTTGGTTTTGTGAATGGCGAGGAATTTGAGTCAGGATGAATCACTTCAGAGACAATCCTTCGTAGTTTTCTGGCCATTACATGGCTGGAGGTTTTCTTTGGCATTATAAGGGTAAAGCTAAAAAGATAGTGAAGACTACTAAGCAAATACTAAATTATTTTGTTGTTGGGGTTTGGTTGGGGCCCAGCACTATTTTTTTTTTTGCATTTGATTACTATCTCACATAAGCGGAAGATACATCTCTATATTCCTTCCGTGTTTGTTTTGAAAAGATAAAAATTCACTCCAAAGTACCTTTTATCTCAGATAAATTTTATGAAGATCCGTCTTCGACGTTTCTCTTCTATCCTTACACATTAATCAAACGCAAACTTATGGCTTTGTGGGAGTAAAGGGTATAGTCATAGACGTTGTGAAGGTTAAGAAAAACAAATGCAAGGAGGTAATGAAGAGAGAATGGCCTTTCTCTCTGTCATTGTCAACAAACTGGACACCATTTTATATCAAGAGTTGGAGACATACAACACAAAGAGCATGCATTAACCAAATACTCCGTTAGGGCCAAGTGTGTTTTAGATGATGAGTTGGTAGGTCATCCCCCCCTTTCTGCTTTCAGTGCTTAATCCTTCTTCATGTCCCTAAAAGAGGATCAAGGTGGGCCAACGGTACAATTGGCAGCCAATAGGTAAGGCCTTACATGCCAAAAGTTTGGGAACTTTTGTATGATAAAAAGACTTGTAGGCATAAGCTAGAGATTCAGTGCAAATTCATCAAGGTAACAAATCTCAATCATTTTACTCAACCTAATAATTTAATTTGGTCAAGATCTTATAGACCTTAAATAATGAAAACAAATCCAAACAAATATCAATATAATGAAAAAAAATATATAAATCATATCAAAATCTCAAAATAATTTCTATTGAATAATGCTTGAAGAATTTGTATACACTCAGTTCAGAGCAACTATTCAACTAAATTGCCTTGCACCCATGGACCATGGGGCAATAATAATAAAATTGAAAAACTCAAGTCTATATATGATACCCAAGTTGGATTCAGAAAAACTTGTAAATTCTTTCTGAAATAATCCCATCCCAGAAGAATCTTTCTTGCAATCTAGGGTATGGAGACCACCTGCTTTAACCCTATTAAAAACTCCGGTCTACTGTCTCTCCATACCGTCAATGGCAATTTATTTGTAGGATATCCTTCATATTCTTTAGTTTCCTTTTATTTACTGAATACCGGTGTTTTGTAAAATACTCTATGCTGCAGCTACTCCAGCAAAAAATAACAGAGGAGAGGAGCAGGGCGTTACAGAGCACTCTTGTTTCTTCCGAGCTTCAGACCCAGACTTCTCCTTGAAATCTTCAATTCTGATATGTTTATCGCGGCACTCTGGACTGCAAAATGCATTTTCACCCCTGCAAACAAGGACCCATTTCTGTTTTAGTAGCGCAAAAGGAGTGTGTGATATGAGATAAGAGAATGAGAACCGAAAGTTCTCAAGGCTCAAGTTAAAAAAAATATTCTAACAAAGCCTTCCTAAAAGAATCAGGAACCACATGCAGAAGCAAATGTCAATTATAGGTGTTTATACTGCAGCACAATTCTCAAACAAAGTGAGAACTTGTTACTTATTTTCGGGAATGGAATAACAAAATGACATTTTACCAACTACAACTTTTCATCCAAACCCCCGCAAATTATAGTCCAACCTCAAATCTTTTTAAGGCTATATAGCACTTGTCTTTCTTGTTATAATTTGTTCGAATTATAGCATTTAATGCATTCTGAGGTGCTAAAGGGTTATAGCAATAGAACTAGACTTTCAAACACAGTTCAATTGCTATAGCCCTTTAGCACCAAACTTCTGCAACCAAACACAGTTCATTGTAAACAATCCCATGACATGACTCTATTACACAATTTCAAGTCCTGCAACGTAGGGATAAAGAGCCATCAAGGTGCTTTTGCAGTGATTTTTTTAATTTGAAAAGAAAAACCCATGTATATAGTTGACAAGGCATCAATGCTTCATTTGGTCACCAAGCTGGCAGCACAAAGGTTTCTTAGCCAGCACAAACTGTAATTGACTGTTCTAATTTTCACCAAGTTGCACCATCGTTCTTCTGCTCGGGAATTAGTTGGTCCTATTTCTATGGAATGGTCTCCTTAACTAAAATAGAAAAGTGCATCCAACTTGCTGTATACCCATTTCATACTGAATTGTGGTGTATATAATCATTTAGAGGTAGCTTAATAAGATAAAATGAACTAAACATTGCTTTATTTTATCATTTGCACTCATCGGATTGCAGTGTTCTATTTCAACATTTTTGTATGAATAAAATGAAATACAAAATGAGGTTGCAAAGTTCTATTCCAAACAGTCAGCGAGTCCAAATTCATGCACGAATTGAAAAGAGCATCACTTATGAACAATTCTTTCAGAATTCATGTATGCAGCCTAAAACATATGAGATTCAGGACAACAATGGAACCCCAAATAAGATGCTGGATAAACCACCTTGAATCAAATTCTTTGAGATAAAGTACATTGGCCCAAATCGCTAATTTTGAATGGCCTGATATTAAACATAAAAAGATAGAATTAACTGCTATTAAACCCCACAACGAAGCAGCTACAATTGAACTTGTTTAAACCAGTTAACTTTTATAACATCAAGTACTCAAAAGAGATAACGAGATCAATTAATGCTCTAATTGTACGGCATCTTTGATCGAATTACGATCATATTACCCTTTTCTAGTCCACATGTTTTTCAGAACAAAGAAATCCGAACATAAATATGTTCTACATAAATGGAACTTAACAGAAGACCCGATCGATTGTATGATCACATAAGCTATCCCGTGTCATGTCCACATTTTCCATGACAAAGTAATCCAAAATAATCATCTTTTAAGTGGAAGTTTTAAGTCAAAACTGGTAATCTACTTGAATAACAATGCAGCCATGACAGAAACAGCAAGAGCAAGCAATATTTCGTCCAAACACAGATTTGCCAACTAATCCATTGACGGTTAAGCCATCGACATCTATTAATCTATTTCCAATCAACAATTTGCACTTTCCAAACAAAAAATTTCATATCAATTCAAGGCCAAGCAACAATCCATGCTCAAAAAAGAAAAATCATCAGTCAATCAGAATTCACACAATTCCAAACAATTAAACCACTAAAATTAAAAAGAAAGCAATCCTTTATGTACCTGTACATGAAAATGTCCAGCCCCTCAAGCAGCTTCTTGCAGAGATGGCAAGTACTCAAGAAATCCTTGCTCCAAAACTCCCTCCTTTCAGCAGCAGCAACATCGATGGGCATCATCACAGGTGGTGAAGCAGCATAAAGCAGTCCAGAACCAACATCAAACCAACTCACTGAATCAACACAAACCTTATCATCATAATAAACACTCTTCTTAATAAAATTATTCCCAACATGAGAAATCACACAAGTATAACTCTCATCATTCTCATCAACAACAACACCACCTTTATCAAAATTCCACACCCCAATGCCTCCTTCTTTGAAACATGAAGCAGGTTTCTTCAATGAAACAACAGGGACAGGACTGGATCTTGGTGACAAAGCAAAGTCAGAGACTTTATCAGACTCATCCATTGCAGCAACAATTCCCAACCCAACAGCACTACCACCATTCTTAAAATTCCTAGGTGATTTGTTAGCCATTGAAAAGGTCTCAGTTAAGGTTGTAAACAAAGAAAGACTGATTCTTGGCCTCTTTTTCTCCATTTTCAGACCAAACTGAGACATGGGCACCTCTCAAATCTTGAATTCTTCAAAATTCAAGACAAGGGTTTTCTCTTGTAAAGAGAAAGAAAGGGTTTGAAGTGTTTCCAGGTATATATGTCATGGAAGAGAGACTTAAATGGAGAGATATTAATTACAACAACTCAGAGTTTTTAGAGAGAGAAAAAGAGAGAGACACCACTGCTAAATTTAGAGTAGTGAAGAGCAAAAGAGAGAGATTCTATGAAGATAGATTTATGGGGGAAGATTTTTTTAGAGAGAGAAAGAGAGCTCTCTGCTTACCTTGTAGAGAGAGGGGGGCTTCAATGCCTGTGATTTCAGTGGAGAGGGGAATATAAACAGTTTGTACTAATAATTATTTTGATTAATTAATTAATTATAATAATTTGTTTGTACTTAAACAACTTATTATTATTTAGTGATTATTGCTTTTAGGTCCTCCTACTTTTTTTTATTCTCTAATATTCCCTTAAATATTTTTCATTTTACTGTAATCCTTCTTAATCCATCATTTTATTTTCTATTTTACTTAATTAATCATCATTATTATTCATCATATATAAAAACATATATATTCCACCAATACAGAATCCAATTATTGATAAATTAGTTATATATGCATGTTTAAAGAGATATTTATTCTTTGAGTCAAAATTTAAAAATCTTTGTGAATATAATCAAGAAAATATAAATTTAATAAATATAAAAATAACAAGGGTTGGACTCATACTTAAGGTTTAAAAATAAAAACTTTTATTTATTTATTTTCCAAAAGAAATTTTTTTTATATTATTTTAAATGAACTGTTTGTTTGGTAATGCACTAATTTCTATTTTTTAAAATGTGTTTCATATTGCTTTAGATCTAAAAAAAAATAAATTGATGTTTTTTAAGTATTTTTTGATTATTTTAATACGTTAACATCAAAAATAAAAAAAATAAAAATATTATTTTAATATATTTTTAATTAAAAAATACACCACATCACATTATTAAATACACAAAATCTTGAGGCATACGTTGCATTGGTAAAAAACAAATACGGTTAATTAAGTGAAGATTTTAATAATTAGTATAGTCTAGTTATAAAGAAATTGGTAAACTATGAAAGTAGCTATGAGTACAATTTCTGAGCATTTTACGCTTGTTAATTTCAATATAAAATGAAGGGCAGCATGGACTTGCATTGACTTTGTCTTGACCTAACTCACAAAGCTCCAAACGTCAGTAATTTCATGACTCAGTATTACCTTCGACACGACACCTGATTTGTGATTCTTAAGACTGAAATCTTTTCAAACTTTACCCTAATTTCTCTGTGATTTTCTTCTTTTGAACTCTACTTGTTTTGTAACATTCGGCAATTTTTCAACATCAACAATAACAGTGATTCATGTGATGGTGACAAATAAACCATTATATTACAGGAGATGGATTAAGAAGCCTCATTTGGATTTAATTTTTTTTTTTTTTATAATGTATTTGGGTTTGTGTTTGATTAGCATGTCAAAACAAAGAAAATAAGTGAGGATATGAATACATTTGTTTGAAAATATGAAAATATAAATATGAAAATATAAATATAAATAAATATTTATGAAAAAAATTTAAAATAAATTTTTGTACTTTTAAAACAAAAAATATAAAAAAATAAGTCTTCGTGTTTCTACCATTTTTGTTTATTCTATTACAAGATAATACCGAAATGCTATCCATCAATCTTTATTTATTTTATTACAAGATAGTAATGAAATGCTACCCATTAATCTTTTTTTTTAAATAATAACAGAATATTACCCATTAATCTTTTTTTTTTTTAAATAGTAACCAAATGCTACCCAAACATTGAGAGTGAATCTTTCCATCAATCATTCATATTAAAATCAAAGTTATTAAATTTAGCACTGTTGATAACTTGACTTATGGGTTAAGCAAGTTGGCCCAGTTAAATTTAAGAAATGTCATTTGAAATTTTTTATAAAAAAATTAAAATATGTTTCTTAATTTTTTTAAAATTAAATCAGATTTTAACCAAATTAAAACGACAAATCACTCAAATTTCAGATCAATTTTTATTTTGAATTTTATAAAAATCATAGTAAATCCGGTTTAACAATCAATCTAAGTGGAAAGAAGAAAGGTAAAGAGAGTTTATTTTTCTTTTATTGGTAAGTGAAAAGAAAGTGAAAACAACTTAATTCTTAGTAAATAAATCTCATAAATAAAATTCCTGAAAGTGAAATATATCTGGAGAAAGATCATTCCAACTTTGCAAGAAATTTAATAGAAGAAAACAGGGGATGCTTTTTGAATGATGAGGAGACAACACCGAAAGAGAAAGCACAGTTTCCATTGTATTTCTTGCCGGCCATGCTGTTTACACCGAGCAATTTCGAGAAGAAAATTGTGCTTTAAAGTTTAAACATAAAGTGCACGGCCCCACAATTGTTAATAAAAAACAATATACAACCTTTTTTTCCCCATTCAATGTCATTATTATATCAATTTTTTATATACCAAGTTAAATTATTTTTTATCTGTGTTCTAAATAAAATATTCATATCAAAAGCATTTATAAATGGTAACCACGAACAACAAACACATCATTTAATATATTTTTTTAAAAAATAAAATAATATCATTTAGAAAAAATAAAATCAAATTTTGATCGAGTCATGAGTTAACTTAATAAGTTAATTATGTTTTATTAAGTTAACTTTTATTTATATTATTTATATCAATATATTACTAAAATTAAACTTGCAAATCAAGTTTAGTAATAGTGGTTTTTAGCTTTAAGTATAGATAGTGAAATTTGCTCTTTGTTAATGATTTTGTGTTGGCTAATGTATATTAGTATGAAAATTAGGTAAGTAAATCCAAGTTTTTTAAGAAAAAAGAAAAAAAAAATAACGTAGAGTCCCTATTCAAAGAGCGGCTAATGTATATTATTTTACACTATAGTTTGTTGGCATATGCACAAATACATAAAGCAATTAAAAAGCTGTTTACCACATGGTTTTCCTTAATAACAAATGTGGCCCAATATTAATAATGGATAATTAATAAAGCATGTGGCCATGTAGCATCGATCGTATGAACTATATTTTCATGATTCAATTATTTAATTTGTGATGTGACTCTTTCAGAGAAAAAGGCATTCCTGTGGGGCTTCGGAGGATCAAAGTGATGAAAAGGCACTCTCCTTTTTCTTAGCCAATCATTAACTTAGTTTCTTCAATTCGAGTGCGCGACCTCACTCGGTGGGGGACCATAACAGAGCTTCGGGTTTAGAGACCGAGGAACCCGGTTGGAATTGTGTTATTTTAAATTTTAATTTTTTTAAATTGTTTTGATATGCTGATTTTAAAAATAATTTTTTAAAAAATAAAAAAATATTTTAATGTATTTTTAAATAAAAAATACTTTAAACTGTAACCGCTATTATAATTTTAAATAACCTTGATTCAGAAAGATAAACATAGATCCATATAAAAAAATAAAAAAACTGTTTTAAAAGGATCAAACACTCTTGTTTTGAGAAAAATTTTTCAAAGAAAATAAAATATCATAGGTTAAACGCCAGATCAACCGAGTTGATTAAGTCAACAACTCAATCCGTGTTTTCTACTGGGTTAGCTGATTTTTTTTCTTCAATCCAAACTACTGTTCAGGATCATGAGTTTCCCTGACAGTCTAGCCCTAGTTTTACGATTATAATACAAATTGCTTTTTTGCTTTTGACACTTTCATCGGTTTCAAGTTCTAAGAAATTTGGAAGAAAAATACTCACTAGGTCATGGCGTTCACTACTACTTCGTTATATAGTAAAATTATAGACATATATATAAAAAAAAGTACCTCATAGTATAAAGTATCAAGAAAAATATGGACACGCATATTATATAGATTTGATATATTCAAAATAATAACATATTTTAAATACTAATTTCATTCTTCGAAATTTGAAAACTCAAGGAGCTAGGTATAACAGTACCTTCCTGAGCCATATATAGCTGGATTAAGTGATAAGAACTTTCGAATATCTGCTCATTTCGAGCAACTCATGTTCGATTCTTATATAAATAAGGCAGATCGAGTTATTCTAGATTTTATATATATACCAAAACTTTTTTAAAAAATTTATTGTAAGGGCATATATATATATATATATATATATATATATATATATATATATATGAATGCAGCCCTAGAAGAATTTAAACCATCACCTTCCAATATTTCCCCAAACAGACCTCTGGGTCTTATGATCTTCCTTCTTACAGAGGGAAAATTATTTGTAGGATAGCTAGTTCTCTAGCTAGCTTTCCGAATCACATGATAAACATCGCTAAATATAGAGTTGAGATCTATATATATACACTGTTGTTAATGGAGTTCAAGACATTACCTTTAAGAAAAGCTTAGTTACTCAAAATAGATAGAAACGATCCATTTCATCTCTTTAATTGCAAACAGTAAATTATCAAATAAATAGCACTTTTTTTTTTAATTTACGTGAGGTGTCCGGACCAGCTTACGCGCACTACGACTATTCTCCACGGCTCACTGGACATCTTACAAGTTCAGGAACAGATAAGGCATCGCGAGGATGACAGGCACACACATAGAAAATCAAACCCAAAATAAAAACAGAACAAGTTACATGATTGACCACAGCAGCTACACACTCGAGTGCAAATAAATAACACTTTGATTATGCATTTAATGTTGATTATGCATTTAATGGAAGGTCTGTCAAATTTTACACTTGTAGACAAGGGAGTTCCCGCCCCCTTAATCCCTTTTCTCACCCTTCATGTGCAGAAGATTTAATCAATAATAATTATATATGAGATTAATAAATGATTTATCAATTAAACTATGTCCTTCAAATATATCATTTAATATATATATATAAAAAAGTAATAAGATATATGATTAGTTCCTTCAAATATATCATTTATGTATTAAATGTGTGGAAATTGAAAATCTCACCATGAATTTGATCATCTCATTAATTACACCATGTATTTTTGTAACCGAAACAAAAGAATCCAACCATTTATTGATCTTCTCATTAATAAATTACAAAGAACAAGAAAACCATTATGTTAATTAATGAGCAATAAATTCATTAGCTACTCTATTGTTTGTTTATAGAAGTTGATGCACAAAAAATCTTTATGATGCTCACATTGTAATAATCACTGGATATTTACCACCGTATAAGAAATAGATATTCACGAAAACAAGAGAGAAAATCATATTTGATCCCGTAAATAATGATTATTACAAAAATATTTTTATATTTTTTCTATTCTCTTTATGTATATTTCTTTTATATTCTAAGAGTATATTTGATATTATAGTAGCGGTTATTTTTAAAAATACTTTTCCATTCAAAAATATATTAAATTAATATTTTTTTTAAATTTATTTTTGATATCAACGTAACAAAATTATTTAAAACATTTAAAAGTTAATTTAAAAAAATTTAAATCTTTAACAAACAATATATATATATATATATATATAAAAGACAATTGGTCACATAATCCTTCAAATACATCATTCTTCCATCGTTTTTCTTTTCCGGGCAGCTAAAATATTGGTTATGGTGTTTAAGTTTGTCATAATGTGATAAAAGAAGCTTCGTTAATTCTACAATATTTCTGTAGTGTGTCTGATGCTAAAAGAGTTGGGAAATAAAGCTCTCACGCAACACTTGGATTTATTATATGTTAATCTCTTGACTGATTTTGACCGTCAACTTATTAATTAGCAAATGAATTATCTTTTTAAGAAAATCCCTAAAGTGATAATTCATTACCTCAGTACTAAGACGATAATGGATGATTGATGGAGAGATCATCTGTGTATGAAAAAACATAGGAATTAAACATGGATTTTTCAAACAAGAGAGACTAGTTAATTATTAATTTCTTAATAATACTTTACTCCTTTTTTATAATGATAAATTTGATAATTTTTAATGTTTGCCACGTCCAAAGGAATAGTGGTTGGGACAACTAAATAGATCACTATGTATTATTATTATTATTTAAATATATTTTTGATGGACTCAGATTATTGGGATTTATTATTTAATAAAAAAAAATGAAAGAAAAAGAATTTATAGATTAACCCAATGACTCATGGTTAATTTAATTAACAACTATATTAAAAGAAGCCATATGATGAATTCCACGTACATTATCAGCTCGTGAGACCTCATATATATGAGCCAAGAAATTAATGGGCACAAAGACTTCCTCCCCCGAATTAAGGTACTAATTAAGTCTATAGAAAGAGAGGAGAGAGTAAGATTTTTTTTCCACCAAATCTAGTATTAATTAAGAGGTAAGATTTTTTTCATATATATTTTTTAAAGATAGCATAATTGATTTTAAATTGAATAATCATGATTTAGATCATGTTTACTTATGAACATGCTTTTTATCTAATCTAAATTATTAAATTCAGAATCAACGATGAAATTCAAAAAATAACTGGCAATATTCAAATCCATTATTTCCTTACATGGCTCATGTATATATTTCCCTTTTTTGATAATAATAAATAGAACATATAAAAAAATAAGATAGTTTTAATACCTGCAAGGGTTTGACAAGCTAGAATTAAAAGTTACAAGAACATATATTTTTTTTTTTTTTTTTGGAAACCCCCCTCCTTTGAAAAAGACCTTTTTGGGCGTACAAAGAGAAAATAAAAACAACGAGAGACTTAGAACGCAGCCCATTGAAAACTACAAGAACATATACGTACAAAGAGAAAATAAAAACAATGAGAGAAGGAAGACAACAACAAAACATAAAAGATATACAATCAAGAAGACAAATCCAGGACTCATTAGACCAACTTAGCAAACTTTCTGATACTCTAAACAAGTCTAATCTTGTGTAAGTGAAGTTTTTCTCAGTTGTTTGTTATGAATTAACTCAAAGACCGAAAAAATGGATCGGTTCCTCGTATGAACATGAACCATCCGGCCCACCAACAATTATAAAAGCGAGAGTCACAAATACAGTAGACATTTCTTGCTTACTCACAGTCTTCTCCATGCTTGTCTTGGTCTTCTCATATGGTAATTCTCTCTCCTCCTTAAAATATAGAGTCAGGAGACCATCTTTTGTTCTCCTAACTCTATATTTTATTTCAATGGATGATTATTATTAGGAGCAGTTGAAGGACTAGCTAGATCAGTGGGCGACCTTGCTAGGGTGGTTGCTCGTATTAAAATTTTGAAGTGCACAAAGCTGGCTTGTGCTCAAGCTTGCGTTGACAAATATGGTGTTTATACCATTGGTGTATGCACCCGTACGTGTTGACAGTTCCTGTTGCTCTGTAAATTCAACATGAGAGGCTCCTGTTGTTTGATTTTAATTTGAGCTTAAATTCTATTGAATTTGGAATAAAAGATTTCTTTACATTATCACACATTTTATTGAATAAAAATAGCTTTTTTTTCCCAGTTAATTTAATGGATTGTCTAATTGATTTTTTATCTGTATAATTTGGATATTCCACTTGCTCCTCCAACTTTTTTTAGTCCCTCTTACGACTGTTGATGATTGGCAACAGTTTCTTTGATAGATTGGGATGTCTCTAAATTTCAGTTTCACCGGGTTGTATTGGTGATGAAGTTATTAGAGCATGTTGGGTGAGTTAAACCAAGCCGATATAAAAACATCTCATTGCAAGAATTTTTTAAAAATTAAATTTACATCATTTTTTTAATCCAAATTGAGCTATAACCGGTTCAACTAAATTTAATTAGATCAATTCATATCTATTTTAATTTAAAACCTATTCTAAACTAGGTTTCAGGTTTGCCAGTCACTAAGTTGGCTTGCATAATCGAGTCAAGTTTAATAACACTATTTATATTACTTCAAAGGTTTTTCACTAAATTAATCTAACAAGAGCCAAATACTATAAAATGAACAAGTATTTAAAAGGAGAATAACTACAATTTTGCAATTTACCAATAGAATATTTTATTAGTTAGAAATTAATTTTGTTAATAAAGTTTATCGTAATTTATCAATAAAAAATTTATGTCGCTATTTTTATTTGTATTTAATATGTTTTGGTATTGAATTTATTCAAAATATAAGTGAAATTGAAGCAAGAAACAATAAATTCTCCTCCCTTTAAGCAATTCAATCCTTCTTGATTGATGTAGTCCAGGGATGTGATAAAAAACCGAACAATTGAATAAACGAAAAAAAAAAGATTAGCTAAAAAAACCAACAAAGAGAGAAAATTGAATAAGCCATTAAAAACTTAAAAATAAAATCAGTTAAGTTTGATTTTGGTTTTAAAAATCTAAAATTTGCAAAACTATACCTATTCAGATAAGTCCAACCCTAAAATAAACATATTATAAAACAAATATATATATATATAAACAATTGTTTTATTTTTTAGGGTGTTGGGAAGTATTGTAATAATTACGGTTTAAAATATTTGTTATTAAAAAATATATTAAAATAATATATTTTTAAAAAATTATTTTTAATACATATATATTAAAATAATTTTTAAAAAATAAATTTTAAACAAACAAAATTTAAATTTTTACAGCGTGCCCAAACACTTCCAGACTCTATCGATCTCCTCCACCAGCATCTCTGCCTCTCTGGTCTAAATTCTCTGCTTTCTCGTAGCTATCTCTAGTTTGAGCTCTTACAGCTAACACAATAAACCTAAAACCCTAAAATAGTGACCTCTCCTCTCTCCGCCCCTCTCCAACTCCAATCCTTCTCTCCAGTCTTCTTTGTTGTATTTCATTGGAAGTTCTTGTTATGACTTCATGACTCTTCTGCACTTCATGATTTTTTTGTTTTTGCCTCCCATAACAATATTTATAGTTTTAGCCCAATAAGTAGAAATAATGAAAATTTGGCTCCTTTTAGAATAATTTTCCTAATTTAGCCCTCCTTAATTTCATTTTCTAGCTTCGCCCTGGACATAGAAACACTCAAACAAGAAGATGAAAGGAGAGAGAGTAATTTTCTTTCCTTGCGTCTGTGTTATTTATTTTCTTTTCTTGACCAAATTCCAAGGGGGCCAAAGCGTGTGTGGAGCAAAACAATCCCAGATGCAATCTCTAGACATGGATCTTGTTCTTAAACATCATGCCTAATTTGTTTGTCACCAAATTAATGGGATGAGATATTCTATAAATCCACTCTGCATCAATTAAGTTGCAGGATGTTTGTCGCCAGATGGGATGAGATATCATTTTCTGAAATTGACTCACCGCTAAATTTGTTTTCTTACGCCGGAATGAACTTCTGCAATTGCTCTTTCTGTCAACTTTTTTATCAGCAGCTTTGATTATTAACCCCTACTCCCTCCTCACTCTACAGTTCTTCACAACAAAACCATTTGCTTGCTGCTGTGAAGGAATGGCTCCTAGGAATATCCACACGTCAAGATGTTGAAAAGAAAAAAATGTGCTTGCTATAATAAAACTTGGTTTTCGTAGGCAAGGAGCAGCTGCAGGCAGGAGAAGTGGACCAGAAGAATCTCTTGCTCTTAATGTCACTGCATGAGATCCTAACATGGATTCCTGTCTTGGTTCAAATGAAAGTGAAATCAACTTATGTTCTTAGACAGTTACCAATCGATTTTTTTTAAAGACAAGTTGCTACAAAAGTCAAGGAAATCATTATTGATTCTTAAATAGAAAGTACTAAATTATAATTTAATTCAAAAAACAGGGACTAAAATATAACTTTCTCTAAAAATAGGGCAAAGATGACGGGATAATTTGCAGAAAACAAGACCCAAAGTTGTCTATCTGAAACCAGCGGTAGTCTGTGTCTCTGTGTTTCGAGGATTATTCAAAGAAGTGTAAGAAATGGAAACAAAAACAGTAATAGCAGCAACTACATGTTATGCTAACGTTATTGGGTCTTATAAACCTAAGCGTTTTGCTGTTTTTTCCATCAAAAGAGACCCAAAAAAGAGAGCTTTGGCTCAAAAGGTACGATTATTCCCACAAATCCTTTTGTGTTCATGGTTGTGTATGGATTAACCGATGCAAAATTCAATCTTTTGATTAGAATTTCATATGGGCCTGATCCTTCTTTGATCACATTGTAGTTAACTTTTTAGCTTTTCTTCGTGTGCCTTCTTTCTTTCCCTTTTAAAGGCATGGACTTTATTTGCATGAGAACATAAAACAAGGAAACAAAATGGAATCACACTTTTGGTTTTGGATTAATATTAGTGGGATTTGATTAGTTTGTATGAGTTAGAGTTATGGTGTTAGTTTATGGTACTTCGTGCTAGAATTTAATTCTTTGAGTTTCTTGAAAAGATCTTAACTTTTTGTTAAATGGTTTTAGTTTGAAGGCTTGTGTCCAGGGAATTTGAATTTGTTTGAGCGTATATATATAAATATTTGGTTTTATTGTTGCTTCGTGCAGATGATACGGCAATGGAAGAGGGATCAGGGTGTTTTTGGAAAGGAAACTTGTGCCGATTGTGCATCATTAATACAGACATTGTGTAAGCATAGAAGGCCTCATCTAGCTGAGGAGCTTTTACTAGAGTTGAAATGTGAAGGGTTTTTACCAGACAACCGTACCCTTTCAGCTATGATGCTTTGTTATGCTGATAGTGGGCTTTTACCTCAAGCTCAGGCGATATGGGAGGAAATGTTGTATAGTTCTTTTGTGCCTAGTGTTCAAGTAATTTCAGATTTAATTGACATTTATGCAAAGAGTGGACTTTTTGATGAAGTAATCAAAATTCTTGATCAGTTGAGTTCTTTGAGAACTTTCGACTTTTTACCTCAGGTTTACTCACTGGCCATCTCTTGCTTTGGAAAGGGTGGTCAACTTGAGTTGATGGAGGATACGTTGAAGAAGATGGTCTCGAAAGGTTTTTGGGTAGACTCTGCCACTGGCAATGCTTTTGTTGTTTATTATAGTCTTCACGGTTCTTTAGCAGAGATGGAAGCTGCTTATGATCGCCTTAAAAGGTCTAGACTTCTCATAGAGAGAGAAGGAATCAGAGCAATGTCATTTGCGTATATAAAGGAAAGAAAATTTTACAGGCTAAGCGAGTTCTTAAGAGATGTAGGTCTTGGTAGGAAAAATCTGGGAAACCTTATTTGGAACCTTCTTCTTCTATCTTATTCTGCTAATTTTAAGATGAAAACTTTGCAGAGGGAATTTCTGAAGATGTTGGAAGCAGGATTTCATCCCGATCTTACTACATTTAATATACGAGCTTTGGCATTTTCAAGAATGTCTTTGTTGTGGGATCTCCATCTTGGCCTTGAACATATGAAACATGATAAGGTTGCTCCTGATCTTGTGACTTATGGTTGTATTGTTGATGCATACTTGGATAGAAGATTGGCTAGAAACTTGGAATTTGCTCTCAGCAAGATGCATGTGGATAATTCTCCAGTGTTATCAACAGATCCTTTTGTGTTTGAAGTTTTCGGGAAAGGGGATTTCCATTCAAGCTCAGAGGCATTTATGGAATTTAAGAGGCAGAGGAAGTGGACTTACAGAGAGCTCATTAAAATATATCTCAGGAAACAACACAGAAGTAAACATATCTTTTGGAATTACTGACAGTTGGCCATATGTGACTGTAGTATCTTGGTTGGTTTGACTGAAAATTGAAGTATGCTCATGTAGAATTCTTTTAGGTTCCTAGAGTTTGTGGTCATTATGCAACCTGGAGCTATTACTTTGTATTTTGTTGGAAAAGATGATGATTTTTGCTTCAGATGTCTACTCTGCTTAATAGCAATTCCATGTCTGATGATTAGACTAATTGTCCAAAAGATGTCCCCTGTCATCTTAAATTCTAGAATATTTTTCAAATCTTGCTAATCTAAGGATGGTTACCCCTGCAGAGGCTGAAGATGAAATTGGACATGTTTGAGATATAAATTGTCAGTTTCAATTGTAAATACTGGAGAAATCTGAATGAGTGCTGTTGGATTCACTGTACCTGGTCGAATACTCAACTAAATACCAATATCCCCGAGCTACGTAAGAATGTAAAACAAGCTTCAGGTAACATCAAATGCCAAATTTATCTATCTTTGCTACAGTGAAGTGTTTTTCATTTTGCACTCTATCTTCTCCCTTTATAAGACGCTGTGCTTGTGTGGCTTCCTGGGCTATCACATCCAGATTGTAGGTTGCTTTGAATCATGACATCCTGACAACAGATCAGAAATAAATGAACGGCAAAGCTTGCAGTGGTTGTACTTGTGGGATCCATGATATGCTATTAGTAAACATTGCATCTTCAGAAAAATTGAAGTTTGCACAAGCAGATTTTTTTCCTTTTCAGTTAAAAAAGAAGTCTTGGAAGTGTGTAAAACTCACTTGAACTGTGGAAAATTGGCTGTGATTAGGTGAACTTCCTGTGCTCTCCCCAAGCATGATGTTAGGAATGTTTTCTTCAGCAAGTTCTCTCAATCTTTTAAGCTCAGGTAGCATGACTGATCCAAGATCTGGTCTGTCTTTTTGCCTCAGTTCTGCACATCGAAGAGCTAACTTGGTGAATTTCATGGCTTCCTTGATGGGCCAGTCTGGAACGTCTGGGTCAAGCATCTCTGCAAAAGTTCCTGACTCAATGGCCCTCTCAACATGATGAGTTAAACCCATAGGTGGCTTGGCTGTTATTATTTGTAGAAGCAGAATGCCAAATGAGTAACGTTCCAGCTGTTGATGTCATGCGATATTGAGTAACTGCATTGGCTACTGATGGAGGAACAAGCCTGGCCATGCCAACATCACCAATCTTACTTACATAGTTGCATTCAAGCAAAATGTTGCCTGGTTTTAGATCACAGTGCACAAGTGGTTCTGGTTTGGTTTGATGGAGGAGAAGAAGGCCAGTGCCAATTTCTGCAGCAATCCAGGATCTTAGTTGCCAAGAAAGAGGTGGACTATTTCCTCGGCGGAACAGGCTGTCTTCCAAGCTTCCGGTAGCCATATACTCATAGACTAAGCAACCATACTTTGGGCATGCTCCAAGGAGGAGAACCATTTTTGGATGCCTTATGCAGGATAATACTTCAATCTGCATAGAAATTGTCAGAATACATCTTAGAACAAATGGTTCAATAGAACAAAAAAGTTAAAATAATAACAATAAAAGAAAGAAAAGAGAAGACAAAAAAAGAAGAAGAAGGGGCAGTGCCATTTCACTGGATTTTGTTTAGTTTTCTTCCTAAAGCAAAAAAAGAAAAAAACAGCTTGTGTTTGAGAAACTTAAATCCAAATACATGTGGCTCAACTTTTACGAGCTGGAGGAAGGCAATTGATTAGCTCAAAATCGTCAGACTTTTTTTTGCTTGACCATTACTGGCTAAATAAATCTGATTAGTTTTTAGTAAGCTCTTTGACATTTCAAAAATCACTAGGTTTGGTTTCTCCTTTTGTGGTTTCTAAAGAAAAGAGTGAGAAGTTACTAGTTCCCCTATTCAACCTCATGTTGACTTTGTTTATCGCTTCTGCTAAGATGTTAGTTTAATCATTTTGAATTCAGTTTCATTAGTTTAATTCCAGAAAGTTTTGATGGATATATGGAGGTTTTCGGTGTATTTACTTATTTAATTTTGGTTGATGGACAGAGTTCCAAGCCTCTTGCTGAAACTGTGACATTCCTTGAGCTGCATCTGGATGTAAGACTTTAACGGCCACCGCTGTATGATCCAGATAACACCTGTAATCAGGCCCATAACCTCCTTCTCCAATCTTGAGTGAGTTTGAAAACTCATTTGTTGCTGCTTCAATCTCCTCAATTGTGTATTTTTTATACCGAAGATCACTGTTTGAAATGGATTCTAGTGCTGTCTTCTTCTCCTCAGATTCCTTTTGAGCTATCATTTCTGCATTTAGCCTTTTCTGTAATTCTGCGATCCTTTGAGCTGCTTCAGCTGCCTCAATGGCTGCTTTAAACTTAGCTTTCTCCTTTGCTACCAGTTGCAATGCTGCTTCCTCTGCTAATCATGCTTCTTCTAACCTTTGTTTTTCATCCAATTTCCAATGATGAAGTTCCCTGGCCTGCAATGAAATTACATCAGAATTCAATCAAATTGCATTTGAACTCAAGGTTTGATTTTTTACTTTTATGTGTTTAGGCATGCTTTTATTAGTGTGTCCATTGGTGCTTTTGGATACTTTGAGCTATTTGTTTATTTTGACTTTCAAGTTGGAGTAACATACTAATTTACAAGGAGCTTGTCTGAAGAAAATGAAAAGAGAGCATGAACAATAAATAATGGAATGATGCCATGCCCCTCACATAGTTTTAAATGTACTGATAATTTCATTCTGAAGGATGGACTTTTTTTTACCAAAGAACTAACAAAATTTAGACTCTGCTCAAAGAAATTTGAAATGTTAGTGCTTCCTTGCATGCTGAGCTAGACATGTCCATTGTTTGCTTGAGCTCATGTTTGAGCCTCCACATCTCGGCTTCCATATCATCCTATAAATTTTGAATGAAGCATGCATTAGCTTTCTGTTTTCTATCTACTCTAATGTGAATCATTGTACGCTACATAAGTGTGTGTCTTTTTTTCCCTAACGTTTATTATTGTCGCCCTGTCAACCTGCTTTTTCCATGATTACATGTTATGAATGATTATGTTTCTATGGTAATCATATTACTATTATTGAACCATTACATTTTGGAAAAAGGTGTGGGGAACCCCCCCCCCCCCCTAAAAAAACTTATAAAGAAGGTGATGGGTTTGAAAGAAAATGGGGAGAAATCTACTGGGACGCTTTTCCCTTTCATTGCCAGGGAACATACTTCAATCAGGATCGTGCATAAATTGATGCATGTTGGTGGGTGTTTATGCATTTGTTAACCATTCTTTCTCTGGGACTTCATGTCCTTACCATGTTCTGTGAAGATGACCATGATGTGCCACTCTCTTCTTAGGTTGATGAGAAATTATACTGTGAACTCGCATCTATTGATTTATTTCCTGAGTATGATGACCCTAAGGATCTATAATCATTAACTGAGCGGTTTGAAAGCCGAGGTACCATTCCAGTTTCTAAACCGTCATGGAAAGTAGGAAACATGCGATCAGTGCTTGGCCTTCCGCTGCTTACAAATGATGTCAGAACCTGGAACGGGTTCATATCTGGCTATTCCACCTCTTCTAGTGAATGGTGACGTGTTTCAGTGATTATCAGGTTTGTCCTCTCATTGATACGAGGATAGTCTCTAATCAGAAATTTCCATCAAGATCTACTGGTGCTTTTAACCAGTGTCGTTATCAGCGCTTGTGTCAAAATGTCAGCCAAGTGAGCATGGACGGCATAGCTTTTGTCGTGAGAAATATTATGGCTTTGCTTTGACTTGTCTTTAGTTGGTGAAGGAAAGCGGTAGTGCTGGGACTAGTGATACGAGCAAAGCAACAATAGCAAAAAAAAAAAAAAAAGGTTCGTAGCATGGCCAAAAGATGCTAATAGATTTAATGCTAATTAGATTTCTTATCAAGCTTTGAAAAGAGAAGTATCAAATTGCGTTAAGTTCAAAGAGTATAATTCAATAAGAACATGGCACTGCCTGCCATTGTTACTGGAAGAGAATGAGAAGAAACTTCCATCCATTTAGACTTTAAATCCTGTGATTAACCTGTATCCATTATGAATTATTGATGGTCATCATTGTTTTATACCTATTCACCCTAGAGAAGTTAATCTGTCGAACTTGATTTCCATATCTTCTTGGAGGCCTTGCAGTGTGCATGTTAACCTCTCTGGTACTGCAAAAGATCAATACACCTCTATTGAGCAACCTCGTTGCATTTTATCTGCATCAAACATCAACAGTGAGATCAATGAAGTAAAAGAAACCCCAGTAATCTCTATTGCTAAATTACGTGTAGCACTTGAAAATTCAATTGCATTACCAAACGTTTAACCTAATGAAATGGGGATTTGAAAATAAAACAGGCAGCTGAAATCACCTCCTTTCTTGTGCAGAAGCAACGGAATGGAAGGAACAACTCTTTGGCTTGGCTGTCAATTTGTTTGCTATATGTTCTTGCAACCTCATCATTGACTTAGTTGATGGAGACTTGGCTTCCCACCTGCAACCGAAGGGACAATTGTTATGGTGATCAGTACGATGCTTATAATTCCCATGTCAAATATTTAGTTAAGAGCAACCAAATCAATGTCTAATAAGAATTGAAAAGAACTGCTAGCTTAAACCGTAATCATTGCATTTGAATTGTGTGATGGATTTTAGGATGTTTTGATTCCTATGTACATGCATTGCATGCAAGGTCTAGATGATCGATGACTGATAATGATCATTATCATTCAAGCCAGAACTGATTATCAGATTATTATTATCATTTTGACATGAGTAAGCGAAGGAGGCATACATGGGGTGGGGATGGATGATGGTTTTTGTCTAATATGCAGAAGCGTAAGAGCTTGTCCACTTAAGAGCATATTGGCTAGTTTTATCCTTGTCTCTGGCGTCTGCTACATTGTCTTCTTTCTTTTCTCCATTCCTTCTGGCCATCTTTGTCTCTCTGTCTCTGTTAAAATCAAATTAGGTGCAAGTTTAAACTATATGAGAACTAACGAACTAACAAACAAAGCTTCAATGGTAGCCCCTTGTCTCCTTGAAATATGCATCAAGACCATAGCAATATATGATCACCATCTTGATAAACATGAAGAACAAAGAAATTTCTTCAGAAACTAACCTTCAAACCCTTTCCTTTCTTTCCTGATGAGAAGGTCAAGGAGATTTTTCTGCTGTTTCTACCTTGTGTAAATCCCATGCAAGGAGGAGGTCAAATGAAAATGAGCTGGTAAGCTCCCAAAATCAGCCAAGTAATGCCACACTGTGCAGAGTAGCCTTGTGTTAGTTGCAGAAACTAGATTGAGCAACTTTACATAGGGTTTTCATGTATTCTGTCTCTTCTTATGAATCTGTATCCACCTCAGCCCTGTAGAATTTCTTACTAACAAATAGAGATCCTCAAATCCAAATTGTGAAAATGTCTGCATACCATGAGATCAACCATATGAATTAGCCCTAGAACATATTTCATGTGATTGTCCTTAAATTTATCATTTTTCTTTGACAGGTAGACAAGCCTTTATTTGGGTTGGTTTTGATTTTGAATGAGGTGCCCTATTCTTTGGATTATGATAGGCACCCTCACTTGATTACTTGCAAACAATTCTCATTTTTTTTTCTTCTGATGTTAGTGTTATCTATTTGTAATAATTTACATAAATGAGATATAAATCATTAAAAAGGCTTACTAATTACTTTATATAATTTGTTTGTCATCCTTACATACAAGTGTTGGGTGGCTCATAAAGGGCAAGGGTCTCTCGAGAAATAGATAATACTCTAATTTTGTGAAAAACTATAGTCAACAAAAAGAAAATTTAAACTTTTTATTCAAATACAATATTTTTTTATTCATATAATTGAAAAATTAGTTTATTAGTTTTTTAAATTTGTACTGAATTTGAAAAATATATTTTATAAGTTTTTTATATTTTTCCTTCACAAGTTTTCCATTATTTTTCAAATAAAGAAAAAGCATGAACAATACATTTTTTTTTAGTATACTAGTGTTTTTCAATAATATAAAAAATTAAAATTATTTTTCATATATTTTTATATTTAGCTAGTATCATAAATTCAACTTTATATATATATATATATATATATATATATATATATATATATATAATTTAACATGAAGATTTTTGTAGTTAACAATACTATTTTTTTTGATAACTGATTTTACATTAAGGCCCACAAGGCAATGAAGATAACTGATCTTTTTGTTCATTCTGAAACTGGCGCCCACCTCTCCTCCTCTGTATAAACAAACCCAAACCAAACCTTTTATAGATTGCCGAAGAAAAGAAACAAAATAAATCTCTGCATCAATCAAGAACTGAAGAAACGAAAAAACCATGAATATTGATCTTTTCAATGCCTGTGGCTGCCAAGGAGCTTTTTCCTCCAGCAACAAACGCAGCCCTTCTGACCTCAACACGACTCCCTCCTTGAACCAGCTCAAGAAACCCTTTCTTGGATCCCAAGAAAACACCACCACCACCACTGCAAATTATCCTAATTCTTTCCACCGTTGCTTTTCTGATCCATGTTCTAAACCAGTGGCCAACCAATTAGCTCTGCAATCACCACTCGATAGCTCCAAGATGGTAGGGACTAATGCAGTGTCTCTGTCATCACAGCCAGCACTGAGAAGGTCAGTGTTAGACCCATCTCCAAACGAGAGCTGTTCACGGTCGTCAAGCTTTAAGGTCTACTTGTTTATTGTCATTCCTAATCGTATTGTTATCTTTGATAATTACGAAGATTCTTGAGACTATTGGTTTTGATTTTTAGACTTTAAAATAGTTCTCTTTTAGAGTTAAACTGGATTTCCCCTTTTTGAAATTCTTTGTGCAAAGTAGATATGTGGTTCTTTTACATTTTTGCGATTCTTGGTTTGGTTTACTTATTCTTTAAGATAATTGAGACAGATTATAATGTGAAATTGTGAATTGATGGTTAAAAACAGTGGCTGAAGAAGATGAGGGACAACATGAAGGAGATCAATCAGTTGTGGGATGAGATTATTATGCCTGCAGATGAAGAACCACCGTGCGAAAATCATGAAGAAGATGATAAGGGCACTGAGCTAGAGAATATTAATGCTATCAAGGTACAACTCCTTTTCACTTCCAAGAAAAATTTGGGTCAAAATAAAAGTTAGATTGTAATTATATTTCATTGTGCCAAAGCTACTGTATTGGCCTTACCTTGGAGTGAATTTTGTGTTCAAAGATCCAAATTTTGAAGATCCTCATGTTAAGAATTTTGATACATTGACTGTTTGATGGATTTTTTGATTGATGATTTATGTCAAAGTTAGTGGATGGTTTTCATTTAAATTACTTTCTGGTTGATGCAGAGTGATTCAGAGACAGATTGTGAAGAATCTGTGACAGTGGAAAGAACTGGGGAATGCTTGATTATTCATTTCAAGTGCTCTTGTGGCGAAGGCTATCAGATTCTTCTCTATGGAAGAAATTGTTACTACAAACTCATGTAGATTCTTCTCTTATTGGCCCAAAATCCTGATATCAGTTACTGATGTATTTCTTTATTTCCAGACTGGTCATTCATTCTTTAGGTTATCCATATTTTTTTTTATGTTCACAAGATTTTCAGAGTTGTAATGCTGCCTTCTAAGCCAAAAGTTTCTTTTCTTGATTGATTTTTATTGATGAGTTACTATTCATCTGATTTGATTGTGTACTATGGAAAGATTAGTGTAAATAGCCATTACTAAGACTATTTCTCCATACATCTGTTCCTTCATCAAACGGTATCAGAGCCTTTATCTTCAGACCTTAACAATGGCTCATGACATAAGATCCCAAGATATGAAGAAGTTAGAAGGAGCACTAGCAACAGCTAACAAGGAACAAGCCCAATGGAATGACAAGATGGCAAGAATGTTGGAACAACAAGGGCAACAGCAGCTGTCCAGCGACACCCGACTTTTAAGGTTGGAGGAGCTCATTTCTGGTATTTCCCTTCAACAGAATACACTATTGCAGAAATTGCAGTTACCTACAGGGGAGACAAGCTCCAACCAAGAGCATCCACGCAATAGTCAAGAAGGTATGATAGGCAGGAATGATTGGCAGTATGGGGGACACTACAAGTTTCATAAGCCTAGGCGTGATTTTCCAGCTTTCGAAGGGGAAGACGTCCATAAATGGTTGTATAAATGCAACCAATATTTTGAGATAGAAGAGGTCCCTGATGCTGAAAAACTCAAGCTAGCATTTGGACGGCATGGCACTGTATTAGCATCAAAATTTTATGCGCAGCAATGATGGCAGGGTAGTAATGTGGAATGAGTATGTGGAAGCCATCTGTGGAAGGTTTGGCGGCTATAAGGACCCTCTGGAAGAACTCAAAAATTTGAAACAAGAGGGTAATTTGGAAACTTACATTAAGGACTTTGACATTCTATGGAATCGTGCAGAAATTGATGAACGGTATGCCTTGATCTTCATTTTAGGTGGATTGGAAATTGAAATAAAAAATTTGGTTAAAATATTCGAACCAAAATCCCTTAAACAAGCCTATAACCTATCCCGCCTGCAAGAAAACACTAACCTCTATAAGAAATTCCAGAAACAATCAAACACACCACAACAAAACAAAGGAAACCACCACCTTTTAACTTATAGCCCTCAACACACCCTCTAAATTGCCAGGATTATTACCCACCCCTCAAACACGAGTTACTACTCAGCCTATGAGGAGACCAACCAGAACTCTCAGGAGTACTGAAATGGAAGAACGAAGAGCAAAAGGTTTGTGTTTTTTGTGTGATGACAAATTCACTCCGGGGCACAAATGTAGAATAAAAAGGTTTTACTCTATTTGCTTAGTGGGAGATGAGGATGAGAACGAAGATAGTGCATTTGAGTCTGTGAGGGAGATGGAGGAATCAGAAGACATGGACCCGCACATTTCCATGAATGCCTTAGAAGGGGTTCCAGGCTGCTACACTCTTAAGGTGACAGGAAGGGTGCATAAGCTACCTATCTTTATTTTGGTAGATTCTGGGAGCATGCATAACTTCATGAATATTGAGGTCGCCAACAAATTACAGTGCAAACAAACTCCTATCAACCCAGTAACAATTAAGGCGGCCAATGGGGGAAAAATGCTATGCTCATCCATATGCAAAAACTTCAGTTGGAAGATGCAAGGTATTTATTTTATGACAGATGTCTTTGTGATGGATCTGGATGCCTGTGATATGGTCTTAGGCGTTCAATGGTTGGCTACCCTTGGAGACATTGTGTGTAATTATAAGAGTATGTGGATGAGTTTTGATTGGCAAGAGCAGAGAGTGACACTAAAGGGAAATGAGGCTGTAAGGTTACAATCAGTCTAATATGGACAAATGAGTGGATTACTAGACAGCAATAGTGGAATAACAGGTATCAGCCTCTGTAGTTTATTACCGGTGCAGGAAACAGAGGGGGCAATGGCATTGCTGAAGGGGAAAAATCTCAATGAAGAAGAAAAGGAAGCCCTACAAAATCTACTCCGTCTCTACCAGGACGTGTTCACTCCCTTAACAGACCTAAAGATCACACCATTCCATTAAAGGAGGGAGCCCAACCTGTAAATATACAACCATACATGTATTCTAGTTTACAAAAAGATATGGTAGAAGGAATGATCTCTGAAATGATTAGTGCTGGAACAGTCCAACCAAGCCACAGTCCGTTTGCATTCCCTGTCATGCTTGTGAAGAAAAAAGACCTTACCTGACGGCTGTATGTCGACTATAGGGCCCTCAACAAGTTGACAATCAAAAATAAATTCCCCATTCCATTAATTGAAGAGTTGCTAGAAGAGCTAACATGTGCAGCAGTGTTCTCAAAAAATTGATTTACGCTCCAGCTACCACCAAATTCGGATGAGCTCAAAGGACATCCATAAAACAGCATTCAGAACACACAACGGACACTAAGAGTTTTTAGTGATGCCCTTTGGTCTTACTAATGCCCCTGCTACCTTTCAAAGCCTGATGAATGAAGTGTTTAGAGCTCATTTGAGGAGGTTTGTTCTAGTCTTTTTTGACGACATTTTAATTTACAGCAAATCTTACACAGAGCATATGGAGCATCTACAGGTAGTTTTTGCAATACTTAGGACACATAAACTGGTAGCAAAGGAAAGCAAATGTGTCTTTGGTGATGACAAGGTAGAGTACTTAGGCCATGTCATCTCTAAGGCAGGAGTGGCTACCGAACCAGAAAAGTTACAAGCAATTAAGAAGTGGCCATTTCCTCAGAACATCAAGCAATTACGGGGGTTCCTAGGGTTCACGGGGTATTACAGAAAATTTGTAAAAGGATATGGCATTATCTGTCGCCCCCTCACCAAACTTCTTAAAAAGGATGCTGTGGGATGGGACTAGAAGGCAACTTTGGCTTTCGAAACCTTAAAGAAAGCAATGATTAATCCTTCAGTTTTAGCCCTACTTGACATGAGCAAGCCTTTTATCATCGAGACGGACGCATCAGGATTGGGCATTGGGGCAGTCTTAATGCAGGAGGGAGATCCTATAGCATTCATCAGTAAGGTGTTGGGGCCAAGGCAGCAAGGGTTGTCCACTTACGAAAGAGAAATGTTGGCCATTATAATGTTTTGAATTAATGAGTAGGAAAATACAATAAAGCCCTTGGTGACTTAAAGTGTGGGTATAAATGAATGAGGGATAGTGAGGTAATTAGATAAACATAATAAATATAAATAGAAGAAAAAAACAAAAGAGGGATCTGAAAAATTTGAGAGAGAATCGGCAGGAGAGAAGGGAGAAAGAAGAAGAAGAGAAAAGAGGGGAAAATAAGGGAAAAAGGAAAGAAGTTGGAGGAAATAAGTAAAAAGGGGTAAGATTATGCTTTATTGTGTATAATATGTTTTCTTTAGCTTTAATTTTGGTTTTGATAAATGTTAGGGTTATGAAATTTATGTTTTGAGTTTAATTGATGAATTAAATTGAATGTTAGGGGTTGTTGTGATTTAGTTGATTATGGAAGATTGTGATGATTTTGAGTTATAGTTTTGTTTGAATGATGATTTTTGAGTTAAAAATCAGGGGAGAACAGTAGGTTTCTGTTAAAATTCTGGATTGGAGGTTGAAGATGACGAAAATTCAATTTGGTCCCTCAATTTGCGAAAATTACAGTTTAGTTCCCGAACTTTGGAAAATTACAAATTGGTCCCTGGAGCCTATTCCGAGATTCTGGACAGAATGAAATATGAATTATGGGCAGAATTACTGTATAGTTATGAAATTTTAACACTTTCAATTTAGTCCTTCAATTTGAAAAAAATTACAATTTGACCCTAAAAATTTGGTAAAATTCCAGAATGGTCCTTGGAGTATAATGAGATGATCTGGACAGAAATGAGGACTAATTATGGTCATAATTTCAGTATAGTCATGGATTTATGACAATTTCAGTTTGGTCCTTCAATTTGACAAAAGTTGCAATTTAACCCTTAAAAATAGGATAAATTACAAATTAGTCCTTAGCTGTAATATTAACTTTTGCAGATTGGTTGATGAATAATTGAGGGTTATTTAGTGAATTATTACCAATTTTATTATTTGTTTTATTATGGATTAGATTTCGGGAAAACCGTTAAATTTTGAGTTTTTGAGAAAATAACTAGTTTAGTCTAAAAACATTTAGGGTTATGGAATACACCCTTAGATAAGTGTATTAAATAGGTTATATGTTCTTTTGCGTCATTCTTGAATATGTCTCCTTTATATTCAGATAATCTTGATATTCTACCGGCGGGACGTCAGTAGGATTTCCTTCGATATTAGCTTTGATTTTTGTTGCTTTCGAGTCAGGTGAGTGGATAATTTTCCATATGCATGAGAAATATTATAAATATTTGATTTGTTAATATGAATTGGATCATGCTTCTTGATAATATATATGTTGATTATTATTCTTGTTATGATAAGCATGATCAATTATTGAATCCGAATTATTGATATGAACTAGTATATATATTCTGAATTGACTTTTGAATTGATAGCTCCTCATTTGATTGATGTCATGAGTTGAGCCTTGAGATATGAATATGTCTGTTTGATTATGATTATGAACCTATGGTATGTCAGTCAGAATACCATACTAACAGGGTAGTGTTAGTCTTTGTGCACATCGTATCTGAACCCTAGTTGGTCGGGGGAGTCACAACCTGTGTGGACTGATCATCCCACAGTACGGAGCCTCATGCTCATTGCATTTTGATTTTTTGACGAGCTTTACCATATGATATTCTTGTTATGGCCTATTTGAGAAACCTTTCTATAAGAACCTAGAGCCATACTTGTATATATATTTCTCATTGTTGTATTACCTCGTGTGTGTGTATTGAACATTATCTACTCACTGAGTTGTTGAACTCACCATCTCATTATTTATCCTTTTCAGGCTTATAGCTTGATAGCAGATCATTTTTGTTGGACCTTCAGAACCTGCTCTTTTGGTTGTAAATTGTACCTTTTCCCTTTATGTCTAGTTAGTGCTCCAAAACTCTGAACTTATATAAACTCTTGTATTAAGACAATTCAATTATATTATAAAGTTGATTTTGTTATTAATGCTGCGTTGAACTCTGATTGAGTTAGGATAAGTTTGTGTGTAAGTTTGGGTTCGCATAGGTATGGAACCTTGGAGCGGAACTTTGCCTATGTGCCGGTCATGGATCCGAGATTCGAGTCGTGACAGCCATTCTGCAGGCAGTAACCAAGTGGAAGCAGTACCTATGGGGTAGGACTTTCAAGATCAGAACAGACCATGTGAGTCTTAAGTACCTGTTGGACCAAAAACTATCTTCTCCCTCTCAACATTTATGGCTATCTAAACTGTTGGGCTTCGATTATGAAATTGAATTTTAAAAGGGAAGAGAAAATGCAGCAGCAGACGCTCTTTCTAGAGTCACTAGCAGTGAGCTTAATGCCTTAGCATTGTCCACAGTGTCGATCCCTTTAGTAGCAGATATCAAAAGATCTTGGGAGGAGGATAGCAAGATTCAATCCATCATCCAAGACTTAACAAGAGACCTGGCTACACACCCTCATTACAAATGGAGGGACAATTGCTTATTCAGGAAAGGGAAACTAGTGGTGGGAAACAATATAGCGCTCCAGCATCAGCTCATAAATGTTTACCATAATACATCCTTGGGGGGACACTTGGGTTTATAGTCACAACAGCCAGGGTTGCCAACATTTTCTACTGGAAAAAACAGCAAAAGCAAATAAGACAATATATGAGGGAGTGCCCAACCTGTCAACAATACAAAACCGAGAATGTGGCCACTCCAGGATTGTTACAGCCTTTGCCAATTCCAACTGCACCCTTCACAGACATTAGCATGGATTTCATAACGGGCCTACCGAAATCAGAGGGCAAGGAAGTGCTATTTGTAGTGGTGGATAGGTTCAGTAAATATGCACACTTTATGACACTTTCACACCCTTATACAGCTCACACAGTCGCCAAGACCTTCATGGAATCAATCTACAAACTGCATGGATTGCCAGCGACCATAGTAAGTGATCGAGACTCCATTTTCCTTAGTCAGTTTTGGAAGGAATTATTCAGCCTACAAGGAGTCAACCTTCATTACTCCACAACGTATCATCCTCAATCAGATGGGCAAACTGAGGTTGTCAATGGGTGCATAGAAGGCTATCTCAGGTGTATGACAGGGGAAGTTCCTTCACAATGGTGTAAATGCTGGCTTTGAGTGAATGGTGGTACAATACAAACTTCCACACGGCTACAAAGTTCACCCCCTACGAAATACTATATGGGGTTTCACCTCCAATACATATACCATATTTCCCCAAAGATTCAACAGTAGAGGCAGTTGATCATTATCTTCAAACAAGGGAGAAAATGTTACAGACGGTACAACAAAATCTAGTCCAATCCCAGAACAGAATGAGGCAATTGGCTAACAAAAAGAGAAGCGACAAGGTCCTGCAAGTGGGTGATTCAGTTTACTTAAAGCTACAGCCCTACAAACAGAAATCAATGCTTCAGCATCACCACAAGTTAGCAGCTAAATACTACGGCCCGTACGTAGTAATCAAGAGGATTGGGGAAGTAGCCTACAAGCTGGATCTTCCATCCTCGTTAAACATCCATCCAGTCTTTAATGTCTCTCTATTGAAAAAGAGTGTGGGAAATAGAGTGGTGCATAAAAGCTTACCAGACGGACCAGAGAGCCCCTATTACAGTCACAAGCAATCATAGATCGCAGGATGATCAAGAGAGGTCAATAAGCTGCTACACAACTTTTAATCCATTGGCAGGGGTTGTCCCCTGCAGAGGCCACCTGGGAGTTCATGGATGAAGTCAAACTCACGTTCCCAACCTTCAACCTTGAGGACAAGGTGGTTATTAAGGGAGGAGAATTGTTGCAGGTAAGCTTTACGTGAAAAAGTTCAATAGGGGAAAGGCATTTAAAAGAGAAGTTACCATTACAAGTGATTCACACCGTTTTACTTTACTTAATACGCACCGTTTCTATATATTTGTAATCTAGAAGGCACGAGACCCTTCTCTTGTTTTCTATTCATGCCTATATACAGAGGCAGTTGTAACAGAATAGAATGATCAAAGAAAGGAAATATTATTCTGTCCTCCCTCTCTGCATTCCTGCTTTCTCTCCTATTCTTCCTCATTTCTGTTCCAATCTTCTTCGCGTTTGTTAAACTTTTCTCCATACATTTGTTCCTTCATCATGGAATTCTTGCATTGAATTGTTAATCAAGAAATTTTCTGCTTCAGCTTATAAATTTTTGAATCGAGTACATTTCTGCTGTAGCTAGATTGATTATGTGTGATGATTGTGATGTTCTCCTGTGATTTATCATGAACTCTCACCTTCTACATTGCAATGCAAATCTCTTAAGATGTTAAGTGGGAAAAATAAACCATGCCTGAATCACTGAAATCTGTGGAGTAGCCTGAAGAATTGACAGAAATTCGGTAACGTTGTTTTACAGGAAACCATAAGAAATCCAATCATATTACAAAGTTAGAGATTACAACACAAATCAATGGTGGACTTCACCTCAAAAGAAGATCATTTAAATACAGAGAAGTAAAAGTAAAACAGAAGAACAACAACTATCATGTGGAACAAGCTCTGATGTTTGACAACTATGTGGGATTGTCCTAAAGCATCTAAAACTTTCTTCTTTTCCTCAGTCTCTTTGAGAACTTTCTTTTCAGCTTTGATTCTCTTTTGTACCTCTATCTCAACACGCATCTGAGCTGCTTCTGCTGCTTCATTTGCAGCCCTACTCTTTGCTTTCTCCCATTCCACCATCTTCAATGCAGTTTCCTCGATTAGATGCGCCTCCGGTATTCTTTTCTCCTCTATTATTTTCCAATGTTCAAGTTCCATTACCTGCAGTTAAAACACTGAAGGTTAGGATTTGTTGGGTAGGAAAATGGAACTCAGCTTCTTAACAATTCTTCCCCTACCTAAATTCTGCTAAATTTCTACAGTCTCCAATTAAGATCTTAGTCAATTTTACCTTGCAATTTGGAGAAGATTTGATGATCTGGATATCATTAGTATCACAGGCTAAGATTACAGTAGTATTAGATATTTCGACAAATCACCGATGCTTAAAGCAAAATCCAGAAAATGAAAGTCACTAAATGGACATGTTCTAATCAATACCTTTTGTTTTGCAGCAAGTGCTTCTTTTAAGGCTGCATGATACATATCTATTGTTTGCTTGAGCTCTTTTTTTAGCCTTCTAACCTCATCTTCATGGCCTTCCTGGAATTGTAAATAAACATTTGTTGAGAAAGTGCAGCTGAAAGATATGAAAAATTGTTGGCAAAGTACACATTACTTTCCAACTCCTGTCATTGTACAATTTTGCACTAAGACAGGATTGAAACTTGATTTTCGGAATCGAAAGTGACTTATGTAGCACTCTGACCTCATTCAGTTCCAACCATGGTTCTGCATGACTGTCAAAAATTTTAAATTCAGGAATACCCCTAAGCTCAACTGGGGAACTGGACCCTGAATGTGTTGATTCGAAGTCTCTTTCATCCATATACAAGTCCTTTTGCAAGTTTTCAGTTAGTTCAGAATTCCCCAGATTTTCATAGAAAGCAAAGAATGTGGTATCAGTGCTAGGCCTTTCGGAACTTTCAGTCGGGCTATCAGGGTGATCCGGCGAGAGCTCATCATACCAGCTTTCCGCTCTACACAAATGGTTATCAAATGTTAACAGGTATCTTATTTCATAGGAATTAGCATATAGGTACAAGTGATATGTGACCATCTAATCTACCATAATGTGGTATCCACAACCATAGTTATAGTTCAAAGATATTGCAGAGACTTTATCTAGGCTGCAACTAGCCAGAGAAGAACAAGGCAATTTGTGGTACGCCATGGGCAATTAGGCAAAAAGATACAGTCGGAAGAATCATAAAAATAATCCTGAATCCTGAACTTAACTGGGAATCTCAAAATCTTGGTCTGTGAAGATCAACATGTAACAAAAGCTACCCCCTAGAAAGATTCTGAAATTAAGAATGCACAATGTATAAGGTCAGGAAAAGTATTTAGTCTTACATGGCTGTAGGTAGATCAACACTCGAGTTACGCTGCACAAGCAGTGCCCCTCCAGCTGCATATCTAGCTGGGACTGGACGAGTTGCGTTTCGCAAACCACTGACCTTCCCTTTGGAAACTACATATACAGTGCAGAAATTCGGTGCCCTTTTCAACACAGTGCCAGGAATATCAACAGTCTTAAATAGTCTGTGCAAACCAACATTGAAGGTTCAAAAAATTGCTTTATAACCATGAAGCTATCTTTGCATAACAATACCTAGTAGCACAGATTTCTTCAAAGAGCAACACCGAACAATTGATAGACTTGTTAGATATAACAATACCTGCCTGCTTACACATTTTCATTTCAGGTTGATTATAATAGACTAGAACTATTTGGGAATCACCTGGAAAGGCCATTTCTTGATCCTCCACCAAGCAACAAAGTGTCAACTCCAGATCGGTAAACATATCCAATGAGTGCTCTTGCCACATCTGAATCCTCAAGTAGCACAGTTTCGCATCGTACCTAATGCAGAAAATTAAATCATGAAAGAAGGAAATTGAAGAAAAAGCTGGAGTAAGGAACAGAAAGCAAAATCTGAAAACATTGCTTCTTGTCATTTGAATTCGGATGTTTAACAAAGTAATATATAAAGAGAAGGAAGCACCCAAAACCCACTCGTCGACGCCTACAGAAACATCGAAATGGAAGAAAGAAGTCCATCTTTTGACTATCGGTTTGTTGTTCCTCTGGTGCATCATGGTCATTTGAAACTGCAACAAAAATACAAGAAATTGCATAAATATTTGGAAACAATTACATACAAACTTATCCTTTTAACCAAAATTCCATCCCTAGCAACATTTCTGTTCAAAATGGAACAGCAGAACAATGGCCTAGAAATCTTGAATACCTCATATGATCGAAAAGCCTGTTCTGTTATAAGATATCTGACTATAGTCCAGACAATATTGTATGTACATATAAAGATGTAATAAATGAAACAATGGCAGAGAAATAAATGCATGTATCTTAATTCTTAAGAGAGTTAACCTGCATTTTGTCTATCTTTAACATGGACAAGTTTCAAAACAAGGTCTCTGGTGACAAGATTATCAGCAGCCCAAATGAGAGCAGATTGGCTGCTTTTATCCTTATCTATAGCCACAGCTGTTGCCCTCTCTCTTCCTCTCCTCCTCTCTGCATTCTCTCTTAGAGTCAACATTTTCTGCCCCTTTCACTCTCCCCCTTTTAGTTTCTTGACAAAGAATCAAACGAAGAAACTATGAGAAACAAAACAAGATCATTGGGAAGACTTGCCCTAGGTTCAAGAAATTAACACCCTAACCCTAACCCTAACCCATGGATGTCTGTCCCCAACAATGCTCTAGTCCTTGTAGTCATTGAGGTTGTAACAAGACATTGGCCCCTCAAATAATCCACCATGGCTGGCTGTCAGTTACAGAACAAAAAGAAACAGCTAGTCACATTCAACATGTTGCCAAATCATTAGCGAAGCTCTTTGAAAACTAATCAGTGCCACCATCCATTTTTCTTCGAACTGAACATTTCTTTTACTAATTATAGGTAATGATTAATTATTTATGTGCTTAACTAAACTCATCAAATTCAAATTACGATAAGTTCTCGTTATACAAGAAGACATGCTGTCATTTTTTGACGGTTTTTTTCACATATCAAGACCAAGTCTCTTTTTGTATTAAACTTAGCCTGATTCAAGAGTCCGTCCGAACCCGATCAACATGCCTCCTAGCCTACGTTGAGTGTCAAGAAAATCAACTCAGAATTGAACAGTTTGATTTGGTCAACCTTAGCCTCCAACTCGATTAAAATTGGGTTTGAATTATTTAAATATAATAATATTTTTTCAAAACCTTTAATTTTTTTATTAATTTAGATTAATCCGATTTAACCTATTTAATACATGACCCAACTCTTGTGTTAGATCGATCCCCGAATCAAACTATGGTCCTCGGTCACAGACTTACATACTATCCTTGTCTAGACTGATACATTTATGAGAAATTAGCATATCATCCTCATCTCTAGGAACGAATTAGTTTTGGTTTTCTTGACAACTTGACGGAGAATGAAGGACAGCAAAGAGAATTGGTTTTTATTTATTTAAAAGTTTTGATATTATGTGATTAGTTTAGATTTTATTATTTAAAATTATTAGTATTTATAATTTAGTGGTTAAATTATGATTTAGTTTTCTTATTAAATTAAGATTTATTATTTTATTTGGTTTGGTGTGTATAAATAAATACCTAGACATCAATTATTTTGATTTTTGAATTATTAATCGAAATTGAAACTCAGAGTTTTTGCAAGATTAAGTGTGTACTGTTGTTTTGGTCTCTTCGAGATTGGGTTTCTCTCCTTCATTGATGATTTTTTTTATTACTATTCTACTTTGATTCTTGTATTTTCATGATTTTTTTTCTCTCTTTTCCTACATCACAACTATTGATTAGCTAATATTCAAAAGCATTTAATCAAATAACTTGATTTAAAGGTTTTCACAAAAGAAGATAGGAATTGTGGGCGATCGTGGAGGCATGGGGGATCGGGAAACCGGACAGGTATGATCATTTGTATGGAGCCAAAGCTCAACGCAGCAGCAGCGACAACAAACATGGGAACAAGGAAAGAGGGTGACAATGGACCTAGTCAGGAGTTCCAAGAGGCAGGGATCACACACTGTTCTATTCCTGAGTTAGCCTAACATTTTCCTATTTCTCAGTAGCAGATTCAGCAGCAGGCACAGGATTTCCTGTGCTGTTCAATGGACCACTTTCACTTCACTGGACCAACTTGATTTTCCCGAAATGCAGTCACAATATGGAATGACTATTCAATCAGGCCGATACTCCAAAGCAACAGCTCCATTCCAGGGCCTTGTACAATACTCAGAATCCATCATGAAGTTGCTGATCAGAGCTGGAAATGGCCGCGGCAGCCATGATATACATCAGGAGACTTGCTTGTAAGGCAGGGAAGGGCCAGTTTAGTTATTCTTATTAGGAAATCCTGTCTTTAGCTAGGTTTTGACTTTCCATAGTCTGTTTAGTATTGAGCTACAATAATGGCTTATATGGACTAAATTAACCAATTGCTTAACAGAAACTTGCCACAGCATCCATTACACTAAGTAATCAGATAATTCTGATCCAAGTGAATCCATTTTGTGTGAATGTTCTTGCTATCCATTGTACTACCAAGGAGAAAGAAAAAGCTGTCAAACCCTAGCTCATTTAGTCTTGGAGATATATATATATACATATATATATATATATATATATATATATATATCATTTCAATGAATTTTGGACTGTCTATTTCATGGATGTTGTAAAAATAATCCATACACCAAATTTTCCACACTACCATAGCAGTACAATCTCTTAATATAAGAATTTTAGTAGTGTATTATTTGTTTTCATGGTAGTTATATAGAGAGGTAAGCATGCAAGAGCAAAGACTATTTCCTTCTTTTTTCCCTCTTCTTCTTCATTTTCTTATGCATTATCATCCCCATGGCTCTTCATTCAAATGCAGAAAATCTTATTTATCTCCCCCCTCCCCCACTCTAATGGATTAGAGATCCAATTTTTAACTCAATCATACTCGAGATGTTTAAGAGAATGTGAATTCATCAGACTTCCCTCTTGAAGATTTCATATCCCCTTCACTGGCATATGAGGAGAAAAAATCATCATCACTATCTTTCTCTTTTATTTCTTCAATCCTCTCAACAGCTTCCTTCAAGTCTAACCTCTTCTCCACGTCGGCTTCGCAACAACTCAAACCAATCTTCAATAGCTTCATCACCTCACTTTCACCACCACCATTGGGTTTTGTTGACACGTTAGTCATATCCTTATCGAGCACCACATTAATCCACTCTTCATAAGGAACAGAATTGACCCAACTTGCCAAATCTTGCTGCTCACTTCCTTTGCCTTGTGGCACGAAGTTTGCTGGCAACTTTCCTGTTAAGATCTCAACTATCAATATCCCAAGACTCCAGACATCTGTCTTCTTGGTAATCCGGCCATGATGCAAGTATTCAGGGGACTTGTAGGCTACCATGAGTTCTTGAGCATTCTCTTGGTTGATAACGGGAACTAGTCCATAATCAGTAAGCATTGGCTCGTTGGATTGAGTGAGAAGAACGTTGGAGGATTTGAGGTGGCCGTGGGCAGCAATGATGTTGGGAAGGTCTTTGTAGAGGTATGCAAGACCCCTGGCTACTCCTTTAACAATCTTCAATCTGCTTGGCCAACCAAGGCTTGGTTGACCTAGAGCTTGATGACCTGAAAGGGAACAGATGGCAGCAGCAAGGTCAGAATACAGAAATGTCACACATTATATGAATGAATGGAAAGAAAAAGACGAGGAATGCTATGGACACTTGTGCAAGCATGCGTAGAGCGATTATGTCCGTCCATCAATGGTGGAGCACGCATTCAATGGATGAAAAGCATCACCATGTATGTTTGGCGACTGTCCAAATTTTGTTCTAGAAGCATACCATGAAGATGAACAGCTAGGCTGCCTTTCTCAACAAAGTCGGTAATCAAGAGCTTCTCTTCCTTCCTATAATAGTACGCCACAAGAGGAAGTAAGTTAGAGTGCTTCAATCTCCCTAGCCTCCTCATATGCTCTTGAAACTCTTCTTTCCCTACATTATTCATCTGCTTAAACCTCTTAACCACCATCATTGTCCCAGAGCTAAGTGCTGCTTTGTATGAGGACCCAAAGCAACCACTTCCTAATATCTCAGCCGAGGCCTTTAACAAGTCTGGCAAATCAAACTTTTCTCTATCATCCCTCACAAAGGACAGCTTTGGACCTTCACCCTTCCTGCTCCCTACCGAGTGGTCCGGTGAGCTTGATGGGCTTTGGTTTTCTTCCTTGAAACCAGTTTTCTTTTTGAGGTTTGATGGTATTGGTGGTGGAGGTGCTTCTATTGAGCCTGATGCTTGTCTTTGACGACGACGAAGGAATAAGAAAGCTGCAACGATGGCACCTATTAGTAATCCCACAGCTGCAGCAAGGATCACGATCAGTAGCACTGGGGTTTTCTTGGAGTCAGAGTCATGGCCATCGTTGTCTGTGGTATTACATTCATTTAATGGCGGTCCACACAGACCTTTATTTCCTGCTCAACCAAAAAAGCTATAAAAGTGAACAAATTGGCAATGTCACCAGGAATCTGAAAAAAAAATAGTACCAAGACTCAATTTTGTTTTGGTGAATTGATGTGCTCGAGGTGCCAATGATCTAAAAATCTTTATGACAGAAAATCAATGTCTAGCCTACTTTTTGCAAGTCTCAGAAAACTTAAGTAAAGATGATTACTTGTCGCTATTACTGGTCTTTAGATCAAGAGGGCAACTCACCTGAAAAGGAGCTCAAATCCATCTTACTGAGGCCTGTAGGGATTGGCCCCTCCAAAGCATTATTTGACACACTGAATGATTGGAGATTGTGTGTAAAATCTGGTAGCTTCCCAGTGAATTGGTTTCCTTCAAGCCTCAAAACCAAAAGCTTAGGCAAGGCTACCAATGAGGAAGGAATGGCACCTGTAAACTCATTTTGTGCCAAATACACTTTCTTCAGTTTCAAAATGCCATCAAAAGCATCCGGTGGAATCACCCCTGAGAAATGGTTGTTAGACAAATAAATCGATCTCAATGTAACCATTTTCTTGAACTCTGGCATGGGACCATCGAAGTTATTGTTCATGATGCTGAATGTTTTCAAATCTGGCAAACTTTTTAGAATTTCCACATCAATCTTGCCAGCCAATCCCATATTCTCAAGTTGTAACCCCCAAAGGGACCCTTCAACACAAATTACACCAACCCAATTTGTTGCATTATTTTTCGTGCATGGCGTGGTCTTATCACTCCAGTCCGACAACACAGATGCGTTCGTTAAAGAACCTTTGAACTTGAGGAGGATTTCGGAGTCCGTCAGTCCCAAAGAGGCAACAAAATGGAGGGATACAAGAAGAAAGACAACAAATGAGGTTTTATGATTAGAAGTCACGATGCTATAGAGTAGTGGGAC
This sequence comes from Populus deltoides, assembly GCA_015852605.2. Classification (NCBI taxonomy): domain Eukaryota; kingdom Viridiplantae; phylum Streptophyta; class Magnoliopsida; order Malpighiales; family Salicaceae; genus Populus; species Populus deltoides. The sequence goes on along the minus strand of CM027587.2, from coordinate 941,092 downwards.
GCGCACTGGTGAAGGGGCATGCGCGCCCATTGCAGACATGAATGGCTTCGATCGAGGACTATAATGCTGGGGTGGGAGGGGGTGGAGAGGAAGCTTGGGAAGGTGAAGAAGTTTTGATGGCATAGAAAGAAAGATATGAGAGAGACAAGAGAGAGGAAGAGAATTGGTTTGCTAAGAATAGGAGAGGTTAGTATAGGTTGTCTTACAATAAGCAAATGAAAGAAGGGTTCTGCATAAAGTTCTGACAAAGTCAGATCTCTTTGTTAGAACGCACGAGTGAGATATGGATTTAGACCAGAGATCTCCGGTCTGACCTTGAATTAGACACCAAGCTGAGCCCTTTCCTTTCGTATTTCTGTGTCCAGCATTTCACTTGTGTCAAAACACTTTGTTTTTTTTTTAAATAACATTATCCATTATTTTCCTCCGAAATCCAAGTCTTCCTCCCTTATAAAATGCCTGCTCTGAAGAATTAAAACACAATTTCTGGTGGAGACAATTGGTTTTTATTCATTTTTCTTTTCTTCTATGTCCAAAGCAGCTGATAGTTCACATAACCAAAATCTAAAAAATATAAGTTTGTATTTGGCATTGTAATTGCTTTTGTTATTTGAAAAAATTAGATTTAAAAGAAGCTATAAGTTGTGGCTTTTTCGTAACTAAGATTTCAAGAAAATTCGCAAAGAAACAATATTGGTTATAGAAGTCATAACATGTATATTTAAAAGAAAAAAAAAAGTAACGACAGAACAAGATATGCAAAAAATAGCATGTAATGTTTTTCTTTTCTTTTCCTTTCTTTTAGTCACTGGAAACAAAAATTTTCATGTAGGATCACTCAAAATCCTATGATGGTCCAAAGCTCATTTGTGCATAACATACCCGCTCAAAAGTAGGCTGAAAGCAATACTTAATGTGAAATTGACATGAGATATGATCTAGGGAATGAGGCAGTTTCGTGGGTCAAACTCAGTATATCCTACATCAACAAGACATAGGCCGTCTGGGGGTGCAGGTGGAGCAGTTGCACGTCTGCATGTAGCATCCATCAGCTTTAGCAGTGCATCCTCCTGTGCACCTGCAGCTGCTTCCCTTACCGAGGTTGCCACAAGAACCCGAACCATCTGGTAGTAATTAAATTATGAATAGTTAAGCAAAGAAAATACGATCCAAAACAAACTGATAATGTTAAAGCATGAGGCCGATGTGGTGTTTGGGATTGGGTGAGAAATAGCCTAACTTGAAAAGAATCGTCATGCATTGCATCAGAGTAAACTAATAAGTGGAGTTACCCCCCCCCCCCCCCAAAAAAAAAAAAAAAAAAAAAAACTAATAACTAGATTTGCAAGCTGAAATTTCAAACTCATGAACTTTATAGTAATTCTAAAGGTGAATCTACAGATTCATTCTATTATTGCCAGGAAATTCTAAAAACGAATGCTTCCCTAGTGATAGATATGAAATTTTAACTGACAAACCTTGCGTAGGAATCGATTAGCAATGAGCTCAACACACATGACCCTTATCCCTTTCTCATGATCCTATACAAGAAGTAGCATCATTAGTAATGCATCTAAATATTCAAAAATGTTATAAATATAACTTCATAAAGGAGTCTATGTTCATGGGAGGAAGAGATAAGAGAATTCATTCCCACTCATAGATTCCACAAAACTGCTAACATGTGCTTGCACAAAGCATACCAGTTCACCCACCCATCCACTAGAATCAAAGCGATGTGACTAAAGGGAGAAACAAAGAGTTTCACAAGAGAGGTTATGGTGAGAAAATTTACAGGAGAAGGCAATCTGGTTTCCGTGGCTCGAGCATGGTATAAAAAGCATTCTGTTGGAGGACCCCTGTAAAAAAAAAATGCCACTAGCAATCAAATTACAGGCTTCTTAGATAAAATTAAAACAACTGCATATTTTGTCAGTTATTGTTAAATCAACATTTAAGTGAAATAACAGCAATTTCCCATAGATATGACAATGCCCACACCATTTTTTGGCATTAACCCAAAAAGTCAGGTTGAGAAAGTGGAATTTTAAGAATAACCTTTTTTCTTTTTTAGGTATTTAAATGACTAACCAAAGCTAACCAAAAACAAAGCTAAAAGCCATGGATGCATGAGTGAGGACCAATGTGATTCATAAGGAATTCACTACAGAGATGGTTCTGATGAACAAAATTCATTTAACCAGCATTATATCTAGGAGCTGAAGATTCATTAAGAATCTAAGGTATATTTATAAGATGTTGACATACAATCCTGTGCACTCTGCATATATGAGGGCATAAACACACAGATAAATTTGCTGGCAAGATCAAACCAGTAGATTAAAATTTGATTCCTAAATTCAATAGCTGAAGAATACTTTAAGAAGGATAGACACAGATAAACCCTTTATATATTCTCCACGAGGAACAAAAGCTCATTTATCGGAAGACCAGAACAACTAATAGACCAAAGGCATAAAGGCGCACTTTCCTAGCCATGAAAGTAGAGAGTCTTCGTTTTGTTCTTTATTCTTACACATTCCTCGAAGCTTTGGTATCACGTGCAAACATTTTGTAGGATAATAACTTCCCTTCTAGTTGTTGTAAAAGCTGATTAACCCTGCATACACTGAAACTCCTAGGTTTCTTTGCACCTTGAAGTTCATCCTCATCACTGATTATTGAATTTTCAACATTCTCCTCACTGGCCAGTTCACCACATTCATTTCTTCGCTTTTCACAATTTTCATGAGAACTAAAATTTTCAATACCCTCCTCACCCTCAATCTCTTCCCTATTTTCTCCATCATTTAAAGGAAATATATACAAATAGCGCCTCCATTTGGCAGAAAAATTAGGATGGAATGCACGTGAAACCTACAGCAAGTTAAAGAACTAATCAGTACCGAGACAGTTAGCTTCTGTTTAGAACAAGGATGAAATCAGGCATTTAGAAGTTTAATGTAATTGATACCTTAGAAATGGATTCAACCCTGACTTTTCCTGGTGCCACATCATTGATGGCATCTTCAATTTCATGAGGCTTAACATCTTTTCTCCAAGTATCTGGACATACAATTAATCAAAAACTAAAATCCAATCAATAAAAAGAACAAGTGATGAAACAGACTGTGAAATCCCACACAGTAAATATTTTTGAGGCATCATCCTTGTATCACCCATAAAAAAATAACTAATTCTGCTCAACTTTAATCTTCTATATCCACAAAAAATGTCAACAGAACTTTTTCATCACAGGAAAATTTGAGGCTTTGGATTGAACCTAAAAAGGATCATAAATGGGTGAAAAACTGGCATGATAAGTTTCACAAACTTAGCACACAATATTTGTTGACGTGGCTGGGAAACACAGAAGGTAGTGAAAGAAACAGGCCTTATGAATAAGAATACTAAAATATTGAATGTATTGTAAAATATAAGGAACTGCAGAAAGAATAGGGCATTAACATACAGAAAGAACAAACTTGTTGAAGAGCTGACACTCCTTTGTCAGTGCGCCCAGCAACACTAGCACAGCCTTCTAATGGCTTACATTGTTCTTTTAGCTGTTGAGCTTTCTTCTCATCAACAAATCTTCCAAGAGACTTTTCCACTAAGCTGAAAGACACGGAGAAGTGAACAGAAGAACATGAAAACAAATCCAAATAAAAAATAAATTATGAATTCGCTAACTCAGTTTCCCTGGATCATTTTAAAGGAAAAAAAAAAAGAAGGTAAATCCAAAGAACTTAAGAAAAAAAATATTGGGGCATTTTGGCACAACATAAAAACATATCCAGATAACTGCATCCATCAAATATTTGAATGCAAAACAGTGTAATTTAGAGTAAAAGTCTCTCTAACAGTATTCATATCATACAGATTTCCTTTGAGACATAATAGATGCCTGTTTCCCCAAAACCTCATTACTAGTCGTGGAGAAAAGGAGCAAGATATGAGGCATCACATGTTCCGTGTTCAGAACTTGAAACTGGCAAGCAACTCACCCTTGAACGGTATTCAAACCAGGCTGCTTTTGCCAACCATCAAATGAACCTCCATGATATGAAAGCACAATCTTGAATGTTACCCTTGCCCACCTCCCAGACTTACCTACATTTGAAACACCCTCTAATAATCCAGTTTCATTAGAAACCTCTTCAATTTTATCATCACAATGAACATCATGTGCCTGCAAACAAAATTCTTTAGCATCATACAACAAAAAATTACAAGACCACACTGGATGCTTACAAATAACACAATTTGTATGCTAAAAATCCTAACTTTTTGAAGTTCCATAGTGAAAAATACCTGAGTTCCAAAAAATTCCAACAATGACAATTGCCCATTAACACTTTTGGAGTAAAAATCAACCACTTCTTGCCAAGGCCTTGCATGCATGAATTGAAAGCTCTCCCTAACACCCCCAAATAATCAAAAAACAAGAAAACCAAGTTTAACTTGATTGAAACTGAAAGAAAACCCAGTTCGAGAAATATATAAAATCTCAAAAGAAGAAGGAAAGTTTGTAATAAAGATGAGTTCTTTCTTGGTTTTACCTGGCAGTCCACCTTGAAAACTTGCAGGAATCAGTGTGGTTATATTGGACATAGACTTTGTGGTTTTGAGCTTCCATTACAACTGAGTTTTTAGTAAATCTTCGAGTCTGTTGTTTTGTAGTGATTGGAAGTGATTTCAGTGTCTGAAGGGAAGTCTTTAACATGTCTTCGCCATTAAAACTCTTCCACTTAAGCTCAAATCATGCGAAAGCAAAAATCTTTGTAAGCGCAGACCAGTGCTGTCTATAATGACTTCTCTACCCTTAGTGGAAGAAAAATTGAGCTAGAAATTAGCCCCATGTATTTCTTAAATATGCAAAGTTTGCCCTTCTCAAATCTATTTTTTTGATAAATTAAACCTTTTAAAAAAAATTAACAAGAAGGGTAGCGATCTTTTTTTATAAATGAATTTTATGTTAGTGTGGTTATTAAAATTCTCGTACTTACTTTTTAATTAATATTTTGTTAATGTTTAAATTATTTTTGGACAAAAAATTATTAATATTTTTTTATAATTTTTAAACTAGATAAATTTAAGTCAAATCAAAGATTTTTGATCGGTAGATAAAACGCTAAATCAAGTTTAGAATCTATAAGAAAACCAATCTAATTTTTAATTAAAAAAATATCATTTAAAAAAAATTAATAAATTTTGATTAAATTTTATTTAAGTTTTTCCAAAATTAACTAAATTATAGATTGATTCAAGTTTTTTACTAGATTATATTATATTAATCATATTTTTATTTTAATTGAAACTCCACTTCACCTATAATTATAGTTTTTAGACCCGGTCCGGAGGTTGGCTTGGTCTAAAATCTGGATTCTAGATTTTGGGTTTCGATTGAGTCACCTGAATCAATTCTTTTTATAAAAAATTAAAATGATATCGTTTTAATAAAAAATAAAAAATAACAAGTTGTAACCAGATTTTTAATCTAATTTTATCCGGTCAATCTAATTACTGAATTTTTTCATTTTATATTTTTTTTCAGCTTGACTTGGTGTCAATGCCAAATCAATCAAGTCTCGAATTAATGCAGGTAAAGATTCAAAACTATGAAAATACAAGTCACCGGTAATCCTGTGAGGTTCCGTCAAGTTTTACAAATATATTCATTTCTTTTATTATTATAAATTTGGAAGATAATTGTAACAAGGCATCGAGCGAGCCCAAAAGGGTAGAGACGTAAGAGGCATTTATCCCACAAGGCACAAGATAATACAAAATTCCAACCTAAGCAATTAGTCTCGGAAAAGGAGCCTCAGGTTTCAGCCCAATAAAAGGACTAACCAAACTTCATATTATATATTATAGTTATTAGTCTTGATTCAATAAGATTAAATGAGAAATCCAAAACTTGAACTGGTTTGAATTTAATTTTTAATTAAATCAAATAAAATATTAATTTAGCAAGACTTGTCCCACTAACCTGAGTTTTCAGTGATATTTAAGTGCTCAACCAAACTCATCTAACTCAAAAACCAAGAAAAAAAAAAACCATGATTAATTCTAATTAATTTAACAGACTAATTTTTTTGAGTTAATTCTCCAGTTAAGTATGGAAACTATATCTCTTAGCCTACCTCTAAATATCCATTTGCACGAGAATTATTAGACAGTCTAAGAGTAGCACTCCTCGTTTTGTATAAGATTTAAATCCATTAATTATAGCAATTATTCTTGAATTTTATTTTCATATAAAAACACACTAAATAATTGCTTCATTTTTATATTATGCACTTTGTTGAATACCTGCTCTCTCCTAAAAACAAGAAGAGAAGAATAATTATGCCTCTTCGAGGACTAATTAATTATATATATAAACATGCATGGCGCCACACTGTATATATTGCTGATATTTCCATGTCTCCATGATCACAAGAGTTTCCAAGCTCTGCCACCATCCATATTGAACTTCTTAAGTCTTCCAAACACCATCACCACTATGAGAATAATCTTCCCCTCATCACTCCATTTCCCTGAGAATCCATAAAATTTGCTCACACAATTACTATTAGGTTGTGTTTGCCTGTCACAACTGTAGCCTGTTGTAAACCCTACACTTCCATAAGCACTGCACCAGAAAAAAGAAAATTAATATCAAAGATGTTAATTATCTAATTACCACATTTATTTCATCAATTATAATTAAAATTGAGTTCAAGATCCAAGGAAAAAAAGGCAAAAATATTTGTACCTGACTACTTCAACCACAATATTCAATAAACTGAAATTGAGAGGGTCTTCCTTCAGTTTTTGCCTCTCTGTGATGCATACAAGGATGATGAAAATAGCTAAATATGATAGTTGAGAGAACAGTAAATTCTCCAAAAGCTTTCCCCTTCTGTTTCTTTTCTTCTTATATATTTCTTCGTCATCTTTTACGGGGAGGAAAGAAGTATAAGGAGGAAGATACCTGAAAAATAAAATGGATAAAGCTATTTCAATGTATATATATTCTATTTTCTTAGTATGAGAAATAATATTTTTTGAAGTTAACAATGAAAATAAAATATGAATTCTTTTGGGTAAGGTCAGAAGTGGAGTTTTCAAGTCATATAAAATTTTAGATTAAAGTCAACTTCAGTAATCCTAAGATGATTCGTATCCTAGGTTACAATATTGGCTTTTCAAGTTTGATTACGATTTTCCAAGTCATGCACGTTTATTTTTGTATTGGCTTATTATCTTTAACGGAGATTAAAATAAAATTTTATGCGTTATTTAAACTTAGATAGAGAGGAAAGAGAACACTTACATCATGACCACAAACAGCACCAAGATAGCTGAGGAGATGGTTGAGAGATCGACGATGCTTTCTCCAGCATATCTTGTATTCATGGTCTGAAATAATACTCCTATAGTTTTTTGGTAAGAATTTAGACCAATTAATCCAGCTGAATTCCACTCCATGGAGCAAAATAATATAAATTGAGTGATGATAAACCCAAAAACAGTAATGACCAAATAAGAAGAATGCTGGCTTGGTAGCAAGTGAAAATATCCAATTTCACTTGTTTTCTTTAAGAGGTAATTTGATTCTACTCTCTTGAAAAACTTTCCCAGGAACCAAACACAGAATCTTAGGCAAGAGGGAAATAGGGTGTTTCCAAGAAGAATTTGAGGGATGAGGATGAGTAGGAGGCCAGAGTTATTCTTAAAGACCACCATGTTTTCGTTTGTTGGAAGAAAACCACAGTTGGCAAAAGTTGAAACAACAGAAAAGATAGAAAATGTTAGCAAGTTTAGCCCCTTGTTTTTTAGCACATTTCTTGCACTAGAAACATGGGCTAGGTAGGTTGAAACTAGGGAAACTCCTAGAACTTGAACAGCTATAAAATATCCCAAAACCAAAAAACACAAAAACTTGATCGATTTGTACTTCAAGAAATCTACACTACTATCTAATGAAGTTTCGTGATTTCCTGATTCAAGATTTTCAAAATCTTGTTTTTCTGCCATTACCAACTCAGATTGGTAAGTGCTAGGATCATTGTTTGCAAGGGAAGAAATTTTGTTTTCCATTTTCTTAAGTTGAGACTTCTTGAAATGAAGTCCAACCATGGAAGTGAAGATTTCTCCACCAATGAGCATTAAAATGGTTAAAACAATGAGTTGGGAATTGGAGAAAACTTCCATTTCAACAGTTGACATACTTGAAACTGTGGTGGCAGACACGGATGTGAAGAACAGATCTAAGTCCCTAGGCTTAAAAGAATCATGGGTTCTTGGCTTCAAAACATTCAGAACAACAAAACCAAAGAAAGAAACGCAGAGAAAATAACAAAGTTGAATACAAAAAGAATTCACTCTAACAAGGATTAGACGGTAGAAACATGACATTAGACACCAAGTTGAGCTACAAAGATGGTGCGAGGCTTTGCTAAAAGAACAAATATTTGTCATCCCTAATCACTTTGAAAGGAAATTGTAGTATTGTAGTCCACTAAGGGAGCAAATTGGGAAGAGGGTCCGTGAGTCTATATATAGGGAATGATATTGTTCATGGTTCACAATTCTTGGCTAGGGAGGTGGTGAAGTTAACCTTGGAACATGGCTGCATGTTGAAGCCTATGCCTCTAGTAATTAAGTAAACTGTGGAAGGAAGACAAGCATACGGGATTAGGGGGAGGAAAATTCTTCATTGGATATGGTGGTCGGTTGAGTTGTGGATTAGAGCGTATTTAAGTCTGTCCAATGGTAGAGTGACATGTTGAACAACACCTCCCCAAAAATGCTTGATGCAGGGTGGATAACACATGTCGTGTTTTTAAATCATTGCCCACGGTTAACATTAATAGAAATACTTTTTTTTATCAAAAATAGTTTGAGATACTGATCAAATAATAAATAAATAAATTCGAGTACTAAAAATTCACAATTATATACACACATATTTCGGGTCAAAGACAGTTGAGATTTGAAATTTCAATATCTAGGCATATAGGTCATAACCTCGAAAAAAGAAGGTTATATATATATATATATAATCTGAACCTTTTGATGAATGAGAGGAGCTATTGCAAGTTGAGTTCCATGAAAATATTTTCTCATGAGGAAACGTTAACCTGTAAAATGATGTTAAAATCTTGATAATGTATATTCTAAAGAGTAATACATCTCATCAACATGGGAGGCACCGGCATGCCAATTAAGTTTCAAATCAATGGTCTCTTGTTTGAATTCATTTCATGACTTGTCTCATTACATGATTCTTTATTGAAAGATATATTATATTCATAGTTTTTAAATCTGAATCAAGTTAGTTTGGACAAGTTCTAAGCCACAAATCAGTTGACCCAAGTCAACTAGATTAATTTTATTTTTATTATTTTACAAGAAAATAAAAATGATATTATTTTAAAAAAATTAACAAGTTTTAATTGAGTTTTTTTTTATGTTAATCAGATCTTATATCAACTCGGATTTTTTTACTACATCACCTTTGGATAAATTTATTTTATTTTTTGTTAAAACTCAATCTAATCTAGATTTTAAATTTCCTGATTACAGCTCAACCAATCTAATCAGATTGAGTTTTAAAACAATGGTTTTACTCCAAATTGTATTCCTTGATGTGGCAAGATTTGTAACAAGTGATGGGATCCTTTTAATAAAATGAAGAAATAGACCCGTGATTGATTGTTGTGAAGTATTAAATTAAAAAAAAATGTTACTAATTACTAATTATCATGCATAATTTTTTTTCCTTATCTTATTAATTTTATGATTTGTGGTGGGTTTTGTATCAATGTCAAACAAAAAAGTGCAAGAGTGTTACGGGGAGGAATTGAGGAAGGTTCAAACCAATAATTGAAGCATCAACTCTAAAGAATAACCTTGTTATAAAACGAAATAAACTCTAAAGAGTGCAATTATTTCATTTTATAATGGATTAATCAATCAATTAATTGGACCATTTTATGCCAATCGTTAGGGGATATATGGTACTAATAAAAAATAAAAAAAATCCATAATAAACTCAAGTTTATTTTTTTTCCTTCGAACTTTATTTATAATAAAGAAAAACAATACTAGAAGATGGGCTTAAATAAAACCATTAGCATTCCATCACATATTGTCTAATCCATCCTTTGATTTCTTATAATTAAAACAAGTGACAAAAAAAAATTGGATTTCTTTTACAATACAGCAAAGAAGTTGTAACAAAAAAAAATTATAAAAAAGGGTAGAATATTTTTTCTTTTAGTAATAGTCAAAAGAAAGTTTTATTAAAAAAATAGCTACAAAGATAGTAGCCTAACTTATATTAGATGAACAAATAAAGAAAAGAAAATAGAGAAAAGAAAATTATAAAAACTACTGCATGAAACAGGGAGCGCAACAATTAGAAGAAACGAAAAAAAATATAAGAAACTAATTCTTTTTTGCTGAATATTTTCTATATTAAGCTCTAAAGAGATGGAATCAAGCCTCAACAATAAAACAATACTTTGGCGTACCTTAGAGAAACAGATTTGTAGGTTAGGAGTGTTAGAGAATAATATAAATCATATCTTAGAATCTCACCTAACAACTTAAACTATTGGGTTGAGATGGTTCTTTGACATGGTATCAGAGTCTTGATGACTAAGTGGTCACGAGTTCAAATCTCACCATCTTCATTTATTTAATAAAAATTAAGCACAAGCTAATATTGGTCTGTACAAGTTTCAAGCCTAAAAGGGTTTTTACTTGAGGGGATGTGTTAGAAAATAATATAAATCATATTCTGAAACCTCACTATAATTGTATTATATAATTGGTAAAACGTATAATTTTGCTCACTACTTAAACAATCAATAAAGAACCTAATCATGGAAGAAAAATTTATATATGAATACCAATCTTTGTCTATGAAAATACGTCATTCTATACCTAGAGACCTAGAGTGAGAGCGAGCTACGTACCCTGATACTTACTTTTATATATATATATATATGCCCCTCCTGCATTTGAAAGGGTATTTATAAAGAATGTTTAATTAGGATTTTAAAAAACTTTAAGTGTAGGATTAGATTATGAAAAAAAGTGGATAAAGATATTTATTCTTTATTTTTCTCTTTTTAATTTTAAAAAGTCTCCAGCTAGCTCTCTACTGCCACTCGCTTTTTTTTTTCTTCATTTTTTTTGGGTACTCGAGCAAAAATAAAAAATGAAAAAAAATGCCAAACATGTCAAAATATACGAAATAGATTAGATTTTGAAAATGTTGAGAAATTTATGTGCTTAAAAAACTTTGAGAAATAGGTAAATATATAGTTCGATTTTGTGGTAATTAACATGGTGCCAGGACTTCAAAACTTTTCTAAGCATAGCTGTTTGCTTTTAAAAGGAAATTGTTTAGTCCCATACGATAATAAAAACACAGTTTTAAAAGAGTTTTGTTTTATTTTCTCTTGTAATAATAATAGATAAATTAATCAAGTTCCAATACCATGTAATTATAGTACTCAAGCTCATATTAATTTTACATAAAATCTTAATTTATCAAGATGGAGAGTCAAATTAAAATATGAATCAAATCAAGACTTAATTCTTTTTTTTTTTTTGTCAATTTATGACAGAAATAATTTTTTATGACTTAATAAGGCATGTAATTTAGTAAAATCTCATTTTTATTTGTTTAAGTTTCAGTTAAATTTATTAGATTTTTCTTGGTTAGAAACAACAATAAATTCATCAAACATGAACCCATTATGAATTAGACTTCTCTCAGCTGCTAAGTTATAACTATTTTAATAAATTTAGACATTTTTGTATTTGGTTAGTGCATTTTAGAATATAAAAAAATAGATACAAAAAAAATATAAATGTGTTAATTGGAAGGACAAAGACAATTATATAAAATAAATATATTATTATGATAATCTTAAAATAAATTTAGATCATTTTAAAATTACAGAATGTAGAAAAAAACAAGATATGTCTCTTGTCTATATCTTTTTCGTCTTAAAACAATAACAAAACCTATATTAAAATCAATATTGCTCCATTATAAACAAATCAAATAATAATAATAATAATAATAATGTCCACAAGTCTTTGATTGGTCACGAAGACTTGAATAATTGCTCCTGAAATAGATTTATTAAAACCCACTAGCTACTTGAATAATTGCTCACAAACTAGCACAACGAGACGTGTCATAGGACAAAACGTACCATGATAGTTTTAATAAACTAAAAGTGCTGATAAAAGCAAGAATTAATGAATAATGAAGTACCTGTCGTTGTACTGCCTTTGAGAAAGCTATACATTCACACAATCTGTTTTCTAGCTATGTCCATGATTATGCATCCTCCATCTATATATAGCGACTTATCCCAAATAATGTCATTTATTTTATTTCAGTCTATGATCAACATATATATTCAAGCCACATACAGATAATTAAAAGCTACTTAATTCTCTTTTCTTTATTTATTTTATTCTCCCTCATAATTTTGGATGATTCTAGATTTTGATACATAGTAACCATTAACTTCACCGAAGATAAATTAACTGTGTTATTCAATCTTTAAATTACGTTCACTATTATTTCATGAAGTTTTTTCTACAATTAAAAACATGTATAGAAAGTTTGAAGTTATTTTGGTTGTGCAAGCCCAAACAGAAATGACCAAATTTTTTTAAAAAATTACTTAAAATTAATTATTTTTTTATGTGTTTATATCGATTTGATATGTTAATATCAAAAATAAATTTTTTAAAAATAAAAAAATATTATTATTTTGATTCATGTTTTAATAAAAAATACTTAATAAGGCATGTAATTTAGTAAAATATCATTTTTATTTGTTTAAGTTTCAGTTAAATTTATTAGATTTTTCTTGGTTAGAAACAACAATAAATTCATCAAACATGAACCGATTATGAATTAGACTTCTCTCAGCTGCTAAGTTATAACTATTTTAAAAAATTTAGACATTTTTGTATTTGGTTAGTGCATTTTAGAATATAAAAAAATAGATACAAAAAAAATATAAATTCGTTTAATTGGAAACTGGACAAAGACAATTATATAAAATAAATATATTATTATGATAATCTTAAAATAAATTTATATCATTTCAAAACAGAATGTAAAAAAAAAAACAAGATATATCTCTCTTTTCCTTATCTTTTTTACATATCTTTTTTTGTCTTAAAACAATAACAAACCTATATTAAAATCAATATTGCTCCATTATGAAAAAATCAAATAATAATAATAACAATAATGTCCACAAGTCTTTGATGTATCCATTCATATGTTTCAATTTATCAAGTAATAATTTATTCTCTCCTGAAATAGATTTATTAAAACCCACTAGCTACTTGAATAATTGCTCACAAACTAGCACAACAAGACGTGTCATAGGACAAAATGTAATGAGACGAAGTGTAGTTTCTTGGAAATGGTTGTTTCTGTATTTTAAAAGCGCTTTTGATAAAATTTAAAATTTTTTTATTAACTTTAAATTAATATGTTTTTAGTGTTTTCAAATCATTTTGATGTGCTAATGTCAAAAATAATTTTTAAAAAATAAAAAAATATTATTAGTATGTATTTTGATACAAAAAGCTATTTGAAAAGCAACCGTAACTACACTGTCAAACACACTCGAAGTCTTCCTGGATTTTTTGCTGAGATGGCTAGTTTGTGTAGAGTTCAATATTGCTTTCTTAGGCTAATTTTGCTGTTTGTTTACCTGGCTTGGGTCTTTCTTTTTTTCGATAGATCTGCAAAAACTGATATAATATAGGCTATGTAATATTTTCCTCCCGCCAGCCTTTGGCGTTTAATGAAATTTTATATCTCTCAAAAAAAAAAAAAAAAAAAAAGGGACAAAACGTACCTGTCGTTGTAACAAGAGTACTACCGAGAAAGCTATACATTAAATAAGTTCTCACACAATCTGTTTTCTAGCTATGTCCATGATTATGCATCCTCCATCTATATATAGCGACTTATCCCAAATAATGTCATTTATTTTATTTCAGTCTATGATCAACATATATAATCAAGCCACATACAGATAATTAAAAGCTACTTAATTCTCTTTTCTTTATTTTATTCTCCCTCATAATTTTGGATGATGTTAGATTTTGATACATAGTAACCATTAACTTCACCAAAGATAAATTAACTGTGTTATTCCAATCTTTAAATTGCGTTAACTATTATTTCATGAAGTTTTTTCTACAATTAAAAATATGTATAGAAAGTTTGAAGTTAATTTGATTGTGCAAGCCCAAACAGAGATGACCAAAATTTAAAAAAAATACTTAAAATTAATTAATTTTTTATATTTTTAGATTGTTTTGATGTGCTGATATCAAAAATAAATTTTTAAAAAATAAAAAATATATTATCTTGATGTATTTTTGAGTTAAAAATACTCTAAAAACAATCGTTGCCGCATTTCCATACACCTTCTAAACTTGGCTTTGTCCATGACCCGTTTCAAGACACGAATCACGAGTTGAGTAGGTTAATTCATATTGATTCAGTCAATTCAAAATAACATCGCTTCAAATTTATTTGTTAAAGTTAAAATGATGTCATTTTAACTTTTAAAAAAATCAAATTGAGTTTCGTCTAGAGTAATTAGGTTGTAAATTGATCGATTAGGCCACCAGATCTGACTGAGTGAGTTCTCGCCGGCTAAATTATAAATAATCCTTGGAGTCAAAACGTTTGAGCTTAATTTTACTTTATTGATCAAGGCTTTGCTAATTCGTTTGATCATGGTTGAATTCCAACATAATCCCCTGTGGAAACCGCGTAACTATAGAGATCACAATATTTTATCTGAATTATTGTGTTTATTTATTTCTTTGAGAATTGAATAAGGGTTTTTATAATGAAATTATTTCAGTCAAAAAATGGTCGGTCTTATATATTACTTGGCTTTGATTTATACATTTATATGTAATCTTAGTAAAGAAGTAGATGCATGCTGCCCATGTCGTGCTCTCACATGGCAACGCCATGTGTTAGTTGCCTTCAATTAACACTTCTCTTACTTCTTTTTCTAGGCTGTTTTCTTTTGGCCTTTTTTTTTTTTTCTTGTAATGAAATTCAACCGGGAGAAATTTTATAGTTATAATTATTTATATTTGTAGAGTATAGAAGATAGAGGAGAGAGGAGAGAGAGCATGTGATAATTAAAATTATAAAGAGGTTAAAATTGTTTCTTGTACTCAGTACTCCTCTGGTGGCAAACCTTTCTGGGGCAATGGACATGAAAACAGGCAAAAATTTTGAAAAAGGAAGGGACCATGTCAAATCTGCAACAACAGATACCACGCAGATGATACATGTCGTTTTTGCTATGGACCACCAGCTTTATATATCCTCCTCTCTTCCAACTAGCTCCTACTGCCAACATGTCTACCTTAGAAAACTCACAAGCATGGTATCCTGTGTTATGGTATCCTGACACAGTGGCGACCAAACACATCACTCCTGACCTGGCCAGCCTGAGTATTTCTGGTGATTCCAAGGAGGCAAAGGACATCTATGGTGATTCCGTAGATTACAACTATTGCCAACCATATACTTGCAGCATTTGAGCTCCTGCATTTGGCATTCCAAACATGCCCTAGAGAGTGGATGCTCTTCTTGGGATAATAGACTAGATTCTGTCAACGAGCTCTGACAGAATATTGCAGAAGTGAACCCCATCTAAGATAGTGGAAAATTCCTATCTATTCTTCCACCAAATTAAATCATTTGGGATCCAATACTATTTTAATGCTAAGCATTGCCTAATTATACTTGCCCTTTATGCCTTGGGCTGAAGGCTTCTGATCAGGATCTGATCACCTCGAAACCCTCCTACACCAGAAGATCACCATTATCTTCATGAGAAAACCTATAGACGAGACAGATAATGGAACATTAATCGGAAGTAGACAGAGCTCGTGGATGCATGATAGTTTAATGCCTTTTATCTGCAAATTTGTGAAACTAGGAAATGAAAGGGAAAAAGAAGAAGAAGAATGAACAAGTCCAAAAGTCCAACGTTGTATTGATATCATTTGTTACATAACATTATTCTGTGATTGATATGATTGTGCTCCTAGTTGTAGATAATCAGACGCATTATTACAATTTAATTTGAGCTACCTCCACAGTTCCTCAAAAGAATGACAGAATGTGACTTAGCTACCAAAAAGAGAGTATCATAAGCATTGATTATAAAAATGATGTCATCACCGGCCTCCTCGTGTTGCAGTTGGGAGAGGTTGAACTGCAGCTAGAGGGTTCGCTTGATATGAGAATGCAAGCTGCCACAGGTCTGCTATAGCCTTCTCTGCAGCTGAATAGATAGATAGAAAGGGAAATCTGATTGCCTCTATACCTAATTCAAATTTACAACCATTTCTTATTCAAAATTCAGCAACCTATAATTGTGATCTAAGTAAATACTATTGAAAGAGTTCTTTGAAACTGCTAACAAGGGAAGACAACTACCTCCACTCGAGCAATTCCCAAACTTCAAAGTGAATGACCGGAACCACCAAAAACATGGATCTACATGCAAAATTGTTGTTTTGTACTAACCTCCTCAATAGGTAGCTAGGAAATTGTTTTCTAAGTCTTTTGGAGATCCGATCCCTCAATAACATTTATATCTTTTGACTGAGAATAATGAGGAGCTTCATGGTTATTTTCTTGCAAATCTGAGGAGAGCTGTGATGAATTGAATGTTTTGAGAGGATATATAGAGTGTAATCGCCTCAAAAGTACCTGGAAAAAGACATGGCAGTACTTATAAAGATAGAACAGAATGATAATCTTCCTTTGAATAGGTTAGTCAAAATTCCATGACTGCTTGATTTATGCCGAGGACATCCATCAGAATACAATTAATTAAAGCGATTCTAATTAAAAAGTGGCTGAGACCCAAGATTTTAAATCTTACCTGTCGTTTTTCCTCAGGCAATGCAGCTTTCTCAACCCAAGGGATCCAAATCTTTCAGATTTGTGCGCCAAGAAGTGTTACAGCATAGACTTCAACAACCTCCATTTACTTGTCAACTTCCAAAAGATAGCTCCCATCACATCCTTCCTGGGCATCAACATCTGCTTCTGCAGCTACAAGAACATGGTATTTTCCATCCACTAAACTCCAGTTGCAGAGGAAACCCTCAAGAAACTCTCTGACACCTGAAGATGAACCTCCTGATCTCTGAAGACATGCCCTGACAAATAAAAACAAATTCAAAGTTACATCCATCCACCGCAAAATATAGAAATGCCTTCGACCTAGCCATGTTCAAAGCTTATAAATAAGCTAGTGGAAGATACTAAGGGTTCAATACAAACTAGTTTCTTTCTGATAATCATTCTAATTAACCTATCAGAATGTTACACAAAGTTCACCAGTTACCTTCTCCACAGCAAAGCTACACCATCATTACCGAAATAAAGATATCTTCAGTTCAAAAATATAAAATTTGCAAGTTTTGATATTTTTTTATTATTTTCAAGTGTTGATACTACAAATAAATTTTAAAAAATAAAAAATATAATATTTTAATGTATTTACTAGTGAAAAAGAATATACTAAGCAATTAGCATAATAAATTAAAAAAAATTTGATAAATCGACATACTATTCCACTAAAGTTTTTTGAACCTATATCAATTCGTCAATTTTTTTAATTAACTATTCCAATTTTACAAAATAATTCTAATAAAAGATATTTTGATAAACAACCGCTACCACCTGACCTAAATAACAAATATGTTTTTAAAAATAACAAATATATCTCCGCCATTTCATTTAGGTAAATTTTTTTACAGTGTATTTTTAAAAAATTTTAAATTTTTTATTTTGAATTAATTATTTCTAGATTATTTTGATATTCTGATATTAAAAAAATTATATATATATATATATATATATATTATTTTAATACATGTTTAAATTAAAAAATAAAAATCAAACAGTGCTCTTTTAGCCAAATCAGTATTTTGCCTCCATGTGTTTGTGCCGATTAACCGATTTTACCCATGTTTTGTTGGATTAACTGAATCACAGGTCATTGGTTTACACAAATTTAATATCCAAAAACAATCTCAATTCAATCTAGATCGGTGATCCATCGGATTGATTTGTTTGGCCTGTCCAATAACTATAGATAGCGGGTAAGACCCACATTTGCCACAAACATCTTGCCTTGTTTGAAATTTGGCAAACTTGGAGTGTCATTTGGTAATCTCACAATAACCGAACCATTAATTTTCCAGCTATGGATTTTTTTTTCCTGTTATTGTTTATGGTTTGGGTATTTGATTTGTCCTTGTCTTTTTTGTCCTTCTTTGCAGTGCTGAAAGAAAGGAAGCTTTATAGAGGAAGTATGCGAAAAATGGGTTCTTCATCAAGCTGAAGATATTCCAGCAATGCAAGTAAATAAAATCACCTTTAAAATTGTGAGTTTTGCTTAAAATCTTTGTTTCTTATTAATTAGAGCATGTAATTGCTTTTTTTGTATGTACAAGTATGTTTTTCTTGATGGGGTTATGTTATGGTGTTGTGGTTGTTTTGATGGTAGGAAATTGTGTTGGAGTTTCGTGCTGGTAAAATGGTTTTCTATGGAAAAAAGGTTGTTCCTGATTCTCGAAAAGGACTTGTTCGCATTGGAAGGGTAACCTGATGTCTTTTGGTTTTTTGTGTTATATAGAGTTCGTGCCCGTGTAAAGATTTTTAGTTACTTCTGTTGTTTTGGTTTATCTCAAGTACTAGATAGTATGTTTCTAGAATCTTGTTTCCTGTTTGAAGTCAAAATTTTTGAAATGTTCCAGGTTGATGAGGGCTTGCTTCATTTCTAGTGGCTTGATAGGAATTTGAATGCTGTGAAAGATATATCCTAGTTATTATTATGTTTTTTTAGCCTGGGGATTTTGTTTCTGTCTTCCAACATTGGTTTTTATTTCCTTTTCTGTTCTTTGTTTTGTTAATATTCTTTTGAGGTGAGAACTTGGTAGCTTTTTCTTGACGTGTTGATTGACAGGATCAGATTATTTTTTTCTGAAGAGGCTGTTTTTGAGAAGGTACACTTTTCTCTCTTAGTTTTTTCTTAGATGGGAGATATTTGACTCTAATAATTGATTGTAATATCATAGATTCATAATTCTTTGGGTTATTCAGGTTAATCAAGCTTTGGGAAGAGTATACATCTTGAAATTCAATACAGATGATCGAATGTCTTTATTTGGATGCAGGTCAGGTTCATTTTCTGTGATTTTCACTCTCTTATGTGTAACATTGACTCAGCTGTTAGTTGCATGATTTTGGAAAATTGTGTAACATGTTTGCAGGAGCCAAAAGCTAAAGTTGATTCTCAATTGTGTAGCTCTGTCAACTATTATATTAATTGTCCATTTGGTAAATACTTTTTGTTTTTTGAGTCCTTTGTTAGCTATGCTACTCGTCATTATTTTGTTCCTAATCATCTTGGCTTATATTTAAATGCAAAGTCTAATCTTCTGCCCCCTCCCCCGATCTCTTAAATGCTAACAATTTGGTGTAATTGATAAATCACTTTTGCTAATTTCACATCAGAAAGTTGTGTAATTGCTTTGTGGTCATCTCTCCCATAGAGGATTTTTTTTTTTGATCTTGCATTTGCATTTATCTTCTCCCATCTCCACAATTTGACAAAGAAAACCTCTATTTCAAAGAAAGATCATATTAGACTAATTGGATTTCCTGCTTTCTACTTCCTGTTTATTTATTTATTTATTTTAGTTACACACTCCGTATGTGTGAATTGGTCTTCCCAAAATTTTACTAACCAGTTTTACACCTTCAAACTAATGACCTGGCACATCACTTCAGCACTTATTCAAGAGTGAAGGTTTTCCATCAGCAACGTCGCTACTTTATCTTGTTGTCTGGCAGAGTTCCTTGATGAAGAAGAGTCTGATGCTTCTGCTCCTTTCCAAGTTTTTGAAGACATGCTTGAAAATAATATCTCATCAAGGTATATTTATTATAACAAAGAAGCATACTCAAAGATGATACTTCAACTCTAAGAGTTGATATAGCAAGTAAGAGTAAGGATATAGAGATAAGTAATTTTCTGTTCTTTGAGGCTAAGAGTCAGTGGAATAGAATGAGCCTCCCTTCTCTCCTTCTGGTCAATCATCTTGGAGAACCTATGTTCTTGCCTTGATAAAGACTCTTATCTTAGTTATTCGAGAAATATCAAGAAATTTTCCAAAATCATTTCTTGACGAAAACATCTTACCTACCTTAGCCCTTGTCAAATCCTTCATCCCCTTGTGTCCTTGCACAGACTTCCGCGGGGTAAATTCTAAAAATTAGGGCATCTTTTATATGAAAATTTAGAATCATAACTTGGTGTTTGTCTATGTATATACATGTTTAATTTTTATGATTCATTGTAAAATAACTTCAAAAAGGTTAAGGAGCACTTTTATTACCAAAAAGAAATGGTCTGGTATATATTACGTGGCCATTTTCTTTTATTCTGATGAGATATTTGCTCATCACTCAGGAATGGAAACTTAGTTGTCCCAGACCTTGGTGCAGAAGTAATGAGTGATGTAACCTCTTCATCAGGACCAATGAAATTGGAAGACTTGCAAAAAATCCTGAGTAATATTGGTGCTGGAGGTATGTTCTGCTCAGATAGTGCAATTGACATATCCTTGTTTGTTGTACTTAGGTTGGCCCTCGTGATGTGATGATACATGTTGCAGTTAGTTCGGGTGATCCAAATGAAGGTAATTATTAATGCTTATTCTATACATACTGTAAGCAAGTGGATTCTTTTACTTATGTAAGAAATGTGAGGCTGATCCTTCTTGTTTTGTTTCTTGTCCTTTTGATGATAGCTAATTTTACAAGGTTTAACTCTTCTTTTTGTTTGAAGGTTCTCCGAACTGGACAAATAGATTTGTCTCAATTTGGGATTAACCCCAGTAAATGTGAGTGGTTTGTGGCTCCAGAACCTGTAGCTTAGTAATGGTTATTAAATACATGGTTTTCTCTTTAGCAAATCATTTACTCACGTTCATCAGCATTAACTAAAGTCTTTAGCTAATTCTTTCTTGGGAAATTCTGATTAGGGTTGATTATATAACTAATGATTATAGAACCCTATTCGGACTAACCTGAACAGCCTCTTCCTCAGCAATCCTGGCTTATTTTGATCTGCCCAATACTCGTTTGGGCATACATCTATGTATATTTTTTGGAGTTTCAAGAAGCCACGCTCTATGTAGGCATGCAGAGAATTTCCCACACCAAATTATAATCAAAATCGATCCCCTTCAGTAATCTATTTTATTTAAACATACGGTCTGCCAAACCCAATCCAGAATACCAAGATATCCTCTTATTAATTCACGTAGAAACTAGGAAAACTCATGATGCTATAAATAATGTACAAAAACAAAAACAAAACATGGAGAATATAGTTCATTATTATATTCTTAGAGCAATCAGTGAAGAAACTTCATTATTATATGTCACACACAAGCTAAAAACAAAAACAAAACAGAAATAAAAATCAATATAACATTGCATTTAAACTTGTTTAAATCTTAAAACTAGAATACACAACGAAGCACCAAGGCTATGAAAATCCAAACATGGATAAAATGGGAAGATTGTCCCAGAAAATAATAGCAATTGTTGATGCTCACCTCAATAAAGTAAAACCAAGCTCGTCGCCAATATGGATTTATGTATAGAACTACACTTATCACCAGCAGCACCATGATGTATGCAACCCCAAAGGTTACATAGAAAACTTCCATATCCATGAAGCCACTATTATCTTTGTTGGTCGTTAAAGTTGGTGTTGGTAATGGTGACATAGTCGCACCATAAACTTTGGATAGTGGTTGTCCACAAAAAAAAAGGGGTTGTCCTTATAATGACTCTCCTCAAATGTGGTAAACTATGCAACTCTCGCAGGTGTCTTGCCGGATAGATTATTGTGTGCCACACTGAAAACAGCTAGAGAATATAGTTCAGTAAGTTGAGGAGGGATTTCTCCTTCCAATTTGTTGTAGGAAAGATCCAAGCTCTCTATTTCCTTTAACCTCGAGAATGTTGGTGGAATTGGTCCAACCAAGTTGTTGTGCGAAAGGTTCAATGCCTTGATCTTGCTGAGGTTTCCAATTTCAGGAGGAATCTTCCCGGTGAAATTATTGCATGAGAAATCAATTCCAAAGAAAGTAGTGGAGAATCTTGCCTCTATATGAAAGGGATACATTCTTTGCTGTAAACTCGAAAGATTGTTGTGAGGACTCAGGAGCATAGGCATCGGTTGATGATGTGAAAAAAGCAGTAGATATTATGCAAGAGAGGATATTACCAGAAAGGTAGTTGTGAGATAGATCAATTAGAGTTAATTGATCTAACTTGCATAATTGAATTGGGATTTCACCTTCGAGATTGTTATAACTCAAGAGAAGAAATCTCAAGTTAGATAGCCTGCCAATCCATTCTGGAACTCTACCAGTTAAGTTATTATGGGAAAGATCTAATGCCAATAGCTCAGAGTAGTTATAAAATGGCCTTCCGATCGGTCCTTGCAACTTATTTCTAGACAAATAAACATATTGTAACATTGAAGAAGTACCAAAGTTGGGTGGTAAAGGACCAGATAAATTGTTTCGTGAAAGGTCCAAAAATTCAAGAGAAGACATTTTCCCTATCCATCCAGGAATCATTTGAGAGAGATGGTTATTGCTGACATCCAACATTGTCAAAGAGTAGCAATTAGATAAGCTATCAGGGATACCATCAAACTGATTGCTATCCAATTGTAACCATCTCAAGAACTCCAAGTTCAAATTTTCAGAGAAAATCTGTCCTTGTAAATTGTTGTTTGAAAGTATGAGAGTGTATAACGAAGAGCAACCTGTGGTTAAATACTCTGGTATTCTGCCAATCAATACATTGTTGGACAAATCTAACTCGTACAGCGAGCTCATGTTACCCAACGAGGAAGGAATACTTCCATTGAAACCATTATTAGACATGTTTAAGACTTCTAACCCCGCAAATAAGCTCCGATTTCTGAAGGGATTTGGCCTTGGAAATGATTCTTGGATATACTTAAGAATGACAACTTCACATGAGAATTATTTGGCAACAAGAATGGACCCGAAAGAGAATAGTTTTCTAAATGTTCTTGTAGGTATGTGTTGTTCTCAATCAACCAATTTGGAAACTCTCCTTTTAATCCGAGGTTTGTAAGATCCACATGCTGTAGGTTCACCTGATGGTAAAGGAACTTGGGAAATGCTCTAGCACCTTATCCATGATTGCTCAAAAAGAGGGACTCTAAGTGGAACTTTGGGCTCATATTATAATCATCTTCTTCTGTGAATATTTCATTACCTAAACCATAAAAAGTTTTGAGTCTTGAAAGGTTGTATAATGAGCTCAATGACATAGGGATCTTCAAGTGACTGGAATAGAGATAGAGTTGTTGAAGGGAAGTCAAATTTGCGGACATGGAGGCAAGAAACCACTAAGATCATTGTCGCTCATATCTAGCTCTTGGAGATGATTTAAGTTACATAGACCTGATCACATCACATTATAATTTAGGAAAACTTAAACTCTGGGTGTCCAATGGAAAATACATAACCTAGAGAGAGTAAAAGTCATCAACCTTACCTTGAGTTGTAGGTATTTTGCCATTTAGTCTGCAACTCCTCAAATATAAAGTTTTAAGAGAGGTTATTGTTCCGATGGTTTGGAAGATGCTATTATCGAGAGTGTTGAAACTCAAATCCAAGTATTCCAAGTTCTTGAGATTAAGGAAGCCCGCCACAATCAAGAAATTATATCAACGTAGAAGCAATTAAAATTATAAAGGAAATGAAAAGGTAAGAGTCATTAACCTTACCTTGGGTTGTAGGTTTTCCACCATCTAGTTTGCAACTCGCAAATTTAAATTTTTAAGAGAGGTCATCGTTTTGATGGTTTGGAAGATGCTATTATTGAGAGTATTGTAACTCAAATCCAAGTATTCCAAGTTCTTTAGATCAAGGAAGCCTGTCACAATCAATTAAACAAGAAATTATATTAACGTAGAAGGAATTAAGATTAGAAATAATACGTTACTTATTAATCATAGCTTAAAAAACTAAAAACATCATGTAAGTGTAGAAATTGTATTGTCCAATTAAGAGAATGATTTTTTATACGTCGACCCAAAAAAAATACACCATAATTAATTTATTCTCTCTCTAAAAATAGCACTCTCTATTTATGAAGTTACTTTTTCATTAAAGAAATTATTGTTATTTATGTTATCATCTTATTTACATTACACTAAAATGGTGTTGAGAGAGGGGCAAAATTAAAGTGAAATATTATTCATATTAAATGGATGGTAGAATTTTAAAATAATAAAGATTTCAATTGAGTTAATTTCTAAATTTGACATTTAATTGTTTCTCCAAGACTTGTTTAGTAGGTTGCGAAAACATAAAAGAGAAATTCTATACATATATAGCTCTTCAAGATGATTTAAGTTACATAAGCTTAATCACATTATAATTTAGAAAAATAAAATAAAATTTTAAGTGTCTAATAGAAAATATATAACCTAGAGAGAGAGAGAGAGAGAGAGAGAGTCACCAACCTAACCTTACCTTGGGTTATAGGTAATTGGCCATTTAAATTAACTCTGCAACATTAAAGTTTTAAGAGAGGTCATCGTTCGATGGCTTGGAAGATGCTATTATTAAGAGCATCTGTAACTCAAATCCAAGTATTCCAAGTTCTTGAGATCAAGAAAGTCTGCCACGATCAATTAAACAAGAAATTATATTAGCGTAGAAGGAATTAAAATTAGAAATAATTCATTACTTATTAATCATGGCTTAAAAAACTAAAAACATAAGGTAAGTGTAGAAATTGTATTGTATTGTCCATTTAAGAGAAAGATTTTTTATACATTTGACCCAAAAAATAAAAATACACCATTGTTAATTTATTCTCCTCCTAAATATAGCACTCTCTATGTATGAGTTACCTTTTCATTAAAGAAATTATTGTTTTTTATGTTATCATTTTATTTACATTATACTGAAATAGTGTTGAAAGAAAGAGGGAGGGGGAAGTTAAATTGAAATATTATTTATATTAAATTGATGGTAGAATTTTAAAATAATAAAGATTTCAATTGAGTTAATTTTTAAATTTAAGATCTAATTGTCTCTCCAAGACTTGTTTAGTAGGTTGCTAAAACATAAAAGAAGAAATCTATACAGACATCTAATTATAGCAGGTATAGAGAGAAATAAAATGATCAATGATAAGTAATAATGGAGTTGAAATTTGTTAATTTACCTCCAGAAGGTACAGTGCCATTAAGTTCTTGTAATGACAGATTTTTTAGAGAAGTCAATGCTCCAAGGCTTTGAAAGGAGTGTTTATCTAGAGAACACCAGTCCAGATACAAACTTTTCAATGAGGTTAAATTTTGCAACTCTGTTTGTTCAAAAGTAGCAAATTGAATTTTTGAATTAATCCCAAATATATAAACATCACTATATCTAAAATATATAACTTACCGTCACCTAGTTTTCTTCCTCTAAAATCATTGTCTCCCGGAACAAGTGTTGTGAGGTTTGGGAATGCTCCTAATGATTGCAGTAACTGGAAGCTACTTCCATAGGTTGTGATATTATTTAGGGATAGAGTACTCAAGTTGCTTGGACCTGCAAGTTAGTTAGGTAAGAAACAAGAATAATTAATATTATCTTCATGATGCTACTAGCCAGCTAGGTAATGTGAATGTGTTACTAATTACCTCTTGAGGCTACCAACTTTTTAATATTGTTGCCGCCCAGACCCAAGTACTCCAAGCTGCTCAAAGATTCTTGATATTTATATAAATTAATACAATTCTCATTAGTTGTGTTTTTTGAAATTAAATTTAATAGATAATTGTGTTAATTAAATTTAATATTTATAAAAATAATAGTATATAAAAAAACTAACATTTCAAATCTATTAACCCCTCCAGTCTATTATAACTTAAATATAGTGATTTAAGTGACGGAAGTCCCTCCACAAATGATAGAATACTGTTATTCAAACGATTATATCCCAAGTAAAGGGATTCCAAATTGCTCAATTTATGTAACTCATAACCACCTATATAAACAAATAAAAAATAAATTAATTAAGGCTTCATGTAAAGAATATTAAAAAAAAGATATTATTGGAGTAACTGAATTATTATTGATAAAGAGGCATGTAATTGGTAGGATGAATTCATGTAAAGAGGTTGAAAGAAAGATTATAATTTACTACTTGTCCATTGCTTCCATGATCACAGGCTTAGTGTTCGTTATGAATATGCATTTACAGGTAAAGCTGCATTTCACCCTCAAAATGATTATATTAATAATGTAAGGAATTAAACAAATTACTCCTTTTTACTAATTAAATATGCTTTCTATTTTCTTCCAAAATGATAGTAATTAAACAACACCTTATTTGATTAATTCTAAAAAAATAAAACTAATATAAATATTTTGTAATACTTAAGAGAGCAAACCTTTCTTCTCAACCCAACCAGCTATACGATTATTCCACAAGGAGAGATAGTTGAGTTGTTGGAAAGGAAGAAACAAGGAGGCATTTAGGTACCAATCTCCCAGTTCCTCATTCCTTGTGCTCCCAAGATAGAGTCTGGTGACTCGACCTGTACTGCTGTTGCAGGTAATACGTTCCCAATCCCAATCACAGCAGTTGGCGTGGGCTATTCTCCAGGAGGGAAGGGAGGTGCCGTTGGGATAGTTAAGAGAATCTTTGAGGTGCAACAGAGCGATCCTCTCTTCCTCCAAGCAACCAAGAGGCAGCCATCCTTGCAGCGAAACCGTTATCACTAACACCGTGAACACCTGAAGGAACAGCCCCATCTTAATTAATATCAACTATTACAATATTAATTGTTGCGAATGGCAGCGAGGAGGTTAAGGCTTTTATAGAGGACTTCACGGACCCATGCCGTGCAAAAAACTGCATAGCTAGTTGTTTTAAAGAATTCCACATCATAATGAAAACAATTAATCTCAGTAATTTTAAAAAATATCTTAATGAATAAATATATATCCACTTCATAGTCTCTCTTGTTTTTTTCTTAATTTTTCATTAATTTGGCCAATAAATATTAATAAGAGAAATCCTCCTAATATATATATATATATATATATATATATATATATATATATATATATATATATATATTTGTTTTTGCTGTGGATAAATTTAAATTTCCAACGCTGGCTGTTGTTGCAGTCAATATTTTTTCCATCTAAACTGCGGCAAAGGTTATATTACTAACTCTTCAACATTAAGTAAAAAAATCTTCAACATTTTCCATTTTAATTTTAACATTTAGGGTTCAATATGAATCTTTCCTGATTGATTTGATGCCGTGATTTTTTTCCTACTTAACTCTAACTTTTTAATATAGTTTTCCAACTAAACACTAATTCTTCTTCTTTTAGTTTTAATATGCTAAAAGGTCGTGAGACTGTATTTTTTAAAAAATAATTTTTTTATTTTAGTATATAGTTCACAGTATCTGAATTGATTCATTTAACATTTATTTTTAATATATAAATATATATATATATATATATATATATATAATCTCTTTGTTTCTTTTTATAATATTTTTAATATAAATATCTTTTAGGAAAAAATGTTCTCTCGGACCCAACTTATAAAAAAATGGATGATGGCACCATCCAACGGACCCATCTTGAAGAAAAATGGATGATGGCACCATCCAACGGACCTATCTCGTGGGAAAAAAAGGGATGATGGCACTATCTTGAAGAAAAATGGATGATGGCATAGGGCGGCAGTGTCCTCTTCATCACATTCCTTTTGGTTTTGATATTATATATTAAGTATTGCTCGCGTTGATTTTTTTTTACCTGGCAAGACTTTACTCTTCATTCTCTTGTATATTATGGGAGATGAACTGTTTAAAAATTTATGTTTTTTTAATTTATTTTTAACAATTTAATTTTAATTAAAGACCAATTAATTTTTATTTATTATAAAAAGATAGGATTAAATGAAGAGAAACCGAAATGAAAAAGTCATCAAACATGGGTGTCATACTATAAGTTTTGTAAATGATGCACTTTGCTTCTTAAACTTTAAAAATCACGCAAATCATACAATTTCAATACCTCAATATTTTTTCAATTTAATTTTGATACAAAAATTTATTTTTGTTATTTTTTAATCCCTATTTGAGAGAGGAAAGAGATGTCGACAAATTCCGGCGGTAGAGAAAAAAATATCATTAATACAAATTTAAATCACCAAAACAAACAATATTTGTTTCAAATGACTTTATTTTATGAGGGAAGCTCATATTAAGTTTTTTTTTTTAATCTTTAAAGTTCGTAAAAAAATAGATATGATCTTTAGTTGATTTTTTACCTTACAAGAAACATGATAAGTATATAATATTTTTTTAACACCACTGATCACTTCTTTAAATATACGTTATATTGTTGATGGATGAGAATTTAAGTGGACAGAATTTTAGGATTTCGAGAACAATTAATTATCTCAAATTTTGTCATATATATTTTCGGTTTTTATTTTTATTAATTTGGATTTTCTTTCTTACTTTTTAATATTTTTAGACGAGAATGAAATATTTTATATAAACTTTAAAAACAACACTGAGATTTATTCATATATATTATGTGTTACTATTACTTGTATAAACGGATGAAGCATGAAAATTATAGAAGGCGATTGTTACAAACTAAACTATGAAGATGAAATTGAGAAATCTGGAGGAGCAAACTAAAATTTTAACAAAATCTGACCAAGTCGTTTCAGAAGCCAAGAAATTAAAAACATAAAAATAATGGAATCAAAGGGCCTAATTGAAAAAATAATTGATAATTGAGGGTGTTTGGGAGGGCAAAAAACCAACTGCTTTCTACGTACACAGCACTTCTCCATTTATATCTTCTAGATTTATAAAGTAAATTTGTATTGGTTGTTTTTGGCTGAGTGGTTTGACTTATTTTTTATTAAAATTTAAATTTTTTTATTAAAAATTATATTTTTATATTTTTAAATATATTTAAAAAAACAACAACTCATATACTATCTTGTCTCTAAAAAATTTACAGCAAGGAGTTTTAGGTCTTTAGATCCACAAGTGTACGGACCCATCTCGTGGAAAATTTGTTGCAGTGTCCTTTCCATCAAAATCCTTTCTGTTTTGAAATAGAAAGATTAAAATAAAGTTGAAAGGATTGGTTTTTTTTTTTTTATTTTTTTCAATGATCATTTAATTACGTCTTTATATTAGTTTTCAAGTTTTGAGATTAAGTTCATACCTCTTTTCTCTTTAAAGGCAAGAAATATACCACAAGATTTATTTCAAGTTTTGAA
The DNA here is from genome assembly GCA_015852605.2 of Populus deltoides. Taxonomy (NCBI): domain Eukaryota; kingdom Viridiplantae; phylum Streptophyta; class Magnoliopsida; order Malpighiales; family Salicaceae; genus Populus; species Populus deltoides. Next base: position 911,583 of record CM027587.2, on the reverse strand, counting down.
TTTAATATTGATAATTAAAGCTTCCTAAAAGAAGTGTATTTGGTTAATAAAAACCGGTCTGCTTTTGTTCTAGTCTCTCTCTCACTTTCGTTCTTTCTTTTCTTCTTCTTTTGAGCTGTTTTTGTCTCTCTTTCCATCTCCCATCTCTTAATCCATCAAAACTATAAATACATAGCATTTAACGTTAATAAGAATTATACCCATTGAATTATACATATTAATCACTTGATGAAAAGTTAAATATGACTAGAAAACAAATACAATAAAAAATGATAGTATATTAATCTAAGGTCCATTGTCTATTAATTAGTAGTGGTTGCATTCTAACACGAAATTGAGATGTATTTTCTTCTACATTAAATTGAAATTAAAACATATTATCCCTTTTCAAGCTTACAGGGCAATAGAGCAATATAATCTCACAGGTTCATCTCATCTCGTATAAAAAACTCTTGATAGCAATGGTCTCACGGACCCATCTCACACTGCACATTCATATTCGTTGCTTATTCAATTGTGATTCATTCAATGTTATTAAAATCCAATTCAATATAAAAATATTTTTAATATCAGTATCAAAAAATTAAAAAATTAAATTAAATTAAAATTTATTTTTATTCGAACACAATATCAACTGTATCTAAGAAAATTCTATCAAAAAACAAAGATATTCGGAGAATGACAGAAAATAAATCAAACCAAAGCTGTTGAATTAGAAACCAAAAGATGGACCAAATTTGTCTCTACAGTTAGCCATCTTAGTGGTGGGGCAAAAAATTGATGGAGAGATAATTATTTATTCATTAAAACAATTATTTATTCTGGAGAAAAACTCACACTCAATTTCATTTGATCAAAGTCACATTATCAAAGAAAACAAAAAAAAAAGTATTTAATTGATATAATAAAAAAAAATTTGGTATACTAATAAAAAAAATCTACTAAAATGAGTGGTACTCGAATAGCTCTGAATGTTCACATGCCTTATCTTTTAGGCAAAAAGAGATAATAAAATCAGGTGATGTTTTTTTTCTCCAACTGTAAATGGATGGAGACATCAATATAAAAAACATGGATAAATTTTTTTTTTTCAATTTAAATATTTGTATTCACAAAATCTTATCAATAAAATAGTTGATGTTATAGTTAACTCTTTTTTAGATGAGATTGAATTGATTTTATTTTATTTTTAATTTCTGAACAGTAAAGATATGTAAAATAATTGTCCTTTATATCTTCTTTTATTCTAGTACTCTAATTGATTTGTTTTCTTCAATTTAAGTACTTGATAAACTAGTGTCTGTCCATAAATTTGTTTACATTAATTTCTCTAATAAATGTAAGGTTTACATAAAGTAACTATGGAATAATAAAAATATTAACAATAAAATTTATTTATATATAAACCATAGATTTAATGTCTCTGAATTTTAAATTTGGTGTGAATAAATTCAAGGGATTTCCAAGATAAATAGTACAATTATTATTATTATCAAAAACACTAAAGCTCCCAGTTATGTTAGTGCGGATCTATTCATAAATTATTATTCATTATAATNGTATAATTGTATAATTATGAATTTNTTCTTATAAGATTATCTTTTTGTCGTGGTACAATTATCTTCCATACATATGAGGTTATATTTGTCATTTCATTTTTTTTATAGTAAAATTACTAAAGCCTTGGAATAGATAACTCTTATGCTTTTGCTCCACAAGTGTTTTTATTGTTTTATTTTTTAAAAAATAGTTAATTAGAATTTCTGTTTAGGCTATTTTAAAAAAAATTAATGTAAATTTGTTTTTATAAAAAATAAAAAACACTTATAAAAAAATTATATAGGATACTTCAAGAATATTTTAAATATTATTTTTTTATAAAAATAAAAAAAATTTATAAAAAATTTAATCAAACATAGCCGCTATACCCAAAAAAGTTGAAACATTTTTTGATACTTTTAATATTTTTTTAACATTTTAAAAGTTAATATACGTGCAAATATACTAATAATGTCTGGAAAGAAAGGAGCAACTTTTCTGTATCCATTATTGTCAAGGAAATGGAAAGTAAACTCATAGCATTAACATTTTATTCATGTTTTTTTTTTTAAGACTTTGATTCGGGGTCAACGTTTCAAGAAGGAATATAAGTTTCGGTTAATTACTTTCATGCAGTTCTTTATTTTTTAACTTTTGGGTACCGTATGGTCCGAAGAAGATGTCTTTTGTAATAATATAGAGAATTTTTAAAAAACATTTTAGAAATATAATTCGCATCGAATTAATAATATAATAGGTTTTAATATTTACTTTTAATTTATATAAAATGAAAGATATTATGAGTTTTTGATTAATGATGTTAAGCCAAATATGTTTATAAAAATAATTTCTATCAAACCAAATGATATGTATTTTGAATTTAATATTAATAATTATAGCTTCCTAAAATACGTTTATTTAGTTAATAAAAACTGGTCCATTTTTGTTGTCTCATCTCTCTCTCACTTTTTTTTTTTCTTTTTTAATTTCTTCTTCGGAGCTGCTTTGTCTCTCTTTTTATCCCCTATCTCTCAATCCATCAAAATTCTAAATACACAGCATTTAGCGTTAAGAATTATACCCGTTGAATTATACATATTAATCACTTGATGACAAATACAAATATATATATATATATATATATATATATATATATATATATATATATATATATATATATATATATATCTGTGTGTGTGGGTGGGTTTTATAGCATATTATCCCTTCTCAAGCTTACGGGCAAAATGGTCTCTCGGACTCTTATCATCCCTCTGAAAAAACTCCTGATAGCAACGCACTTTGATTATTCTTCACTTTCTTGACTCTTCCTGTGTTTCACTACTTGATAATTCAAGAGTTATCCATTCAAAAAAACAAATAATTGTGGAATCTTATGGTAGCTGCATCTATTTGTTTTTTTTTTTGGTGTGATTAAATTAATTATTTTGATAAATGACACATGTATTTGGAGGAAAATAAAAACTTTGGAGAGATAATTATTTATTCATCAATACAATTATTTATTCTCAAGGAAAGCCCAAACTCAATTATTTCATTTAATCAAAGTCAGACCATCAAAGAAAACAAGAAAATAGTATTTAATTGATATAATAACAAAAAATTTGGTATACTAATAAAAAAAATATACTAAAATGGGTGGCACTCAAATAGCTCTGAATGTTCATATGCCTTGTCTTTTAGGGAAGAAATGATAATAAAAGCATGTGATGTTCTTTTCTCTAACTGTAAATGGATGGAGAAATCAATATAAAAAACATGAGCAATTTTTTTTTCAATTTGAATATTTATATTCACAAAATCTGATCAATAAAATATCTTTATTAAACATATAGCAATTTACGTTAGGAATATTGATAAAAAAAAATAAATATAACCAGAAAACAAATACAAATTTTTTTTTTTATAATATTTGAGAAAGAGAGTATTTAATTCTAGTAAAGCATTTAAATTTCCATTGAAAGATGCGTCATATATTAATCTAAGGTTCATTTTCCATTAATTAATCGGAACTTGAGATTTATTTTTTATGCTTAAAGCATTTAATTCTTTTTTATACACTAAATTGAAATTAAAGCATATCACCCCTTCTCACGCTTATGGGGCAATGGTCTCATGGACCAATCTGGTAGAAAAAACAAAAACACTTGATAGCACTGGTCTATATCATATGGACCATCCCACTGGTCTATATCCTATAAAAAATATCGATAGCAATGGTCTCACAGACCTGACACTGTATTCATTTTTTACTTGTTGATTGTGTTAAAAAAAAAAAGATAAGTACTTTAGAAATAGAAAAAAGAAGACTTAAATTCTATTTGGCAATTTAGCTGAATTCTTTTGAAAATTCTATTTGAACGGTAGGCGAGCCGAATCAAAAAGGGAGTGTTACCTCATCTTAAAGGTATGTAAAGTTGGCTAGCATTATTTTTGGAAGTTTTTTTTTATTTAAAATTATATTTTTTATCTTAAAAATATTTTAAAATCAGCATATTAGAAAATTTAAAAATATATATATAAAAAATTAAATAAAAAAATCAAGGGCATATCTAAAAAAATTCTAACAATAAACAGAGATATTTGAAGAATGTCAAAAAATAAGTCAAATCAAACCAAAGCCGTGGAATCGGAAACTAAAAAGATGGACTAAATTTGTCTTTACAGTGAGCCATCTTAGTGGTTGGGCAAAAACTTGATGGAGAAATAATTATTTATTTATCAAAACAATTATTTATTCGAGAGAAAAACCCAAACTCAATTTCATTTGATCAAAGTCGCACTATCAAAGAAAACAAGAAAAAAAAGTATTTAATTGATATAATAATAAAAAAAAGTTGGTATGTTAATATAAAAAAAGTAAAAATATACTAAAATAGGTGGACTCGAGTAGCTTTGAATATTCACATACCTTATCTTGTAGGCAAGAAGAAACAATAAAAGCAGGAGATGTTCTTTTCTCCGACTGTAACTGAATGGAGACATCAATATCAGAAACATGGACATTTTTTTTTTCAATTTGAATACTTATATTCACGAAATCTTATGAATAAAATATCTTTATTAGTTTTATTATTAGGATGATGATGTCATAATTAATTTTTTAGATGAGTTTGGATTGATTTTATTTTATTTTTAATTTCTGAACAGTAAAGATATATAAAATACTTATACTTTATATCTTCTTTTATTCAAGTACTCTAATTGATTTTTTTTTTCTATTTAAGTACTTGATAAACTAGTGTCTAACCATAAATTTGTTTACATTGATTTCTCAAATAAATGTAAGGTTTATATAAATTAACTATGGAGTAATAAGAATATTACCAATAAAATTTATTTATAAATAAATCATAGATTTAATTTATCTAAATTTTAAATTTGGTGTGAATAAATTCAAGGGATTTCCAAGATAAATAGTAGCCTTTCAAAAAATTAAGAATCTCCCACTCTTCCTCCTCAAGGAATTAATTAGTGGATAGTTAAAACTATAGTTTGTTCTATTTTATTCACTTTGTCTATAGTTTTACATGTATTATTGTCACAAATTAGGGATAGTTAAAACTAGCGATATTTCTTGAACGTTCTTATAAGAAAATTTTGGAAATTTTTATTCAATTATAAGTAATAAAAATAAAAATTAACAAAAAAAACAATAAATAAAATTATAAAAGTAAAATATGTGTTTTGAATTATGTAATTTTTTTTGTTCTCAAAACAAAAGGAGTTTTTTATTAGCATGATAGTTTATTGAATAAAAAGTAACAATACGAGCCCCATCTTAATAATCTAAACTAAAAAAAAAAAACATATATTTTCAAGCAACTAAGAGGCAGCCATCCTTCCAAGAAAACCATCATTGCTAACGCCATAAACATTTGAATTAATAGCCCCATCTTAATATAAATGCTGATCAATTATTATCATTATAAAAAAAATACTAAGTGATGTTACTGCATATCTATTCATAAATTATTATTCATTGTAATTGTATAATTATGAATTTGTTCTTGGAAAAAAAAATAAAATTAAGCTTTAAGCATATATATATTCATATATTACTATTCGTTATAATTGTATAATTATAAATTTGTCCTTAAAAAACAACAACAAATTAAGCTTTGAGAGTAAAATTATTTTTTTATCATGAATAATTTTTTGAGGTTTGATTATATTGAGTTAATCCTTTATATTTTTTTTAATTTCATCATTTATTATTTTTTAATCTATAAATAATCTATCAAATTATAAATGTTTTTTTAATCAACCCCCTATAATTTTTTAATCTTTTAAATTTTATTCTCATTATTTTAATTATTTTTTATTTTATATGAAATCATTTTTAAAATTGTTTTTTTTTTCAAATTTCATCCTCGGATTTTGTTCTCTTAAATCTTATCCTCGTTATTTTTTTTTATTTTACAAGTTGTTTTATTAATATTCTTCAATGATTTCATTGTTCAAAATTAAATTGGTTGGGAGTGAATTTTTTTTTATTAAAGCTGAGTCTAGAATTTAACGAGTTGCAAGTTTTAGATATTAGATAATTGAAGCATAACAATTATAATAAAGCATTTAATTGCATTTCCATTAATTAATCGGTGGTTACATTTTTTAAATGATAATTGAAGAATATATTAAAATAGTTATTTAAAGAATGATAAAAACAAAAGAAGGAGAATTAAGCTAGTTGAAATTAAAGCGTATTAACAATTGATAGCATTAATGGTCTCACGGACCCATCTTACACTGCAAAATAGCTGGCTAGCGTTAACCTTTCATTCAATGTTTTTCCACAAAAGACTTTGACTTTGGGGTCAACTTTTCAGTTCATTACTTTTATGGAATTCAATTTTATTTTACCATGTGATTTTGTAATACTTAAAATCTTGAATTGACAAGGTCTTGCGTCTATCTACTAGTTTATTGAATAAAAAGTAACAATATTAACAAAAATTCTATAAAACTATAATAATATAAATTAAAAAAAACATATATTTTCAAGCAACCAAGAGACAACCATCCTTCCAAAAAGATCATCGTTACTAACGCCATCAACATTTGAATTAATAGCCCCATCGTAATATAAATGCTGATCAATTATTATCATTATAAAAAAATACTAAGTGATGTTATTGCTTATCTATTCATAAATTATTATTCATTGTAATTGTATAATTATAATTTTGTTATTGAAAAAAAAAAGAATTAAGCTTTAAGCGTATATATTCATATATTACTATTCATTATAATTGTATAATTATAAATTTATCCTTAAAAAACAACCACGAATTAAGCATTGAGAGAGTAAGATTATTTTTTTATAATTAATAAAAAATTGTATAATTTTTTGAGGTTTGATTATTTTAAGTTAACTCTTTATAGTTTTTTTTTTTAATTTCACTTTTTATTATTTTTTTAATCTATAAATAATCTATTAAATTATCAATGTTTTTTTAATTTCAACCCCTATAATTTTTTAATCTTTTAAATTTTATCCTTATTTTTTTAATTGTTATTTATTTTATATGGAATCATTAAAAAATTTTTTTTCAAATTTCATCCTCGGATTTTGTTCTCTCAAATCTTATCCTCATTAATTTTTTTTTATTTTGCAAGTTTTTTTATTAATATTTTTCAATGATTTCATTATTAAAAATTAAATTGGTTGGGAGTTAATCTTTTTTGTTAAAGCTGAGTCTAGAATTTAACGAAGTGCAAGTTTTAGATATTAGATCAGATTTAGAAAATTGACCTGAGTTTGCTTATTTTTTTAAAAAAACTTATGTTTTTTTTTTTAGTTTTGCTTTATTAATTTTTTTACTCTAACCACTGTAAAGCATGAGTGACAAATCTAGTTATTACTAAATTGCTACTAGTATAAATAACTATCTCTTGCAAATGGCAGCGAGGAGTTTTACGCTTTTAGAGCCCCCAAGCTACGACCCCTTCTTGTGGGAAAAAAAATGCATGATGGCAAATGGTCTCATTAACGTGGAAAAAACGCATATAGTTACATAATTAAGTTTTTAATATGAGATAGTTTATATAATTTTTAGATTTTATTAATCAAATAGTCATGAGTTTAAATTTTATTATTTTATTATTTTATGGAATTCAATTTTATTTTACTAAAATCCAGTTCAGCTTGACTGCAGGTTCATCCATAATGTAGCCCTGCCCCATCAAATGGATGCCCTCAAATGTCTCTGTAGGTTTACATACCTCATTTTTCAGGCATGAAGAGATATAGTTATCAAAATTTTATATTTTAATACTATAATTCATAAAATTATTTTCCTTCTTTCTATATAGTTTATGCTATCAGAACCTTGAAAAATCTTGTACTACTTAAAACCTTGAATTGACAAGGTCTTGGGTCTATCTACTAGACCTGTCCAGGTTTCATATCAATGGTGATGGCAATGTGAAAGAGCTGGAGTGAATATCGAATTATGGAGTTCTTGGGTAATATGAACATGAATTATATTAATAGATTACATTAATATGACAACTACTATTGATTTATCCCCCCAATTTGAATACTTATATTCACCAAATGATTAATAAAATATCTTGTTAGTTATGCTATAAAATATATATAAGTGATGTCACAGTTAACTCTTTTTAGATGAGTCTAGATTGATTATTTTTTTATTTTTAATTTTTGAACTATAAAATATAGATAAATTTAAAATAAATATTTTTTTTACAACAGTCTTTCTAATTTGCTTCTGTTCAAGATGAGGCAGTTCCTATTTGAGGTGGTTCTCCATATCCTTCATCCACCAGACTACACAAATCTTGTGAGATAAAGATTGTCTCCATTTGAGAACTCCAATAATCATAATGCTTGTTATCCATTTTTTTGTTTCTGTATAAAAAAGAAGAAAACAAAAAATATAAATACTTGAAAGAAAACAAAAAATATATAGCAGTAAGAAGAGGATGCTGGAACATCTAGAAAATAGTCAAAAACTGATTGAGAAAGTTAAAAAATACAAAAATTAAAATTTAATAGTATATTTTTTTACTGATGAGAGTCTTGTTGACAAACAAAATTCAATCTAAGAAAGAAAAGTCCAAAATCAAATGTTTATGGACTCAATTAAATTTTATTGAAGGTTTAATTGAATTTATGAATGGTTTGATTGCAAGAAAAATTGATTTTTAATTTAATTTAATTTAGGCTTTAATTGGAAAGAATTAAATTTCTAGGGTCAAATTATAACTTTTAAGAGTTGATTTGGTTAAATCAGGGGCTTAATTATATAAATATTAAAGTTTGATAGTCAATTAAGGACTTGAATGAAGAAATCCAAAACCAAGGACCAAACTGGAAAAGACATGTAAATAGAGGAACTAAAATTGACCGAATCAAGGGCTATATTGAAAAAATTAAAAGTTTATTAATCAAATAAGGGTCAAATTATATAAATTCAAAACCAAGAACTAAAATGAAAAAGACGGCAACCATTAGAGCAGACATTGAAATTTAACAGGGATGTAATTGAATTGATTTTTTAAAATTAAAATTACAATAAAAAAGATTGAATAAATAAAAAATTAAAAACAAATTTAAAAATTAATATATTTTAGAGTTATTTTCTTTTAAATCAAACGACACGTCTTAAATAAAACAACAATAGAGTTCATAAAAAAAAATACCAAACGGTATGTAAGAATTTGAAAAAAGTGATAGGTGGTTCAGGGAAGAAATTGTGAAAAAAAAAATGTGGTTATACCGGTTTAAACCATTAAAATAAATAATATTTGTGTTAAATAATTTTATTTGATGATAAAAATTGATATTAATTTTTTTTATCTTTAAAGTTTATAAAAAAACAAATATAATTTTTAATTGATTTTTGACTAGTTTTTTTTTTCTTAACACCACTAGTCATTTCTTTGAATATACGTTAGTGTTGATGAATGAAAATTTAAGTGGACGGAATTTTAGGATTTCTAGAATTTTAGGACCCATGCCGTGGAAGAAACTGCATGATGCAAATGTTTTCTCGGACCCAACTCATGGAAAAAATGCATGATGGCACCATCCAACGGACCCATCTCGTGGAAAAAAGAAGCATAAAGCAAAAACACTAGTCTCACATCGCAGTTTGATTATTTTTCACTTTCTTGACTCTTCCTGTGTTTCACTACTTGATGATTCAAGAGCTATCCATTGGAAAAAACAATTAATTGTGGAATCGTATGGTAGCAGGATTACCAAGATACAAGGGTTGAGAGGTTTTCTTTTAGTTTATGATAATGGGTGACAAGAGGTTTTGGGATTGGATTTAGGCAGTCAACTCATCGTGTTCTTCTTGTGCTAATTTTCTCTCGTAGTAAACAAAGGGTTGTTTGCTTGCTTGCTATTACGCGACGCCCATTGCTGAGTACAAGAACCGAGACTTCGTGGAAGATTCATGCTAAACTTGTCTGTCTCTATAATATATGATGACCTCAACCTTGCTATGCCATGCATGCATGTTTTGTTTTGAAACAGAGCCCAAACCACGTCACCAAGAAAATAAAGAAATAACAATGGAATTTTTGCTGTAGTCGAGCAACAAGTGGTGGCGGAGGAGCTGGGTTCGCCTCCCAACAATAACAACAACTATGATATTTTGGAATTGGCTTCTTGAGTGTCCATGGGTTAATTAGTATGAGGATGTTCCTGCTCAACTACTGTCGTTGTTTCTCTATCTGAATATGACGTGATTTGGACTCCACATGGATGATATATCAATGTCAAGGTATTTTCCAAGAAGTTTTAGTTTTTGAAGTATTAAATGGTTAATTTTTCTTTACTTGACAAGAAGACGAATTTAATAGTTCTACTCTGAATTTTCTTGAATCCTAAAATACGTCTATTGACAGTAGAAATGACCCATCAGCCAGACTATATCCAACTACACTCAATTAGACAACATTTCTTGAATTTGACTTGATTTGGACTCATATCCAAGAAAAGTCTACCAAGGAACGAATATATTCGGAGAATGACTGAAAATAAATCAAACCAAAGCCGTGGAATTAGAAACCAAAAGATGGACCAAATTTGTCTCTACAGTGAGCCATCTTAGTGGTGGGGCAAAAACTTGATGGAGAGATAATTATTTATTCATTAAAACAATTATTTATTCTGGAGAAAAATCCAAACTCAATTTCATTTGATCAACATCACACCATCAAAGAAAACAAGAAAAAAGTATTTAATTGATATAATAAAATTTTCTTGGTAAACTAATATAAAAAAAAAATCTACTAAAATGGGTGGCACTCAAACAGATTTAAATATTCGCATTCCTTATCTTCCAAGCAAGAAGAGACAATAAAAGGAAGTGACGTTTCTTTTTTCTGGTTGTAAATAGATGGAGACATCAATACCAAAATAAACATGAATTAGTAAGAATAATTATAACTAACTAATATAATAGGTTTTAATATTTACTTTTAATATATATAAAAGGAAGTGACGTTCCTCTTAAATTTACTTTTCAATTCATTACTTTTATGGAATTCAATTTTATTTTATTAAAATCCAGTTCAGCTTGACTGCAGTGTTTTTTTTTTTTTCTTAACACCACTGGTCACTTCTTTAAATATACGTTAGTGTTGATGAATGAAAATTTAAGAGGACGGAATTTTAGGATTTCTAGAATTTTAGGACCCATGCCGTGGAAAAAACTGCATGATGGAAATGTTTTCTCAGACCCAACTCATGGAAGAAATGCATGATGGCACCATCCAACGGACCCATCTCGTGGACAAAAGAAGCAGGAGGGCAGTGTCCTCTTCATCCTCTCATATTAAGTATTGTCTCTTCTTGCTTGGAAGATAAGAAATGCGAATATTGAGAGCTGTTCGAATGCCATTCATTTTAATAGATTTTTTTTTCTTATATTAGTTTACCAAAAAAATTTTATTATATCAATTAAATACTTTTTTCTTGTTTTCTTTGATGGTGTGATGTTGATCAAATGAAATTGAGTTTGGATTTTTCTCCAGAATAAATAATTGTTTTGATGAATAAATAATTATCTCTCCATCAAATTGCACATTGGAGGGGCTGATTGATAAATGTTGCACATTGGAGGACCCAATTGAACAAGGCCGTTCCCACCCAAAACGACTCCGTTTCAAAGTCACTGTTCATCGTCTTCCTAATCTGAAACGGAGAAAGCCCGCCTGTTAAGAGGAAAAAACTATACAAAGTACAAACGCTCAGTGGTCAGGTCCCATCACCTTCAGACCAGACTTGGAAGGCCTACCATCTTCCTCGTCCGGCCAAACCTTCCTCCACCGGCACGAGGTGCAAGATAACCGAGAATACCGCCATCAGCAGTCCAACAGAGGCGGGACTGTTGGTGTCCCAATCTGGCCAAAATACAAAGTCCAAGATCTTATCCTTATCAGGGGAAGATAAGCAGCAAGATGGAATGCCTATAAAAGGCAGAGGGATGACACAGGAAAAAAAAAGAAAAGAAAAGGGGAAGAGAACGAACGAACGAAACTAAAAAGAAAAGAAATAAAAAAATTACCGCGACGTCTGCGACAATAACAATAATAACTATTGTAGTTTAAATTATATCGATGCTATTCATTTCCATCCATTTTTATTCATAATAATAATCGAAAACTCATGCAAATCTTAAGTATGAAATGTCTAAATATTATTAAAAAAATTAGTATAAATTAATTAAATTAAGAAAAAACCATTAAATCAAAAAATCTTCACAAAGGTTTTTTTTTTTTTTTTCATGAACACTTGTTCTAATCACTTCTATGAATACACGTTGTTGTTGATGAATGAGAATTTAAGAGGATAGGATTTTAGGATTTCTAGAAAAACCAACTCTCTTAAATTCTGTCGTATTTTCTGTTTTTATTTTTATTAATTTGAATTTTCTTTCTTATTTTTTAATATTTTTTTAGATGAAATTGAAATATTTTATATAAAATTTAAAAACAATATTGAAGTTTCTTTATATATATTCTGTGTTACAATTACTGAAAATTATATAAAAAAAAGATTGTTACAAAAATAAACAGGCTGTTAGTGAATTCATTTATATCCTCTAGTGTTGACAAGTATGTCTGTACTATCTCTTGCAAATGACAGTGAGAAGTTCAGAGCTTTTTTTATTTGTGTATTTTAAAAATATTTTTGAAAAAATTAATTTTATTTACTTTAGATAATTTTGATGTGCTATATCAATAATAAATTTTTTTAAAATAATAATATTATTTTAATATATTAAAAAAATACTTTTAAAAATAAATATTACTGCACCAAAAATAGGGTATTCGGTTTTTAGAGCCGCAAGCATACGGCTCCATCTCGTGGAAAACATTGCATGATAGCAATGGCCTCACGGTGGAAAAAATGCATCCGGTGGAAAATTTGCTGCAATGTCTTCTGCATCAAAATCCTTTTTGTTTTGATATAAAATATTTATTCCGTGTACATTTGAATTAGGAAGATTAAAATAAAGTTGAAAGGATTATTTTTTTCATATATTTTTTATTCAATGATCACTTAATATCATTATATTAGTTTTCAAGTTTTGAGATATAAGTTGATAGCTCTTTTCTCTTCTAAGAAAAGAAATATACCACAAGATTAAAAACTAGTTTATATTTCATTAAAATAAATAAATAAATTACTTATATAGTAACAATTGTTTTTTCTTGAGTAAATAAATTGGTTTATGTTATAAAATTATGTATCAAGAAGTTTACAATAATAATATAATTATTAAACAGTAAATAGAATATACAGGATTTTTTTTCCGGGTATATATGTGGAAAGCTTTTACTTTTTACTAAATAAATGACATAGAAAAAATGTTATGTTTTTTAAAAAATTAAAGATAATAATTAGAAAAACAATATTTTTTCCATAGAATTTAAATTATTACTCTTCTTGTAAAAAAATATTTATGTCCTATAATTAAGTAAACAAAAATTAAAGAGTTTTTCACAGCAAATTATCAGATACTTTTATTGCATCTATCTCTTATCTTCATGAACTAATTTTTAATTAACATTAAATTTTTTTTAGTATTTATTAACTCACATAATTCTTAATCTATTTAATTAAATATATGCATCAAATTTTAAGTTAAGAAATAAAATTTTTCTTTAGCTAGCATTAAAACCTCTTAACTAGATTATTCCATGTTGGATATTATTACAAACAATATGAATAGTGCGTCTCCTACATCAGTTTGTTATATTTAACAAAAATAATAATAAAATTTCTTAGATATGAATCCTAAAATTTAAAATAAAAAAAATCAACAAATTAATAAAATATTCTTCCTTAACTGTGAGTTTAATTATTGGGGTTTTTTTAATTCTCAAATTAATATTGTGCAAGAATCCTAGCTAGCAAATATTATAGAAATGAAGTTGAACAGTGAAGGTTTGGTACAGCCATGATTTTTTTGTTGAAAATGCTAAAAACGATGCAAATATATCAAAAATGTATTTTTTGAAATTTTCATTGTTTTTTTACTATTTTTTTTATTTTTATAAAATTTTATTAAAAATATAAATTAAAAATTGAATAGCAACAGCTGCGATGGCTATGGACATATATAGCAAGCTGCCAAGCTCCTCAATTTCCATTTTGCAGGCTTTGAATAGTAGATTTCTGGCTGCACCATCTCGTCTTCTTTCCCACATGTATCAAGTCAAAAGATACCTTTTATAAGATCATGTTTAGTCTATTCTTATATTATTTTTCGTACTTTACGGCCGCATTTAGTCTTCGCATGCACAATTTTAAGATTTAGGGTTTATTTTTTTTATTATAGGCCAGTTGTTTTCCCATATATACGTCAAGACCTATTTAATTTATTGCAGAAATTACTTTGATTTGTTTTTTCTAATCATAGAAGAGTAAAAGCCTGACTGCGAGTGTGGTTGCGGTTGTTTTTTAAAGTGACTTTCACTCGGAAATGTATCAAAATAATATATATTTTTTATTTTAAAAAAATTATTTTTGATATCAGCATATTAAAATGATTTAAAAACATTAAAAAAATATTAATTTAAAAAAAATTAAATTTTTTCAAAAATATCTTAAAAATAGCAGAGGTTCTCGGGTTATTACAGTAAGGTAGCCATTTTCTTTAGTTAGAGGTAATATATAATCTATTTTGATAGAAATATCTAGGACACATTGATTTGATTTTTAATGATTAAAATCTCTTTTGACATAGTCAGTGGATAGTTATTATTTTTTAACGTAGTTCTGTTTTTTTAAAAAATAGATAGTTACTAGTTACATGCCCCGCGCGATGTCGCGGGTCAATTATTTTTTATATTTTAAAAATAGTCAAGATCTAAAAGTGTTAGATATTTTTGCAAAGTTATACCCAAGAGTCTCAGGTTTGGTTGCAACGCCTGACCCAAGAGTAATGTTTATAATATTAATAATAACATTAAACTTGGGTTAACCCTTAGCATAAAAGTGTCTAGACTGCAATACCAGACCCAATAGCATTGGATGTGGGTCTGGCTGCAAGGTCGTGTCATAAAAGTGTGATAATTAAATAGATTAGTTAAAAAGAAAAAAACCAACAGGAAGAAAAAACTAATGAAAAAAATAAAAAAAAATATGAATTAATTGGGTTAACCCTTCAAACCAGGTTAACCCGTCATACCTTGAATTCGCATCGTGAAAGTTTAATAATTAAAAAGAAAAAAACAAATTAATGGGTTAACCTAGAATTAACTGGGCTAACTCGTCAAACCAGGTTAACCTGTCAAACCCGGAATCCGTGAAATGAAAGTTTAATAACTAAATAGAAAAAAATTTAATGTTAACAATTTAAATTAAACGAAAAAAATTAATTAAAAAGAAAAAAAAAACAAAAGGTATCAGTCTTTTCACTGTGGATTGCACTGTACAGTCCACAATCAAAGACATAAAAAAAACTAAAGGCATCAGCCGAGAACTACTTAGAAAAAAATTTAACATTAATAAACTAAATTAATTAAAAAGAAAAATAAAAGAAAAAAACCTCTAAGAAGAAAAAAACTAAATAGAAAGAAATTTAACATTAACAAACTAAACTAAACAAAAAAAATAATTAAAAAGAAAAAAAAAGCAAAAAAATAAAAATAAAACTCAGGTTAACTCGTCAAATCAAGTTAACTCGTTAAACCCGGGATCCGTGTCATGAATGTCTGGTAACTAAATGAAAAAAAAGTGAACATTAACAAACTGAACTAAACAAAAAAAATTAATTAAAAAGAAAAAAAAATTCGGGTTAACTCGTCAAACCATGTTAACCTGTTAAACCCAGTATTTGTGTCATGAAAGTCTGATAACTAAATAAAAAAAATTTAACATTAACAAACTAAATTAAACAAAAATATGTATGAAAATAATAATAATAAAAATTGACGGGTCAACCTGGAATTAACTGGGTTCACTCGTGAAACCAGGTTAACCCGTGAAACTCGGGATATATGTCATGAAAGTATAATAACTAAATAGAAAGAAAATTAACATTAACAAACAAAACTAAACAAAAAAAATTAATTAAAAAAACAAAGAAAGAAGCAAAAAAAAATCCCAAAAAGCATAAAAAAACAGCTAAAAAAACTTAGACAACTTAAAAAAAAAACAAAAACGCCTAAGGAATCAGTGTTTTTCATGTGGACCCATTTGATGGATCCACAGTAAAACACTGATTCTTTTTAGCTATTTATGAAAGTTTGATAACTAAATAGAAAAAAAGATTACGGGTTAACCCAGAATTAGCTGAGTTAACCCGTCAAACCCGGAATCCGTGTCATGAAAGTTTGATACTAAATAGAAAAAATTTAACATTAACAAACTAAATTAAACAAAATAATTAATTAAAAAGAAAAACCAGAAAAAAAAATCCGGGTTAACTCGTCAAACCCGGAACCCGTGTCATGAAAGTTTGATAACTAAATAGAAAAAAATTTAACATTAACAAAAAAAAATTCAGTAAAAAAAAACAAAGAAAAAAACAGTTTAAAAAAAAAGCAAAAAAAAAAAAACAGCTCAGTGTTTCACTTTGGACTGCACTCGAAAAAATAATTAATTAAAAAGTAAACCAGAAAAAAAATTTGGGTTAACCCATTAAACCCGGAACCCGTATTATGAAAGTTTGATAACTAAATAGAAAAAAAATTTAACATTAACAAAAAAAATTAAACAAAAAAAATCATTAAAAAAATCAAAGAAAAAAACAGCTAAAAAAACAAAACAACTTAAAAAAAGGAAAAAAAAGAAGGAAGGATGCAATGCTCGCGTTTTTTATCAGGACTTGCACGATGAAACACTTGAAGCGCTTTTAGTTTATCTTTAATAAAAACAATAAAGATTAGGGAGATAAAAAGAAAGTATTTTTATCTTATATGGATTTGTAGTTATATTTATTGACAATACTTCTATTTACTCTCTCAATAATGCTTATATATATATATATATATATATATATATATATATCACACACACTTGTAAGCTTAAAGATTATTAAAAAAATATAAATTTAAATGAATTTTAAAATATTCTAATTATAATAAAACATTTATATTTCCATTAATTAATCGGTGGTTGTTTTTTTCATGATATTTAAAGAATATATTAAAATAATTATTTAAAGAATATATTAAAATAATTATTTAAAGAATGATCAAAACAAAAAAACGAGAAGACAAGTCAGTTGAAATTGCATATTATCCCTTCTCAAGCGGGATAATATAAATAAATATATTAATGTTTTTCTACAAAAGACTTTGACTTTCATTCATGTTGACCTTTTATTCATGTTTTTCCACAAAAGGCTTTGACTTGGGGTGGTGGCTAGCGTTAACCTTGCATTAATGTTTTTCCACAAAAGACTTTGACTGGGGGATAATTACTTTTATGCAATTTAATTTAATTTTTATTAACATGGATATTTGAATTTACTTGTGTATATTTTAACTAATTTCATTGATCTTGAAATTAATAACTATATAAAACTTTAATGATCATTATATTAACAAAATTCAATTTTATTTTACTATGTGGTTTCAGTCGATATTAGTAAGATTCAGTTTAGCTTGACAAGTTCATCCATAATGTCTATGTAGGTTTACACACCTCAATTTTTAGGCATGAAGAGATATAATTATCAAAATTTTATATTGTAATACTATAATTCATAAAATTATTTTCCTTCTTTCTATATAGTTTATGTTATCAGAACCTTGAAATATCTAAGATTTTCATTCCAAAGTTTTTTAAAAACCAATTTCATTTTTACCAGAATCATTTTTTTTTCACACTTGAGAAATTGAGCCAAAAAAAAGTTCTAAGGACATTTGTGGTCAGATTTGTAGGCAAACAAAAAGGGTCAAAATCCACTAATATTAGTTGATGATGGCATTTAAATTATTCCCCTTTATGAATCCTATTCTTTCTTCAAAAGTTCGTACCCAACTTATCAATTATACATTGAATCAATTGGTGCCGCACAGATTCATATAAAAAAACGTCGTGCGTTCACAGCCTGCAAAAGGAATTATTTTCTAGACCTTGCCTCCTCCATTTTGTTGCCATTTTCTATAATAAAAAATTGAAAATATTGAAAATATCTTTGAAAATATCTTTTACTGTGAAGTTAATATATATTGAACTTTCATATTTCCATATTTCAAGAAAAAATATCTCTTGCTTTTCATCCTCGTTTTCATAAGAATAAACACTATATTTGAAACATGCACGAAAACAACATCTATGGAATAACTTTGATAATGAATGTTTTTGGCAGTTTTGAATCTGATCTACGTGTTTTGAATTTTTTTTATCATATTATCCCTTTAGTTTTGGTGGGGTCAGTATTGTCCTTCTAATTACAATTTTTTTTTTTTTGTATTTTATCATACAATCAGTGAAATAAATTTGAATTGATATTTGTGTTGTAATGTATTCCTTTAATATTAAATATTTTTGGATATTTGTGTTGTAAATTTGAATTGATTATCTATAAAAATCAATTAAAATAATGTAATAGACAAGGGAAGTAAAAACTTATGGAATTGAAAAGCACCCGCTGTATATAAACCCTCAAAACTGAATGTGGAACTATATAAATTAATACAACATCGCTTGAGCATGCCTTTAAACTTGTTTAAATCTTAAAACTAGAATACACAACGATGCACCAAGTCTTGGTACCATCAAGGCTATGAAAACCCAAACTTGGATAAAATGAAAATATTGTCCATTAGAAAATAATAGCAATTGTTGATGCTCACCTCAATAAAGTGAAACCAAGCTCGTCGCCAATATGAATTTATGTATAGAACTGCACCTATCACTAACAGCACCATGATGTATGCAACCCAAAAGGTTACATAGAAAACCTCCATATCCATGAAGCCACCATTATCTTCATTGTTCGTTGAAGTTGGCGTTGGTGATGGTGGCATAGCCGCACCACATATTTTGGGTAGCGGTTCTCCACAAAGAAAAGGGTTGTCCTTGTAGCAGCTCTCCTCAAATGTGGTAAACTGTGCAACTCTCGCAGGAGTCTTACCGGACAAATTATTGTGAGCCACACTAAAAACTTCTAGAGAAAAAAGTTCAGTAAGTCGAGGTGGGATTTCTCCATCCAGTTTGTTGTAGGAAAGATCCAAGCTCTCTATTTCCTTTAAGTTTGAAAATGTTGGTGGAATTGGTCCGGTCAAACTATTGTGCGAAAGGTTCAATGCCTTGATCATACTGAGGTTTCCAATTTCAGGAGGAATCTCTCCTGTGAAATTGTTGCATGAGAGATCAATTCCCTTGAAGTACCAGACAATGTCGCCTCTATAAGAAAGGGATATGTTCTTCGTTGTAAACTTGAATGATTGTTTTGATATGGCCAGAAAATCAAAGTAAGTGCTTTCTACTCGAAAATTATGAGTAGATATCATCCAAGAGAGGATGTTACCAAAAAGGTGGTTGTGAGAAAGATCAATCAGGACTAATTGGTCCAACCTGGATAATTGAATGGGGATTTCACCTTCAAGATTGTTATAACTCAAGAGTAAAAATCTCAAGTTAGATAGCCTATCAATCCATTCTGGAATTGTACCAGTTAAATTATTATGGGAAAGATCTAATGCGAATATCTCAACGGGGTCATAAAATGCCTTTGGGATCGGCCCTTGCAACTTATTTCTAGACAAATAAACATATCTTAAATTTGCAGAAATGCCGAATCTAGGTGGTAAACAACCAAAGAAATTGTTCCCTGATAAGTCCAAGAATTCAAGAGAAGACATATTCCCTATCCCTTCAAGGATCTGCCCTTGCAAAATGTTGTTGGACAGGTCTAACCCTTGCAGCGAGCTAATATTACCCAACGAGAATGGAATGCTTCCATTGAAACCATTGTCAGACATAAATAAAACTTCTAACCCTGGCAAACGAGCTCCGATTTCTAAAGGGATTTGGCCTTGGAAGTGATTCATGGATATACTTAGGATTGACAAATTCACATGAGAAGTTTTTGGCAACAAGAATGGACCCAAAAGAGAACAATTTTCTAAATAAAGTTCTTGTAGGTATGTGTTGTTTTCAATCAACCAATTTGGAAACTCTCCCTTTATTTGGATGTTTGTAAGATCCAAAAATTGTAGGCTGAACTGATGGTAAAGAAA
Organism: Populus deltoides; assembly: GCA_015852605.2. Taxonomy (NCBI): domain Eukaryota; kingdom Viridiplantae; phylum Streptophyta; class Magnoliopsida; order Malpighiales; family Salicaceae; genus Populus; species Populus deltoides. Next base: position 891,339 of record CM027587.2, on the reverse strand, counting down.
TTTGGGAAATGCACCACCTTGTCCAATACCGCTTAAATAGAGGGACTCTAACTGGAAGTTTGGGCTCAGATTATGATCATCTTCTTCTGCGAATATTTCATTACCTGAACCATCAAAATACTTGAGTTTTGAAAGGTTGTATAATGGGCTCAATGACATAGGAATCTTCAAGTGATTGGAAGAGAGATAGAGTTGTTGAAGGGAAGTCAAATTTGTCAGACACGAAGGCAAGACACCACTAAGATCATTGTGACTCATATCTAGCTCTTGGAGATGATTTAAGTCACATGGGCCTGGTCACATTATAATTTAGAGAAAATTAAAACTTTGAAAATATATAACCTAGAGAGAGAATAAGAGTGATCAACCTTACCTTGGGTTGTAGGTATTTGGCCATTTAGTCTGCAACTCTGCAAGCTTAAAGTTTTGAGAGAGGTCATTGTTCCGATGGCTGGGAAGATGCTATTATTGAGAGTATTGTAACTCAAATCCAAGTATTCTAAGTTCTTGAGATCAAAAAAGCCTGTCACGATCAATTAAACACGAAATTATATTAGTGTAGAAGGAATTAAAATTAGAAATAATTCATTAGTTATTAATCATGGCTAAAAAAATGAAAAACATCATGTAAGTGTAGAAATTGTATTGTCCAATTAATAAAAGGTTTTTTTATATGTCTGGCCCAAAAATAGAAATACACATTGTTAATTTATATTTTTTTATATGTCTGGCCCAAAAATAGAAATACACATTGTTAATTTATTTTCCTCCTAAAAATAACACTCTCTATATATGAAGTTATAGTGTTATTTATGTTATCATTTTAATTACGTTACACTTAAATGGTGTTGAGAGAGAAAGAGAAAAAAATAAAGTGAAATATTATTCATATTAAATGGATGGTAAAATTTTAAAATAATAAAGATTTTAATTGAGTTAATTTCAAAATTTGAGATTTAATTATCTCTCCAAGACTTGTTTAGTAGGTTACGAAAACATAAAAGAGAAATTCTATACATATATAGCACTTTAAGATGATTTAAGTTACATAAGCTTAATCACATTATAATTTAGAAAAAAATAAAACTTTGAGTGTCTAATAGAAAATATATAACCTAGAGAGAGAAAGAGAGAGAGTAAAAGTCATCAACCTAACCTTACCTTGCATTGTAGGTAATTGGCCATTTAAATTACGCAACATTAAAGTTTTAAGAGAGGTCATTGTTCCGATGGCTTGGAAGATGCTATTACTGAGAGTATTGTAACTCAAATCCAAGTATTTCAAGTTCTTGAGATCAAGGAAGCCTGCCACGATCAATTAAACAAGAAATTATATTAGCATAGAAGGAATTAAAATTATAAATAATTCATTACTTATTAATCATGGCTAAAAAAACTAAAAACATAATTTAAGTGTAGAAATTGTAGTGTCCATTTAAGAGAAGGATTTTTTATACATCTGACCCAAAAATAAAAACACACCATTGTTAATTTATTCTTCTCCTAAAAATAGCACTCTCTATGTATGAAGTTACCTTTTCATTAAAGAAATTATTGTTTTTATGTAATCATTTTATTTACAATACACTTAAATGGTGTTGAGAGAGAAAGAGGAAAAAATAAAGTGAAATATTATTCATATTAAATGGATGGTAAAATTTTAAAATAATAAAGATTTTAATTGAGTTAATTTCAAAATTTGAGATTTAATTGTCTCTCCAAGACTTGTTTAGTAGGTTGCGAAAACATAAAAGAGAAATTCTATACATATATAGCACTTTAAGATGATTTAAGTTACATAAGCTTAATCACATTATAATTTAGAAAAAAATAAAACTTTGAGTGTCTAATAGAAAATATATAACCTAGAGAGAGAAAGAGAGAGTAAAAGTCATCAACCTAACCTTACCTTGCATTGTAGGTAATTGGCCATTTAAATTACGCAACATTAAAGTTTCAAGAGAGGTCATTGTTCCGATGGCTTGGAAGATGCTATTACTGAGAGTATTGTAACTCAAATCCAAGTATTTCAAGTTCTTGAGATCAAGGAAGCCTGTCATGATCAATTAAACAAGAAATTATATTAGCATACAAGGAATTAAAATTATAAATAATTCAATACTTATTAATCATGGCTAAAAAAACTAAAAACATAAGTTAAGTGTAGAAATTGTACTGTCCATTTAAGAGAAAGATTTTTTATACATTTGACCCAAAAAATAAAAATACACCATTGTTAATTTATTCTCCTCCTAAAAATAGCACTCTCTATGTATGAGTTACCTTTTCATTAAAGAAATTATTGTTTTTTATGGTATCATTTTATTTACATTATACTGAAATAGCGTTGAGAGAAAGAGAGAGGGGGAAGTTAAATTGAAATGTTATTTATATTAAATGGATGGTAGAATTTTAAAATAATAAAGATTTCAATTGAGTTAATTTCTAAATTTAAGATCTAATTGTCTCTCCAAGACTTGTTTAGTAGGTTGCTAAAACATAAAAGAAGGTGGAGTTGAAATTTGTTAATTTACCTCCAGAAGGTACAGTGCCATTAAGTTGTAGTAATGATAGATTTTTTAGAGAAGGCAGTCCTCCAAGACTTTGAAGAGAGTGTTCATCTAGAGAACAACCATCCAGATACAACATTTCCAAGGAGCTTAAATTTTGAAACTCTGTTTGTTAAAAAGTAGCAAATTTAATTTTTCAATTAAACCCAAATATATAAACATCAGTATATATAATATAATATATAACTTACCGTCACCTAATATTCTTCCTCTAAAATCGTTGGATCCCAGATAAAGTGTTGTGAGGTTTGGGAATGCTCCTAATGATTGCAGTAACTGGAAGCTACTTCCATAGGTTGTGATATTATATAGGGATAGAGTCCTCAAGTTGCTTGGACCTGCAAGTTAGTTAGGGAAGAAACAAGAATAATTAATATTATCTTCATGATGCTACCAGCCAGCTAGGTAATGTGATATTGATGCTACCAATTTGTTGATATTGTTATTACCTCTTGATGCTACCAATTTGTTGATATTGTTGTCGCTCAGATCCAAGTACTCCAAGCTGCTCAAAGACTCTTGATATTTATATATAAAAAATAAATGAATACAATACTCATTAATTGTGTTTTTCGAAATTAAATTTAATAGATAATTGTGCTAATTAAATTTAATATTTATAAAAATAATAGTATATAAAAAAACTAACCTTTCAAATCTATTAACTCCTCCAGTCTATTATAACTTAAATATAGTGATTTGAGAGATGGAAGCCCCTCCACAAATGATAGAATACTGTTATTCAAATGATTATATCCCAAGTCAAGGAACTCCAAATTGCTCAATTTATGTAACTCATAACCACCTATATAAACAAATAAAAAATAAATTAATTAAGACTCCATGTAAAGAATATTAAAAAAAAGATATTATTGGAGTAACTTAATTATTATTGATGAAGATGTAAATTGGCATGTAATTGGTACGATGAATTCATGTAAAGAGGTTGAAAAAAAGATTATAATTTACTACTTGGCTTAGTGTTCGTTATGAATATGCATTTACAGGTAAAGCTGCATTTCACCCTCAATGAGAACCAAAATGATTATATTAATATTGTAAGGAATTAAACAAATTACTCCTTTTTACTAATTAAATATGCTTTCTATTTTCTTCCATAGAGAACCAAAATGATAGTACTAATTAAACAACACCTTATTTGATTAATTCTAAAAAAATAAAAGTAATATAAATATTTTGTAATACTTAAGAGAGCAAACCTTTGTTCTCAACCCAACCAGCTATACGATTATCCATCAAGTAGAGAAGGTTGAGTTGTTGGAAAGGAAGAAACAAGGAGGCATTTAAGTACCAATCTCCCAGTTCCTGATTCCTTACGCTCCAAAGAAGGAGCGCGGTGACTCGACCTGTACTGCTGTAGCACCGAATACTTTCCCAATCACAGCAGTTGGCGTGGGCTATTCTCCAGGAGGGAAGGGAGGTGCCGTTGGGATAGTTAAGAGAATCTTTGAGGTGCAACAGAGCGATCCTCTCTTCCTCCAAGCAACCAAGAGGCAGCCATCCTTGCAGCGAAACCGTCATCACTAACACCGTCAACACCTGAAGGAACAGCCCCATCTTAATTAATATCAACTATTACAATATTAATTGTTGCTAATGGCAGCGAGGAGGTTAAGGCTTTTATAGAGGACTTCACGGACCCATGCCGTGCCAAAAACACTGCATGATGGCAACGGACAATAAATATTTATAATTCAATGTTGATGACTTTCTTAAGCAAAATACATTAAATAAAAAATCTCAGTAATTTTAAAACATATCTTAATGAAAAACACACTTAGCAGCTAGCCACATAAGTTAGAAGCTTCATTTTTCTGGTTTTTTTTTTTAAATTCCACTTGTTTTTTTCTTAATTTTTCAATTGGCCGAAAGCCTATTAATTTTTTTTTCCAACTCAAATTCCATCATGCATTTTTTCCTAAAAGATATGCATTTTTAAAAAAATTAATTTTTGTTTTTAAAATTATTTTTTATGTTTTTTTATCGTTATTAATGTTAAAAATATCTTTTTAAAAAATATTTTATAAAGCAACTTCTTTTATTTTATTTTAGTACATAATTCATAATATCTGAATTGATTCATTTAACATTTATCTTTAATATATACAATCTCTTTGTTTCTTTTTATAATACTCTTAATCTGAATATCTTTTAGGAAGAAATGCATGATGGCATAGGACGGCAGTGTCCTCTTCATCACATTTGTTTTCGTTTTGATATTACTCTGATTATTTTTTACATTTTAAAAATATTTTTTTAAAAAATAAATTTTATTTTACTTTTTAATTTTAAATTAATATTTTTTTAGTGTTTTTAGATTATTTTAATATATAGATGTTAAAAATAATTTTTAAAAAATAAAACAATATTATTTAAATGCATTTCCAAACAAAAAAACATTTTGAAAAAAAACCAACTATGACCACACTCCTAAATATTACTCATGGAAAAAAAATCCTTGTCAAGACTTTACTGTTCATCCTTTTGTATGTTATTGTAGATGAACTGTTTAAATTTTATTTTTTTAATTTGTTGCTCAATTTGTTTTTGACGATTTACTTCTCATTAAACTCCAGCTAATCCATAGAGAAGACTTGACTTGGGGTGCCTAGCATTAACCTTGACTTGGGGTCAACGTTTTAAGATGGAATATAAGTTTGGATTAATTACTTTTATGCAGTTCAATACATTTTTTTTACTCTATGGTCATGATGAACATGACTTTCTTAAGCTAAGCAGATAACTCATGTCACATTCAAATGATATGTTTAAATATTTGTAATATGTATAAATTTTGAATTTAATATTAATAGTTATAAAGTTTGATAAATTCACAAATTAATATAATAGGTTTTAATATTTATTTTTAATATATATAAAATAAAAAATAGTTAATATTGTTAATTCATACATGCTGTGATATTAAATATCTTAATTTTAATTGTTTTTTAATTAAATATTGATCTAATTACTAAATACTACTTGTATAGGCATTTTGATTTGTGATGTAAAAATTTCTTTTTCTATTTACATTCTATTNGTTTGCTAANAAGTATNTTTCTTTTGTAAAGTGANTTTTNGANNANTGAATTATTTTTTGATATTTGATAATGTCATGGAAAATAAATTGAAAAATATTTTTTTAGTGTTTGGTTATGTCATGAAAAATAAATTGAAAAATAATTTATTAATATTTTTTTAAAATTTATTAAAATAAATGAAGATATATATATATATATATATATATGTATATATATATATATATATATATATAGTGATATCACAATTAACTCTTTTTAGATGAGTCTGGATTGAATTTGTTTTATTTTTAATTTTTGAACTATATATAAAATATAGATAAATTTAAAATAAATATTTTTTTACAATAGTTTTAGAGTGAAATAGAGTAAAATTTATATTTTTAAAATGAAAAAAATACATAACATGTTCCCACTATTTTTGTATTATATATAAAATATGGTAATTAAATGTTGCCTATTAACATAAATAAGGTGGCTGTAAATTAGCGGCACAAGTCGTTCTTACAATATGCTACTTCCCTTCAACCAAGGATATTATTCATTAACTTAATGATTATAATTCAAAGTAGATTGTTTCCTTGCCAGAATTATATAAAATTAAAAACCGATAACCTCGACCTCTTTTATAAACATGTTGTTGCTTATCATCCTTTATTAATTTTAGAATAATATAGCCAGCATATTATTAGTTTTTTATTTTTATGATCACTTAATACCTTCAAATCAGTTTTCAAGTTTTGAGATTAAGACCCGTTTGTTTGCTGGAAAGTAGTTTTCTTTTGAAAAGTGAATTCCGGAAAAGTGAATTATTTTCCGATGTTTGATAGTGTAATGAAAAATAAGTTAAAAAATACTTTCCAGTGTTTGGTTACGTCACGGAAAATAAGCTGGAAAATAACTTATTAATATTTTATTTTTTTAAGTTTATTAAAATAATGAAAAAAAAAATCTTACAAATTAAAAAGTTAAATGAGAATGAGAATGAAAAAAATAATTTCATAAATTATCTCAAATAAAATAAATAATAATCAAAATAATTTGTAAGCTCAAAGGTCATAAAAAAATATAAATTCAAATGAACTTTGAGAAATTCAAATGAACTTGATGATGATGAATACACATAATAATGAAAAAAAATGTTAAAAAATATCTAGATATTTATATACAATATATAATTTTATAATAATTTCATGTGATAATAACATGAATGATTTTTTTAATCAAATAAAAAAATTGTTTATCTATCAAAAAAAAATTACTTGCAATTAAAAATATTTTTTTAATAAAATTATTTTTTTTATTAATTAATTTTTTTAATGGTAAATAAATAAAAAAATAAAAAAATAATTTCTAAAAAACTACTCTCACTAAACAAACAAGCAATTACTTGCTCTCGTAAGTTTTAGAATCGACAAACTAGAGTCTGTCCATAAGTTTTAGAATTAACTAGTTACATGACCCGCGCGATGTTGCCGGTTAATTTTTTTGTATAAAAAATATTAAAAAAAGCCAAGATTTAAAAGTATTAGATTTTTTTACAAAACTATATCCAAGAGTCTTAGATTTGACTGTAACGCCTGATCCAAGAGTAATATTTATAATAATATTAAACTTGAAAGACCCAAGTTTAAGTGGGTCTGACTGCAATACCAAACCCAATAATCTTAGATATGGGTCTAGTCTTTGATATGGGTCTAGCTGCAAGGTTGTGTCATAAAAGTGTGATACTTAAATAGATTAATTAAAAAGAAAAAAATAAAGAAAAAAACCAACATGAAGAAAAAAACTAATGAAAAAAAAGAAAAAAATCTAAATTAACTGAGTTAACCTGAGATCCGTGTCATGAAAGTCTGATAACTAAATAGAAAAAAAAATTTAATATCAATAAACTAAATAAAAAAAGTTAATTAAAAAGAAAAAAAAAGAAGGTATCAACCTTTTCATTGTGGACTGTACTGTGCAGTTCACGGTAAAAGGCATAAAAAGAAAAAAAAGAAAAAAAAAAACTAAAGGCATCAGCCTTTTTACCGTGGACTGCATACAATATTAAAAGATGAAATCGGAAGAACAAAACTAATGAGGACAAAGAAAAACAATCTGAATCAACTGGATTAACCCGTCAAACCTGAGATCCATGTCATGAAAGTCTAATAATTAAACAGAAAAATTTAATATTAAGAAACAAAATTATAAGAATAATTACAAAAAAAAGAAAAAAAAAGTAACTAAAGACATCAGCTTTTTCATCGTGGAACGCGACCAGGGGTCTCCAAAGAAAAGGCTTAAAAAGGAAAAAGAAAAAAAACAAAACAAAACAAAGGCATACGCCACGGGTTATTTATTTTCATGCATAAAAAATATCAAAAAAAAGCTAAGATCTAAGAGTGTTATGTCTTTCTGCAAAGATATACCCAAGAGTCTTTGGTCTACCTGCAACGCTTGACCCAAGAGTAATATTTATAATAATATTAAACTTACATGACTCAAGTTTAAGTGAGTCTGATTGCAACATCGAACCCAAGAGCCTTAGATGTGGGTCTAGCTGCAAGATTGTGTCATAAAAGTGTGATAATTAAAAAGACTAATTAAAAAAAAAGCAAAGAAAAAAAACCAACAGAAAGAAAAAAACTAATGAAGAAAAAGAAAAAAAATCTGAATTAACTTGGTTAACCCTTTAAACCAAGTTAACCCGTTAAACCTTAGATTCATGTCATGAAAGTTTGATAACTAAATAGAAAAAAAATTCGACGGCTGGGTTAACCTATCAAGCTTGGGATACGTATCATGAAAGTTTGATAATTAAATAGAAAGAAATTTAACATTAACAAACTAAACTAAATGAAAAAAATTAATTAAAAATAAAAAAAGTAAAAAAATAAAATTCCGGGTTAACTCGTCAAACTAAGTTAACCCGTCAAACTTGGGATCCGTATCATGAAAGTCTGATAACTAAAAAAATAAATTTACCATTAACAAACTAAATTAAACAAAAAAAAATATAAAAGGAATGAAAACAAAGAAAAAAAAAAAAAAAAAAAAAACAGAAAAACAGAAAAAATGAAAAAACAAATATTATAATATAATATAATAATTATAATAATAATTATTATTATATATAAGTATAATTAAAAGGCGGGGGAAGCTACAGTGCTTTCCCCACGCCTTTTAGTATATTGTTAATAATAATAATAATAATTAGTGGGTTGGAGAGTGGGGAAAAAAACGTGTTTGTTCTATTTTCTTCAATTTATCTATAACTTGACTTGGGGTCAACGTATTAAGAAGGAATATAAGTTTCAGTTAATTACTTCATTTTATGCAATTCTTTATTTTTTGGTGGAAAATTTATTGCAATGTCCTCTCCATCAAAATCCTTTTTGTTTTTCCATTAAAATACTTATTCCGTGTACCCTTGAATAATTAGGAAGATTAAAATAAAGTTGAGAGGATTTTATATATATATATATATATATATATATATATATATTCAATGATCACTCAATGATCATTTAATATCTTTATATAATTAGTTTTCAAGTTTTGAGATATAAGTTCATAGCTCTTTTCTCTTTAAAGACAACAAATATACCACAAGATTAAAAACTATTTTATATTTCATTAAAATAAATAAAAAAATTACTTATAAATTACTTACATACTTTTATAGAAGCTATATACAACAGCTGTTTTAATGAGAAATTCACCACACTTTATTGATAAATATTGTGTGCAATATATACAGAGGCGTGGAAATCAGTTTTGAAAACAAATAAATGATAATGCTAAAATTATGCTATTACAATATACTGTTGCAGATTTCAAGTTCCAAATATAGCGTTAATGGTAGAGTCTTTGCTATTATTTTCAGCTATTCCTTCTATGTGTTGATTTGAGCAGATTCTCTACAAGTTTCCTTGATATTTTTCACATAAAATCTTTAATAATTAGTTAGGACTTTTTTTCCATAAATCATAAAATAAAAAGTCCAAATTGAAATTAGAAAATTTAAAAATTAATACTTCTAAAAATATTAATATTATAAAGAAACTAATCAAAGCAATTCATTAAATATGAATAATTTTCCACACGTAATTTTTATAAAGAAAGCAGCAGGTGATCTTCTATACCCATCATCGTCATGAAAAGTCATGAGGTGCTTAGCATTAATCTTTTATTTATGTTTTTTCTTTTTAAAAAAAAACCTTGACTTGGGGTCAATGTTTCAATTAAGATGGAGTATAAGTTTCGGTGATTACTTTTATGCAATTCAAATTTTTTTTTGTACTCCATGGTTTTGATGAACATACCTTTCTTAAGCTAGTTGTACTATATAGAATTTTTAAAAAAAATTTAGAAATATAATTCATATCTGAATTGATAAATTCACAAATTAATATATATAATAGGTTTTAATATTTATTTTGAATATATATAAAATGAAAGATAATTAATATTGTTAAGCCATTCATGTTTATACAAATAATTTCTATTAAACCAGATGATATGTTTAAATATTTGCAATATGTATTTTTGAATTTAATATTAATAATTATAGCTTCCTAACAAAAGTATATTTAGTTAATAAAAACTATTTTTTCCCATTTCTGTTCTCTCATCTCTCTCTCTATCATTTCTTCTTCTTCTTCTTCTGGACTCCTTTGTCTCTCTTTGTCTCTCATCTCACAAAAAATTCTCTTCTATTTTCTCAATCAAACCCCTAAATTCCCAATTAAACCAAAGTTTTTCCACGAACCCATCTTGTGGAAAAAAATGCATGATGGTTGGAAATGGTCTCACGGCCTCATCTCGAGGAAAAGCAACGCTATAGGGGACCAAAGTGCAGATAGCAATGGTCTTACAGACTCATAAATGCATGATGGTGATTGTGTGTCGGACCCATCCCGAGAAAAAAATACATGACGCCTGGAACCGGAGGATTGCCACCAATTATAGTGGTATTTTCACTGTTAGAGACATACAATAGTTTAGGGAATTTTATTAAATATATTATATTAATATAATTAGACTCTTTCTCAAGGATGGAAGTTGGTATACCTAATGACGATGAATATTTTCAGCTTTGGAAAAGGAGTATATTTTCAGCTTTTGAAACCTCATGACGCACAAAGGATTACTTGAGGTGAGCTTATTTAGGGACAAAGGATCCATAGAGAAGAAGACTTGACTTGGGGTGCCTAGCATTAATTTTTTATTCATGTTTTTTCTTTTCTCAAAAAAAAAAACCTTGACTTGGGGTCAACGTTTTAAGATGGAATATAAGTTTGGATTAATTACTTTTATGCAATTCAATATTATTTTTTTACTCTATGGTCATGATGAACATGACTTTCTTAAGCTAGTTGTAGCATATAGAAATTGTTTTTTTTTTTTATTAAAAAAATGGAAATATAATTCACATCCAAGTAAATACATTCACAAATTAATATAATAGGTTTTAATATTAACTTTTAATATATATAAAATGAAAGATATTAAGAGTTGATTAATAATATTGTTAAGCCATATATGTTTATAAAAATCATTTCTATTAAACATTTGCAATATGTACATACTTTGAATTTAATATTAGTAATTATATATAAAATTTATATAGTTATTAAAAACTGCTCCACTTTTGTTCTCTCCTCTCTCCTTCACTATTGAACTGGCTTGTCTCTCTTTCTTTTATGTTTTCCATCTCTCAATCCTTCAAGATTCAAAATACATAGCAATTTATATTAGTAATATTAATGAAAAATTAAAAATAACCAGAAAACAAATATAAAAAAAATGATATTCTAGTAAAGCATTTACATTTCCATTGAAAGATGCATCATATAGTAATTATCTAAGGTTCATTGTCCATTAATTAATCGATGGTTGCATTCTAACACTTGAGATTTATTTTTTATGCTTAAGCATTTATTTTTTTTTATAAACTAAATTGAAATTAAAGCATATTATCCATTCCCAAACTTATGGAGCAAAAGTCTCATGGACCATCTCGTAGAAAAAACAAAAAATGCTTGATAGCAATGGTCACATGGACCATCCCACTGGCCTATATCGTGGAAAAAATACAGATGATAATAGTCTTACAAACCCATCTCACACTACAAATTCCTATTCTCATGTTACTTGTTGACTGTGTTACAAAAAATAGACTGATAAGTACTTTAGAAAGAACAAAAAAAAAAGAGTTATTGTCATGACAATGACATAAAGTATTTTACAAATATTATCATTTGTAGTTCATTTTATCAACGATATTGTTTGATTTTGCCATTGCCATCAAAATTAAAGCATAATTTTCCACACTTTATTTCCATAAAAAAAGTAGCAAGTCTTCCATATCCATCTTCGTCATGCAAAGTGAGCTTCCTAGCGGTAACCTTTTATTCATGTTTTTTTTTTAAAATAAAAAACTGACATGGGGTAACTTTATAAGAAAAATACAATATTCAGTTAATTACTAGATAAATTGACTCATAACTTGGTCAACTCAATCAAAACTCAATTAATTATCAAACCAATTTTGAATTTAATATTAATAATTATAACTTTAAGTTTATTTAGTTAATAAAAGCTGGTACACATATGTTCTCTCATCTTTCTCTCATTATTGTTTCTTCTTGTACTAATTTTAGGGCTTGCTTTGTCTATCTTTCCTTTTCCTTTTGTCTCTCATGAATATTTATAAAACCTACGCTCGTCTGGTCAAGTAATTCAATTTAAAATAATATTTCTTATAATACTTTTAATATGAATATCTTTTCAGTTTTTTCGTTTTCCTTTTAATTATTTGTCGTGGCATGAAATGATGGAAAGGAAAATCACCTTCTTCATTGTCTGGTTCTATGATTGAGCACAAATGAAAAAAAGCTTTACATACAGATGTTTGGGTTTGTTTAGAAAATGGGAAGGCATCGTTATAGTACGCTCAAAAGGTTGGATATGTTATTACTTCCTCCCCCTGTCCTCTGTTTTTATTTTATGCTACCTAGCCTCTAATTTTGGCTCTACCACCTTTCTATACTAATACTCGACTATTATTAAAAAAAAAAGAAAAAAAAAAGAAACAGAATTGATAAATTCACAAATTAATATAATAGGTTTTAATATTTATTTTTAATATATATAAAATGAAAGATAATTAATATTGTAAAGCCATACATGTTTATACAAATAATTTCTATTAAACCACATGATATGTTTAAATATTTTCAATATGTATTTTTGAATTTAATATTAATAATTATAGCTTCCTAACAAAAGTATATTTAGTTAATAAAAACTATTTTTTTCCGATTTCTGCTCTCTCATCTCTTTCTATCATTTCTTCTTCATCTTCTTTTGGACTACTTTGTCTCTCTTTGTCTCTCATCTCACAAAAAATTCTCTTTTATTTTCTCAATCAAACCCCTAAATTCCCAATTAAACCAAAGTTTTTCCACGAACCCATCTTGTGGAAAAAAATGCATGATGGTTGGAAATGGTCTCACGGCCTCATCTCGAGGAAAAGCAATGCTATCGGGGACCAAAGTGCAGATAGCAATGGTCTTACATACTCATAAATACATGATGGTGATTGTATGTGGGACCCATCCTGAGAAAAAAAATGCATGACGCATGGAACTGGAGGATTGCCACCAATTATTGTGATATTTTCGGTGTTGGAGAAATACAGTAGTTTAGGGAATTTTTTTAAAGATATTATATTAATATAAGAGGTGCATCCTTAAAGTTATTTTGATAAAAAAAATTAATTAGTTTTTCAATTAATATACAATCTAACCCATTGATATATCTTTCTGTCGAATACGGTAGATTTGGAGCTAAAATTCTAAAAACAATCAGCAGCAAAATTTGTTTTTTCCAATATGCTACTTCTATTCAATATAGTATTTTAATCAAGGATAATGACTCTTATTTAGGGACAAATTAAGGATCCGTAGAGAAGACTTGACTTGGGGTGCCTAGCATTAACCTTTTATTCATGTTTTTTCTTTCCAAAAAAAAAAAACCTTGGCTTGGGGTCAACGTTTTAAGATGGAATATAAGTTTGGATTAATTACTTTTATGCAATTCAATATTTTTTTTTTACTCTATGGTCATGATGAACATGACTTTCTTAAGCTAGTTGTAGCATATAGAAATTGTTTTTTTTTAAATAGGAATATAATTCACATCCAAGTAAATACATTCACAAATTAATATAATAGGTTTTAATATTAACTTTTAATATATATAAAATAAAAGATATTAAGAGTTGATTAATAATATTGTTAAGCCATACATGTTTAGAAAAATCATTTCTATTAAACATTTGCAATATGTACATATTTTGAATTTAATATTAGTAATTATAAAATTTATATAGTTAATAAAAACTGCTCCACTTTTCTTCTCTCCTCTCTTTTCCACTATTGAACTGGCTTGTCTCTTTTAATTTTTTTTTTTTGTTTCCCATCTCTCAATCCTTCAAGATTCAAAATATGTAGCAATTTATGTCAGTAATATTGATGAAAAATTAAAAATAAACAGAAAACAAATACAAAAAATTGATATTCTAGTAAAGCATTTACATTTCCATTGAAAGATGCGTCATATATTAATTATCTAAGGTCTATTGTCCATTAACTAATCGATAGTTGCATTCTAACCCTTGAGATTTATTTTTTATGCTTAAGTATTTAATTTTTTTTTATAAACTAAATTGAAATTAAAGCATATTACCCCTTCTCAAGCTTATGGAGCAAAAATCTCATGGACCCATCTCATAGAAAAAACAAAAAACGCTTGATAGCAATGGTCTCATGGACCATTCCACTGGCCTATATCGTGGAAAAAATGCAGATGGCAATAGTCTCACAAACTCATCTCACACTGCAAATTCCTATCCATTTTACGTGTTGACTGTGCTACAAAAAATAGACTGATAAGAACTTTAGAAAGAACAAAAAAAAAAGACTTATTGTCATGACAATGACATGAAGTATTTTACAAATATTATCATTTGTGGTTCATTTTATCAATGACATTGTCTGATTTTGCCATCGCCATTAAAATTAAAGCATAGTTTTTCACAAGTTAATTATTTCCAAAAAAAAAGTAGAAAGTCTTCCATATTCATCATCGCTATGCAAAGTGAGCTTCCTAGCAGTAACCTTTTATTCATGTTTTTTTTTTTTAAAAAAAAAATTGACATTGGGTAACTTTATAAGAAGAATATAAGTTTTCGGTTAATTAGTTTTATGCAATTCATTTTTTTTCCTACCATGCAGTTTTAATCAGCATTATTAAATTAGATTCAAGATATCTAAAACTAACTTGATTCATATTTAAAAAAACTAAAGTGAGAATTGACTCAATCAAACTTAATTAACTAAATAAATCAACTCATAACTTAATCAATTCAATCAAAACTTAATTTATTAAACTATGTAACGTATTTTGAATTTAATATTAATAATTATAACTTAAGTTTATTTAGTTAATAAAAACTGTTACACAATATACTCTCATCTTTCTCTCATTATTGTTTCTTCTTGTACTATTTTTGGGGCATGCTTTGTCTATCTTTCTTTTTCTTTTTGTCTCTCATGAATACTTATAAAACTTATGCAGGTTATTGATGGAGTGATTAAGTTTAAAATAATATTATTTTAAGATATATATATTTTTTAAAAAATTATAACAACATCATTAATTTTAAAAATATTTTAAAAAATAAATTTGATAGATACTAAATTAATTTATCATATTGATATAGTTTGATCAAGTCGACTTTCATTTAATTTAACAATAAAACTTGATTTGAGTCAAATTCTAAAATCTTCGGATCATTAAGTTGAGCCGGTTTAATAACACTTCTAACATCTCTGAATCCATCAAAATTCCTCTTCAATTTTCTCAAACAAACAATTAAATCCCCAATTAAACAAAAGGACGTAATGTAATAGTTAAAAAGAAATGGGCTAGGAGTGTATGCCTAATTAATTTTGCAATGTCCTCTCCATCAAAATCCATTTTGTTTTTCCATTAAAATACTTATTCCGTGTACCCTTGAATAATTAGGAAGATTAAAATACAGTTGAAAGGATTATATATATATTCAATGATCACTCAATGATCATTTAATATCTTTATATAATTAGTTTTCAAGTTTTGAGATATAAGTTCATAGCTCTTTTTTCTTTAAAGACAACAAATATACCACAAGATTAAAAACTATTTTATATTTCATTAAAATAAATAAAAAAATTACTTATAAATTACTTACATACTTTTATAGAAGCTATATACAACAGTTGTTTCAATGAGAAATTCACCACACTTTATTGATAAATATTGTGTGCAATATATACAGCGGCGTGAAATTCAGTTTTGAAAACAAATAAATAGTAATGTTAAAACTATGCTATTATAATATACCGCTGCAAATTTCAAGTTTCAAATATAGCATTAATGGTAGAGTCTTTGCTATTATTTTCAGCTATTCCTTCTATGTGTTGATTTGAGCAGATTCTCTCAAGTTTCCTTGATATTTTTCACATAAAATCTTTAATAATTAGTTAAGATTTTTTTTCCATAAATCATAAAATAAAAAGTCCAAATTGAAATTAGAAAATTTAAAAATTAATACTTCTAAAAATATTAATATTATAAAGAAACTAATCAAAGCAATTCATTAAATATGAATAATTTTCCACACGTAATTTTTATAAAGAAAGCAGCAGGTGATCTTCTATACCCATCATCGTCATGAAAAGTCATGAGGTGCTTAGCATTAATCTTTTATTTATGTTTTTTCTTTAAAAAAAAAAAACCTTGACTTGGGGTCAATGTTTCAATTAAGATGGAGTATAAGTTTCGGTTGATTACTTTTATGCAATTCAAATTTTTTTTTGTACTCCATGGTTTTGATGAACATACCTTTCTTAAGCTAGTTGTACTATATATAATTTTTAAAAAAAATTTAGAAATATAATTCATATCTGAATTGATAAATTCACAAATTAATATATATAATAGGTTTTAATATTTATTTTGAATATATATAAAATGAAAGATAATTAATATTGTTAAGCCATTCATGTTTATACAAATAATTTCTATTAAACCAGATGATATGTTTAAATATTTGCAATATGTATTTTTGAATTTAATATTAATAATTATAGCTTCCTAACAAAAGTATATTTAGTTAATAAAAACTATTTTTTCCGATTTCTGTTCCCTCATCTCTCTCTCTTTATCATTTCTTCTTCTTCTTCTTCTGGACTCCTTTGTCTCTCTTTGTCTCTCATCTCACAAAAAATTCTCTTCTATTTTCTCAATCAAACCCCTAAATTTCCAATTACACCAAAGTTTTTCCACGAACCCATCTCGTGGAAAAAATGCATGATGGTTGGAAATGGTCTCACGGTCTCATCTCGAGGAAAGCAATGGTCTTACAGACTCATAAATGCATGATGGTGATTGTATGTCGGACCCATTCAGAGAAAAAAAATGCATGACGCCTGGAACTGGAGGATTGCCACCAATTATTGTGATTTTTTCACTGTTGGAGACATAAAGTAGTTTAGGGAATTTTTTTAAATATATTATATTAATATAAGAGGTGCATCCTTGAAGTTATTAGGATAAAAAACTTAATTAGTTTTTCAATTAATATACAATCTAACCCATTGATATATGTTTCTGTCGAATACGGTAGATTTGGAGCTAAAATACTAAAAAATATCAGCAACAAAATTTGTTTTTTCAATATGCATGGTACTTCTATTAAATATAGTATTTTAATCAAGGATAATGACTCTTTCTCAAGGATGGAAGTTGGTATATCTAATGACGATGAATATTTTCAGCTATGGAAAAGGAGTATATTTTCAACTTTTGAAACCTCATGACGCACAAAGGATTACTTGAGGTGAGCTTATTTAGGGACAAAGGATCCACAGAGAAGACTTGACTTGGGGTGCCTAGCATTAGTTTTTTATTCATGTTTTTTCTTTTCAAAAAAAAAAAAAAACCTTGACTTGGGGTCTACGTTTTAAGATGGAATATAAGTTTGGATTAATTACTTTTATGCAATTCAATATTATTTTTTTACTCTATGGTCATGATGGAAAAGGAGTATAGAAATTGTTTTTTTTTATATTAAAAAAATGGAAATATAATTCACACATCCAAGTAAATACATTCACAAATTAATATAATAGGTTTTAATATTAACTTTTAATATATATAAAATGAAAGATATTAAGAGTTGATTAATAATATTGTTAAGCCATATATGTTTATAAAAATCATTTCTATTAAACATTTGCAATATGTACATACTTTGAATTTAATATTAGTAATTATATATAAAATTTATATAGTTATTAAAAACTGCTCCACTTTTGTTCTCTCCTCTCTCATTCACTATTGAAGTGGCTTGTCTCTCTTTCTTTTATATTTTCCATCTCTCAATCCTTCAAGATTCAAAATACATAGCCAATTTATGTTAGTAATATTGATAAAAAAAAAATTAAAAATAACCAGAAAATAAATACAAAAAAATGATATTCTAGTAAAGCATTTACATTTCCATTGAAAGATGCATCATATATTAATTATCTAAAGTCAATTGTCCATTAATTAATCAATGGTTGCATTCTAACACTTGAGATTTATTTGTTATGCTTAAGCATTTAATTATTTTTATAAACTAAATTGAAATTAAAGCATATTATCCATTCCCAAGCTTATGGAGTAATAGTCTCATGGACCCAACTCGTAGAAAAAACAAAAAATGCTTGATAGCAATGGTCTCATGGACCATCCCACTAGCCTATATCATGGAAAAAATACAGATGACAATAGTCTCACAAACCCATCTCACACTGCAAATTCCTATCCAACTTATGTGTTGACTGTGTTACAAAAAATAGACTGATAAGAACTATAAAAAGAAAAGAAAAAGGAAAAAAGAAGCAAATTGGCAATAGTCTCACGAACCCATCTCACACTGCAAATTTCTATTCATCTTACTTGTTGATTGTGTTACAAAAAATAAACTGATAAGTACTTTAGAAAGAGGAAAAAAAAGACTTATTATCATGAGAATGACAAGAAGTATTTTATAAATATTATCATTTGTGGTTCATTTTATCAACGATATTGTTTGATTTTGCCATCATCATCAAAATTAAAGCATAATTTTCCACACGTTATTTCCATAAAGAAAGTGGCAAGTCTTTCATATCCATCTTCGTCATGCAAAGTGAGCTTCCTAGCGGTAACCTTTTATTCATGGTTATTTTTTTAAAAAAAAAACTGACATGGGGTAACTTTATAAAAAGAATACAAGTTTTTGGTTAATTAGTTTTATGCAATTCATTTTTTTTCCTACCATGCGGTTTTAATTAGCATTATTAAATTAGACTCAAGATATCTAAAATTAACTTGATTCATATTTAAAAAAACTGAAGTAAGAATTGACTAAATCAAATTTGATTAACTAAATAAATCAACTCATAACTTAATCAATTCAATCAAAACCTAATTTATTAAACTACCTAACATATTTTGAATTTAATATTAATAATTATAACTTAAATTTATTTAGTTAATAAAAACTGGTCTACATATGTTCTCTCATTATTGTTTTTTCTTGTACTATTTTTGGGGCTTGCTTTGTCTTTTTTTCTTTTTCTTTTTGTTTCTCATGAATACTTATAAAACCTACGATTGTTCTGGTCGAGTGATTCAATTTAAAATAATATTATTTTAAGATATATATTTTTAAAAGAATTATATCAAAATCTAGTTTTACTTTTATTAAAAGAATACTTATAAAACCATAACATTATTACATAATCAAAATCTAGTTTTACTTTTATTTTTTTTCTAAATAATATCATTATAATTAAAAAAATCATAAAATAATACTGTTTTAAGTTGATATGAGTCAATTCAGATAAAATTACCCCCCTCAGGACTCAAGCCTTAGGTTATTCCATGGAAATGTTCCAGTTTAATAATTTTGTTATTTCCCCTTTAAACCATAACCCCTCCCTCATCACAGAGGTGAGCAACATTTGATTTTAAGTGAAAAATTAAATTGAACTAAACAATATTATATATTTCTTTTCAAATTAAAAATTGATTTTTTTAAAAAAATTGGTTATTTAGTTTTTGGTTTAGTTTTTAATATTTTTAATTCGGTTTTATAAAATCTTAAATTATGGAGTCTATTTTGAAAATTAATTAAGTATAGGGACTAAAACATATATATATATATATATATATATGCTCTAAGCTGTATTAAAGTACTTAAATACATATTAAGTAATACTCTAAAACATGTGGGAAAAACAATGTGGATTGCTACAATATTTTTTTTTTCTGCTTTTTTTTTATTTTTTTTCATAAAATTATTTTTATCGATTTTATTTTTTTAATATTGAACTAGTTAAAAATTTAGTTTTGTAATTTTTTTTAAAACACTTGTGAATTGCTACAAGTATTTCTATACATAGTTTTTTTTGTTATGATTTTTTTTCAAATTATTTGTTGATTTTATTTTTTTATTTTTTAGTTTTTTTATATTGTTATAGTATTTTTTTATATGGTTTTTTTATTATATTTTTTTAAAAAATTATTTTTATCAATTTTAAATTCATAATTATAACATTATTAATTATATTTATTTTATAAATCTCGGGCATGCCATCTAGTACATAAGTAAAAAGAAAAAAACAAACAACTAAACAAACCAACCCTACACAAAGAAAAGAAATCTTGCCGCCTCATACCGTCTTCCTTTACTGCTGCTCAGTCACCCCTACTCGCCACGCAACACCCACCAGCCACCACCATCAAAACTTGCAAACTGGCGGTCTCCGTCCACCAGACAAGGGATCGTTCTTTTATACATTATTAAAACAAAAGCCATCCTCTTTGTGCAAGGGGTAGCTGCTGCCTGCTGCTAGTTGTGTTTCTGTGGTGAGGGAAGTTAGTAGAAAATTTTGGTTTTAGCCGTAAAATGGCATCTTCGAACGAGCAATCGGATACATAACAAGCGGCGTTCCCTTCTCCGTTCAAAGACTAGGCACTGAAGCCTTCGTTACAGTTAGCGTAGGCAAAGCTTTTCAAGTTTACAACTGCGCCAAGCTTACTTTAGTCCTCGCCAAGTTTACAACCGTGCTTTAGCATCTTATCGTGACTTCACCTTCGTTGCCTTCGGAACCCACATTGCCGTCTTCAAGCGCGCCCACCAGGTAAGTTTGGTTTGGAGTTTTAACTTTAAACGGGCTTAATTTGTGAAGCCCAGCTAGGAAATATATGAATTTTGGTTTTGATTTTGATAGGTGGCGAGGTGGAGTGGGCATAGTGGGAAGGTGAATTCGTTGATGGTATTTGGGGATCATGTGATAAGTGTTGATGTTGAGGGTCATTTGTTTATTTGGGGGTTTAAAGGGGTGGCAGGGGATATTGTGCCGGTTGGGCATATAATGTTGGGGGAGAAGTGTACGCCCACTTGTGTAATGCATCCGGATACTCATTTGAACAAGGTTTTGATTGGGAGTCAGGAGGGGGGTTTGCAGCTTTGGAATGTGAGTACGAAGAAAATGCTGCATGAGTTTGAAGGGTGGGGTTCGTCGGTCAGTAGTTGTGTGTCATCGCCAGCATTGGATGTTGTTGCGGTTGGTTGTGCTGATGGGAAGATTCATGTGCATAATATTCGATATGATGAAGAGGTGGTTACGTTTTCGCATTCCACGCGCGGTGCTGTGACTGCATTGTCTTTCAGTACAGGTGAGTAAGTTATTTTTCTTTAGGTCGGTGATTTGTGTTAAGGAAATAAGGGTTACGTTGTTCTTATAATTCGAATCTAATTTAAAGATTTTTCTCTCTCTGTTTTTTTAGATGGGCAGCCACTTTTAGCTTCAGGATGTTCTTCTGGTGTTATAAGCATTTGGAATCTGGAGAAAAGAAAACTACAATCAGTTGTAAGAGAGGCTCATGATAGTTCGATAATTTCATTGCACTTTTTGGCTAATGAGCCTGTGCTGATGAGTTCATCAGCAGACAACTCTATTAAGGTAAGAAGCATTTCAGCCTCTGCTTATGTTTTTAGATTTTGCTTTCTTAATAACGACTAAGTGATCAGTTGATATAAAATTAGTGCAGTTACACATTTCTTTCTTGTTACATTCAATTCAGTTTTTTGTTACTTTGATTATGAGGATTGTAAAAGTAAACGATACTACAATAAGTTCTCAGCTTTGCCATATGCTGAGAGTCTTTCTCGTGTTGATTTTAGAGAACGTTTTCATTAGAGTTTTTAGTCTCTATTTGACATGCTTCTACGTGTTTGCTTTGTTCAACACCAAATTCTGATGGACAAGTATTTGGTCACTTCAATTTTTGTTTGCATCACATAGGAATTGTGGGCTCTGTTTTCTTAAGAGCATGAGCTTAAAAAAATGTTGAAACTTGCCAATGATGGTATAGACTGAACAGAACAATGTGCAGCTTAATTTAAAGTGATTGAACAACTATACCTCAAGTCTCCACCTTTTGATGATACAAAGCATCCAAAAGAATCTCAAGAATGGAAGTAGAGATATATTATACAATTTGTATAGAATGGTCCTAAGGAAGAAACTCAAAAATTCGCAACAAAACAGATACCTAAAGCTATTGCATTGTATTGAATGTTCCCAATGATGACTGTTTCTTTACAGTGGACGATGAAATTTCTTGACCAGCATACTAAAATTTTTAGCTTTTGAATTCCAGTCTTTGCTTTGTTTATCCTATGCTCAGACTATACTTTTTTCCCCTTGTAGATGTGGGTTTTGATACAACCGACGGCGATCCTCGACTTTTACGCTTTAGAAGTGGACACAGTGCTCCTCCACTTTGCATAAGGTAATATGCTTTTCAATGTAACTTTAGGATTGAAATTCTTCTTGCCCAGTTTCTTCTTCAATGTAATTGAATAAATGCCCTTTTTACCAGATAAAGATCTTATATGGTTCTTGTTCTCTAATCATAGTTATTTATCCTCCATTCCCCTTCCTTAGTTTTTGTGTTTATGAATATTAGATGGCTTCTCATCTAATTGAAAACTTTCTACCAACCTTGACTGTGATTTCTAACATTTAACTAGATATGATGTTGTATTCAGTAACTAACTCATGCCATAGCTTATTTTGAAATTCATGTGAAAACTTCCAGCATTTTCTTATGACATCCTTGTGTTCTGAAAATTATTCATCTACCACAGGTTCTATGCAAATGGGAGACACATTCTATCTGCTGGTCAGGATCGTGCCTTTCGTCTTTTCTCTGTCATACAGGTTTGATATTTTCCAATATTGAATTAAATTTTCATGTGCTTTATGAATGGTTTCATTCAACTGTGAAAGTTCTGTCATGCATTGGAAACCTTAGCTTATATAGCTATCTGATGTTTAATATGATTCAAGTAAATTACGTTGTCTGTATGAGCACCGAGTAGAAGAAAGGAGGTTTTATCTGATTACATGGAAACAATGGAAAAAAAATATATATGTAAAATTTACGTGCGTCTTATAATTATGAAAAAATTTTTTTTGTAGTGATTTTATTTAAAGTTTTTGTCAATAGGTCAATATTGGACCAAAAATGAAATTCCATACAACCTTTGTTTCATTTTAGAATCCTTTTAACATTTTACATCCTGACTGAGTAAAAGAAATGAAGTGAAAAATGACTACCATCTTCTCCATAAACCCGGCTCCTGCTACACAGAAATTGCAATTATTGCACATTTGGATGGGCTAGTTCTATTTGTCTAATATTAGTATGGGAATGAGCCTCTCACACTCTCTTGCTAGGTTTATTGTGTTTGCTTCTGCTCAATTTCTGTTTTGACCCTTTTCCTATAAATATTTTTTAATTTCTTATTCAATTTTTACTCTGATCAGGACCAACAAAGTAGAGAGCTCTCTCAGCATCATGTATCCAAACGAGCCAAGAAACTTCGGGTGAAGGTATGATTGGGGGTAATGGTTGGCACTTTTCACTCTATTTTCACCCAATGTAAATGCTGCACCTGAATTTTTGTAAATATGGCTGCTAGCCTATTTTATATATACATCATTCTTGTTCCTGGACACTAAACTGTAAGTGTATTGCATTATTCACATTCTTACATAAGAGGTGTTGGTTTGATGAAAATATCTAGCAGGTATAAGTTTTGGGTCTATGCCTATAAAAGCATTAAATTCCTTAATGTTTTTGAATATATTTTAATATGATGCACCCTATAAGTTTTTTTTTTTAAATGATTCTTCTCGTTTTACTTCTGTGCATCTTGATTATAGATTAGGTTCTCATTTTACTCTGCAAAGTGCTATTCTACTTTGCAAGTAGAACACCGCTGATTTGGTTGCTTAAGATTCTTATTCACTTGATTTCCAGGAAGAAGAACTGAAATTGAAGCCTGTCATTGCCTTTGACTGTGGTATGATCTTTCTCAGAGAGCTCTTCCAATGCTTAAATGTAGATGTTTCTTGCTCTAGGATTTGTGTTCTGAATGACTTGGTCATTTATTAATGCTATAGAGGAGGTGATTGTGCCTATATCCCTTTTTTCAACTACTTTCCTTCAAATCTTTTTACTCACTGCTTCAGTTCTCATCTGTTTTCTTTGTCTATGTTGTGGTGTACTTCTGAAATAACTGGTTTATCAGATTATTGCTATCACACTTCACATTTTCTGAATGATATTCATGCTTCCAAGTTGCCTGATGTGAAATTTCAATTATAGCTGAAATTCGGGAGCGGGATTGGTGCAACGTGGTAACTTGTCATATTGATACTGCACAAGCATATGTGTGGACGCTTCAAAATTTTGTCATTGGGGAGCATATCCTGAGACCATGCCCAGAAAAGCCAACACCTGTTAAGGTTAGAATTGCAATATACTACCCAAACCATTCATCTTTTTCTTTTTTAATCTTTTTTATTGTTTGTATGTGATGCATTGAACCTTTTTCTTTCGTTAGCAAATGAGATGGATTCATCTTCTTATGAAATCATTGAAAATTTCCTATAGATCAGCTACATAATTTCACATAAAGTTTTAAGATGTAAATCCTGTTTCAGGGTGAAGGAAATCATTTTGATCTTGACAAATCAACAGGATTTTTTTCAACTTAGAAAAAAAGAAACCTGGATTTTCATTTTTTCATTATTTTTTGTTACTGAGCAATTGGAACAGGATTGAAGGGAAGTCAAGAACGCCTCATCTTTTAGGAATGACAGATGGTTTTGGTTCATGACTGTATTATTATCAGGCATGCACCATTAGTGCATGTGGCAACTATCCTAGGAACGGCAGGTGGTTGGATAGAGCGATTCAACCTTCAATCAGGAATTAGCCGAGGAAGTTACTTGGATGTTTCAGAGAGAGGAAGTCATGCCCATGAGGGGGAGGTAGTTGGAGTTGCTTGTGATTCCACAAATACCCTAATGATAAGTGCAGGATAACACGAAGATGTAAAGGTCAGTGTTCCTTACTATTATGCAAGGTCTTTTATTTTATATTTAGCATTTGAAATTATCACATATGTTATATCCTCTCTAGTGTATAGCTGTTGTTGCACGTTGTGGCTTGTTTGTTGTCTGTAAATGTTTTGTAGGTATCATGTGTCAGGATAGATGTTCTTCTATTTACTTGCCTGCCTTATAGTGCTAGAAAAGATACAAATGAATATTGCTTAGGTTCCATCTAAGTTTTGTTGGAATTTTCATTCCTTGAAAGGGTTGGCTGTGCAGGTTTGGGATTTCAAGGGACGTGCATTAAAATCAAGATGGGAAGTTGGTTGTTCTCTGGTTAAGATTGTTTATCATCGTCTTAATGGTAGTGGTCTCCTTCTGCTGAAAGATTGCAGTTATATACTCCCACACACATATTATTTTATTGCTCCTTGGATCATCTTCTAATGACATTGGTTTGACATGATTTCCAGGTCTGTTGGCTACTGTCGCAGATGATTTGGTTATCCGTTTATTGGATGCCATTGCACTGAGAATGGTTCGTAAATTTGAAGGTCATACTGATCGAATTACAGATTTATGTTTTAGTGAGGATGGGAAATGGCTTTTGTCATCCAGTATGGATGGAACTCTTAGAATTTGGGATGTCATCTTAGCAAGGCAAATAGATGCAGTTCATGTTGAGGTGTCTGTGACAGCATTGTCTTTGTCACCATATATGGATGTGCTGGCAACTACCCATGTTGATCAAAACGGGGTCTATTTGTGGTACATTCTCAATTGCATGTCTGAAGTTTGGTTTTATGATTTTATTGGCAATTAGTTGGGATACTACTCTATTTAAGGCTCTAGGATGCTCTGTATGGATTTTGTTTCTGAAAGTGGTCTTGAGAAAACTGATTGAAGGAGATGCACTTTTGTATTTAAATAGAAATCAAATATTTAATTGAGATCTTGAAAGTGTTCAGCTGCAATATTTTGTACTTGTACCAAGTAATTTTTTGTTTAATTTTTTTTGTCATCGAGGCTGATATTTGTAAACTTTTCAGGGTTAATCAGTCAATGTTCTCCGGAGCTTCAAGGATTGATGCTTATGCTAGTGGGAAAGAAGTTGTGAATGTAAAATTGCCATCTTTAATTGCAGTTGAAGGTTCAAATGCTGAGAATGAGGATACTGACAAGTCCGTTGTGAAACACTCAGTATCCAAAGAAGCTTCTACTTTTCCAGCTTTCAGTCAGCAAATTCCAGATCTTGTTACTCTCTCCCTGTTGCCTAAAAGCCAATGGCAGAGTTTGATCAACTTAGATATTATAAAGGTTTATTCGCCCTCTATCATAATGTTCCTCTAATGTTGTCATGTGTTATGGCATGCTGAAGTTTCTATTTATCTAATCTTCTCTGCACAACTTCTATTTGTTTTTCTTTTCTTTTAAGTTTGATTTTCCCTCTAAATCAATGATCCACAGGTACGCAATAAACCAATTGAGCCTCCAAAGAAGCCCGAGAAGACTCCTTTCTTCCTGCCTTCAATTCCATCTCTATCTGGAGAAATATTATTTAAGCCCAGTGAGCCAGTGGATGGGGATGATAGTAAACCTGATGAAACGGAGAGTGATAGGAGAAAACTTGACATTCGACCAACTCAATTTTTGGAACTTCTTCAGTCTTCTTCAGAGATGAAAAATTGTGAGCATTCTAGTCCTCCTCACAGTTGCACTATACTATCTCAAGTGTTATCATTGATGAGCCAGCTGAAAGCTCTTTGATGATTTATGCATGCTGGATAGCCTGGTAACGTTTTAATTGTGTACAAATTTTGCAGTTTCAGCATTCACTGAATATATCAAAGGTCTATCTCCTTCAAATTTGGATATGGAACTTAGAATGTTTCAGATAATAGATGATTATCAGGAAGAACTTGAAACGAGACCTGAGTTTATTTCAATCGAGCTGCTGCTGGACTATTTTATTCATGAGATATCCAGCAGAAACAATTTTGAGTTTGTACAGGCCGTCATAAGATTATTTTTGAAGGTATGGATTCATCATTGTTCATTTGTTCATTTCTCTGCACATTTTCGGGCAATATCTTTACCCATTTTTTTCTTTTCCATTGGTTAGAGATAATATCGAGTTGTCACTGAAGAGCACAAAATCTAGAACTATTAAGTTTGTTTTTCCACTCTTGTACTAAACTGAAGAAAATAAGCATATAAGCAAAGGGAAAAAATTGGGTTATCTCCCAATATTTGCTGGCAATTCTCCGAGAAAGTTGAGAATATTGTTTAACATCTTGCATCTTCTTCTGTTCAGATTCATGGCGAAACAATTAGGTGCAATCTAAAATTACAGGACAAGGCAAGGAAGCTTTTAGAGACTCAATGTTCAGTTTGGCAGAGAGTAGATAAATTGTTCCAAAGTGCTCGATGCATGGTCACTTTCCTTAGCAATTCACAGTTCTAACTGTACTACCACAGAGTATCAGCTTTTGTCATCTGTGATGTTAACAATTTTGTAGTCAAAAGTTTTTTACAGTTTTTTTTTCCTTTAACTGTAAATCTGCTGTCCTATCACACTCTAAATGCTGTCAGGGTCCATAACATTCTTTCCCTTGATATGTTGTAATGTTGGATGGGAAAGCATCATTGTTTTGTATTCTTCACAGGCAGCAGAATATTGCCGAGAAAGTACTCCCTCTATATCCAATATTTGTCCCATGATCCGGGACTTAACTTGACCATAAGTTCAACTTCCCATTGTCTTCAATATTCACTCAATAGAACAAGTATTATAACATTCCATAAGTATTATGAATAATAGAACAATTAAATTAGTTACAACATAACTCAAGATACATGTTCATTTCCAAAATATAAAAGTATCTCTAAAGAGGAGTACAACAAAATTATAAACATGCTAAAAAAACAATTACCTAAAATATATGACCCATGATTAAGTTAGATAGGTAAAAATATTTTTGGATACAAAATTATGTTACAAAACAAAATATTTATTCTTCCAAACAAATCATTTGATTAGATAAAAAAATACAAATTCTTGAATCTATCACTTGAGTCGAAGTTGTGAGGTATCTAAAAATTTAATTTATATCAGTCATGATCAACTTTACACTTAATGATAATTTAATATATATATATATATATATATATATATATATATATATATTTGCATTATCATTTATCAAATAATTTATTCCTTACTATACTCTTATCTTTGCAAATCAATACCATTAGTATCAATTTTGAGGATATATCAAGATCATCTCTAGCCTAAACCAAACATTTGTTCTATTAATAAATCAACTTGGTGTTTTAATTATCCATTCACCAGGACACTAATCTAATTACTTCTGGATTGTTGCAAGGTTTGAGAAAACACCTGATACTTGAGAATATCAGCATCACTCACGTCCTCCTAGCACACCTCATGGACACTTCAAAGTGAGAAACCTTAATCTCAGTTATCACTTCTTCCATGCTGTCTTCCAGACCCTCGATCTTCCTCTGGATATCCTCTTCGATGTCCTCCCTGATAGCATATTTGCAGGCCCTCTGTCAGATTTCTGTGCTTGGCAAGAACTCGAAGGTCAACATCTTTCGAGACTGGTGATTTTCTCAAGCAAGCTTTAAAAATCTGTAGGCGAGAACATTCATCTGCCAGAGGGATATAAATTAGCTGATCAAGAAGACCCGGCCTCATGAGTGCAGGGTCGATTGTATCAGGCCTGTTGGTAGCACCAATTACGAAGACGGTTTTCTTGGCTGATAAACCATCCATCTCAGTTAGGAGTTGGTTCAAAACTCTATCCGCGGCACCACCAGCATCTCCTACACTGTTTCTCTTTGAATAGCAATGAAGTCAAGTTCATCGAAAAATAGGACACAAGGAGCAGACTGGCGTGCCTTGTCAAAAACATCCCTTACATTGGCTTCACTCTCTCCAAACCACATCGTTAGAAGCTCAGGACCCTTGATACTGATGAAATTAGCTTGACATTCATTGGCAATAGCCTTAGCCAGCAATGTTTTGTCACAGCCAGGAGGACCATAGAAAAGAACTCCTTTAGAAGGTGACATGCCAAACTTCTCAAACTTCTCAGGATGCTCCACCGGATATTGAGCAGTCTCTTGAAGCTCCATCTTGACCTTCTCAAGACCACCAATATCCTCCCATCTAAAATTGGGAATTTCCACAATGGTCTCACGAAGAGCAGAAGGATTGCTGGTTCCGAGAGCAATGTTGAAATGCTGATTTGTAACAGCCATGGAATTAAGAATCTCAGCATCAATGGTGTCATCTTCCAAATCAATGATGTTCCTCTTTTCCCTAATGCATTGTAGGGCAGATTCACTACAAAGAGAAGCAAGATCTGCCTCAACATACCCCTGAGTTCCCTTTGACTAGTTTTTGCAAGTCGACATAGCTTCATCTTCTTTGTATGGACACGAAGAACCTCAAGGCGACCAGCTTCATCTGGAACACCAATATCTATTTCCCTGTCAAACCTTCCAAACCTCCTCAATGCAGGGTCTAGACCGTTAGGCCTGTTTGTAGCTCCTATCACAATAACATGGGAACGGGCCTTTAGCCCATCCATGACCATGAGAGTCAGTAGTTGTGAAACGATTCTTCTTTCTATTCGCCACCGGTTTTCTCACGTTTGGGAGCAATTGAATCATTCTCATCAATAAATATAATTGTCGGGGCATTCTTTTCAGCTTCTTCAAAAGCTTTTCTGAGATTTTGCTCACTCTCTCCTGCCATCTTGGACATGATTTCTGGTCCGTTGATACAAAAGAAGAAAGCCCCAGTTTCATTAGCAATAGCCCTTGCTATCAAAGTTTTACCAGTTCCAGGAGGACCATAAAGCAGAATTCCTTTCGGTGGCTTCACACCTATGGTCTTGAAAAGTTGAGGAAACCTTAATGGCAGTTCAACCATTTCCCCCTGATCAGTGCCAATTGTTTCCTAGCACCACCATTATCATCGTAGCCAAATCGATCAAGACTTTCCTCATCTTCCCTCTTTACAGCTTCCCCTTCACAGAAGATCTCCGTATCAGGCGCAAGGACGAGAAGAATCCTTAAAGTAAGGCTTCAGGTAGGCATCAAACAGACTACCATTAAGGCCTTCAACTGTGTCATCCAAAGGCAGAATATGAACCCTCTTGCCATACTGCAAATTCGGACATACCTGCACCGAAACCATATCACCAAGCCTGACCCCTTAAGTTTGACCTCACAATCTTATTCATCATAATCTTGGACTGATCGCAGCTATCACCAGCTAGGGCAGTACAAACTGTACCCCTCCTCTTCTTTCCCTTGATCAACAAGTTATCTCTGCGGAAAATATCAAGTTGCTCCGTTAATGTAGCTGGATTGAGTGTGATGACAGAGTTGTCATCGTTAATGACTTCATCAACAAGAAGCCTGCTGGGTGCCTTCTTTCGATCCATGATTGAATAACTAAAACCTCTCTTCCTTTTGTTTGTGCCCGCCTGATCTCTCATAACCCAGAGAACGAGCAAATCTTTTTGAATGAACAATAATGTCGATACCACTGTGTTTATAAACAAGTCTCTAGTCCCTTCTACGTACGCGTTGTTTATGGAATCAGACAAGTGCTCGGATTTTATAGAAATTATATCTGATTTAGGTTTCCGCTTCTATTCGGTTTCAAGCCCTATATGTTTCTTGTTAGAATTAGGATTTCAAACAAAATTTTAAAACCTGAGTTGGGCCAACATAGATATTTTCAGGGCTTAGCCGATTTTTTTTTTCTATTTTTTTTTATAACCAGTTTTCAGCCAGTTATATCCCGGTCGATCTATCATGCCAATCTAGGTTTTAAAACAATTATCCTTTTTTTTTTTTTTTTTGCTTATTTAAATTTTTTTTTAAGAAAAAATAAGCAGGCCATAATATAATTATTGTCTGAGGAGTTTTTCTCTGTTCACAGTTAGAGTCGGCTATCCTCAATTAATATAATCCATGGGGCTGTAGGACAACAGTTCCATAATTTCTTACCATTGAAAGGAAAAAATAGAAACGTAATACCTCAATTAATAGTTGGGAAATTGACAAGGAGGGAAAGATATTCATATTTTTGACATGGATTTATGAGGTCGAGGACCTCGTATATTTTACATAGTATACAGGTTCGTCCCTCATCAAAATAATTTCTTAATCCAATATCTATTTTAAAATCATAATTACTTGAGTTATTCTTTTTTAACTCAAGTACTGAACTTACCAGTAATTTGATTTTGAAAGAAATCATATCAATGACAGGTGTTTAAGCCTTCAAAATACTTTTATATTTCAAAACTTGACAATATAAAAGGTTACAGGATTTAATTTGAGGAAACGAAAGTCAACGTAGGAAATATATTTTCTTTTTTAAAAAAAAAATGAACATTTGAAGCTGAAACCATAATCAATTTCTTCATTAAATGTTTTAAATAAAAAAAAACTACAAAACAAGTTTTCTTGAATTTTTCCAACTTTTCAATTTCTGGTCACATATTTTACTTCTTATTTTAATTTATATTTTAATTTAATTTAGTAGAAAAAAAAAAGATAACAAAGAGAAGGAAAACAAACGAAAAAAAAAGAAGATTAAAAATAAAAGAAAAGGAGAAAGATAATGAAAATAAAAGAAGAAAATAAAAGCAAGAGATGGAAGCCCAGTTGCACATGACCTAATTACTAGAGTCTGAATTCATCTTTTATATTGTCAAGTTTTGAAATAGCATAGCATTTCAAGCATAACAAATAATAAAAATCAAGCAAAATAGAGGGGATACACACGCGTGCGCACACCCTAGTATTAGAATAATATATACATGTATATATAATATTTTCATTTAATATATAAATATACCTCAAATATATACAAATCTTTTATTTTATATTGAATAATAAATATTTGAAATACTATAAATAAAATATAAATATATAAGTTTTTTATTTGATAAATAACAAACATAATATAGATATAATAGAAACTCAACCCCTAAATACTAATAGCTATAGCTCGATAGCAGACTCCAGTTATGTGGAATTAGAAAGTCCTGCCATTACATATATATGGCAGTCCATTATATTTTGATAACAAGGCATGATGAAAAAAAAAAAAACTATTAGGGTGTGCTATCAATGAGCAATTGTCATCTTACGGAGTTGAAATTCTATATATTTTAAAAATAAGATTCCGTACCTCTTCGGAATGGAAGCAGGCTGCTGCCTGGATAAGAGGTTCAGAATACATTGCAACTCCAACATGACTCCGAGGCTTTCTATGAATGGAATCAATCTAGAGGTGTTGAACATCTCTGTTGATGAAGGCACAATTCACGTCAAATTTCCGATTTTCTATTCAAGTAATTGTCGAGGCAAAGAAAGCAATCCAGTTATTGTGAATTTGGAAGGAAGCCCTTTTGTCTACTCAGAAAAATGGAACAGATTTGTTGTGGTGGGTTGTAACAATATTGTCTTGATGACCCAAAATGACTCAATCTATGGTGGGTGCATGTCTATTTGCGATGAGAGCAGCAACTCTGCTAGAAATCATGCGAGTTGCAATGGCATCAACTGCTGCCAGATGAGAATCCCGTCACATCTAATGTCTTTCAATGCAGTATTCAAAGATCTTGATGATGGTCAAGGTAGAGGCAGGGATCAATGCAAGCATGCCTATTTAGTAGAACAAAGATGGTTCCATGATAGGCTCAATAGTTAGTCTTGAGACCCCTTACTCAGTGACAGATATGGACTCTGTGCCTGTGGTGCTGGACTGGATGATAGATTACTGGATATTTGAATCTCTAGAAAGGAATGGATCATTAGCAGATAATAAAACATATCATTGTCAAGTTAACAATTACGATAACATTTCAAGCAATCAGAAATCCATGGTTAAATGTTCTTGCAGCGCTAGTTATCATGGGAATCCTTATCTTCCTGCTGGTTGTCCAGGTAAACTTTCTCTCTGTCACAAAAATGGAAGCCTTGTAAATAGAATTCAGGGGCTTCCATTTTTGTTCCATTTTCTTCTTACTGAAAACATATTATACTGGATTACTTAGAGCTAATATCTGTTTCTTTGTCTATATATATGGATATATTCAGATATCAATGAATTTGAGGACCCTCGTTTCAACGATTGTTGGAAGAATATGGTCTGCGTAAATTTTGATGCTGGATATGGCTGCTTCCCACCCGAAGTCAAGAAGTCTCCGGTTAAAATTGTGGTTGTAGGTATGCCCCTCTGAGGCTCTGCCCAACATATAACATATTTTTATCTTACTTAGCATCAAGAATTCTCTACAGAGCATCGCAAGGAATTGTTTGCAATATGGGAATATATTTATTTCTTGATTTATGCAGGTATTTGTGCTGCCCTTGGGGTGTTGTTTCTACTTTACAAAGTTGCAAAGAAGAGTAAGGGGATTGACAAACTCAAGAAGAAATTCTTCAAACAGGATTATGATTTATTGTTACAAGAAGGGTTGCCCTTAGCAGAAGTCGATGTTGAAGAAATGATGTCTGACGTAGAAGAGGCTGATCCCACTATTTAAATCCACCCTAAAAGTTTTGGAATGATACATATTGATTACAGATTGTTAGAAATTTTATGGAAAGATAATAAAGGTTCTGAAACTCCTTCGAGTGCTGTGTCTTAATAAGATTTTCTTCATTAATTAGAACCATAATTACTCTTAAGATATCCAAAATCGGTTTGACCAAACGAATTATTGTCAAATTCTGCGGGGGAATAGGATTTTCTTAATTATGCTTAGCATGATTTTTAACCATTTTGATGGTAGCTGATCAAAGCCTGTGAGTAGTGATCAAAGCCACCTAATGCATTATCAGAATTCGAAACACTTCAAATATAATAAAGAAAATGAATCATAAACTTTGTTGATGTTGAGTGTAAAAAAAAATCTGCCAAGCCCATCTCACCTTGGGCTGGGCTGCGATCACCTTTCCTGATCCAGGCCCAGGCGAGGTGAAACTCCCCATGCATGAGCGAGACTCGCCCCGGCCTGCCCTGTATATATTCTTTCTTACTATTTTTTTACACATTTATTTTATAAAATTATATAAACCATTCACCAGTAATTTTTTCAACCGCTTACGCACTACAATAATAATATCTCTCCATTTATTAATACCCTGATAAAGCATCACTCTACAAAGTAAACTACACCATTCACCGTCTGTTATTCATGGTCCATTTTCTTAGAAAGAACTTCAATCCCATCAAGCTAAGATGATAAAAGGATTGTTTGGAACTGCCTTATGTTTCTAAATTTTAAAATTATTTTTGTTTAAAATAAATATTTTTATATTTTTTATCGTTTTAATGAATCGATGTCAAAAATAATTTTTTAAACAAATAAAAAAATATATTATTTCAATATATTTTCAAATAAAAAATATTTTAAAAAATAATTATTATCACACTTATAAATACTCATTACTTAGCTCACTCTCCACTAAGCATAGAACTCACTTAAGGAAAGAAAACACACCGATCTTTTGCAAAAAAAAATTATTATTTTTATCTTCTCGAATTATTTTATTTACTTGTCATTGGAAAGATTTTAAAAACTAATTAAATATAAAAATATTTCTCAATGAAAGATTTATTTTACAGAATCAACACAACACGGACTCAAAACTTATTAATCAAGAAAAGTCCATTTCCATGTAAAGATTTTGGTTCAATATTTGTTTTATTTTTTTCCTTTTTGATTTTCCTTTTTGAAACTAAATATGAATTTGATATTTACACATTTAATGTTATTTTGTAATTGATTGAAACTTTGAAATGAATTTTATTTTAAAATAAATTGATGAAAAGACACTATCAAAATATTAATAAATATAGAAGATCTAAATTATGAAAAACAATTATGTTAAAAAACCAAAAATTATAAAATAATTTTCTATATTAAGAAAAAAAAAGAAATATATCATGTTGTAGCATTTAATTTATGTTATGAAATAGAAAAGATAAATACAAATGGGATAAGAATATACTTTATAGCAAGGACGGAGATAAAAACCATAAATTATATGTCTGAGAGACAGATTTAAGCTAATTTTTATCCCTCCAAAAAGGAGGAATGGATGGAATATGGGCTGAGGACAACATTTATTATTATATATATAAAAAAAAATGTGCATTATTTGTTTTTTGTTAATTTGAATATACGAGATATCTTCTAAATAACTTGCACATCACTTAAAATTAAATCTTTCCGATGATAAAAAAAAAATAAGTAATTTGGGATGAAGTTTTATGCATGTCTTGGATAATTAGTTAATATTTTGATATTGACAGTCTAATTTATTTATTTTAGTTAAGGTGATTAGAGAATGATGTCGAATACCTGCAAAAAGTTTTATTTGGTTAATTTAGGGACTCTCTGATGATTAAGTCAGTGATTTTTTGAGAGAAAATACAATAATATTATAGGGATATACTCTAAAAATAATTATGCAGTAGAGAATGAAGATTCCGAATCTTTTTTGGTAAAAGAATTCATAGTTTATTTATAGCACATGAGTCTCTTTTATGAAAAAGAGAGGCTAAAGCGTAATATTACCCTGATGATTTTAATGAAAAAAAATATCATTGATATATATATTAATGTTGATAGAAAATATCCCTGATATAAGTATTAACGAGAAAAAATATCTCTGATATATGTATTAATATTGATAGAATATAGTGGGTACTTAAAGAACTTTTACATAGTATCCCTTACTCAATAATAATATAAATAAAAATATAGTGGAATCTAGAAGAATTTGATATAACTAAGGGTGTAAAAAGAACATGAACCAAAATCTAGTTGTGTCCATGGAATTAGGTCATTCCTTTTATTGAACCCATAAAAAGTGTTTTTTGAGGGTGTTTTTAAACCCATTAAATCTAGATTTATCATTTCTATTTAAAAAAATTTAAATACATACCTCTCACATCAGTTTATTACAATTAAAAAAAGTTTAATATGATCATGACTTTTCTATTATCTTCACTCTTCGGGACCCGATATTTTTGTCCACTTCATTAAAGAATTGCCATTGCTCGAGCTTTAATAAGGAAGGCTGGGCTTATGCTACTCGATGAAGCAACAAGTGCACTAGATGCTGAGTCTGAGAGGTCTGTCCAGGAAGCCCTGGATCGTGCCTGCTCAGGAAAGACCACAATTGTTGTTGCACACCGGCTATCAACTATAAGAAATGCTCATGTCATTGCTGTAATTGATGATGGTAAAGTAGCAGAGCAAGGATCCCACTCGCATCTATTAAAAAATTATCCTGATGGGAGCTATGCCCGCATGATACAGTTACAAAGGTTCACACTTCACACATAGCGAAGTCATTGGAATGACCTCAGGTTCAAGTTCACAGAGCAAGGATCCCTTGTGCATGTGGTTTGTCGCACCTGCTTTTCAAAAAAGATGCCCAATGTCGGAAGATGATTGAGAGAAAGGTGTCAAGGCATTCCCTGTATTTTTCATGTACGATTAGGAAATGTGCTCCCATCACAAAAAGTGTCTGCTTTCAAATGCCAATCAAATCATGCAAGGAATCCTGATCATATTTGCCACAATGATCGAGGGCTTGTGCAATTAGGCTACAAGGGCTATATATCATGCATGCCAGGATTCCACTACTTTCCGACTTACTGATGGAAAAAGAATGGACCCAATGGCAATGGATGTAGACCTGAATACTAATGACGTGTTGGACAATTATGCATCACAATCCAAACTTTGAGGCGATCATATTCCTGGCGATTCGAAATCATCCAATATTGAGCTTAATAGGATGCGTATCTATTTATGATTTGGTTTGTGGGGAAGGAAATTATTGAGTGTCAAAGTTCAAATGGTGGTTGGTTGCACGTGTGTCATTTGAGTGTCCAAGGACAAGATAGCTCCATGCGAAACAAGGACAAGTACGGTTAGGAAATTGCCATTATTGTGGCAAATGACCCACCCACCACTATGCTTAGTGGAATGCCAAGTGGAAGCATGAATTACGGCATAATCCATGCCATGTATTATGGCTTGATTGTTCCCTCCATGTGCTGGAGATGCTTAGCACTTGATGTCTATAAAGGAGGCATATTATGTGAGAGTGTTTTGAGAGAAGTGAGAGTGTGTGAGAACGTGAAGAGAAGAGAAGAAGAGGGAAAGAGAAGCTGCTGCCATGGGGCGCCCAGCCGCCATGGAGGCCTCGGCCGCCATGGGCGCCACCGCCATATGCAGCAGAGTGTGTGAGCTGGGAGTTGAGTGATACTCCTCCATGTATTTATTGTATCCTTTCTCTATCTCTAAATAATATGGACTCTCTCCCGTGGATGTAGGCAATTTGCCGAACCACGTAAATTATTGTGTCAGTGTGCTTTACCCTCCGTTGAGCAACTATCAGTACACCCTGGTCCGCGCATGGGGGTGCCGGAATTCCCCAACAATTGGTATCAGAGCTGATGGTTTAAAGGGGTGTTTGATTTTGCTCAAAAATGAAAGTTGTCAAAATTGTGTTTTCACCATACCACTGTGTAGAGGAGAAAGAGACGAAGCCACTGTTGAAAACCGCGTCGAAATCGGACGTCGAAAACGTCCTCACGCGCCGTCATGCGCCGGCGAGGACCAATTGTTGGGGAATTCCGGCACCCCCATGCGCGGACCGGGGTGTACTGATAGTTGCTCAAAAATGAAAGTTGTCAAAATTGTGTTTTCACCATACCACTGTGTAGAGGAGGAAGAGACGAAGCCACTGTTGAAAACCGCGTCGAAATCGGACGTCGGAAACGTCCTCACGCGCGTCGTCAGCTACGGCTGAGGTTATCGCCCCAGCGCGCGACAGACGCGCCACGCGTCACACGCGTCTTCTTCACCCGGATGAGCTGACCCGACCCACGTGCCAGACCCGGATATGGATGACGTCATCATGGCGTAAGCATGACGCCAGCATGCACAGTTGGCATGCCATGTCAGCGTCCAGTCAGCTGCCACGTAATCACTGTGGGTCCCACTTGCCACGTCACCAGCCACGAGCCGAGCGGCGTCGAGCCGAGTTGAGCCGAGCCGCGTTGGAGCCGAGCCGAGCCGCGAGCCGAGGTATAAGATTCTGTACAGCAGAGTCTACGTGCAACCGTATCTGAGATTGAATCTGGGCCGTTGATCAGGCCAGAATTGTTTTGATCAAATCTTAGCCGTCTAAAGTGCGATTTGGATGATTTCAGACTTGTTTCCAGCTAATTTGATCGTTCCGGATGCAATGGTACGGTCCGATCGTTGAGATTTGAGACCAAAATGGCGATGGTGAATTAACAAAAGAGATTGCCCGATCAGGAGGCATCTGAAGGTCATCATGGTGGTCGATGGAGATGAAGAAGAAGAAGGTGCACATGTTTACCCAATTGCATGTGCTGAACTGCTAAGTGGGGAGAAATTTAACTGCCTTGAGGGAAGGCAAAATTGGGGCACTCTGGACACCCGACCATGTGGACAATTTGAGGTGTAGAGTGGAAACTGATTAAGACCAATCTTGACGAATCTAAGAACTGGTAGTCTCGCCAGATGTTGAGAAATCATGTATTAAACCAGTATATTCCAGATCACTTGTAAAGGAAAGCCGCAACAAAGCTAGCAAATGGTTGTATATACAGAAAGACAGTACGATGGATAGATATGGCCTAAAAAGTTCTGTCTAGGAGGTTGGGTTTTAAGCGGGACAAGTGTGACCCCTCCAATCTTTCCTGGGAACTTGCTTAGTGGAAGGATTATCCATACGGTACTATTTTCGTATATATAGCAGTTTGTAATGAAACAGTTGAAGACTAGCAGGATGACGGTACAAAGGAACAGTTGGGTTCCGTATGATCAAAGATCTGATGAAGTGGTGATTTCTCCAAAGAAGTTAGATTCGGTGACTGTGATTTCTCGATGGGAGAATTGATGAAGACCCTGATAATGGAAGAGAAATACAGCAAGGGGATAAATAAAGATTGGCACCCTATTTTGACTTGGACAGGTGTTATGACAGGATGAGCTGCTGTCAAACATAAGCAAGGAATAAGGAGAAATCTGGAGAACAGAAATTGCACGAGGGCACACGGAGATTGTGCAGGAGTACCCGTAGGATCCAACGAGGTACTGTAATGAGACAATAGGTGCAAGGAGAAGAAGTGCTCCCAGATGAAGCTCAGAGCAGAGACTGTTAAAGTTTGTACAACAGGAAGTCTCTTATGCTCTTGATGAAGACAACAAGCGAAGACCTTTCCAATGCATGCAAGGATGGAAAGAGAGCTGTTGTAGAAGCACCTAATTGAGGGGGTGCAAAGCGCGTGATAAAAGGCGACCGCCTATGATGAAAGGCGAAGACACCAAAGAGAGTTGGTGTAGGTGGAGCTGTCAAGCAGAAAGGCATAGAAGCTCCAAACATAGAAATCGAGGTGGAGGATTGCGAGGAGTATACCGCAACTTTCTCTTTCTATGTAGTCAGTGGCAGTAATCTCTCCCATAGTGCACATGGTGGTAGAGAATTTTGGAGCCACTTTAAAGCATCTCAGCTGAAGGAGGATGCGACCGCCCCATGACAACGGGCGAAGACACCTTAGAGAAGGTGTGAGGGCCTTGATATGAGCCTAAGATCAGACCGCCCCATGACAACGGGCGAAGATGCCTTAGAGAAGGTGTGAGGGCTGCAATAGGAGCCCCATTTCAGACCGCCGCATGATGACGAGCGAAGACACCTAAGGAGAAGGTGTGTGGGCCACGATATGAGCCCAGTTCAGAACAACCCCAGAGCCAATGTGATGGCTAGATATAAGTGGACAGGTGTATAGCCAATGAAGTGGCTATGCTGAGTATGGAGACAAATGCAGGATTGACTTTCATGGATATTGCCCCCATGCTAAAGATCAATGAGCTAGAAGACATTTGCCTTGGACAATAAGTGGATGACTTGTGGAGCACTAAGACGCGGCTGCTATGAAGAAGCAGAGGGTATCGGTGAGGTTCCGGAACGAGTTGACTCTTATCAAGGTGGTGAGCTCGGTAATGGCATTGTAATACTCAGAGTATGAAGACAGATATGGATCAACCTTTATGGGCTGCCCCCATGGTTAAAGGTGGAGAGCTACCTGGACTCTTACGACTAAGAGCGAGAGACTCACGGAGAAGTAAGGCATGGTTCCTAGGGTGGAACAGAGGGCAGACGCAACTCCTGGATGAGTAGACTCTTGGAAGAGTGGTGAGCTCGTGATCACATTGAAATACTCAATGACTGTCGCACTTGGGAATATTCGTTTGAGGGGGTGTTGTAAGCCTTGGTGTAAGGCTTGAAAAATCATTCCGGACCGAGCATGGTTGATACGCTCGAAGGGGAATGTTGTGTTGAAGACGCTCTCAGAATGGAAGCTTGGAAGAGCTACAAAATGCAAGCTTGTGCTGAAGAAGCAAATTGACAATTGCCCACATAAATGGCAAAGGGGGTGATTGTTAGGAAATTGCCATTATTGTGGCAAATGACCCACCCACCACTATGCTTAGTGGAATGCCAAGTGGAAGCATGAATTACGGCATAATCCATGCCATGTATTATGGCTTGATTGTTCCCTCCATGTGCTGGAGATGCTTAGCACTTGATGCCTATAAAGGAGGCATATTATGTGAGAGTGTTTTGAGAGAAGTGAGAGTGTGTGAGAACGTGAAGAGAAGAGAAGAAGAGGGAAAGAGAAGCTGCTGCCCAAAGAGAAGCGTGACCCTCACGCCATATGCAGCAGAGTGTGTGTTTGGGAGTTGAGTGATACTCCTCCATGTATTTATTGTATCCTTTCTCTATCTCTAAATAATATGGACTCTCTCCCGTGGATGTAGGCAATTTGCCGAACCACGTAAATTATTGTGTCAATGTGCTTTACCCTCCGTTGAGCAACTATCAGTACACCCCGGTCCGCGCATGGGGATGCCGGAATTCCCCAACAAGTACTACACCAAAGAGGGGACCTCGTTGAGATCAATAGACCACGCTCCTTCGACCATTAGTAGAAGCTGGTGGTGATGGTGGTGGTGGTGGACAAGCAAAGGATATGGCATTTGGAAAATGACAGCAAGGGAGATGATAAGAGAGTTAGATCATGGCCTCACGGGATGCTCTGTCCTTGTGTTCATTGCGCGGGCCATACCCAATCTCTTTCCATAAAAGAAATACAAGGATGTTAGCCTGCACAGATGGGCTTTAATGGCGCTCTTGTTTTCAAGTGCTCAAGAGCATTATGCTTTTGGAGAGACACTGGATGATGACTCTCTGTTAATAAGTAACGACTTCAACAGCTGTTTCAAATTACGGGCAACTAGAACACACAATTACAAAAAAAAAGAGGAGGAAAGTGCTACAAGTCTAAAACCAATACCACAAGCCTATTTAAGTTTGACATACAAACACAAAATTAAGACATTTAGTAAATAATTTCAATATGTATGTAAGAGTGGTTTTTCATCTAGTGATGAAGGAGCACCAATATCGAAGCTGGAAATTGTTGAGGCAGAAGTAACATCCCAAGGTGCTCCCATCACTTCATTTCTGTCATATTCATTCTCTTGTTGGACGATCAAGTTTTCGGATTTTTTAAGCCTCTCCAACACCATTGTGACTTCTTTCATCGGAGGCCTTTCTTTCCCATTTAACCTCAAGCAGCTCCTAGCCAAGCTAGCAACCATCAACACATCCTCTCTTTCCCCTTGCTTCACAACCTGAGGATCAAGAATATCAAACAGGCAGTTGCTCTCCATGGCCATTATGAAATATGTGGCTAAACTTCTGCCTTGTTCTTCTGATCTTGTGAACGAGATTGGCTTCTGCCCAGTAAGTAGCTCAACAAGAACTACACCAAAGCTATAGACATCACTCTTGTCTGTGAATTGGCTTGATTGGAAGTACTCTGGATCCAAGTACCCAAAGGTGCCTTGTACTAGAGTTGTGACATGAGTCTGGTCGATGCTTACGGACCTTGAAGTCCCAAAATCTGCGACTTTGGCTCTATACTTCTCATCAAGCAGTATGTTTGTAGACTTGATGTCTCTATGGAAAATGGGGAGGGAGGCTGCTGAATGTAGATAGAAAAGTGCCCCTGCTACCTCTGCTGCAATCCTTAAGCGCATTTCCCAAGTTAAAGGGAATTCCTCATTAGGGTCATGGAGAAACTGGAAAAGGGTCCCAT
This sequence comes from Populus deltoides, assembly GCA_015852605.2. Taxonomy (NCBI): domain Eukaryota; kingdom Viridiplantae; phylum Streptophyta; class Magnoliopsida; order Malpighiales; family Salicaceae; genus Populus; species Populus deltoides. The sequence continues at coordinate 848,888 of CM027587.2, read as the reverse complement.
TGGGAATGAATTCATAGACTAACAATGGAACTTCAGTCTCTAAACAACAACCCAAAAGTTTAACCACATTTCTATGGTTAATTTGGGATAGAAGGACGACCTCGTTGATAAATTGTCTGAGATTCCCTTCATCAATTACTTTGGATTTCTTGACTGCAACGATTTTTCCATCCGCCAACATCCCTTTGTAAACTGTTCCTTGGCCTCCCTGGCCCAGCGTTCTATTCACATTGTAATGATCAGTGGCCTTGTCTAATTCTTTCGAAGGAAACATTTTGATTTTCTCAACATTGACTTCACCTGAAGATAGTTGTTCTTGCAATAATAGACCACCATTCCTCTTAAAGTACTTTTTCTTTAGTTTTTCACTCCTCTTTCTCTTGAATACTCTGTACAACCACCATAAACCAATGAGTAGAAACAGTGCTCCAAATCCCACTCCAACACCTGCATAAGTCAACCAATTGCATTTAATTCATTTTTTAGAGCTTAACTAAGAAAAACAATTTCTGTCTGTTTGCTTGAGTAATGGTGCAGTATCTGTAATTATTTGATGCTGCTGGGATAGGATTGGTGATTTTGGGGTGGTACAGCTGCAGCAAGGGTCTAGATTTTATCTCTAACTTCCATTTTGCAGATTGTCTTTGTTACTTATCCAGGCAACAGAGTCTGTATCCTATAACATCGATTGAATTTCCTTCTTGCTTCCTCTAGCTCATTGTTTTTTCCAGTACCGCTTTGATCAGTGGAGGATTTTGCATAAAATTTCCATCAATTGAACATAGTTAAGTACAGTGTTGTAGTTTGTCTCAATATTCTACTTTATTCATGTCAGTTTTGAAAAGAGAATTTGATTATTAAAAAACAGCAAGTTAAATTTTAATTTTTTAATATGTAATTTTGATGGTCTGCTTTACTAAGTGTATAAATTTTATTTTTAATCTTATGTGGAAAAAAAAAACATTATTACAAGCATTTTCAAGAAAGTGTACTTTTTTACTTGAAACTAATTATTCATACATTTTTCAAGAAAGCATTATTTATACCAGGGAAAGAAGAAAATTATGAAACAACGATCTAATTAAAAATAAAATTTGAAAAGGAGGGGACAAAAGTGAATACTTTAGAAAGATAAATCGTACTCAATCTCCATGAGTAATTGTTTAAAATGGCATCGACAAAAATTTCATGCCGTTGGTCCTTGAATATATTGATTGATTTGATTTAATCCATCGGTTTACTTAAAGTAATAATGACGAATTATAGTATGACATATATCATAATTTTACATATGGAATATTTAAAACTAGAGTGATGAAGTTCAGAAACTAACCGGTGGTATGAGAAAGAATGGAGATATTCTTATTATTTCATGAATTTTCTTTTTCCTTGTATTTTTTTTTTTAAGTGGATAGTACAAAATGACTAATAGAATATCACTAATTATATTCTGTACATCATAAAATTTCTTGTATATATACACATGTCACATGATAATTATAGAAATCACAAAATGACGTGGTGTTTTTACTGTAAACGTCATTCTTTTATATTTTATTGTGGATTTACTTTATAATTTTTTTATTTTTTATTTTAGTCCCCAAACTTTTTTTTGAACGATTGCATCCTTTTTAGGCAAAATAAAAGGACAATTGAATCAAATTTATTGACTAAGGTGAAAATTAAAAGCCATGGGATCAAAGTGGAAAACATTATACCTATTCGGTCCTTAAATATATTTTTTTGTGTGGTTTCAAAGTTATCACAAAAAAATCACTTTAGTCCTCGAACTTCACATGTTATACCTATTCAATCCTTAAATATTTTTTCAATTCAATTTTAGTACAAAACTTCATTTTTTATTATTTTTTAGTCCATAGTTTGAGAGAGGACAGAGAGAGAGAGATCATTGGATTCCAATTATAGAGAAAGAAAAATATCGTTGGCATTGATTTCGACCATCAAAATGATCGATTTTTATGTAAAATAATTTCGTTTGATGAGTAAAATTAAAAATAGATGTTTTTTTTACCTTAAAAGTGCCTAAAAAACATATATGAGATTGTAAAGATTTTTTATTTTCGGATTGATTTCAAGTTTTCTTTGTGGTTTTAGAGGTCATGGATGGATTTCACAAGGTGTCTAGGGTGTTTTCTAGGTGTATTGGGTAAAAACAAATAGGTTAAAATGGGTTTTTAGATCAAAAACCCTTTAGTCGCGTTTTACTGGTCATTATAGTGGCTAGAATCTGGGCAAAATCAAATAACGTGTCATTTGACTTATTTTTTTGAAAAAACATTGGGGTTGACCGCCCCAGTTACATTTAAAAAAAGAGCAAGCGTGCAGGCCTGCCCTTGGAGGCCTCCGCGTGGATCCTCCTATACGGGTCAGGCCTAGCAGCGCTTGGCCACTTAATGTTTATTTTGGTAATTTTGGCTTTAAAAAAAATAATCATGCTTTTTTATATGTTTTTTTTATAATTTTATTATTTATATTTAAAATAATACCCATTCTCTTGGATTTTTTTTATTTTTTATTTAGCCTTTTTATATAGTGGTTTTTAATTTTACTTATGTTGTATGTATTTAATTTTTAAAGAGACTTTTCTTATTCATCTTTTATGTTTTTATGTTTTATATAATTGAACTTTATTTTTAAAATAATTTTTTTTGTTTGGATAGTATTTTTAATAAGTGCAACCTTGCGAGATATTTTTTTCTTTAATTTTATTCAATTAATTTATATGTGTCTATGTCTATCATCATTTGATTAAATAAAAAAAATAATTTTAATAAACAGTCATTGGACACAATAGGGTAAATGGACTGTATTGCGAGATGAAATACCTTGATCAACATCCGTCTCTTGACTTTTTCAGATACATATTTAGTTATCATTGATAAAAAAAAAAAAAAATTCATTTCTTGACACAAATGGTTCTTAATTTTTTTAATTAAATATGTGGATAAGTTTTTTGATTTACATTTAATATTTTTTATGTAGAAAAACATGTCAAAATGCCTACATGTTTAATTCTTTTATTGGCAAAAAAAAATATGTAGCTCGCGATGGAGAACAAATCAAATAGCTAGTTATTACTTAGTTATATGATCGTTCTCCATCACGAGCTACATTTTTTTTTTTTTGCCAATAAAAGAATTAAACATGTAGGCATTTTGACATGTTTATATATATATATATATATATATATATATATATATATATATATATATATATATATATATATATATATATATAATGGTAAGGAGGTCGTTGTCCTCTCTCGTCTTTCTTAGAGATCTGCTATTGAATCTAATTTTTCTTTGAGCTTACTAGCTAAGTGGTTTGTGCTACTTCGTAGGTCGGATAACTTTTTTTCTAATGTAAAAAAAAAAAGAAGATATTCAAGTAACGATAACTTCGAGTCAACTTAAGCTAACTTAACTAATTCAATTCCTTCGACACCTGGAACCTATAAGGGTTTTTTCCTCTCTCTCTCATACACGAGATGGTATATGAGATTGGAATAACCTTGCAGAAAGAAAAGCAAAAAAAATCACAAAAGCTCAAGGCTCGATAACTTAGGTAGTGTCTAATATTATAGTAACGGTTTCGTTTTAAAGTGCTTTTCTTTTGAAAATGCACCAAAATAATTTTTGATTTTTTAAAATTTATTTTTGATATTCGCACATCAAAATGATCAAAAAACATTAAAAAAAATTAATTTGAAGGGAAAAATCATTTTTTTAAAGTGCAGCTCGGTTGTAATAACAAACAGTACCTTAATATCAAATGATGAAATTGAAAAAAAAATCAATTCTAAAAAAAAACTTGAGGAAAAACTCGGGTCAATCTGGGTTCACTCGTCTAACATGCGATCCACGTCATGAGATCGGGATAGAAAAAATAAAATTGTTCAAGAAGAACTTAGAAAAAGAACTGAAGTTACATTAATTTAAAAATAAAGGTTGAACAAAAAACTCGAGTAAACTCGGGTTAGCCTAAAAAAATGCGACCCATGATAACCACACATAAAAGAAATAAAAAAAATCACAAAGCTCAATGCTTAATAACCTAATATCAAAGAATAAAATTGAAAAAAATTATATAAAAAAGGCTGATGAAAAAAATCAAATTAACCTAGATTAACTTAACTAACTCTTGACCCACGACATAAGATTGAGATAAAAAAATATATTTTAAAAGAACAGACCTAGAAAAAAATATTGAAGTTAAATCAATAAAAAAATATAAAAAACTAGAGTCAAACCGGGTTAACTTCACTAACCATTGACCTAGGATAACCTCACAGAAAGAAAAGTGAAAAAATAACAAAATTCAAGGCTTAATAATCTAATGTCAAATGATAAAATTAAAAAAAAAATCAATTTCAAAATAGAAAAACGCTGGAAAAAAAACTCGAGCAAACTCAAGTTAACTCCATTATCCCATAACAAGGGATATGAAATTGGGATAACACCAAAGAAAGAAAAGTTCAACTAATAATGAAGCTCAAGACCCAATATCCAATGATAAAATTGCAAAAAAAATGATCTAAAAAATACCTGTGTTAAATCGAGATAATCTTCGAAATCATTGAACCGAGTCATGAGACCAATCAAGGTATAAAAACTAAATCAAAGAAAATAATCAAGGACTAAATTAAAAAAACAAATAAATTAAAAATATAAATAAAAAGAATGAGGACCAAAATTAAATATAAAAAATTAAATGAAATAAAATGTTCAGGGATGAAATTAAAACAAAGAACATTTCAAGAAAAAGTATTAAAAAAAATAAGTCAAAAGAAAGATGATCAAATTAGATTAAAAAAAAATTAAATGCAATAAAATGTATAGGGACGAAATAAAAAAAAAACTTCAGAAAACATTAAAAACAAAGCAAATATATATCAAAAGAATGATAATCAAAATTGAAGTAAACAACATCTGAGGGACATATCTTATTTTTAAAAGGATCGGCATGAAAAACAAGGTGTGGAAAAAGAAAAGAGAAAGGAAAAGAAAAAACACTCACTAGAGATCAACCCCACCTCCACCATTGACACACATTATACCACTGTGTAGAGGATAATTCTCCACTTCCAACACCATCATTGACAGTGACATTTGAACATTGAGAGATGTTACACACGTTACTGAAACAACACGGGTGCCTCCCTCTTTTAAATTTTTTATTATTTTCATACATGTTCAAAGGCCTAATTGCCCCTCATTTCAATTGAAAATAACAAAAAAACTATATGGAAAAAAATCCAAATAGCCCTAATCGTCAGTTTTACTTTTGAGAAATGTAAGGGCAAAGATGTTATTTAATTGTGCATTGAAAAGGAAAATTACTAAAAACCCCTTATACCTAGCTTTATTTTTTTAATTTCTAAGGATATATTACTTATTACACTGTTAATGCAAAATGTAAAAGTACTTATTTAAATCCAATAAATATGACAATGATAAATAAATCCCATGTAAAATATCTTTATACCCCTACGACCATGTTTTTTAAGTTTTTCATGCAATGAAAAACAATATTTTTACTGCTCGAATAAATAACTAAACTCTTTTAGTTTTTTTTTAAATAAAATCGTCATTTATGACATTTGGAGCACTATCATGAGACAAGTCAACAACATGGTTTTCCTGTGATCAAACATAACAATGCCAGTCAATTGTTTACTTGACCCATTTAAGTGTGACATAATCTATAGTCATTTCTATTATGATGATATAGAGTGAAAATGCAACAACATACCAAGGCGTGCCATTTTAGATTTGATTTTACGCCGGTAATAGACATATGTTCTACCCTCTGCAACACATGGAAAAACCACAGAGTTGATGGATCAGTAAACCATACAATGGTAAACCATGCCAGAAGAATCTATAGAGTAGGAATTGTAATCAGGAGTTTACCTTGACAATAACCATAAAGATAAGGATTTCCTACGAAGCCTGGTTTGCAAGAACATTGAACGATGGAGCTCTGGCTGGTTGAATTAATGGAAGGATCGATCAGAAAGTCACACGTAGAAGAATAACTTGGATCATAGAATGATCCATTCTTGACATGTGATTCAAATACCCTTTCGTCTATCCCCCAATCCAGATCTACAGGAACATAGTCCCCCGCTCTCATATCATTAGAGTCAGAGTTCCCTTCGTAATAATAATCATAATAATACGTCCCGTTTTTTATCCGACTTTGGGCAGTTAAATAGGCAGACCTGCATTGCTTTTCCCCTCTTCTTCCTCTTACATCATCTAACCCCTTCATGGTTACATTAAAAACCTTGAGAAATGAAGGAATCCTGGTCTGGCAGCATTTGATCCCACTGCAACTATCCCTGATCATGCGATAACGGTTTTCGTGACAAATTGACACACACCCACCAATAGTAGATTGATTTTGGTTCATCAAGGCAAGATTGTCACAACCCCTTGCAATGAAGTAATTCTCGGAGGAGAAAACAAAAGGGCTTCCTTCCAAGTCAACAACTGTGTTTCTATCTCTGTCTCCACAATTTGTAAAAACAATTGGAAACATGACCCTTATCATACTGCGACGAACAGAGATGTAACGCACCACCAGATCCTTGCCGTTTACAGTAAGTTTAGGATCTTGACTTCTGGAGTTACAGAGTATTTTGAAACTTTCGTCTAGGTAACATCCTTCTTCCATTCCAAATGGATATGGAATATCAATGCCTCCACAGTTAGATTCACATCCAGGAAATTTAACCTGTGATTCTGCAGTAAGCAATGACCAGAACAACAGCATGACCTGAAGTACTATTAACTCAACAGCTACCATATTCTTTTTCTTCTTCTTTCAGACAGTAGCTTTTTAGAAGAGAGAAGGTATAAAACGGGCTCTTACTTGGCAAGTAACCCAGCCATATATTAAGTTATCCAAAATCTTCTTCTTTCTACTATTTCTTTCTTTCTTTGTTTTTATCCTTTCGCCTTCCATGAGTAGAAAGCTCAAAACCAAAGTCTTTAGAACCACACAAAGAATTAAGCAGCCAGACTTGACCGAGTCAGTCAATTACACTATTAACAATACTCTAAAAGACGTGGGGAAAGCACTGTAGCTTCCCCACGCCTTTTATTTCCATTCACTTATATATTATAATAATAATATAATAATAATAATAATTATTATTATTATTATAATATAATTATAAACTGCTCTTTTTTTATTCGTTCTTTTTCCTTTTTTTTAATGCCTTTATGGCTTTTTTTTCTTTTTTCTTTGTATTTTTTTCTTTTCATGAATTTTTTTTGTTTAATTTAGTTTGTTAATATTAAATTTTATTTTATTTAGTTATCGATTTTCATGACACGAATTCCGGGTTTGATGGGTTAACCTAGTTGATTCAATTTTTTTTCTTCCTTAGTTTTTTTCTCTGATTTGTAATTTTTAATTAATCTTTTTTTTACTTATATATAATAATAATAATTATAACATATAATAAAAGTGCTCAGCGTTTCACTGTGCAGTTTTTTTGTTTTTGTTTTGTTTTTTGTTTTTTTCCTGTTTTTATTTAAATCTTTTTCTATTTAGCTATCACACTTTCATGACACGAATCCCAGGTGTGACGGGTTAACATAATTTGTTGGGTTAACCAAGTTAATTCAGATTGTTTTTCTTTTTCCTCATTATTTTTATTCTTCTGATTTCATCTTTTTATATTGTATGCAGTCCACGGTGAAAAGACTAATGCCTTTATTTTTATTTATTTTTTCTTTTTTATGCCTTTCCGCGATGGATGCATAACGGTCCGATCCACGGTGAAAAGTTGTTGCTGCCCCTCTTTTTTTCTTTTTAATTAATTTTTTTATTTAGTTTGTTGATATTAATTTTTTTTCTATTTAGTTATCAGAATTTCATGATATGGATCTCAGGTTTGACGGGTTAACCCTGTTAATTCAGATTTTTTTTTTCTTCATTATTTTTTTTCTTCCTGTTGGTTTTTTTCTTTTTAATTAATCTATTTAATTATCACACTTTTATGACACGACCTTGCAGCTAGACCCACATCCAAGACTATTGGGTCTGGTATTGCAGCTAGACCCATTTAAATTTAGGTCATGCAAGTTTAATGTTATTATTAATATTATAAATATCACTCTTAGGTCAGGCGTTGCAGCCAAACCCGAAACTCTTGGGTATAGCTTTACAAGAAAACCTAACACATTTACATCTTAATGTTTTTTAATATTTTTTATATAAAAAAATTGACCCGCGACATCGCACGGGTCATATAACTAGTCCTATACTATAGTGGGTTATAATATTTGCATCATCGGTCTATTTTTGCCAATGGGACTCTATCTCCTCTTGAAGCTACAGTACTCCCACTTTTATTAGAGGTTGCAGGTTCAATTCCTCGAAACGGAAGTCAATCTCAATCACAAAAGCATCAAAAGAAAAATAAAAAAAGAAAAAAAAGTTCATTTTATTTGTTTATTAATTTGAACTTTAAATATTTATTAAAGGTTCTTCAACATTAAATTTTCTATTTCCTAAAGTGTATATATATATGAGTAATCAAATTAAAAAAAAAACTACAAATATTTAATTCTAACACAATCCTGCACAAATCTAAACCACATTTTTCTTCTTTGAGACAGTAGAGAAGGAACAAAAACGGGTTTTTAAATGGAAAGTAACGCAGCCATATGTTAAGCTATCCACTCTATATATTAAATTATCCAATCATTTACCCCTTATCAAACATACCCTAACATCATATATCATGCTATCAAGTTAAATCTTGACATTAATTACATTTCAAGTTATGAATGGTTAGAATTTTGTTAAGTGGGATTTTAATGAAATTAAATATTCTATAAGCAAACAAAAAAGTAACCATTAAATAAATAGCATTAATAGGCTCCACAATAATTATTTTCATTAGTCTATTTGTTAATGTTTTTCTTCAAATTGTGGAACGACGTGCATGTTCCTCCAACTACTTGTTCAACAGCTTAATTTGATTTTTCTTGATTGACTTGGGAAGTCATGTGTTCTGAACTTGTCGAAGATATGATTTTTCTTAATAGAATTTTCTTGTTTAACTACTTGTTTACCAGCTTTGATTCTCCGCTGGTAATCGTCGAATGCTCTACCCTCTGTAACACCTGGATAAACCACAGAGTTGATCAGTAAACCATGCCAGAAGAATCTATAGATTAGGAAATGTGACCAGGAGTTTGCCTTGACAAATACCAGAAAGATAAGGATTTCCTTCGAAGCCTGGATTGCAAGAACATTGAACTTTCTCCTTCTTATTTGTGGGTGTAGACATTACATATCTATGTAAAATCTTTGCATTATGATTATTTCTTTTATATTTACTACTTTTTCGGATTTTTCTACTTCCCCAATCTTCTTCTCTAATGGTAACTTTTAGAAATTCATTTATACACTACATAGGATTTTCTATAGATTTTATTTCGATCATCAAGCATGCATGCATGTAGCCTGGTAGCATGCAGCAATACGAACAAAAAGTGCTAGCTGGAGTCCTGGTTATTGCAAAAGGAATCAATATTCATGTAGAGCATGATAATATTTTTAGTTATTTTCCACTTAAGTTTCCGGAAAATTCTTTATTTTACGAACTATGCACATGCCTAAATTCCCCGTTTTACAATTTGTTAGTGTGGCATCTGCTTGAATGTCTTGTCTGAGAGGGGAGGCCAGCGCCTCCATGAGTTATTAGTCTTATAGGTTAGTTACGCAGTTATTTATGGTAAAGTAATTATTCTCGTAATTATTCATACGATTAGGATGCGTAGTAAGTTTACAACCCTACAAAGTCTATAAATATCAAAGACGTCTTGTATGAAGAAGAGAACATACAAAACCCCACACACTTATAAGTGTCGAGTTCTGAATCCTCCCATTCATTCAACCAACCAGTTGGCAACAGTTCAGTTTTCTTGTATACCAGGCTTTGTAGGAAATCCTTATTTAGGTCATTGTGAAGGTAAATTCCTGGTTAATTTTACAATTTTCTTATTTTCTTTGGCATTATACTTCCTACTCCATCGATTCTTCTCGAATTTTTTTACCATTACATGGTGTAAAGATCAACTATGTTACTCTATGTGACAGAGGATCCAGACTACATGGATTGCCAGGGACATCTGAGAGAGAAAACGTTGGTCCTGGGTATGTGGCTGCATTTGCATCCTATATCATCTAAGAAATGACAATTGCTTAGGAGTGAGAATACTTGCATTTTTCCTGATCAGTTCCCTTCCCCTATCTGTTCATAATTGCTTGACTTTTGTAGGAATTGGAGTGGGATTCGGAGCATTGTTTATGCTCATTAGTCTGTCAAAGAACTATCTTAACTAGCATTGTTTATGTTTATTGGATTGTCAAAGAACCATCTTAATTCAATAGTTTAAGCTATTAGGTGAGGTTCCAATATATGATTAAAGCATTCTCTAACACATTCTCTCAAGTAAAAGTTTTTTGGGCTTGAAACTTGCACAGGCTCACATTACTTTGTGTTTAATTTTTATCAAATAAATAGAGAAGTTGAGATTCGAACTCGTGACTGCTTGGTTATCAAAGCTCTGATACTATGTCAAAGAAACAATTCAACCCAAAAACTTATGTTTTTTTTTTAAATTAAGAATGCCTATTTAAAGGCTTACAAAGAACTTGAAATTAATAAAAACTCTCAACAACCTTGAGATATTATTGGTCTTCTAATAACAGACTCTGCAGCAAATCCTGCGGCAGAATTTGATATGAAAACAATTACATTGAAATTCAAATAATTGGCTGTACTTAACTCTATCTTCTATCTTCTATCTTCAAGGCAGATTCTCGTAAATAGATTCTAACATGGTCTGTGGTGGTTGTACAAAGTATTCAAGAGGAGGAGGAATGAAAAACAGAGGAAAAATACTTCGTATGGAATGGAGGTTTATTGCTGCAAGAACAACTGTCTTCAGGTGAAGTTCATGTTGGGAAAATCAAATTGCTTACATCCAAAGAATTAGACAATGCCACAGATCACTACAATGTGAATGGACTGCTTGGCCAGGGAGGTTGGCTGATGGAAAGATCATTGCAGTTAAAGAAATCCAAAATTCTTGATGAAGGGAATCTCAGACAATTTATCAATGAGGTGGTCATTCTTTCACAAATTAACCATAGAAATTTGGTTAAAGTTTTGGGCTGTTGCTTGGAGACTGAAGTTCCATTGTTGGTCTATGAATTCATTCCTAATGGGACACTTTCCCAGTTTCTCCATTTCCCAAATGAGGAACTCCCATTAACATGGGAAATGCGCTTAAGGATTGCAACAGAGGTAGCAGGGGCACTCTCCTACCTGCATTCATCAGCTTCCATCCCCATTTATCACAGAGACATCAAGTCTACAAACACACTGTTTTAAGCATTGACCAGACTCATGTCACAACTCTGGTACCTTTGGATACTTGGATGCAGAATACTTTCAGTCAAGCCAGTTCACCGACAAGAGTGATGTATATAGCTTTGGTGTAGTCCTCGTCGAGCTACTCACTGGACAAAAGGCAGTATCCTTTAGCAGATCGGATGATCAAGCCAGAAGTTTAGTCGCATATTTCATTCAGTCCATGAAACACAACCATCTGTTTGATATTCTTGATCCTCAAGTCATGATGCAAGGGAAGAAAGGGCATGTGTTGATGGTTGCTACCTTGGCTAGGAGTTGCTTGGGGTTAAATGGGAAAGAAAGGCCTACGATGAAAGAAGTTGCTTTAGGGATCGAGGGGATTAAAAAAAAATCACTTAGTAATCAAATTTCCAGAGAAGGATATCAACATTTCACAGGAGATTGAATATGATAATGGTTATGAAGTAATGGATGTTCGTTGGGACCTTGCTTCTACCTCAACAGGCTTTGGTTTTGACAATGGTGTTGCTTCTTCAAAAGAAACAACACTACTCTTGCACACATATTAGAATTTTTTTTTTCTTTTTTGTAATTATATGTTTTGTTGTAACAAAATAGTTGCTCCTGATCATATGAATAATATAAAGAATTTTTTTTATTTTCCATTTTTTTAGTATCCATTGTTCTTGATAGTATCTATAACACTACCAAGAACAACGTTCGTACGTAGATTTATTTGGTGATATATGTATCCTTGACTGGTTCAAGATGAAGCACTCCATGAGCATGCTGTGTTGGTCACAGGCCATTCATTATCAGTCAAGAATGGCTCCTGGAATATATAGAGTTTCGAAACTTACTCAAATATTAATTTAAACCTTGAAAAGTTATGATACAGCAAGTCCAGTGATGGTAAGAAGGAAATCATTTGACATTTCTATAATTTCTAGCATTCACGCGTTATGATTGATTAATTTCCTTGCAAGAGACCAAGATATTTCTTTCTTTTCTAGATGAATGGACAATGAATACGTCAAATAATTAAGAATTAATTCATAATTACATAATTATATAGTTTATCAGAACTAATAAATTAATGAATCCTTTAGCATGAAAATAATTACATAATTCTTTCACAAAAGTTTTAAATTTACTTTTATTTTCAAAAATCTCTTTTCTTCCCAATCAAATTTTCTCATCTCAGACATTACACATATTTTCTTTCTTTTATATATTATCAGTCAAGAATAGCTGTAGAATTTATTGGGGTGCGAAATTTCAAACCTTATTTAATAATAAACTCAGTCCCTATAGTTTATTAAAAATAACCAATGAGTACCATAGTATGAAAAATAACCATCTAGTCCCTTGACTAGAGATGACCTACTTCAACTTAGTTGTTTATGTTTTCAAAAATACCTTCTTTCATAATCCATTTTTCTCATCTTAGCTATATATGTTTTCCTTTTTTATCCATGTAAGAAAACTAAGTAAAAATAGAACAAGAAATTGATGAAAGGACTAAGTTATTAACGGATTTAAGAAAATAGGGATCAAATTTATAGTTTCTAAAAAATTATTAGTTAATTAGGTTAGGCTTTTAATTAACCCAAGGTTTAGTTGAAGAAAACATCATCTTTTGTTTGGTCAAAGTCCCACATCTAGAATAATATCTGGCTCTAAAAGTGATGCAAAAGTAAATGGGGAGAACAAAAGCTAGATGAAATCACCTTTGAATCCTTCTACTGTTAGTTGGGAATTTCACAGGGTAGAATGTAAAGAATCTGATCTATATACCTTCAAGTGGCAGGATTTTCATTTCAGCCAGGGAGAGGAAAGCTGTAAAGAAAAATAATGGTTTTTCAGCTAGTGTTTCAAGTCATTTTTTTGTTTTGCTCATTGAATCCATTTCTTGCAGAAGCACAATCTATAACAAAAGGTGGATGCAAAGAACGTTGTGGAAACATCACCATTCCATATCCATTTGGAATGGAAACTGGTTGTTACTTAGAAGAGAGGTTCAGGATAGATTGCAACTCTAGCAGCATTCCTACACTTGACCTAAATGGAACCAGCCTGGAGGTAACAGATATCTCAGTTGATAAAGCCAACAATATTCAAATCAATTTCCCAATCATCTTTCAAAATTGCAGCAGCAAAACCAGCAGCAGGGATTCACTGGTCGTCAATTTGGAAGATACCCCTTTTTCTTTCTCAACTGAAAATCGGTTCGTTGCAGCTGGTTGCAACAACCTTGCTTTGTTGAGCAGAAATAAGGCTACTGTCGGCGGGTGCATGTCAATTTGCAACGTAAGCAGTAGTGATGCCTCTGCAAATGGTACTATTTGTAATGGCATCAACTGCTGCGAGACCACAATCCCCTCAGGTCTCGATTTTTTTAACGCAACCTTACAAGTTGTAGGCGACAAGGTGAAGGATGGGTGCAAGTATGCCTACTTAGTTGATCAAAATTGGTTTAATCTGAGGCTCGACAATAACATTTCGGTGATAGATATGGACTATGTCCCAGTGGTGCTAAATTGGAGAATTGATCTTGGATTATACGAAAATATGACGCTGAATGGATCAGCGTATAGTGTAACAAATTTAACGTCTTCCGGGACTTCCAGATGTAGCCAGAACTCAACTTTTCTTCTATGTTCGTGCTCCTCAGGCTTTCAAGGCAATCCTTATATTCCTGATGGTTGTCAAGGTAATCATTCTCATCAACTAAACTAATAGTTTCTTTAAACATGGATTAAAGAATAGGATAATTACATGATGTGCTGAATTTTGTGTTGTCTACATATGCAGATATTAATGAATGCCAGAGCTCTTCCATCAACAACACTACTATTTGCTCCTGGGACCTAATCTGTCAAAACCTATACGGCGGCCACCAATGTGTGAAGCTTGAAATCAAGAAATCTCGGGTTAAAATGGTGGGTTTAGGTATGTTGTCTTGCAACCTAGGACATGATACAAATGGATTTGTTTCTTTATTTTTCAACAGTTTGAGAAGAAGAGTGCATGAGTTTCTCAAAATGTGAATAGTCATGAAGGCTTATTGATCTGTTAATCATTATGCAGGTTTTGGCGTGGGGTTTGGAGTATTGGTCCTACTTATTGGTTCATGGTGGTTGTACAAAGTTATAAGGAAAAGCAGGAATGAAAAACGCAAGAAGATGTTCTTTGAACGGAATGGTGGTTTGTTGCTGCAAGAACAACTATCTTCAGGGGAAGTCAACGTCGAGAAAATCAAATTGTTTGGTTCAAAGGAGTTGGACAAGGCCACTGATCATTACAATGTGAATAGAACGCTTGGCCAGGGAGGCCAAGGTACAGTTTACAAAGGGATGTTAGCGGATGGAAAAATCATTGCAGTCAAGAAATCAAAAGTTCTTGATGAAGATAATCTCAGACAATTCATTAATGAAGTTGTCATTCTTTCACAAATTAACCACAGGAATGTGGTCAAGCTTTTCGGTTGTTGCTTAGAAACTGAGGTTCCGTTGTTGGTCTATGAATTCATTCCTAATGGAACCCTTTACCAGTTTCTACATGACTCAAATGAAGAATTCCCATTAACTTGGGAAATGCGATTAAGGATTGCAACAGAGGTTTCTGGGGCACTTTCTTACCTACATTCAGCAGCTTCCATTCCAATTTTCCACAGAGATATCAAGTCTACAAACATACTACTAGACGAGAAGTACAGAGCCAAAGTAGCAGATTTTGGGACATCAAAGTCAGTAACCATCGACCAAACTCGTGTCACAACTCTAGTACTAGGCACCTTCGGGTACTTGGATCCAGAGTACTTCCAAACAAGCCAGTTGACAGCCAAGAGTGATGTTTATAGCTTTGGGGTGGTCCTTGCTGAGCTACTCACTGGACAAAAGCCAATCTCTTCCATGAGATCAGAAGAAGAAAACAGAAGTTTAGTGACACATTTCATTGTTTCCATGGAGGAAAACCATCTATTTGACATTCTTGATCCTCAAGTTACTATGAAAGGAAAGAAAGAAGATGTAATGATGGTTGCCATGTTGGCCAAGAGATGTTTGAGCATGAAAGGAAGAGAAAGGCCAACAATGAAAGAAGTGGCAATGGTGTTAGAGGGGATCCAAAAGTCATACGGGACTCAAAAATCACAGCACATGATCATTCCTCAAGAGAACGAGTATGATCCAAATGGTTTCATGGAGGGGCTTTGGGACCTTGCTGCTTCTGACACAACAGGCTCTAGTTCGGATAGTCGTCTTGCTTCATCACTAGATAGAAAACCACTCTTAATAAATATTAAATAGAATTAATGCTTCCCAAATTACTACATGTTTTTGTCCTCATAGATAGTGAAGGTGATAGAACTTAATTATATACCACTGGATATTGTATATATTAACAGATATTGCTGCTGTCTAATACTTACTTTTCGTCTGTGATTGAGGGGTTTTTTTAAGTCAATTATACCGTATATAAACTACGGTGATAAACAGTATGGATAAAATGTTATGATCCTCATAAAATTATATTTGCATTCCACCAATTTTTTCTATATTTATTATGTTTATTAATTTTATTTGATATTACAGTGCATGATGTTTTGCTTTTCAATTAAAAATACATCAAAATAATATTTATTTTGAATTTTTTTACTTTAGCATATCAAAATTATCAAAAATATATATTAAAAAAGCATTAATTTTATATTTTTTAAAAGAAAAAATAATTTAAAAAATAGGGTATAAGACAAAAACTTACAACTAAATATAAATGATAATTTCTCATGAAACTGGGCCACGTTGTCAAAAAAACAGAGGCCTTGCTTGTAAAGATAAACAAGTTGGAGACATGTAAAATCCAACACGGCTAGGAGTTCAGAAAAGAGTAGCTGGGTCACAATTCAATTAATTTTACAGCCGCACAGGTCCAAAGTTGACTCCCTCGTTGATTTTTGCTCCAACTGTTCTTCTGTGGCATGTCATGATCAAGAGAATTCCATTGGTTTGATAATCTATAAATCAAATCTTATTTCAATAAACTGACCTCTATATAATTCACTTCTAAGATTTTATCAAATACCATGAATTCTCGAGAATATAGATAGAGCAGAAAATATCAACACATAAAATATCATAATATCACATGCATATATTAAAAAGAAAAGGTTTCCATGAAAAACAAAATAGAATGAACTAAACCATAGTTTTGAAACCCGGTCCGACCCGACGGGTCGATCCGGGACTGGAACCGGGTCTGGTTGAAGAAAAAATAGGGGAAGGAAAAATCTGGTGTGACCTGGTTGACCCGATAAGACCCGGTCAAAAACCCGGTTAATTGCAACCCGTTGACTTTTATTTTTTTTTACTAAAACGACGTCGTTTTAATTTAAGAAAAAAAATTTAACCCGGACAACTTGGTGACCCGGTCAAAACCCGGAACCTGAGCCTTGGACCGGGCCAGTCACTGGGACGGGTCTGAAAACTATGAACTGAATGTTTTTTTTTACTAAAACGACGTCGTTTTGATTTTTAAAAAAAAATTAACCCGGACAACTTGGTGACCCGGTCAAAACCCGGAACCTGGCCCTTGGACCGGGCGGTCCACTGGGACGGGTCTGAAAACTATGAACTGAATGTTTTTTTTTACTAAAACGACGTCGTTTTGATTTTAAAAAAAAATTATCGGACAACTTGGTGACCCGATCAAAACCCGGCACCTAAACCTTGGACCGGGCCAGTCACTAGGACGGGTCTGAAAACTATAAACTGAACAGTGTCACTAGTAGCGTTTTAATGTATGTTTGGTATTGTAGTGTAGGGTATTTAAAAAAAGTTCTTATCTTTAAAAAAATATATTAAAATAATTTTTTTTATATTAACATATTAATAAAAAAAAATATTAATTTAATATTTTTTCACATCCACCACACTTTTAAAAACTATATAAAAAAAAGTTATCATATTCTTAAACATTAAGAAAAAGCACACCAGGGAATAGAAAAAGAAATTCTTTTTTTGTTTTGTATAATTATACAGTGCTGTCAACCACGTTTTATGAGATTCAAAGAATAGTAAAAAAAATATTTTTTTTCATTATTTTCAATAATGGATAATTAGTTTGACATGAAAGTAAAATTAACAGTTATCATCAAATGATTCAAGATTTTTTTTTTATTTGTTCAGCATTACTTCAGTATTTTTATAACAAGAAATAGTTAGGTAAAGAAGTTTATTCTCTTTCATGACTTTTCGAACATAATATATGAAAAGAAATATAGTTTCTTGGACACCTCATCTCACTTGTCTGTACACCTATCCACATGTATGCCTAAATTAAATAAAATCTTGACGAGACACATTGTTAGAAACATCGATCGGGTCATGACTATTTACCAGCTTTAATATATCTGTGATCGTTGTGCAATGATTTTGTCTTTTGCTACAACTGCGGGCTGCGGGCTGCGGGCTGCGGGCTGCGGGCTGCGGGCTTTGAATGTCTTTTTGGATAATCCAAAGGAAACCGAGCATCTTCAGCTAGAATATGCAAATATAATATTTCCCTGAACTTGCCAACTGATTAATCGAGAGG
The DNA here is from genome assembly GCA_015852605.2 of Populus deltoides. Taxonomy (NCBI): domain Eukaryota; kingdom Viridiplantae; phylum Streptophyta; class Magnoliopsida; order Malpighiales; family Salicaceae; genus Populus; species Populus deltoides. The sequence continues at coordinate 830,869 of CM027587.2, read as the reverse complement.
TATGTTAGAAGATGCAGACGAAATTAATATCTTGAATATAGTTTTCCTGTGCATATATACTTGATCTGTTGAGTGGATCGAACAGCAGTGAATGGCAGCAACATCTATATCAGGGCAGGAAAGAAAAGGGAATGGCAGCTATTCAGTCAGTACTAGTGTACTTTCAGGTAATGTTGTTGTTGTGGTCATTTGATGATCCATTGCTTATTGCAGAAGCACAAGCTATGGAAAACCCTGAAATTTGTCCAAGTGCCTGTGGCAATGTTAGCATTCCATATCCATTTGGAATGAGAGAAGGTTGTTACTGTGACGAAAGCTTAAAAATACATTGCAACTCTAGTAATATTCCCCTACTTTCAATAAACGGCACTGATCTGGTGGTGACAGACATTTCGGTTGGTGACAGCACCATTACGGTCAACTTTCCAATTGTCTTTGCAAACTGTGATGGCAAAGAAAGAAACACCGTTGTTGACTTGGGAGGAAGCCCTTTTGTTTTCTCCTCAGATTTGAATAACTTCATTGCAAGTGGCTGTGACAACCTTGCCTTGCTGATTCAGAACCAGTCAGCAGTTGGTGGGTGCATGTCAATCTGTGATCATGAAAGAAGCAATAACTACTTATTGAGTAGTTGCAGCGGCATCAACTGCTGCCAGACTAGCATTCCTTCATATCTCAAGGTTTATAATGTAACCTTGGAAGGGGTAAATGATGGGAAAGGTCCTGGAAAAAAACAGCCGGCGAAGAAATGCAGGCATGCCTATTTAGTTGACGGAAATTGGATGGATAATAGAGTGTATGGTTGGAGTGGAAGCATAATGACCTCTTATGACATTAGAGATATGGACCATGTTCCAGTAGTGCTGGATTGGGGGATAGAATTAAGGGTATATGAATCACTTGTAAATATTGGATTATTCTCTAATACAAGTAACACTTACAACTGTCAAGTTCTGAATCCCCCCAGATTCCACCAGCCAGATGGCAACAGTTCAATGTTTTTGTAAGGCAGGCTTTGCAGGAAATCCTTATTTAGGTCATTGTGAAGGTAAACTCTTGGTTAATTGTACAATTATCTTATTTTCTTTGGCATTATATTTCCTAATCTACGATTCTTCTCGAGTTTTTTACCATTACATGGTGTAAAGATCAACTCTGTCACTCTATTTATGGCAGAGGGTCGAGACTACATGGAGCACGGGGGACATGTAAGAGCACAAATGGTGGTCATTGGTATGTTGTTTCATTTGCATCCTATATCATCTAAGAAATGACAATTACTTGAGACTAAGAATACTTATTCAACAGCGCCATTTTACCTAACCAGTTCCCTTTCCCTATCCGCTCATAATTGCTTGACTTGTGCAGGAATTGGAGTGGGATTTGGAGCGTTGTTTTTACTCATTGGTTTGTGGCAGTTGTACAAGGTATTCAAGAGGAGGAGGAATGAAAGACTGAGGGAAAGATACTTTAAAAGGAATGGTGGTTTATTGCTGCAAGAACAACTATCTTCAGGTGAAGTCCATGTTGAGAAAGTCAAATTGTTTGCATCCAAAGAATTAGACAAGGCCACAGATCACTACAACGTGAATAGAATGCTTGGCCAGGGAGGTCAAGGTACAGTTTACAAAGGGATGTTGGCTGATGGAAAAATCATCGCTGTTAAGAAATCCAAAATTCTTGATGAAGGGAATCTCAGACAATTTATCAATGAGGTGGTCATTCTGTCACAAATTAACCATAGAAATGTGGTTAAACTTTTGGGCTGTTGCTTGGAGACTGAAGTTCCATTGTTGGTCTATGAATTCATTCCTAATGGCACACTTTCCCAGCTTCTCCACTCCCCAAGTGACGAACTCCCATTTACTTGGGAAATGCGCTTAAGGATTGCAACAGAGGTAGCAGGGGCACTCTCCTACCTACACTCAGCAGCTTCCATCCCCATTTATCACAGAGACGTCAAGTCTACGAACATACTGCTTGATGACAAGTACAGGGCAAAAGTAGCAGATTTTGGGACTTCAAAGTCCGTAACCATCGACCAGACTCATGTCACAACTCTAGTACAAGGCACCTTTGGATACTTGGATCCAGAGTACTTTCAATCAAGCCAGTTCACAGACAAAAGTGATGTGTATAGCTTCGGTGTAGTCCTCGTCGAGCTACTCACTGGACAAAAGGCAGTGTCCTTTTGCAGATCGGAGGATGAAGCCAGAAGTTTAGTGACATATTTCCTTATGTCCATAGAGGACAACCGTCTGTCAGGAATTCTTGATCCTCAAGTTAAAGTTCAGGGCAGGAAGGAGGATATAATGATGGTTGCTGTCTTGGCTAAGAGCTGCTTGAGCATGAAAGGAAAAGAAAGGCCTGCAATGAAAGAAGTTACCATGGTGTTGGAGGGCATCAGAAACTCACATGAGTGTCAAAAATCAGCGAAGGATTTTATCATTCCGCAAGAGATCGATTATGATGCAAACGATTTCATGGAGGTACCTTGGCACCTAGTTTCTGTCACTGCAGATTCTGATTGAGATCTTTTACAGTTGTGGTGCTTCACCACCAGATACAAAACCTTTCTTAATTACATATTTTATTCTGCCATAGATATATTGAACCTGATTTATAGATTTATTATATTAATGAACGATGTTACTACCAGATACTTTTAGTTGTTACATTTTAATTACTAAATTATTTGTGTGTGTGTGTGTGTGTATCGTCTCAATCTAAAAATGTAATATATGCTTTTTTTTCTTAAATGCCTTGTGCTAATTTAATTTAATTAATTAGAGAAAATGTGGCGGTAGAATTAATACTCATAATTGTTTAGTTAAATTGTTTTTTATGAAAAATAAATCAATTCTAAACAATCAAAATTTTAAATCGTATATATCTTGTAATTAAAATTTGCATAAACTTATGACTATATTATTTTTTATCAATTTTAATTTAATCAGAGAATGAGAATAGATGGATTTGAATTCATTTGACTATTGCGATCTTGAAATTATATGAAAAATTATCTTAGATTTTTTTCACCTGATTCATTTTCAAATTATTGAAAATAAAATCTCAAATTCTTATGAAATTAATTCTTTATTGGGTCATATTTTCTCTGAAATTTTATTATAACAAGTTTTTACTTCTATTTATTATGCAAATATTATAAATCATAGAAAAAATATCCTTGAATTGTTTTTCTTAAAAAAAAAAACTAGCTGTAATTCTCGAATGTTTGTCTAGAATTATTTATTATTTAAAGATTTTGTGTTTTACGATTAGTTTTTATTTTCTTACTGGGAAATTTTTCTACTATTAATGGTGCAAATTAAAATACTTTGTGTTTTGGGGATTTTCTTATTTTATTTTTTTGAATATTTATTTACTTATTATTATTCAAAACAAACTATAACATAATGAGAATAAGATTAAGAGAAATGTAAGGAAATGAAGAAGAAGAAAAAGTGACAGTATTACCTTTAATATCCAAACTATATATGAAGACAAATTAACCCACCGCCACACCATGAGACGTGTTTTAAATTAAAATCCATAAAATCATGCATAATATTCCTGTTCAAGAATACACAAAACAATTCATATTAAAAAATATATATATATATATATATATATATATATATATGTAAACATTGGATATTTCTATTTACATATGAAGTTTAATTATGATGAATATACATTAATTAATGCATGCCAACACTTAGTTAAATATATTCATCTTTTCGTAGAAAAAAAGAAGTAAATATTGTTTACCTTGTAGTTTATATTTAATCAGCAAAGATTGTGCTTGTCATCTTTTCAGCTAATCTTCAAAGATTGTGTTTATTTAATGTTTTTAATCATTATCTACTTATAATTAATATTAAATTTAAAAAATGCTTAAGCATATTAATTAAGTTGCTTATAATAATAATGATTCTTAAAAAAAGATATTATATTTAATTAAAAAAAAAGGACTTGATAGGAAGATAATAAGATGTAAATGATACATAATCAAATTATTATATATACCAAAATAAACCTTTGACAACTTAAGAGTAAGGATAAAATGATCAGAAAACTAAAATAAATTGGATTAGTGAATAATAAAGCATTGATTGATACAAAAACATCGTGTTTCAGTAAAGAAAAAGATTGACAGTTTGTGGAATTCACAAACATAATCCACTCGAATGGGGTTTTTATAGAAAGAAAATCCTGAGATAAAGTTTTCTATAAAGCTAGCATCACTGTAGATTATCCTGCCTGAAAAGCTAGCCAAGGCCAAATGCTGTAGTTTTGGTAAATATAAAAGGAAAAGCATCTCACAAACGTCAAGACTCTTGAAACGGCACAACCTCTTGCTATATTTATAATACGACGGGCACCATATGCTAAAATATGATCCAAACGAACATGATTTCTTTCACCAGACATTTCATACTGCTAATGTTATTATCTCTGTCGCTGATCATAACTATCTGTGATGCAATCTGTCCATATACACCAACTCATTTAAATATCACCAATGGCTTAGGTGCTGGCTTGGACCTTACAATCCATTGCAAATCCAAAGACGACGATCTTGGGCAGCATGTAGTCCCTTTTGATGGCGAATATACAATTGATTTCTGCACCAACTTCTGGAGAACCACAGTGTTCTTCTGTGGCATGTCATGGTCAAGTGAATTCCATTGGTTTGATATATCTACGATGCTTCCAGGGATCCTTATTGTGGCGAATGCAATTGGACAATACAAGCAACTGGGCCATGCGTGGATTATTATAAATATATTTGGAAGGAATTTGTATGTTATCCTTGGAATAAGAAGGCATATCTTCATTAAAGTGCGAGCTAGCTCTCTATATATCTCATCTCCTTTGTTTAATTTGCTAGCTGCATAAAATGGAGGCAACAAAAAAAATAAGTGTACCATTTATTAATAATGAATTTCTCCACCCGATAGAGTGTTTAATAACATTATTTTGGTTGTGATCATCAGGATTTACCATTGCTTATAAAATTCAGTTATGCCGGTTGTTACATAATATAATATTATAAGTTACGTCTGGCCTAGATTTTTAGATTTAGTTATCCCACACGGATAAGATCTCAATGTTATAAAACCTGATTTAGTTTTGTAACTCAACCCGATAATTCATCTATTTAAAATATAATTTAGTTTGGTTTTTATATTGAATTGAATAAAAATTGACCTAATCAACTCTATACCTTGTCAAACCAATAAAAAACTCAAATAAGACGTGGTTTGATTTTGTTAAAAAAAAATCTAAAATGATATCATTTAAAATAAATATTAAATAAAATTTTAAAATAATATTATTTTAGATTGATTCAGATTAACTCAAGTTAACTTTTTTAATTTATAACCCGGTTCTTGAACTAAACCGGCTTCTATAACTATGATGAATACTAAGTATTTTTAAGAAATTAGTTCAATTCTCTTTTGATTAAATATGTGAAGGTGGTAATACTCCTATTTCACTGTTCTTTCTGTTCTCCATAGTATTATGCCATGAGTACACGAGAGATGTTATGAAGTTTAGGCAAGCAAGGTAGCCGTCCTAATGAGAAGGTAGTATTAAATAAAGGTTATGATTTTTTTAGGTGGTGTTTGATTGGTATTTTATGAGTAAAAAAACAAAAACAATTGACAGTAAGATAGAACGAGAAATGGAAATAAAATTGTATTTAATAGTAATATACAAGACATTATATTTGGTTGATGGAAAAAACGGAATAAAATATAAAAAAAAAACTTTGTTTTACGGTTTTACCTTTAAATTACTTTCAAACTTGACATGTTTGAAAGAATAATTAGATATTATTTTTTTATTTTAATTTATATTCTACAATAATTATTTTTGTCCTACTTGGTTGAAGATTTGGCAATTAATATCAATTTAAAACAACTTTTAATGTTGTATAATTTCATTTATTTACAGGCTTTGCTTATTATTGCAGTATGTTTAAAAATAGTAAACTATATGTACCTGAAAGACTGGTATAATTAAAAGCAGAAGATAATAATTTTATAAATCCAACCTCCATATATATATTAAAAATTCAAATTACTTAAGATAAAAAAATATCAAAATAGTATGTTCATATTTTATGAGTGGTTAAAAGCTAAAAGAAATAATAAATATGATAATAAAATCATGTTCAAAATCTATTTAAAAATTTTAAAAATAAAAGAAGAATCGAATTTTTATATAAAAAAATATTGTTAGTATTATTATTTTCATATTAGTAACATAATAATTGAATAAAATTATTAAAATTAAACTACGAATTTATAATTATATTTAAGAACAATGTTCAAACTAAAAAGTAAGAGAATTTGGTCAAAAAAAACTTAAGAGTGACAAAAACATCAAGGAAAAAAAGAAAAAACAATTCATACACCAGCCATATTTGGAGTACACGTGGAGAGGAATCGACTAAGACGACAAAAGAGATTTTTTGACTGCCGGAACAACCCCACACGCCGCCCAATATGTGTGGCGATTCCAACGAGTTTGCGCTTGCTCTACACGCGACAACAACTTTTCAATTAAAAAATAATTATTTTTTAAAAAAATTACATTATTATCCTCAACCAAACTTACAATTAACAACAAAACATAAGCTAAAATACTCAAATACCTATGACTACAATGAACAAAATATCTTGCATCTAAGGATATACGTGTAACTCCATTGTGTATAAAAAAAATCAAAATACCTAAATACCCCTATCCAAGACTACTAAGTTTTTTATTATTACGAGTATTTTTGTTATTTTAATGTTCACAAAACATTAAACAGACACAAATACTTAAACAAATGAAGAATAACTAATGTACCTCATGAAAATATGAAAAATAATATTGGTCTAAGGATATGTGATTTTGTATGAGAATGACAAAATAGTTATTATATTATAGCAATAAATAGTAAAATATGAGAGAGGTTATAGTGAAATATCATTATGTTTTAGTTGTTTGTTAATTATATATCTACTTGGTAGTTTATATTTATCAGCAAAGATTGTGGTAGTAATCTTTTAAGCTAATTATGAAGGATTGTGTTTATTTGTTTTTTTTAATATTGAATTAAAAAATAAATAACATATTAAGTAGCTTATAATAATTAAAGATTCTTAAAAAAAAAGATACGATATTTTAATTAAAAAGACTTGATTGGAAGATGATAAGATGTAAGTGATAGATAATTAATCAAATTATTACACTGCAATAAACTTTTGACAAGTTAAGAGTAATAAGAATTCGACAAGTAGTTAGAGTAAGAAGAATAAAATGAGAAAACTAAAATAGATTAGATTGGTGAATAATTTATAAAGCATTGATTAATACAAAATATCGTGTTTCAATAAAGAGAAAGCTTGATGATAACTTGTAGAATTCACAAACACGTACGATCCTGCCAAAACATTTATTTTTGTTTTTGGAAAGATGATTTTGATATATAATTTTCTATAAAATTAGCATCGCTCAGTACTATTATCCTGCCAAAACAGCTAGCCAGATGCATGAACCAATTTAGTAGTAATTATCACTAATTCATTGTAGCCAAGTGCAGTTTGGCTAAATATACAAGGAAGAAACCCTTGAAACGGCACAACCATTTGCTATATAATACGAAGAGGCACCATATACTAAACCCTATAAGTAAGTTGGATTTGCATGAATACAAAAAAATAATCCAATCTAAACAGATCAAAATCTTCTTGCAGACATGATTTCTTTCACCAGCCATTTCGCCCTACTGATATTATTATCTCTGCTGCTGCTGATCATAGCTACGTGTGATGCAGGTTGTCTATGGAAACCAACACGTTTGAATATCAATAATGACATAGGCCCAGGCCTGGACCTTACAATCCATTGCAAATCCAAAAACGACGATCTTGGGCAGCATGTAGTCCCTTCTGGTGGCGAATATACAATTGATTTTTGCTCCAACTTTTGGAGAAGCACACTGTTCTTCTGTGGCGTGTCATGGTCAGGAAAATTCCATTGGTTTGATGTCTACGATGCTTCCAGGGATTCTAGTCGCTGTGGAAATTGCAATTGGACAATACATGCAACTGGGCCATGCATGGATTATTATAATTATTATACCAAGGAATTTGTATGTTATCCTTGGAATGACAAGGCATATCTCCAGTAAAGCGCTACTTAGCTCTATCTCCTGTGTTCAATTTACTAGCTGCATAAAGCGGAGACCACAAAAAAAAAAAAAAATTACCATTAATTAGGAGTGTTTTCCTTTCATGATTTACATATTCTTTTCAAGGAATAACACTATTTTGGTTGTGATAATCATGATTTGCCGTTGATTACAAAGTTTAGAAAAGTATATTTCTGTGTTATAGAATATAATATCCGTGTAACATTATGAAATGTTTATTTGGCAACGCGTTTCACCAACAAAAACTGCTTTGTTAAACAAGACTGTACTCCACTTATCGGAAGGAAAAACATTATTTTAGCTGTGATCATCATGATTCACCGTTGCTTATAAAATCCAGAGACTCCACATATTTGATAGCCATAATCATTAGATTTATGAAGTTTAGGGAAGCCAGAGTAGCCATCCTGATGAGAGGGATTAACGAGGTACGTAGGCAAAGGACGATGGATTAATTATGATAAAGGGGAACCACTTATTAGTCGTTAATTGTTTAAATAAGTTCTCAATTAATCCCCAAACTATTAATTTTATCATCATTTGGTGATCCCTAATCTATATACTTTCCACTTAATTATTAGTTGTTAATTATCATTGTTAACATGGTTCTCCCCATTAGATTTTTCATAACCCAGATGAACTAATCAAATCGGCCTAAATTTTATCAGGTTAATATAAAAAAATAAAAAACAACATTATTTTAATAACAAATATTTAACTCGGTGATTTAGAACATGTTTGGGAATGCGTTCCTAAAAATTTTAATTTTTTTTGTTAAAATTTAATATGGTTTATATATTTTGAATCGTTTTGATTTACTAATGTCAAAAATAATTTTTTAAAAATAAAAAAATATCATTGACAAATATTTCATTATAAAAAATTATTTAAAAAATAATCACTACCATACTATATAGCACCACTAAGTAGCTGCTCTTCTCTATAACCGTACCCCCAAATCAATTCCCATAATTATGGCTATCACTGTGCAAAAACAAGAGTTAAAGTATAAAATTGCTTAAATGTATATCCATGCCCAATATGGTCAGTGGGACAAATTTTCTGATGAAGGACATATTTTTACAGATTCTCCTTAAATATTGGGTGAGCAGCAGGCTCTATTGCAGTATTTCTATCCATACAATTTAGGAAAAGATAACAATATTTTCTAAATTGGCTAATATTTGTTGTTGTTGTTGTTAAAAGATGGAATTCTGTTTAAAATTATTCATGACAACTACGATGATGCTAGCTAGAACGCAGAAAAGAAAAGAAACTAAGAGATTTATTATGAATACAGAGTACCATCCAATTGTTTTCAAATTCGAGGAACCAAGATTTCATTTGTAAGATAAGTATGAAAAGAAATACAATACAAGTATAGTTAAGATATAATTAATAGTTAATGACAGACAAATTACAAGGAAAAGGACAGCTGTTAGGCCTGTGTATCTAGTATGGAATCTTAATCACACAAATACATAGATTTAATCATCCTTTCTTGACTATGGAAGGTCTCTCTAATCCAAAATTAACGTGTTCACGTAATAAAATACTTAAATTAATTGCCATGTATATCGTCCTAAATTAAGCGTCCTTATAGGCAACAACAAAGCATGCATGCATGTATGGTAAGAAGAAATAAATAGAAATTAAAACATCAGAATTAAATGTCACTACGTTGTTCTTAGATGTTGCTAACACGGATCATCAGATCCCAAATCACAGTTGGAAAATACAGGGGGGAAAGGGTCTTACATATTCACCATGCATGTAGGCAGCCTATAAATAAGAGGCATGCGTTCAAAAAGAAAAATCAAAATCAAAATATTATACAAAAGAAAAACACTTCATCATACAAGCATGAATCCCTCTATCACAAGGCATTTCATTCTGCTAATATCATCTTTGTTACTGGTCTTTACTACTTGTGATGCATTTTGTTTTCTTCGAACAAGTGTAGATTTGAAGATCACAAACCAGTTGGGTTCGGGCCTGGACCTCTCCATCCACTGCAAATCGAAAGATGAAGACCTTGGCGTGCACGTAGTCCCTTTTGATGGCTATTACACGCTGAGTTTTTGTTCCAATGCTTGGGGAACTACACAATACTTCTGCGGCATGACATGGTCAGGTAAACTCCATTGGTTTGATTTCTTCATTGCTAGAAGGGACTCTTTTCGCTGTGGCAAGTGCACTTGGAGAATACTTCCAAGAGGCCCTTGCATGACTTACAATATTGGTCAGTTAAGAGAGTACAAATGTTACCATTGGAATGGCGATCAGGTATTTTAGAAATCTCGTAGCATAAAATAGAGTTAAATGTGGTTCTCCACAACTTAATTAGAAATGCAATTTATGTACTCCTCTACTCCATGTATTTAACTGACTCAATGAATAAATTTGTTTTTCTTGTTTTTCCTTTTAGCAGTTTTATTTGCCATTGCAAGAGTCTCCTTTAGGCCATGACTAATTAAGTTCCTTCATGTACTAATTATGAGCTGTTGATTGTCAGTATAGAGATTAAATATTGATCTGATCTGATGAGGTGATATTCTAGCCAATGCAGGTTGTAATCATGGTGATTAAAACCGAAATTAGAGATTATGCAATTTATCAAATGAATAAGATCAACATTAAAAGTAGTTAATTAAATCAAACTAATTAATTAAACGTTTAGCCCCTCAAAAACATGGCCTCCAAAATTAATTAATACATAAGCAAGCAATCGAGTAATGATAATATATATTACATGGAATTCATTTATTTAAAAAACATCAATCAAGTAATGTATTTTTGACTTTCCAACTTTGAAATACAAGGAGCCCGAGAGGAAAAGGTGTTACCATCAATTTGGAAATATTACACGCACTTCCAAATCAATAATTTTAGGGTTTTTTTAATATTGAATATTATTGTGTTGAAATAAAAAATATATATAAATAATTAGAACAGAAAAAAACATGTCCTCTTCTCTTTTATATTTTGAAAATATAGAAAATCGTTTAAATTAATTCATAGACAGATTTAGTTTAATAGCAATCTGGTAGTGAATGAAAAAATCATTAGTTTCAGGGGTGATGAAATTTGGAAAGGAGGGTAAATCATCATGGTTAATTTTCTTCGTCTTCTCTGTTCATGTGAGATAAAAATAAATAACAATTAATACTTGGAGTTGATCTTGAGAGTTTGAAATATAATGAGCTATAATTTCTTCTTAAAATAAGAAATGAAAATATAATGGATTATTTATTCTTAAAATAATGTTTGAAAAGAATACTCACCAATGAAAATATTGTCGGCAGATAGGCTCTGGGCCTATATATATAGTTATCAGTCTATTACTTAATTTATGGATTTCATTTAATAAGGAAATAAATAAGTTTATATATACACAACACATCATCTATGACTTCATTGGCTTTGGAGGTGGCCACCATTACTGTTTTCTGCGTGCCCACTTGATTCTGCACAAGCTTTGATAACTCTTGTTCTTGCCGCCATTTCTGAATTCTGAGAGTTCTAGCTTTTCGTGACGGTCATTGTTTCTCTTTACCTGGCATTGTTAATTATGTGATTCCTCAAAGATATTACTACAAGTGTTTAATTTCATGATTTATGTACTTCAGTACTCCAAGTTTTTTAATCAATGAACAATCATTGTTCTTGTTCTTCCATTGATAAAACCTGTTTTCATGGTTGATGCGTGATAAATTTATCTGGTATTATGGTAGATTTTATTGTTGTGGTTTGATAATTTATAATTGAAACAATTTATAAATTATAATTTTTTTATAATCAAAGTTTTTAATAAAATTTTGAATGGAATCTTCGTAAAATTCTAGTATATATTAATTAGCTAAATACTTTTAAAATTATAATTAAAATATAATATAATATTATTCACAATTCATCAAATTAACAAACAAACATGATTTAAATGTTTTTAGACAAGGTAAGAATTTCCATAGGAACTAGGCTAGGCTCCAACCTTCTTTGCTTTGCCTGTTTCATTCAAATGGATAATCATTACTTGATTCTACTTTTTATTGCGTGTCAAATTAAAAAGTAATTTTTTTTTATATTTTCAGTTTGATTTAACTACTTAGAGTATATTTAAGAGTATTTGTATTTTTGATCTGCCCCGTAATTGTTTATATGATAGCCACCTTACATGGTTGTTAATTTCAGGGCCCGTGGGATTAGTCGAGGTGTGCACAACCTAGCCCGAACATCCACGTTAAACTAAAAAAAAGTATTTGTATTTTAAAATATTTTTTTATTTTATTTTTAATATTAGCTCATTAAAATATATAAAAAATATATAAAAAAATTAAAAAATTAAAAATATGGTTGAATCTTGAAGCAAACAGCGCTTAGATAAACGATGTTGAATAGGTTTTGAGTTTGAAACTAGGATCATCATTATAAGGGTAAGATGTCAGTCACCTCGTTTGTCCTTCGACTGATTTTATGGTGGTGCCACCGTCCACGTAACTTTTCTGGTGACAATAGCCAAACCCAAATGAGGTGCAAAAAGGAATCGACAGGTGGAAAAACTGTCGATTCCCTATCCTATTAATGGTGACCCAAATGCGATTATTATAATTAAAGTTTTAAAAAAGATGTCCTTTTCCTTTCTTTTTTTTCAAACTTTTGAAAAAGAAGGAGGAAAATAAATAAGAAAATTGAACTAAAAATTCAAAGCTGAATTGATGTGGACAATATATAATTATTAGAATTAAATTAAATTATGGACCCAAATTTTAAGATGCTTTGAATTTTATTTTATCAGCTTCTTGATTTTTTTCGGCTCCTTATTATATTTATTATTATTATTTTAAAAACTTTCCTCCACAAAAATAATTAGATATATATATATATATATATATATATATATATATCTTTCATTTATTCAGTATATTTTAATTCCATCTCCTTGCTATTAATTGATCCAATATTATCCTTGATCCATTGATGTAGTTAATCTCTCCACTTGTGTTCGACATTCTAAATTACAATTCCAATCATTTACTAATGTTATCATCCTTTTGGCTTATAATTTTTTTTTTAAAAAATACTTCATTAAATAAACAATCAAATCTAAATAGTAAATTATATTGCTTGTCTAAAATTAAAGATGATAATTTAATTTAAATAAGATGTATACCAATCTAAATTGACTCAAATAAATAAATATTTTTTAATAAATATCTAACTTTAGATAACGAATAAAATATAAATATTATAAAATTCAACTCAAAAGTAATTTGATATACACGCACAAGTTTTATATTTATAATTTTATCATTAAATATATATTTATATATTTCAAATATGTATTATTATTTTATTTTCATGTTGAATAATAAATAATAATTAGATGAAAGATAGATATATGGACACTTGAAATCTAATAAATAAAATATAAATTTTTAAAATTTTCACTTGGTAAATAATTAATAGGATAAGAATATAGAAAAGTCAACCCATAGAGATCTATTGTCACATCCTTATCTAAAATTCACCACAATAACTACCCCAACTATTGTAAGAATCCGAAGAGAGACAGTAAAATGTATTTTTATGGATAAACTTTTATTTTTAGACTAATAGTTTTAAATGGTATTTTTTATATATATGTGGTAAATACGTGGCTATCAATTCATAAATCTTCGTTGCTTATGCGACATGCTTACTTTAAGCTATAACTTAATTTATAATTAATGTTAATTGCCATTTTTAGAGTGTCGTTGGATATACAAGGCGTGGCATTGGTACACAGTCTTCCTCCCTACACGTTGCAATCATGCAAGAGTTTTATTTGACAATAGCGAGAGCAGCATGTATTTTTTTACCCCTCTTCTTGCCACAAAATTATTTTTTGGAGGAGTATTTTATTTTATTTATTTATTCAATGCAATGCAATGATGCACTCTATTATTATTATTATTATTTCTTTGTTAATGAAGTATTCTCTTTATTATTTCGTCCAAAAAAAAGAAAAAAGCACAAGGCTGCTCTCCCTCGCCTATATAATCTGAATATTCTATTTGAACCCTCTAATGAAAAAGTTGCAGAAGCGCCACATGCACACATTCTCTGCTCTCTTCTCCCGTGCTTTTCCGAAAAAGGTAGTCTTTTTCTCCTTCTCACTTGACTTTTCACGAGAACCAAACCGAATCTCCAGCACTAACACTCCCGTGTCTCACTTAACTTCCTATCTCTCTACAAAACCATATCGCAGTTATCTTCCTCTACTGATTTCTGAAAACAGAACGCTAACAACTGCTTGTTTCTCTTCTGAAAGATAAATTAGAGACAGATAGGAAATGTGGAGGTTAAAGATAGCAGCAGGAGGAAATCCATGGCTAAGAACGACGAATAATCATATCGGAAGACAGGTTTGGGAGTTCGATCCTACACTAACTCTATCTCCTCGAGAGATCGAAGAGATCGAAAATGCGCGTCGAAAGTTTACGGAAAATAGGTTCCTATTCAAGCATAGTGCAGATCTAATCATGCGCATGCAGGTAAATTAGTTTAATTTAGAAAAAAATAACAATTCAAATTCGGTTTTTTCGTTTTTTTATTTGTTTAGATTATAGTGAGTGACATTATGGTAATTTTTGTTGGAGTGAAGTTTGAGAAGGAGAATCCGGTTCCGGAAGTGTTGCCGCAAGTGAAGGTGAAGGAGAGCGAGGAGGTTACGGAGGAGGCGGTTGCTGCAACGTTGAAGAGAGCTTTGAATTTTTATTCAAGTATACAAGCTCATGATGGACATTGGCCTGGTGATTATGGCGGTCCTATGTTTCTCTTGCCTGGCTTGGTAATCTGTGATTTTCATTTGAATTTTAAACGGACTTTTTTAGCAGAGTTTGGGTTGTTTGTTTATTTGTTTGTTAGTGGATTCGTTGTTAGGTGATTACTTTGTCAATTACGGGAGCATTGAATGCAGTGTTATCGGATGAACATAAAAAGGAGATGATCCGGTATCTCTACAATCACCAGGCATGTTTTTTTTTTTTAAAAAAAAAATTCTAGCTATATTGGGATTTAGTGTGATTTTTTTTTTAATGTGGAGATGTTTGTAATTTGCAGAACAGAGATGGGGGGTGGGGTTTGCATATTGAGGGACCGAGTACAATGTTTGGTTCCGTGTTGAATTATGTTACTTTAAGGTTGCTGGGAGAAGGGCCGAATGATGGAGATGGGGCAATGGACAAGGGGCATGATTGGATTCTGAATCATGGTAGTGCAACTATGATAACATCGTGGGGGAAAATGTGGCTTTCAGTTCAGTAATAAGAATCTCTTTTACTTTGGTTTTGAGTTTTTGTTTTGTTATAGGGGTTTTGTTTGAAGTTTTAATCGACGGCAACAGGTACTTGGAGTGTTTGAGTGGTCTGGAAATAATCCAATGCCCCCTGAGATGTGGCTTCTCCCTTATTTGCTCCCAGTCCATCCAGGTTCTTGCCTATTTACATGCCCTTTTAGTATTAGTTTTCTATTTCTATGTTTTTCACAATATATTATCTCAACATTACCGACCTGTTCTTATAGGCATGTTAATATGATTGGAAAGTGATGTAATATTGTTTTCCCTTTGCAGGAAGGATGTGGTGTCACTGCCGGATGGTCTATCTGCCTATGTCCTACTTATATGGGAAGAGGTTTGTTGGCCCAATCACTCCAATAGTTTTATCTTTGCGAAAGGAGCTGTTCACTGTCCCATATCATGAAATAGACTGGAATCAAGCACGCAATCTGTGTGCTAAGGTTGGTAAATTGGTATCTTAAACCTTCGGAAAACTTAATTTACATTTTCAAGAGTTACACCATTTACTTAAATGTGAAGATTTTTAGTGAATCTTTTGGATATTGAGATGAACAGCCATCTTAATTAGTATTCCTGTTTGATATATGGTAAATGCTGTTCTAAATATGTGTAAGATGTGTAGTCAGGACCTCCGTGGTTTATTAGTCAAATGAGAAAAAAATATGATTAGCATACCTATAATAAAGATATGCAGATAATTTCCATCCATGACATGCTAATTCCCAAGATGCTTTGCCCTGAAAACAATGATCCAAAAAGTGATTAGTTTGGCAGATGATGACATTATCAATGCCAACTTTTAGTTCCATTAGGTGCAGCTCAAGGACTTGTAATGATTAGTATAAGAGATGCTACACTCCTTAATTCTCTTGGATTTTTCTTTTAGGGTGGATTTTCACTTTGTATTGCTTAAAAATACATCACTGAACTTTTGCAGGAGGACTTGTACTACCCTCACCCACTGGTGCAAGATGCACTATGGGCTTTACTTGACAAGGCTGCTGAACCAGTTTTAATGCATTGGCCTGGAAAAAAGTTGAGAGAACAGGCTCTTCATACTGCAATGGAGCACATGCACTATGAAGATGAAAATACTCGTTATATTTGCATAGGACCTGTAAATAAGGTATGCATTTTAACTTGGTTAATGTTGTCAAAATTTGATTCTTAATTTGAAACTGTGAAGAGAAAATGATCTTTTAAAGTAACATGTTCTTTCTTTTTCAGAGATGGCATGAATGTGATTCCTTTAGTGCTTGTTTTGATGTCTCTTTTAGATGATTTTTTTCACTTTCCTTTGGTCCTTTCATTTTCTTGAAATCATTTTCCAATATATATGACTTGATTTGTCAATATTTAGCAGCAGTCCATGCATGTGGGAAAATGCCATCAACATTTTTGCATTTAGGCTACAATGGATGTCTTCTTTGTTTTGCTAACCTGTTTGTTTTTTGGTATGCAGGTGTTAAATATGCTATGCTGTTGGGTGGAAGACCCTAACTCTGAAGCTTTCAAGTTGCATCTTCCTAGAATACAGGATTACCTCTGGCTTGCTGAAGATGGAATGAAAATGCAGGTCCACAAATCCTAATTTCCATACTCTTAGTCTCAATTTTTTTTTTTCTAATTGTTGCTTTCACAAACAGTGGGTGGGTGTTAAAAAGGAATATTGGGGAGAAGTTACTGATAGACTGTTTTACTTGATAAGCATTCAAGCAAGTCATTATTTGCAAAGATTTGCAATATAATGAGTTGGATTTTTAATTCATATTGTTTGCTGTCTTTTCAATGCATGCGAGCTATGTTGTTGAAAACTCATGTGAGGTCCTATTGGCAATAGCTTTGTTTCTTATGTTTTATCATACTGTGCACTATAACGCCTAAACTACAAGCTAAGTAGACATGATAATTTTGTTCCAGGGTTACAATGGAAGTCAATTGTGGGACACTTCCTTTGCTGTTCAAGCAATTATTTCAACTAAGCTTGTGGAGGAATATGGTCCAACTTTAAGAAAAGCACATGCATATATTAAAAATTCACAGGTGTGTGTTTGTGTTTTTATATATATATATATATATATATATATAATTCATTGAAGTTTAATGTCAGAGAATTTGTAATTATGTTGTCTCTTAACTACTCAAACTTTAAAGTTGTTGATCCATTTATCTTTGCTGAGAAGGTTTTGGAAGATTGCCCTGGAGATCTTAGTTTCTGGTATCGCCATATTTCCAAAGGTGCATGGCCTTTCTCAACTGCAGATCATGGATGGCCCATCTCAGATTGCACAGCAGAAGGACTAAAAGTAGGGGCTGATCAAATTAAAAGAGTTCATTAAGCTTGTTTTATTTCTGATACTTATCCATCCAATCTTTTGCAGGCTGCTCTCTTATTATCAAAAATTACACCTGAGATTGTTGGGGAACCATTAGCTACAAACCGATTTTATGATGCAGTAAATGTCATCCTCTCATTACAGGTAATTGGTGACTTAATGATAATGTTGGTGAATCGATTTCATAGTCTGCGTTAACGTGACAACATGCAGACATTCGTACTTTGCAACATAAAGGTCCTGAGTGTTTACACATGCCAAAAGATATAAAATTCCACTACAACAACTATACCAAAGGCCATCACATATATAAAGTGGAGTTCTGGAAAGGAGAATTTGGGGAGAACCCTATCTTTGAGCATATTTATATTCAAAATTATTGGTCTTGAGACTCGAACTTGCAACTACAAGTTGTCATACCCAAGACTTTAACCTTTATTTTCTTAGTTCTTTTTATCCATTTTTTTTTTATTTTTAACATGAAAGGTATTCAAAAAATGATTTCTTCTCAAAGTTCAGCATTATTACTTATATTCTTCAAAAAGGGACTGGGAAAATTATTGAAGGGGAACAATCTCCTTTAATGAACTTGTTTTAACTCAAGCACTTAAAAGTCTCGTGGCTGATTGTCATTTGTTCTTATAATTTGGGCAATGGTATATTGTCATAAATTGTTATCAGATTTTCTTACTTGAAGTTGGATACTATGCCAGAGGAAATGGTTCTTTGACATGTGAAAGCTATGATAGATCATTGGGTATTTTGCAGGGAGTAGGGATTAGGGAAACATCTACTGTTATGAGAAAAAGTGAATCATTGAGATTTTCTTTTCAAAGATTTTTCATTAACTCTGTATTCTATTCAAGGGAAAACCTATTCTTGATTCAACTGAACGCTCATTCCTGCTTTGTGCAGAATGGGGATGGTGGCTTTGCGACATATGAGCTCACAAGATCTTACAGCTGGTTAGAGGTGATTACCTTGACAATTTCATTTATTGCTCTTCCACATTTTTACATTTAAAGAAGATAATTTTGGCATGGATCAATAGAAAGCTTATCCTTTTATAATTTCTGCCCTCATGTCAGATTGAATATTTTAACATTTATAACATGATCAATAGGCCTTGTTTTCTAGCTCCTTGTAAAGGTAGAGGTTGTTTGATGTCTATGTTATCAAAAAAAAAAATAAAAAAATCTGCCCATAAAGTGGTTCATTTGAATTTGTTTACTGTGTTTTCTTTACCTGATAATGAAGCTATGGACTATAGAACACCAGGTTCACCTGTGCACATTATGCGAGCCCCTTGCAAAACTAAATCCTTACATTGTTGGAATGATGAAGGAACACAATGATCCCAAGTGAGCATCTTGAGTCATCAGTTTGATGATTCGTGTGAAGAAATGATCTGTTTATATTGCTTGTTATACAATGAATCATAACTCCCTTTTTTTTTCTATGCAGTAGCAATGAACTTCTTTACTGTACTCTATCATGGTAATTGGATTATATATCTGATTACTACTTCTTTTTTTCTCACTCTCACTCATTTTTCACTTTACCATTGTCAGTTGATCAACCCTGCTGAAACTTTTGGCGACATTGTTATTGATTATCCGTAAGATATCAACGCTTTGCATTATATCTGCTGTGATATTCATCTGTCCATTCCATTGCTTCATTTGAAAGCTAATTATGGTATTTCTATAGATACGTTGAATGTACTTCAGCTGCAATTCAAGCTTTGGTTTCATTTAAGAAATCATATCCTGGACATCGGCAAGAAGAAATAGAAAGATGTATCAGAAAGGCAACTAAGTTCATTGAAAGTATCCAGGAGAAGGATGGCTCATGGTTTGCTCCTTTTCCATTAAAAACCTGTATTTGGAGGACTGGTTGATTATATAGTCATTAATGTGTCACTGTCACTGCTTTCCTAATTTCTATCTATGGCTAGTAAAGATTGCTTGTTCAACAATTTCTTTAAGTGCCTAAGATACACGGTTTCAATAACTTCAACTGACAAAATAACCAGTCCTTTAATATCTTAAATTGCTAAACAGGTATGGTTCATGGGGTGTTTGCTTCACCTATGGCACATGGTTTGGCATAAATGGACTGGTGGCTGCTGGAAAATCTTTTAATGATAACTCCAGTATCCGCAAAGCCTGTGATTTTCTGCTATCCAAACAATGTTCTTCTGGTGGCTGGGGAGAGAGTTATCTTTCATGTCAAAACAAGGTTAGATGCTTGTACTGTCAAATATTTGTTCCCTTTTCCCACCTCTGATGCATGTCATGTGTAATCATTAATGTTTCTCGAGTTTTTATGTTATATCCATAAATTTTCTTTGATTCAAGTTTTGTACTGCATATATTTCTTGTTCCAATAGTTTTTGTTTTTGCACAGGTTTATTCAAATCTTGAAGGGAACAAGACTCATGTGGTAAACACAGCATGGGCTATGTTGGCTCTCATTGAAGCTGGGCAGGTATAGCATATTTCACTGTTTTGACATTGAATTATGCACTTCTTATTACGACTCTTCATTTGATACATGGAGTGTTACATCATCTGAAGTCTTTAAAATTGACTGGTATCATACTGCAAGTAATCAGGATTCGGAGAAAGAAAAGGAATGTCCTCTCTATAGTAATATTCTTAAAATCACTTTGACCACATTCATAACTTGTATGTTGTATCTAACTTGTGTGATTTGATTATACGGGGGATTATACGGGGCATTTGATATTGTAATTGCATACCACGGTATTGATGTGCTAGCAAGCTGTATTTTTCCCAATATGCCATTAAATATGCAGGCTGAAAGAGATCCAGAACCATTGCACCGTGCAACGAGGTTCTTGATAAATTCCCAAATGGAAAATGGAGATTTTCCGCAGCAGGTAATTCTATACCTACTCTTTGAACACTTCGTTATCTTAATCATCATTGGGCAGTGTGGTTCTTTACTTCATACGGCCATGTACTTTTGCTCATATCCTCTATCCTTGCCAGTTCTTGTTCTCCAATGCTCTTCATACACTTAAAATCTTTATTCTTTTTCCTCGGCACAGGAAATCATGGGAGTTTTCAACAGGAATTGTATGATAACATACGCTGCCTACAGGGACATTTTCCCCATTTGGGCATTGGGAGAATACCGGTGTCGGGTGTTGCAGGCTAAGGCTTCATAAGAGTACCTTGCCTATCCGATACCATTTTCAATGCTTTGCGCCTCCATTGTTTGTTTCTTTGAGGCTCAATGCATCTCCTCATTGCTTGGAGGAACGAGCTGTAACCCTGTAATGAGAAGAGAGTTGAAAACGACTTGAAATCAAAGAGCAATCAATCAAAACTTCTTCCAAAAATGGGATGAAGAAGATCAAGTTCTGCAATTTCAAAATCCATTTCAGGTGCAGTAGCTTCATGTCCAGCATCAATTAATTGCTAGAATCTAAACCTTACACAAAGTATTGGTAAACGACTTCTGTATCTTGTCTAATTTATGTAATTTATATCCTTTGTAGTGTTATCTATCTATTTTATCCCAATCTTAGCAAAGAGAGTAAAACTTGAAGAATGCATATAAACTATTGGATCCAGTAGAGTATATTTTTAGGTTGTGTGGTTAATTTTCTGTGAAGGACAGAGGCATAGAAGGGATATAATTGTGTTTGGTTGAAGGGCAGACATAGAAGGGACATGATTGTGTTTGGTTGAATGGATATATAAAAATAAATCTACCTCTTGGAAAGTGACTAGTTTTTATTTTTATTTTTTGTAATAACTGTTTCAACCTTCAAGTGCGGAGGTTTTTCGTTAACGTGACATTGCAGTCTAGACAGCCTTCAATTTGAGCATAGGAAAGTGAATAATTTGATGTTTTAATTAAAAAAGAAAATGCAAATAACCAATCACACCATGAACTCTTCAAACTAAAAGATCCCTTCAAGTTGAAGTAATTCTACACAAATAGGGTTTGCAAATAATCGAGTCCACCCTCAAATGCATCTATTTGCAAATAATCAACTACATCATGAACTCTTCAAGCTGAAAAATCTCCCAAGTAATTCAAGTCAAACCTCGGAGACATGTAACTTACAGATTTTATACTCAAGGCTTGATGGGAATCTTTCTTCAATGCTTAATTATATTGCGTCGTAACCATTGATGTCAAAACTATGAGTTTACTATTACTCATGTATATCAAATATAAAATCAAATTAAAAACTTGAAACTAATAAATTATATTTGACTCTTATAAAATTGATAAAATCAGATCGAATTTATACAAGTTTATAAAAAAAATATAAATGTTATGTAAGATAGGTAGTTTTCTTGGTTCTATACGAATAACATGTAGACGAGTTCTAGATTTTTTATAAACTGAGTAACAGTTATCATGTTATTTTTAATTTTTTAATGTATTTTAAGGTAGTTGAATTTTTCTATCGTTTGCTTTGTTTTTGTTTTATTATTATTTATTACTTGGTTAAAATTATTAATATATAATTAATTAAAAAATATTATAGAATTCATTAGAGTTTTTTACATCCTTAGTCATACCTATCTCAGTAGGCTTACGGCAGCAGTTTAATCTACCAGTTAAAATACCTAAAAGGTTGACTAATACCTGATCTTTGACTCTCTTAAATGAGAAGACTTTCAGTTTTAGAGAAAGTAAAGAGGCTCTTTTTGCTACTTGTTACCCGTGTTATAAAACCCATCAGGTTAACTTGCTTGACTCGCCATCCTCGACCTCATGAGTCAATAAGATAGAAAGTCATCGTGAATTATTTATGATAACCTTTGGAAATTCGCTAGATAAAAATGTTAATTATATTATTTTAAAGTATTTTCTTGGGTTAGTCTTTAAGTGTTGTTAATGTTCCATCATTTTAACAAATTTTTTTTTTTTTTTGCTTGCAGGAACTAATAATAACAATTAAGGCCATAAGTCAAAAGTTGTTCATTCCACACTCCCAACATATTTACTTAATATTCAAGGACAAGGTGGGTCGAAAGCTCATTTCTCACCGCGTCTACATCGATCCCCATGGCTTCACGGCTCCCCATAATAGAAGATAGCCATTCTGTATTATATAATTATCAAATAAAATATAGTTATTAGAACTCGAACCTGCTTCATTGAAGAAAGTCATCGAAATGTGTTTTTATTGTGGTAAGTTATTGAAGAGTTGAGCCACTAAAGTAGTTGCTAGCTGTTCCTCTTTTATTTCCATCTTAATTGATCATTAACTTAAACACTACTAGAATTTTTAGATTTATCATTGGAATTTTTTTGTTAGTATTTATACTTACAATTCGTTGGCATAAAACTTGCCAACATGATCACAAACAAAAATAATCTGTTAGAAAAAATCTCGTCAGTGATTTGTGGTTTGTTAATGAGTCCATAACTGTGTTGAAAATATTTTCAAACACGTTCTTTTCAATATACATGAAATCCAGGTTATAGCGTAAGATATTGGTCTTCCAATAAAGAAGCTCCTAAAAAATACTTTGTTTTGATCAAATTGTGAGTTAAACCAAAACTAGAAAACTTTTGCTTACTGAATTGAAAACCAAATATAATGTCATCAGACAACGACACCACATCATACAATTTTTCACCCGATAGTAGCAATGGTGCAACATCCCTTTCAACTCTACCAATAAAAAAGTCATTTTTGTTCTTCCTATACTTGTGATATGTTAGCAAGAATTGCATGTGACAATAAAAAAAGAAGATGTTTTACCGCTATTTATTAATGTGTAAGCCTTATTATTTTCCATACAGTATAGATATGTTAGTTTTTCTTACGTGCTTCAATCGAAAATTATTTCATACTCAAGAAAATCATTGATTGTCCCCATCAAAGCTGTCTTTATCTGAAAATTTTGTTTCCTCGATACATCATATGTCAAATTCCTAGAAGACCACAACTCATCAATAAATAGATGAAGACAAACATCAATATCCTAACCCGGACTATTAAGATCAAGTATGATCATAGATAAAAATATGAACTTCGGCCCCAAACATTTTCCTGGTGGCAAATTGTGAATCGTGAGTATCATCGACCAACAAAAATAAAGAACAACAAATAACTCGAATGGATTGAATTCGTCTGTACATAACCCAAGTAGTATGTTCCTTGATTCCACTAAAAACAAAGGATGAACCTCATTAAAATATTTTCAAGCTTCATTATCAGAAGAGTGCACTATCACTCCATCCACTAGATCATGTGAATGACGTTATGTCATGTACTTAGCAGTCTTCAGTGACATGAATAACCTTTGTACTCTAGGTGTGATTGTGAAGTATCTATATTTTCTATGTATGACAAGAGTCCTTCCCTTGCGAGTTCTAGGTTTATAACAAGCATGCCCACATGTTCTACAATTTCATGCACATTGCTAGAACTAAAAGTTGACCCAACCATTCTTTCTATTATGGTTTCATGAGGAACATACGGTTTTCCGTATACAAACCAACACAGGTATATATCTCTTTATGAACCTTTTTTTATAGAAGATGCATCGTTACAACATCTGGATCAAATTTTTTTTTGATTTTTACACCTCTTACATGGACATCTAATACCGTCTTCATTTATATTTCTCGGATTAGATAGTGTGTGATTCATAAAAACCTAAACTCCATTACAATAATACATCTTACAAAATCCTTCGGTTGAGTTTCGATATATCCATGAATGATCATCCATTACTTATGTAAAACCTATATAGAATATTGATGACAACATATATTAATTAATTACGTAAACTAAATAAATAACAGAAAATTAGTTTAACTCAAACTTATTCAAATTATTTTAATAGTACAACTAATTCATTATCAATTATCTATATAAATTCAAAATTTTATACATTTACTAAAAATTTCAAGTTATAAACGAGACATGTTAAATAAGTAATTATTTATTTCATCACAAAACATCTAAGTCATAAATTCAAATTAAATTTCATTAATTTACAAACAAATATAATTTTAGAAAATCTCAAACAAACCCTAACATGTACAAATCATATATTCATATAATAAAATTCTATGGAAAAGGCTATAAAACAAGTAAACACTCAAACAAAATACATATACTACAAAAATATATAATAAAAATTAAAATTCAATTCAAATAAAAATGGGTAGTTTTGCTTTACTTGAAGTGAGGAATCCTTAATAAAATTTAAATAAGAATAGGGATGCTGACAAACTGAGTATTAAGGTGACTGAATTTGTAGTGGGAGGTTGATTTGTAATAAAATTAAAGAAGTGTGGTGTTTGTTACCGAGAAAAATGGAGGAGATGTTGCTTGTCATGTTATAAATTAAATATTACAGGCAATTTTAAATTCATTAGGTAATTATGTCTGTAAAAATGATATAATATCGTATTTTTAACTTTTTTTTCATTATTTTTTTTTCTATTATAATTTTCTCAGTATATATTGAAAATATTTTTATCGATGATTACTGTAATGGCATATTCAGTCCAAAACAATTACCACAATTTACCAATAAAATATTTATATCAATGTATCCATTTATATTTGTGAATTTTCTTCTAGTGAAACAGTAGTACTGAAAGTCAATATCAGTTGCGTGGAGTGAAAGGAGTTGTTGAAAGCTGTTAGCAAATAACAAAACCGCTATGCTAGTTCTTACACCTCTCTCTCTTTACGTTTATTTTTAGCTCTTAATGGTTTGGGACTTTCGTTGACAGCCTATATATAGGTTTGTGCCACTTAGACAAAGCACGTGCGGAGCTAATAGCAATTGAAGAAGAAGGTGCACTTGCAGCTATTACAGACTCGATCGGTTCTTAAAGAATAAGCTGTGGTTGAGCTACTGGGATGGTATTTGATTATTATTTTTTAATTTTATAGGAATTGTCTGGTAACTTACATCCTGCCTACGTACGTACCAGATTGTACGGTCGCACCTAGCTAATTTACACAATTTGACTTATAATTAATTTTGTAATCAGGATCCTAGTATACTTGTCTTACGTAATTTTATTGGACCACTACAGATATATATATAAGACAGAAAATCTCCAGTTACGTATTAAAAATCTAATGGAAAACAAGCTTCTGTTTTTGCAACAAAACCAGTTGATTTTGTCGTAGTTTCAAGTTCCGAACTAACTTGTATCCTGTCACACTCACTAGCTATAAATATTTAAAAATGAGGACACTATTATCGAGTTGGCTTCCGCGCATGTTTCTTAATAGAAAAACAGTACGCTGTTGCCTTGTTTTGCATGGAAGATTCAGTACTTTTCAACGAGAAATATATATATATATATATATATATATATATATATATATATATCAAACCAAAAATCTCACCTAATAATTATAGAGATGCTTCCATTTGCAAGTAGTCAATCAATCACATGTCGATCGTGAATCCTTCAAACTGGTTAAGTATATATTCTAGACATTAATTATAAAGATCCATCATCGACAAGCACTCAACTACCTAGAGACCCAACAAATAGTTAAAGATACAACTCGTAGGCTCAAGTCAAAAAATGACTTTTTTTTTTCTACTTTCCTTAAACTAGAATTTTCATCATACCTTTGAAGATAAACTATACGTACGTACCAATGTCCCACAGATTGCTTCTATTCGAAAAGATGCTCTCCAATTAACAACAAGAAAAGGTTAATGTTTTGGTTTGTCATGAAACTAGTTGATCAGTGCACATCAAGAGTTAATGGGAGAAATCAAAAACCAAAACTAAGCTCTAAGATAATTCGAGGCAATGAAAAAACGTTTTGAAAGGGTCCATGCTCCATGTATATAGCAGTTCAACGTTCATTTTCTTAATGAAGGGCCGGGGAAACGTGGCCGACGTGGCGGCCACCGGGAGGGATTCTCTGGCCCCCTTGTGGAATGGGCCGATGGTCAACCAGTAGATATATACATAATGTTCATATTCTTTTCAAAAGAGTTTCTCAAGCCTATATATTGGAGGAATTAAGGAGGATGGGGGGTGGAGCCCAAAGTCAAATGGTGCTTGGAGAAGACTATCTTTTTTATTTTAAACTGATATTGAGCTAGCTAGCTATTGAGCTATGGCCAGCTTGAGGTTTATAAAAGGCTACATTTGCACCCACTCATGGCTATGACAAGTTCAACACTTACGTGAGCAACCTTGATCTCCAGCAACCATGAAGGTATTGAATCATCATATTGGCAATGGCTTCTGCATGCCTATCTTTATATATCTAGCTACCACATTCTATAGACAGAAAACCTTCACATATGCTGCATTTGCCACGTTAATCTTTTTTTTTCTCTCTCTTAACAATTATGCAGAAAACAGTGCTAAAAGTCAATATCAATTGCATGAAATGCCAGACGGAGGTGCTGAAAACCGTTGCCAAGCTTGAAGGTATTCATATATAATAATTTTTTATCTAAATTAGACCTTCTCCCTTCACCTTGCAATTAAATTTTTTTTAAATCTAGATTTATTTTGTATATTTTTTGTATGCATTACCGTTATTGTATCGATTTTGGCTCAACTATTTGTCTAGTATCAATTTGACTCGCAAACAATTTTCTGTATCAATTTTATCTATAAACAATTTCGATTTCTCAATTAGAGCTTTCTCTTGGGATTCATGACAGAATATATATTTAAGTTCTCTAAAATTGCAAGATGTAGAAATATTGTAACTGTAGTTATGTCTATAAGTTGTTTTTGAGCTTGTAACAGGCATTGATGAGATGGCAGTTGATATTGCGAAGGGAACACTAACAGTAATTGGAGTTGTAGACCCAGTGCTGGTGGCTAAAAAACTCAGAAAATCTGGGAAAATGGCAGAAGTCGTTACTGTTGGGCCGCCTAAGAAAGAGCCAGTCGAAGAAAAAGTAGATAAGATAACAGGTGGCTTCCCTAGTTGTTGCAAGGAATGTGAGCTTGTTGCCATTGGCTTTCTCCCCCATTATCAGGCTCAGATTTGCTCCATTCTTTGAAGAAACGCAGCCCTTCAGCTGATATATATTATGCGATATTCTAATAAACTCTGCATCTTATATTTTCAAGATCATATTGACTTGTATTTGCTAATGTCAAAACAATGATCTAGTTGTCTGACTTCCTCGTTTTGTAACAAGCATGTTGCTTGATGAGAAGGGACTAAGAAACATATTCACTGCGCCCCTTGCACCATCAATGCATGGCAGGTTCATTTTTTTTCCTTTTCTTCTCAGGTCTTGAAGGTAAGGGTTTTTTCGGTGTTGTATTCTCATATCAAAACCAAGTGTGTTTGTTCATGTTCAAACTCGGTTGACCGCAAAAATCATCATTTTTTTTATGTATTTTGCGAGGCTAGCTAACCGTAATTTGAAATGCGATTGACCCGTAGACAGACTAATCCTAAATCTCGAGTATAATTAAGATAAGGATTGATGTATTCGCAATAAAACATCTTTCTTCCCGTCTCTTCCAACATTCCAATCTCAATCGGGATCACAATGTGAAAAGCAAACCTATTTATCAATGAATCAGGCATCTAAAACTTGACGAATCTAATTATTTTATATAAAGCATCATCATATGGAAAGAAGGCAACTACCCCTTGATTTTCCTATTATTCTTGATCTTGTTAATTCACTTCCTTCACCACCCTGTGGGGTAATCAAATAAGATTGTGTGTGGTTAAATTTATGATCATGCTGGGTGTGTTTTGCAATGTAATTAAATAAGCATAATGATTTTCTCGTTGGACTTCCTTTACTTTCTTTAATGTAAAGACGTGTATATATACAGAGAGAGATAATCAGAGCCTCCTCCTCCTCCTCTAGGAGGACTAATGATAATAATACTCATGAACAGATGGTGGTTTTGAGCTTAAGCAAAAGGTGGATCTTGCTTTGAACAAGCTTGCTGATGGAGATACTTGTCACATTGATGTTGATGAGCTTCAAAAACTGGCTCAATGTTTAACCCCAGAAGGGTTTGCCCCGTTCCTTTCTTGTATTTTGGATACGGACAAGGAGGAGGAGCAGAAGAAGAGCGCGGGGGGTGTTAGTTTGATAGTGTTAACTAATGATAATTCAATGTATAGCTGTAACAGTTTGTAATCTTAAAGAATTGGTCTTCCTGCAAAGTAGAGAAATCGGTTAGGATTTGTATTTATATATACGTCTTCTATTAATAATATCTGTAAGCAATTCTCTTCCCAAGCTTCAGTTCTATCATGGTATCAGAGCGTATCTGATCCTTTATTCAAATTTTTTTTCCCCTTCTTCTTCGGTTCTGTTCCTCCCTCTTCTCCATAACCATGCCAACATCAATTCCATCAAACACAGAAAACCACCTTATCATCATAAACACAGCTGCCCAAGCTCCTCTAAAACTCACCTCTTCCAACTATGCTTCCTGGAAAATTCAGTTTGAAACACTTCTCATTGGCTACGATCTTCTTGGTTACATTGATGGCTCAAAACCGTGTCCTTCACCAACTATCATAACAGATGATATCACTGTTCCTAATCCTGCATACAGTCTCTGGGTGAGGCAAGATCAACTTCTTTTGAATGCCATCGTTGGCAGTCTTTCTCCTCCACTCATCTTCTTTGTAGCACGCACCACTTCTTCTCATGATGCATGGCATGTTCTTGCCACAACATATGCCAAACCATCCCGTGGACGTATCCGCCAAGTGAAAAGCCAGTTAAAAAATCTTACAAAAGGTTCTCTGAGTATCACAGATTTTGTCTACTTCATCAAAGCACCAGTGTTTTAAAACCCGGCCCGGCCCGGCGGGTTGACCCGGAACCCGGGGCTGGAACTGGGCCGGGTTGATGAAAAGACCCGTTAGGGAATTGGCCCGGCAAAACCCCGTTGACCCGGTGGGTTGACCCGGGACTCGGCTAACCCGGGTAAACCCAACTGAGACCCGGCTGCAGTTTTATATATATATAACGACGTCGTTTTTAGCTTGAACTTTTTAGTAAGCCTTATTAATTTTTGGCAAGCCTTCTGCCTCTCTCCCTCGCTCTCTCGCACTCTCTCACAGTCTCACTTAGGCAGCCAAGATTGCAAAAATAGGAAGAAACAGTTTCTCAATCTTAACAATTCTATCTGTCACACTCCTTCCCATTCTCTCCCTCTCTTTCTCCACATATTCCCCAACAGATTGTCGCCTGTTAGTCCTCCTCAACGACTTGTCACTCAAATCTTCCCACCCAATCTTCTTCAATTCTCTCAAATCTCGTGGTTTCAATCTTGATTTCAAGCTTGCTGGTGATCCAAAACTCGCCATTCAACATTATGGCCAGTACTTATATGATGACTTAATTCTCTTCTTTCCTTCAATCGAAAGTAAGTTGTTGAATCCAAACAAATTGTTGTTTGTTGTTATCAAGTTGTGATTTTTATGATTCAGTTTTTGTTTTGAGAAAATGGGTTTTGTTACGATTTTGTTTTTTTGGTTTTCTTGGAATAATTTGTAATTTGGGATTTTTTTTAGGATTTGGTGGTGCATTAGATTTAGCTCTAGCTACTGAATGTGGGGTTGATTTCGATGAGGTTGGTGTATAATTTATGATGCATTGAATGTTTTTGTCATTTTATTTTATAAGAGTCTGCCATTGCCCATTGACGATTTGGCTTGAAAAAATAAAAAGAGCAGATCCAGGCTTGAAAGCTCGCTGGAATGAGTTTATATAAAGCAGAGAATATAATTATTTTGTTTATCGAGTTTACATTGTATTGCTGGATCCATTACCTATTTGCCTTGGTTATTGATCAATGATCATAAAAAAAAAATAATAATTTGGTTGACCCGGGTTGGCCTGGGTCAACCCATCTGACCCGTGACCCGGTCATTATACCGGGTCAACCACCGGGTCGGGTTTTAAAACTATGCAAAGCACGATCTGATGAACTTGGTGTTCTTGGTGCTCCTATGGACACTAATGATCTTACAGAACAAATTCTAGATGGTTTAGGTGAAGATTACACGGAACTTGTTCGGGCTATCCAAGCTCGCGAGGCTGCTATCTCCTTTGATGAACTACATGAAAAACTTTTCTTGTTTGAAGCATCACTTCAAACACAGTCCCACTCCTCCCGTCTTGGTCTGGTTACTGCCAACTCCTTCACTAAGAACTCAAGCGACAATAATTGGCGACCCTCAAGAACCAACTGGCGCCCATCCTATTCTCCTATTAGGAACAATTTTCGTTCTCCATCCATCACTAACTTTCGACCTGCCACGACTCCCAATCAGGTCAGAAATAGTTGTATGCATGCACGTCCTTATTTGGGTCATTGCTAGATATATGGCACTCAAGGGCACACTGTTAAACGTTGTCCCTCCTTTTTTTTAGTTTCTGTTCATGGTTCTACCAGTGCCAACTCCTGCAATGGCATGCCTTCCTTCTGGAATCCCCAGGCAAATTTTTCTTCTCTATCTCCATCCACCACTGCGTCATGGTTACTGGATAGTGGCGCTTCCCATCACGTAACTACAGACCTCAACAATCTCTCTCCATATACCATATAATGGACAAGATGATGTTATGCTCGGCGATGGTTCCAACTTTCCCATAAGTCACACTGGTTCAGTATCTCTTCCTACATCTACCTCTTCCTTCCACTTACAAGATGTTCTGTGTGTGCCCAAAATGCAAAAAAAATTAATATCTATTGCATTATTCTGTATCACCAATAATGTGTCGATTGAACTTTTTCCTCATTGTTTTCATGTGAAGGACCTACAAACATGGGACATTCTTCTGCAGGGCGGCACTAAGGATGGTGTTTATGAATGGCCAGTTGCCAACTCTTCCACTTCTCCCATTCTAGCTTTCTTTGCTGTCAAAACAACAATGTCCATCTGACACCAGCGTCTTGGTCATCCAGCCTCTACCATTCTTAAACATATTATGTCCGTCAATCATTTAAATTTTTCTTCTCAAAAGAATTTCTGCTGCAATGCTTGCTTAAGCAATAAAAGTCATAAACTACCATTTTTTGTTTCTACCTTGCTCACCACTCATCCTTTTCAAGTTGTATCTTTTGATGTTTGGACTTCTCCTATTATTTCACATGATGGTTATAAATACTATGTTATTTTTTTTATCATTTTAAAAAATACATATGGTTTTATCCTTTAAAAAGAAAGTCTGATGTCCAAATAGTGTTTCGACGCTACAAAGCAATTGTTGAAAAATATTTTCAACAATCCATTGTCTCTCTTTATTCTGATAATGGTGGTGAATACATTGCTTTCAAATCATTTCTTTCAGAACATGGAATTAGTCATCTCATGTCTCCACCACATACGCCTGAACACAATGGTTATTCTGAACGGCAACATCTTCACATTGTCGAAACAGGTCTTGCCCTTCTTTCTCATGCCTCCATTCCAATTACCTTTTGGACTTATGCCTTCACCACTGCTGTTTACCTAATTAATAGGATGCCTACTCCCACATCAAACATGTCTTCTCCATATGAGTCAATATTTCGCAAGGGTCCTGATTTTTCTAAACTTAAAGTGTTTGGATGTTTATGTTATTCTTGGTTAGGTCCATACGCATCTCATAAACTTGAATCAAAATCTCAACCTTGTGTTTTTCTTGGATACACCCTTTCTCAGAGTGCATATCTATGCTTTGACAAATCCACCAACAAACTACATGTTTCACGGCATGTACAATTTGTGGAGTCGGTTTTTTCCTATAACTCTTATCCTACTTGTTGCTACCCAATTTTTGACCCATATTTTGATAAATTTTCAAATAAAAAATAAATAAAATAAAAAATAAAAAATAATAATAATAAAATAATAATAAGGGTTTACATGTGGCGATAACATAAAGCATCAAGGCTAATATCAAGGAAGCAATATGTCAAGGAGATAATTACTGAATCATATATAATTACTGCAATATAAAATACCATATATATATATATATGATTTGATTCGTGCTGGTTATGGAAAATAATCATACCATAGATATATGATTTGATTCGTGCTGGTTATGGAAAATAATCATTGCAATATAAAATACCATATATATAGGATTTGTTGGTGCTGGTTATAGAAGACAATCTCTGCAATAATTATTGCAATATTTCCTTGAATAGCACGTGTAGAGATTTTCTATATAAATGAACCTCCAGCCATAATAATGGGTGGAGAAAAAATATTTACAAGAGAATAATTTTTCAGAAAGAGAGAACATAAAGAAAAACCTAAACCTATCCTCTCTAGCAAAGAAGCCATAGCCTCCCCCCTCTCATCTTTTTAAAAATGAAGCAGCCACCCCCCTGATTTTTAAAAAGAAAACAGAGATCTCTCTTTGGCCACACACTGGTCCCCTTCAGCTCTCATCAACACAAACCTTTTTCCCTCACTGGAATCAGCTCCCTCTTTGATTTACCCGTCGCTCTCCCTCTCAGCCACAAGACAGCCACCACATACTCCTCTTCTCCATCCAACAGCCCCGCTCACTGCCCCTACACTCTCCTTTCTCTTTGCCGACCAAACAAACCATTCCCCCATCTTCTTCTCCCAAGTCAGCCACCAGCGAGCCCCTCCATTTCTCCATCTTAGCCACTTGCCCCACAGACACCCGACCACAGCACCAACACTACTCCCTTCTCCCCGATTCCAGCCTTTTCCCTTCATTTTCTTCTTCCCCTCAGCCGACCAAAGAACACACCAGCCCCTCTGCCTTTCCATCTCTTTTTCATCCCTTCATCTTCAAGTTTAAGCCAGCCACCAGCGGCTTCCCTGGTTTTGGAGATTTCGGTCACAGAACCCCCAAGCCTCCAACAGCCTCTCCCTCTCATCAACAGCCCACCATTTTCCCCTTCAGCCAACAGACCTTCCCTCTCTGTCAACACAGCCCCCAGAAACGGCTCTCCCGCCATCTTCCTCCTCACTGGCTATTTCCTCTGCAACAGCGTTGCAACAGCAACACCAAAAATTAACATGACAAAGACCGCAAGCTTTAAGTGTTTGGCCTCTGCCAGATCAGAACCTTCAAAGAATCACTGCAGGTGACCAGTCTCGCCTCTGCACCAGCGGCTGGTCCTAGTCGCCTACTTTGCCATATCTCTTCCCCATCGCCCCAGCAGTAGCCGTGTTTTCTTCTCTGCACCGGGAGCAAGAAGCAGCAGGGCCATAGG
Organism: Populus deltoides; assembly: GCA_015852605.2. Taxonomy (NCBI): domain Eukaryota; kingdom Viridiplantae; phylum Streptophyta; class Magnoliopsida; order Malpighiales; family Salicaceae; genus Populus; species Populus deltoides. The sequence goes on along the minus strand of CM027587.2, from coordinate 796,785 downwards.
TTACTCCTCCAGCAGCATTCTTCTTTTCCCTGCAGAAATTGCACTGTTCGTAGCAACACCGAAGGGCCACCATTGAGACAATCATCTTTCGGCCCAAGAAGCACCACCTTCAGAGCCACCACAGTCGACCCTCGCCCCCTTATCTCGTTTTCTTGTTCATCTTCTTGCATGCGAAGCGTGCGCGTGGCACGCTCGCAAGCAAGAAAATAATTACCCGGTTACTGTGCATGTGTACAAGAATGCCGGCTAATTAATTAACCGGTTCTCGTGCAAGTGCACGATGCACGAATCTTGTCGGGTACCAGTCCATGCTTGTTTGGTGGAACCCCATGACCCATCTTCTGGCATTGGTCGAGTCCGACTCATAGAAACCAGGCCCCAATTTATTTTGGGCTGATCTCGGCCCAGTTTTCTTTTGGGCCGGGTATGGCCCATTCAAAAGTTTTCTTCAAATATGTATTTAAAAAATCTGTAATTTTCTGCAAGTTTGTATTTTTGTACTATAAAGATACAAATCCGGTATGAAAATACCCGGTTTTCGTCAAGACATCAGAAAAAATATAAAAATGAAAAAAATGTTTTGTTTTCATGCATACGGCCAATACCCTAACATATTTTAAACGTTTTTTTTATATATAAAAAAACATTGGAAGTTTTGAAAATGTGTTTTCGCATGGATTTCTTAAACACAACAAAAATTATTTTCTTGCATTTCTGGATTTTACAACATGTTTGTAAAACTCCAAAGGGTATTGGCCAATATTCCAAAAAATATAAAACTCTTATTTTGGGGGGAATTCATCTATTATTCACCGCTAATGTTTGGATAAAGAAATCCTTAAAGAAAGAATATCCAAAATATTATTGGGAATAATTTGTTATTATTCACTGTTAATATTTGGATAAAGAAACCCGGAGTGGTAAATATCCAAAATAATTTTCTAGGAATAATAAATCCGCACCCATCCTCGAAAGAAGCCTTGATTATAATCGAGGACATTTCAATTTTTTTACTCCACGGTTTACGAGTCGTGAGAGTATAAAACACTAAGACAAAAAAATAGGTTTTTTTAAAGCACCCTAGATTTCTAAATTTTTATCCCTCCTTGCGATTTACGAGTCGCAAACTCTTGAAAAGCTAAGGGGAAAATGAGCTTTTAAAGCACATGGAACTTCCTTGGATTTCTATCTTAATAAATTTAGTTTGAATCAAACCTAGAAAAACTGATGGGATTAGAAAACACCAACACTATAACAATTATAAAGCAAACCAAACACCAAGCAGCTTACCTTAGGTAGGGCGTACTAGGGGTGCTAATACCTTCCCTTTACGCAACCAGTCCCTTACCTTAGAATCTCTGAAAAACCAGTTAGGGTTCCTAGTGACCAAATACTAGGTGGCGACTCCATTTTACACAATAAAAGAAAAGACCCCGAAACCAATCGAGGGATCACCGCGACGCCGCGCTCCGCCGCGAGGGTGCGACACTACTGCACCTTCAAATCTTCCTTCCCTTGTGTCCGACTGGGTGCCTTCACTCATCTCTGTCTCATCTCAACCTCCACAGCAACTGGCTCTTTCTGCTCCTTCCTCACAACGCCATGCAGATGTTTCTCCAACTATGCTTCCTGGAAAATTCAGTTTGAAACACTCCTCATTGGCTACGATCTCCTTGGTTACATCGATGGCTCAAAACCATGTCCTTCACCAATTCTCATAACAGATGATACCACCCCATTTGAGTAAGATGGTCTGATACCCCTGAACCTTCAGAAACCGGATCTTTTATAAAGGTTTCGTGTCCATGCTAATTCACTTGAAGTGTTAAAATGGATGTTATGAAATTATGAACTGTTTGACTTCGCCTTTGCAAATCTAAATGCTTCTTAATTCGAATGATTAATGAATGTTTGATTATTCAAAGCAATGTAATAATTCTGAGCATTCGAGTGATGATCGTGTCTGGTTTAGAACATGACAAAGATAGAAAAGCTCAGGTTCTATGCTAGAGGGGAGACGTTCTGATTCAGCTATATCTAGACTTAAGAAGCAGAATCAAAGTGTTTCTTCTCCCAGAGTTTCAACATACCCTCCTAGGCCATCTGCAGATATTCGCAATAGAAAACCTTTACTGCTTTCTACAAAGAATTCTGATCTATGGGAGGAAAAACATTCAGCAGGAGCAGATGAATCAACCAATCCCACTGTAAAGATTAGTAGGAATGCTATAGGAAAGGACATGCAGAAATGCTCTGAGCAGGGGGCACGTCAGAGCATGATGGGTCAGACAAGAAAAGTTGATTCTGCCTTTGCTTCCCTATCAAGTGCCAATGCTAGACAAAGCGGTTCGGAGAGTAAAAATTGCACGTGGCAGTGTGAAAGGTTTTCTATGTGAAGGGGACATGGAATCCGCTTATGAGGAAGCTATCTTTTCTGGTGATGAACTTGTTCTGATTGAGCTTATTGATAGAACTGGTCATGTACTGGAAAGCTTGCCCCCATTGCCGGTGATGTTCTTAGCACTTTGGCTTCGTTGTACTTCTTGGAGCACAGGTTTACAAAATCTATAACCCCTTGGTTTCAGTAGGCAAGTAGTTTACTTTCTCATATTTTATCTTTCATTTCTGCGCTTCAATTACTTTCAGTGGTTTGAAGTTTATACTAAAAACCCTCTGAAATTCTCACCTTCTAGGTGTACTTGAGCACAATCAACGGGCCTGATTATCTTGTTCTCTACGCAAAAACAAGAAGGGAATTATTTTCTGCGATTCAGGACTTAAATGTCACCATTTTATTGATGATAAGCTTGGATGTCGCTTCTTTTTTTTTTTTTTTTTGCTGCAGGGAAGACTTCCTGGTAATTTTAGTCCCATCTGAAGCATGGTTTCCAATCCATCTGTTGCTTCCACATAGGGATTCACACGAGCAATGTTGAACCTTCCACTTCGAAACCTTAGTTTTCCACAATGAGTTTAGTTGCTCAAGAAGCCCAGGTGTTCGTTATGGAGTCAGATGGATGTTGGTAGTTGCTCTGGGATGTTTTTCTTATGAGTCGTTTGCTTCATATCGTGACTGCTGTTCTTAACGCAGAAAGAAGCACGATTGTAGGATAACTGAATGAATTAATGGTACTTGGTCGATTTTGCGAGAAAGAGGCCAATGTGGAAAAATACTGGAGTGTACGTGAAAATTTAAGTTTATTTGAGCTGACGGCTTCCATCTCATTTTCCAAATCCCATTAAACAATCCTGATTCCTGCCTTTAGTAATCTGAGATCTGGATGTTGTTGTTGCCTTACCTTCTTTTTAATGGAAAAATTATAATGATCATTCAAGTCTGAAAGTAAAAATTGTTATTAGCAGTTACATCTGCGATGCTTAAATTAAGCCACAAAAATAAATGTGAACCTCACGTAAGTTAAAAGCAACTGCCATATGATTGTAAGTTATGAAATAAGAGAAGAGAAGGTGATGCTTCAGCAGCATATTTGTTATGAGAATCTGGAATTTCAAGAAATGGAGAATAACTACTATTCCAAAACAACAAAATGGATAGACATTTCTTACAATTTCAACTTCCATCCATATTGGAACAAGTTCAACTCAATGCAGATGCTTATCTCATAGGACTTGAGATTCTAAAATCAGGAGGGCTATACAGATCACTCTCAGTTAAGGGCTCAGTTCTGCTCCTTGCATTTGCAGGTTTGCTCCTCCTTTGAGGTTCCCCTTCTTTATGATCATGACTTCTAGTTTGGGTTCTTTCCTCCTCATGAATGTGAGGAAAAGGTTCCCCTTCCCTGCGTTCATGACTTCCAGTTTGATCTCTTTCCTTCAAGGGAGTGCGAGAAGGTTCCTCTTCTCTATGATCTTGACTTCTAGTTCGGTTTCTTTGCTTCTCAGAAGGAGAGTGAGGAGAAGGTTCCTCTTTTCTGTGATCACGACTTCTAGTTCGGTTTCTTTGCTTCTCAGAAGGAGAGTCAGGAGAAGGTTCCCCTTCTCTATAATCATGAGTTCTAGCTCGGTTTCTTTCCTTCCCAGGAGTGTGAGGAGAGCGCCTTGGGTCTTCATAAAGGGTTACACCTCTTCCAGTGGTTTCAAACACGGCTTCTTCATCCTTGGACTGCACACTCTCAAGTAGTTCAACCACCTGGTTCATGAGAGGTCTACCTTTCGGATTTTGGCTAAGGCATTGGTATGCCAAGTTAGCCACTTTCATTGCAATTCTAGATGAGTACTGCCCTTCCATTCTGGGATCTAAGATTCTCAGAACCTTCTTATTGTGGTTCAAGAGAGGGCGAGCCCACTCAACAAGGTTGTGTTCTCGGCTAGGCCTGCTCTTGTCCAAAGCTCTCCTTCCAAGAAGCAACTCGAGTAGTACTACCCCAAACCCATAAACATCACTTCTAGCAGTTAGATGCCCTGCTCAGAAAAATCATATAAGGTTATTTAATGATGGATTCATATCAATGATCTCAGTTGAAAATTAAATAGATTGTCAATGTTTAAATTCATCTTAAGAACTACATCCTGATTTCAGTACCAAATACAAGCATCTTTCCTAAAAGAATGTACCTAGAGATGGACTAATGAGGAAGAACTTTAAAAATAGAAAAAGAAAATAGGTTTACCATATCATAAAATGATGTTGGAATGATCAGCGCAATATGTCACTAAGCACTCACCAGTCATTACATATTCAGGAGCTGCATATCCATATGTCCCCATAACACGTGTTGACACATGAGTCTGATCTCCCATCGGTCCATCTTTAGCAAGTCCAAAATCTGAAAGTTTTGCATTAAAATCCTGCACATTGTTATTAAAACTTCAGCAACAGAACTAGCGAAAACCTCCTCAAGCTTGACCACTCTCTTCTTGAAGACTTGTGCACTTGATTGAATAAATGATACTTGCCAAGAAAAAATTCCACAGCTTCATGCATGAAACAATGATCATTTTTATTCTTTCAAGGATCCACAATTTCAATTTAACAATGAGACGCTAGAAGTAAGACAAATTTTCAGCAAGATGGTGCCCGGTTTGCCAGTTATTTGAACTTTGAAAGGAGGAAACAGCACCAAGAAGGAGATGAATTTGTTTGATAAATAATAACAAATGGTGTAAAGATAACTAACCGAATCAAGCAAGATGTTTGATGTCTTGAAATCACGGTATATGATAGATCTTTCTGCACCATGAAGAAAAGCAAGTCCTTTTGCAGCATCTAAAGCAATCTTCATTCTTTTTGACCATGTCAAAGTACAACCCACTCCTAACAAACAAATAGGAAGAATAAGAACTTGTATGAAGAGAATATTTTAAGCTTCAAAATTATCAAGGGTATGACAGAATAAACATTGAGAGACAGCATAATCTAATACTAATACAAAGTACTATCCGCCTCAATAAAATGTTCTTATGTTTTCCTTTTCCCTTTTGTGGCCAAACACACCTTGACTATATATATATATATATATATATATATATATATATATTACAGACAACCTGAACCATGAGATCAAACAACTCAGACCTCTGTTGCTTAAAAAGTTGAGCCCATTCCCTAATCCCTTCACATTCAATCAACAATATAAGCTACAGAAACACCCCCAAAAGGTTATTTTAAGATAGTTATGTTAAAGTTTAGATCCGTCATAAATTGATTAATTCTATGCTAATGTATAAGATTCCTTCCGACATTGTACACAACTTCACTCCCTATATGCATCAAAAATTCAAAAGCCACTTACTCCGAAACAGATGCTTTTCGAGGCTCCCGCTTGCCATGTATTCATAGACCAACAGCCTGTGCTCATCTTCACAGCAATACCCAATGAGCCTCACAAGATTTGGGTGACTGAGTTGACCTAAATAGTTAACTTCTGCCTGCAAAGCAAACAGGATACTATAAACACAAGCTAACTGATTGCCATCTTTGACAGAATAGTGTTTGCATAAGAAAACATGTTTGGTTTTAATGGTTTAACTACGCTGTTCCTAACAAACACTATAGCATCATCATGACTATCCAATCTCCTTCCCCCAAATGCTAATGGGCATTCTCAAGAGATATATATATACATATTGTTGTTTAATATCTCCCTCTCCGTTCAAACAATAGAAAATTCTCACATCCAAATACGTAAGCTCATTTCTTGAGCACAATGAAATATGATACTGGGTTCTAATCTCATTCATTTCACTCTCAATTCTCGAACATATCAGCATGTGTTATTATCCTCCTCAACCACAAATTGATGGATTCATAGCTAAGTCTCCCATATAAACCTTCTACAGCACTCCTAATCCAAATTAAAAGGAAGTTAAGTTCATCCACTTCCAGCCATTTATGGAGGCAATAGTAAACATGAACCCAGAACAGATAATTAGTACCACTATAACACAGGAAAGAAATGGATGTTCTGAGAAAGTATGCAAAGGTGAATACCAGCCATTCTCGGTCACCTTGTAACCCATCAGGATTAAGCTCCTTGATTGCAACATATGTGGTCTTGTAAAGAGTCCTTACGCTCTCATCTATGACTCCTTTGTAAACAACTCCGAATCCACCCTCACCAAGAATATAATCTGGCCGGAATTGCTTTGTGGCCAGCTTCATTTCCTCGTATGTAAAGATATCAACGTTACCATAACCAGGACTATTGCGGAGATCTGTAACATTCTTGGGAACTGAAGGCGTGCTGGTTGCTCTTTTGGTCTCAACCAACTCCGGCTCAGTTGGTCCACTTGGAGACTGATCATAGACATGCCCTGCTTTTTTCCACAACAACAATTATTAATAAGCTACAATGCATTCACTAACCACGCACACAAATCAGCAAACCCTAAACCTTTTGTATAAAAGGACAATTTAAGTAGCATTTAACAAGTTAGAAACCTTTTATATGATGATGTAAACTAATAACTTCACGAATTAACAGAAAATATGAGACCATTTACACGAATTAATTTCCTTAATCGCCAAAGTCACATATTAAACTACACGCAAACACTTTCTAGAGTCCAATAAACGAATCCACTTCACTAAAATGCTTCGTTTTGTTGCTAAAAACATGAAGGGCATAACAACAAACAAAAATCCAAACAAACCTCATTTCCCTCATCAACTATGCCTAATAAAAATCAACGCAAAAAAGGAAATCTAGAGACAATAAACACAAAGAACACGGACAAATACTAAAAAGATGTTGACTTTATGAAGCACTATACCTTGGTTTCCCTTAGAAGATAACTGCCGTTGTTCTTGTGGGATTTTGTCGCCATCAACACTGAAACAAATCCCCATTAATTTTGACTTTAGACCAAATCTTGATTTATGATTGCTTTTCATCTTCACATTCACCATATATCAACCCCGCCCACATTAGCCCCCTTCTACCAAATTTTTTTTAAAAATTTTAAAAACCTCTTCTTTGGTTGCTGTAACAAAAGGAGTAAGACCAAAGAAATGACAAAACGAGTCTCGATCTGATCTGGGTTCACTCAAATCTCAAAAGGGTCACCTAGAAATGTACGGATTTTCTCAGGAAACAAACAAAGACGGAACCTCAAAGTTATAAGGGAAGGACTCCAACGATAAAATGGGAGAGGGGGGGCGGGGGGGGGGGACAGAGAGAGAGAAGGAAGTTACTTTGTGTTTTTGAAGAGAGAGAAAGAGAATGATTGGTAATGGAAGGATGAGTTAAGGTGATATCTTGTAAGAATAGCCGCCAAAAACGCCAAAGCATGCGGGCCCCATCAGGTAAGACCTATCTTTTTAAGCCCTGGATTACTCTCTTTTTAATGCAACAACACCAATTACTACTAATATTAATTAATTTATAGACTAATTTTGCCATTAAATTTCCATATTTGAGGGGGCATTTCTTTCTTCTTCCATAAATGTGGTCTTCTTGTTTGTTGTTGGTGGGAAGACGGTGGGTGAGTCTTACCTATGAAAATTGACCTGAGCTTTCAATGAAAATTTTCTAATCCATTGTTCATCAATGGTGAGGCGAGGTGACCTCTCACGCTGGATGGTATACGTGACAATGCAAGAGACTCTCATCATTTTTTATTGCATAAAAATAAAGGTTTTGATTTAGATAGAAATACTTCTTAGAAGAACATAGTCGTGTTTAGTTAATGTGAAGCCATAAATATATTAAAAGCAAAAATAATTTTATTATAAAGACGTAAATAAGAACATAAAATAAATTTATGTATTTTTAAAAATAAAAATATGTTCTTTTAATCCCAACTATCTCGTCTCTGTTTTTTTCTTTGTCGTTATGTTAAAAAGGTGACAAAATGTTATCTGAAAAATTACAGGAGTTAAATTCTTATGAGGAATGTGGCTCAACGGAAGACCAAATGACCTTTCATTTTCACACTTATATTTATATAAAATAACCTTTCACTCTCATTAATTGTAGTCATCTCCTCCCATCTTTCATCAGCTTCGAGCAAAGTCTTCACCAACCTCATCTAATGTACGTAGGCTCCTTTTGTCTTTCCTTGATGAATCTACAACTGGTTTTGCGGACATGGTTCTTGAAAATATCAAAATCCACTTAAAAAAATCTTTTTATAGAAAACAATTAGAATATTTATTTATTTATTTATTTTGTTAGAGTAATCTATTAGTTATATATGGTACTAATTTTGTTTATATAAATATATTTAATTTATTAATAAAAACTTGTTTATCTTTATTATTCTTCAAATATTTTATTAATAATTTTAATATTTGATTAGTGAATATAAAGTAAATATTTGATTAATAAATATTACCTAGATATTGGTGTTTGTCACCTGACATGTATTAAATTGATCATCATGAGAATTTCATATAAGAATTTCACATATGTTTATGAAAATGTTCATGTAACGATTGTATAAGCGATCCTTACACTTGAGATAAATAAATTATCTTATATAGAAAATTATGTACTTTGATTCTGCGACACGTTGTTCTAATTAGAGATAATAAACGAGCAGATATTGGGTACAACATGAACTATTTGAAGATACTTGAGTAATCAATAGAGAACTCAATACCATAAGTAAATTAGAAAAATATTTAATCTGTTCTGGAATAATATTCATTGTAAATCCCTACATAAAGTGGAATGAGATTTAAAAAAAAAGTTTCAAATCTTATTATAAGAGTCAATGACTATAATATTAGGAACAAACATGATTTGTGATGAGTGAATTTCAAAGAAGGAGATTTTGAAGAAGAGCAAATCAGAAAGACCGCAAATGTGGACCAAGTCAGTACATTGTAATCATGACAGAGTAGACACACTTCGTGTTATAATTTTTAAATTGAAATACTGTTAATGAAAAGATGATAATTACACTAAGAAACTGATCAACGAAAGGTTAAATCAAAGCTTGTAACTTTCCTGATATTTGGAGGATTATGATAGATTGCTAGATATTGTACCTGATATTCGAATATAAATCAATTAATTATTGAATTGATAATAAATTAATTCATTTAATCATATTTTATTTAGAATTGTAATTTATATTTGGATCAGCTTAGTAGGTAACCTAATATGTTACATATATAAGAATCATTGGTAAAAAATGAAGATAAGATGATTAATCAAGTGTAACTTGATTATAAATAAGTTGTAGAAATTAATACAAGGAATTACAGTTTCAGACATATAAAAATCAAGTAAAGACTTTATCGAATAAATTTCTAAAATTATCTTAAGATAATATGTGTGATATTATTAAAAAGGTAAACTAATATTTTATCATTTATATAATCACATGTGTATAGGATTGTGATTTTTTTTTTAATTTAGAAAAGGATTTTCCAAGTTTTCCTATAGATAAAATGTCATGACTTTTATTTTCTGTGTGGTAAATAATGTATAAATCATGTAAGTTACAAAAAACTTGAAAACTCACAAAAGAAAAGAACTAACACTCAAATGTATAACAATTTCTATCTTTTAGAAGAGTTTAAGAGATTTCTCACTAGCAGTCCATGTAAATTATCATTAGAAGCTAAATACTTAGACAACCTGTGATTTGCGACAATTCAGTCCCGAAATAGTTATTCAAAGCAATATATATATATATATATTTGATCTCCAGATAATCTTTGTATAAACTTTAAACAACTCTAAATTTATTTAATGAAATCTTGAAACTCTTGAAAAAATATTAAACTTATTATTTTTATTGTGTACAGAATATCTAACTCAAGATAAAATCATTTTAAAAAAAACTCACGTATCTAACTTTCATTCAGCCTCTCTTACCCGTTTGGATTTGTTTTTTAATATGAAAAACTCTACTATGGCGTTTACAAGGAAAGCATATTTAATAAATTTTATCTATAAATTATTTTACTTCTAGTCTCCAAAAGATTATGTAGACGAGTATAACTTTTTGTATCATAAACTATTTAAGGTTTTGTATCCTTTTCTTTTTCTTTTAAACCAATCATATTACTAAGGTTGTAAATGCAACTAGAAAGAAAACGTTTTTAATTGTTGTTGAAACAATTTTTGCAATTTGAAGAAAAAACAACTGTGTATTATAATATATATATATATATAATTAATGAAATATAATTGGACATACAATGTAAAAATTAAATATATTATATTGAATAAAAACTATAAATATAATACTGAACACAAGAACTAGTAAATTAATTTCCATCCGCACCATTATTTTTTTTGTATTTTAAAACTCTATATATTTCAACGATGTTAAGAGCTAGCTAATCTTGCCTATCTCTTTTTATATAAATCTTCTTTTGGAGTCCGTCGTCGTCGTCATAGTCGTTGTCATTGTGGTGGTGATGATAATGATGTCGTTGTTGTGGTGGTTCAAAAAAAATCCATGATAAAAACATAAAAAAAAAAAAGAATCACTGTTTTTATTAAGGCCTTTGAAAACCTTTTATGGGCCAAGAGCGTCAAAATCAAATGGGCTATTAATGGGCCAATCGGATCCATAAGAAATCCTAGCTTGGATCTTCCTCCCTGCTAAGTGCTCATTCGCTTCACTCTCTGAAAGTAGGAAGCTTTCCACTTTTCTCCAATGGCAGACGAAGCCACAGAACCGTAAGTCCTTTCTATTCTCATCCCCCCTCTCTTTCCACCTGTCAAAGTTTCAGTCTTTTGGCATCCTGGTTTCTTCTGTACATGACAAGAGAGATTGATAAAAAACTCATTTGAAGATCGAAGTTGGCAACTTTTTGAAGCATACAATTTGATTTGGTTTGGACAAAAAGAACAGGCTTTCATAGAGCTACAAGGCCGCATGATTGAGACCACTTCCAAATTCAAGCAGGTAACTTGGATTTGATTGGATTTGTTATAGAATGGTTTGGTGCAATTTATATGTCATTTTCTTGTTGGATTTGAAATGGTTTCTTTCAAATGCAACTTTACAGTTTAAAAAAGACAACTTGTATACTTGTTTATTTGGTGTCGTGTCTAACTCAATTTGAAGTCTATGAACTGAACTAAATTTATTTTGTAGGACTGTAGGTCTTGATATCTGTTCTTGATTTGTTATTTTCGTTGGTGTTTAGAGTACATTAGCGATGTTCATATTTTCTTGCCTGGTTTCGTGGCGAATTTCTGTGTCCCTTTATTTGTATCTGTAGAAAGATTAGTTAACACTGAGTTATGAAGTTAGTAATCCCTCGCTTTCAGGTCCAGAACCAGATACGAACCAAGGAGGGAGAAAAGAAGCGTGCTTTCCTAACCTTGGAGGAGCTGCGGCAAGTTCCTGATGATACAAATACATACAAATCTATAGGCAGGCGTAGGCACTTGCTGTCCTACAGGAATGCATTAGCACATTATGGCTGAGGTCACATCTTTAATTAATAAAGTGAACCTCTAATGGTTATTTTGGATTATATGTGCTTCTCTGTATCTGTGGATGGGTTTCTAATTTGGCATTCATCTCTTTGTTGTTTTCCAGGGAGAACGTGAGTGGTGCGAAGGTCAAATGATTTAGACTGAATCGTGTTTTCTAGGCTGTCTGAATTGATGGCAGGTTGTTATGAACTCATGCTTTCTTTGTCACATGGTGGTCAGGTTTGCCTTGGAGCCAAAGTCAGTTTTAATGAGTGAACAAGAGCAGAAACTCAAGGATAGCGAGACCGCAATATCCTCACTACAGGCAAATCCCTCTCCCACCTCCTCCCCTCTCTCTCTCACGCACAGACATACTCACATTTACGATAAAACCATCCATTTATTTCTATAAATGCATGTCCAAACCACCTCCATTTCCATGTTGCCTGGGACTTGTTTCTTCTTTTCATCTGTTGTATCTTCCCAATCTATTTCAGAGTTATTGTTTGTTAAATTATCATGTATTTCACTTTCTTACTGGCTCATCTTATATTTGTTTTCAGATGTACTGCTATATTACCTTTTCCCTTCTTGCATGACAGTTAGTAGTCCATGAGTTTAATGCTTGGTCTACCTTGTATTCTCTTATATTCAATATCACCTGTTCTATTTTTCCTCTTGCATTACATTAAGTAGGCCATGGATTATACATTTTAGGATTTAATTTATAATGATGAATATCAAAGAATGCCTGCGGGTGATCAGCAAATATTACTGTAATGAGTTATTCCCAGTTATGCGGGAGTTTTGTACTTGGTCAAACTTGTATTATCATCTTTTCAAAAGTGTTTTTCCATTGAATTTATGTAACTTGTTGGCAAACTGTAGAAGCTAATTCCCTTCACGAATGCTAAAACCTATCTTCATGGCTTTAAATAAAATCAAAAGAAGATCATTAAGATAGGCAGTTGCTATGTAAAGCTGGAGTCTCAATCTACAAGTGGTAAGACGAAAAATTTCCTAGTTTAGTCATGAGAGTGGTAGGTTGCACAGTTTGAACAAGTTATCCATCAGGCCATGTTAGATTTTTTGTACACATAAATTGCAATTAGAGTCATGGATGAAAGAGTTGCCAATCTTTCTGCTGCTTTAATTTGGTGTATATTCGAACCATCCTTTGCTTTAGTTTTCTAAAAGTTTTGTAAGCACCCTTTCGATTAATTTAGTTGTACTTTAAACACAATATGTTTATTTTTCTTCCATGATAATTTAGTGGAAATGATCTATTTGCTGTGCTTTGCTCAGACCTCAAGGGAATACTTGGATAAACAGATGTCAGAGGTTGAGAACAACCCGAGGGAACTTTTGCAGCAAGATCCAGGTCTTACTCGTCAGATAATGTCCATGAGTGTAATGTAAATCTTGCTGTCACTGAAAATTTACATCAACTGATATCCTGTTTATCACTGAAAGGAAAGGGATTTAAGAAACATATTTGTGCAATTCCTAGCTTTTATTGTCATGTAATTTTGTCTGACAAGATTTGCTCTGTTGCATGGTTGTATGTTGCAAAGTTTTATTGGTTTCCATTAGAATACTGCTCCATCCATCATATCTTCCTTATACCAGGACATTGACGACTGAACTGTTGCTTTCCAAGCGCAAGTATATTCAAGATTTGTCGCAGAAGTCTGGTATGTCCTTTTGTCGTCCCATTGCAACTCTTTCCACTACTTTTAATTCTCGGTAGCAGGCTCCAAGCCATGTATGGATGCTACTCGATATCGTCAAGGTGTTCGGAGGCCTTCAGTATTTGACTCTTACAAGGCTTGACATTTGGAACTCTGTGAACAAAGCCTGTCCATTCACCAAGTAAAGATCGATGGTCTGCTGTTAAACGTATTCTGAGGTATCTTCAGTGTACTCTTGGGCCCTTGGCTATGGTTTAATAACCCAAACTGTTTCAGGCCTTTAGCTCCATGCATTCACTGATGCCAGTTGGGCTGCTAGTTTTGATGAATGTATAGCTACCGGTGGCTACGCCATTTATCTTGATCGCAATCTGATTTCATGGAAGTCCTAAAATGAACAACCAAATTACAGACTAAACAGTAGAGATTCAAAGATATGATGATCTGGCAATGGCATGCAACGCCAAAGTACAAGGATGCATCCCACTAAGAAAAATTCAACAATCATTGCCTGAAATCACAGAGCTCATGCTTGAGACATTCAGTTCTTATGAAAAGAGTGACGAAGGAAGAGAAAGAAAATCAATAAGAAAAGCTCATTTTAAGTATCAAGATTTTCAATTTCTTTTCCATTGTAATCATCCCACAAGTCCTCCTTTTATTATTTCAAATTCCCTATTATTTATTTCATATTATATTGGATTTAATAATAGAAAAATTCATTTTCCATTTTCTTTTCTACATATATGAAATAAAGTAAATAGAGAAGAGGTATCAAATGGTGCATTTTAGGATTTATTTTCATTTGAATAAGAAAAAAAGTATAAGAAAGATGACATTAAAATGAAAAAATAAAGTATATGATATTGTAGTAATTTATTTTCATTTATTAATGCTAAGAAAATTGTTTCAACATGCTCTTTGATGGCTAAACTCCTATCAAAATTTTATATATCATATTTGAACAATTTAACCACCACCGTCAACAGAGAACACTAAAAAAAAAAAGGAAAAAGAAAAATGAAAGGCAGATTAGGAAGTGAATTTCTCAAGGATCAAAGATACAGCGACGGAAGTTGGAAGCCTAAAGTACAAACTTCCATTATATATATATATATATATATATTCACTGGACTCGTTTCCGATTAATTTACAATTAATTACCGATTAATAGCCAATTCCTTTCTGAAAAGCTCGCCGAGTAATTGGCACCACTTCCAATTTATCGGACGCGTCCCGATTATGTTGCCGATTTAGCATTCACCGGATCCCGATTAGTTGACAAGCAAATGCATATTAATCGCCGATTAAAATCTCAAAATAATCGCCCACCGATTAAAATGCCTGTTATTATCCGATTGCCGATCGTTTTCACCCGCAATTAATCACCCACCAACTCCTTATTTAATCGGTAGTTTTCCGAGTAATTTGCTGTTTGCTTCCATTTCACTGCTGGTTATTTACCCTGTCGATCGTTTGGGATTTGAAAACAAACACTCCACGCTTATTTGCCGATTATTTTCTTCTTTAGCCGAGTTATGTCCAATCTTTTCCATTACTACCGATTTATTGAGGATTTTTTTGGTTTCATGTAACCATTTTTTTCCCGATCCATTCAATTTCATATCTCCTTTTTCTCTTTGTTGCTTTTTACCTTTTCCCCACCAATCCTGACTTGCTGAATTCACCGCCTTTTCATTTATGTTTCCCATGCACGTGACACTCAGTTCCTTATCTGTTTGCGTCCATTTTCATGCTCTCAATTAAATCACACACTGTTTGGTTTCCAGGAAACCACAGAAAAAACAAAGGAAAGATGAGACAAGATGCGATATTTACAGGTTAGTGAAGCTGCTTTCTAGAAGGGACTCTTCGGTTGGGGTTGTTGCTTGTGTTCAATTGTTACAGTAACGTCCACAAGGCAGGCAAGGATTGATACCAGTTGCTTGGGTTTGAGACTTACATGATTGTTAATTTTAGAACTCGTGAAATTAATTAAGATAAATACAAACCAACAAGAACATTTATATTAAAAAAAAAATTAAGCATATACACAATTGAATAGAGACATGAATGAACATTACGCACATACACAACCTAATTTATGAGAAGTTGATTCCGCCAAACCTAACCTACTTTTTAAGAAGTTGATGGATAACCTCCCTGTTAACATAATTTATGGCCGTCTTTAATTTTTCTAACATTTCCTAAGAAAATTTAAACCCTGCCAACTAAGAATTTGATGGATAACCTTCCTGTTATACTAGGAACAGCATGATATTTTAGAAAATGCTAATTCATTCATCATCTTTGTAACATGTCAATATTATTTTTTAAAAAATATAAAAAAATATTAAGAGTATAGAGAATATTTTAATGGTGTTATTAAACATAATCATGTAAGTTAATTTTAAAACCTCTACTTAACTCTTTGTCGGACTCAAGTAACATAGGTCTGATAATCATGTCATACCCAAACGACTTAGGTTTGGCAATCATAACAGGTCTAAAAACCTTGAGTCTGGATAATAAAACAACACCAAAATTTCCCCTATAATTATACAAAATCATACAAAAAAATAGTGTGAAAAAACAAAAATATTAAAATACCTCCATAACTAGGGCTTTAGTTTTTTCAACCAAAGAGAAAAATAATAATTTAACTTTATGTGAGAAGACAATATTAGTCTCATATCATGCCTTTAGAGCTTGGAAAATCTACTGTGCAAGTCTATAGTGAACTGTGTCTTGGTACACAATACACTTGCACAGAATTGCTAGACTCAAGGTGCCTTACGTTTGACAATCATGTCAGACCCACATAAACCGAAGTAAGTTGAGTTTGACATGTTTGTCAGACCCAAGTAAACGTGGGTCCGACGCAACTTTTTGATTTTAAAAAATAATAAAACAATATTAAAATACCAAAATGGCTCCCATGATTATAGACAATTACACAAAAAACAGTGTGAAAGAACAAAAATACTCGCATATGCAAAGTTTATTCTGTCTTTTCCAAGGCTAAAGATGTATTTTAACTATTTAACAGTTTGTAAAAGATAAAAAAATCCGCGCATGCAAAGTTTATTCTTTGTCTTTTCCAAGGCTAAAGATGTATTTTAACTATTTAACAGTTTGTAAATGATAAAAAAAAACCTCTAGGCAACATGTCTTAATTTTGTTAATCTTAGGGGTAGAATAATATTTTTACTATACAAATAAATGTGAAAAGACTATCATACCCCCGCTCAAACATTTAATGACCAATGGGCCTATGAAAAATACCGAAATACCCCAACAACTAGAGCTTTAATTTTTTCAACCGAAGGTCAAAATGATAATTTAAATTTCCGTGAAAAGACAACATTAGCTCTATCTCAAGCCTTCAGAGCTTGGAAAATCCATTGTGCAAGTCTATAGTGGACTGTGTCTTGGTTCACAATAGTACACTTGCATATGGTTGCTAGACCCAAGGCGTTTGGGTTTGGCAACCATGCTTGATTTGACAAATAACAAACAAAGAGGATAATTGTGCATTTTAGTTGTTAGGAGAGAGAAAAGAAAGACAAAACACAAACAATCGATCACTGACGACAATCTAACCATTATCTATCTACACGTGCCACACCATGTGAACGAAGACACGGTTGCGCATCTAGTTAGACGACAGATGACCAGATTTGACCACCAAGAAGCGTTATACACTTTTTATTGGCGTGGGCGCGGCCCATTTGTTGGGAAAGAAAAAAAAAACCAAAAAAATGTTTATTTACTCATGAAAAAATAAGAAATTAAAAATAAAATTACCATCACAATCCACTGTAAAAGAACTCTTAATTTATAGTGATTTTCCACGCACGCTCCACGCAGTCCTTTGAAAAAGCCATTTCTATCAAATAAAATATAGTATCGGGCCATGTGAATTGCAATTATCCATGGAGATCATGATCGAATTTTAAAGTGTATAGTATCAAACTTAAAGTTTGCAGATTTTGCCAAAATTTTTGTTTTCAGAAACAAAATTAATCTTTTTTGTCTCTTATTGCACGATGGTAGGAAATTCAAACTTCTTAAAGTTTGCAGATTTTGCAGCAATTGTAGTCATCATGTAATTATTATAAAGTTTTGCTTATGAGGAATCAGTAGCTGGCAAGATTACACTATCTCATGCTCAAATATAATATACATGGCTTTGCTTGTTTCAAGCTGAAACTTAAAGATTAAAAAGACATAGACTATACGGGTAGGAAGTTGATCTGGACAATTAGAAAAATATTAAAATAATAATATATTGAATAAACTTAAGCTTTGTGGCTCAACTTATCAAATTTATAACCCGGGTAATAAGATCTACTTGGTTTAATAATTTTGTTTTTTTAAATCATTTCTTACTTAATTACAAGATAACAAATATAGAAATCATATGTTAAGATATTTATTTTAGATCATGTTAACTTCATAAAAAAAAATTTGAAACAAATTAACTGAGACAAATTGAAAATCAACTAAATATTTAAATATTTAAGGTTGAAATTGAAAATAAAAACCCATAAATTTATTATTTATTTTTTTAAAAGGCAAATGATTTCTTGTCCACCTCTTATTTTTTTAAATTAAAAACAAGCAGGCTAAATATTGCCTATTCTCCCTAGAATTCAACCACTAATGATGGTTTGAAAATCAATATTTAATGTATTTTTATTTAAAAACACACAATAAACATCCCTAAAGCACCAAATCCCTAAAAAGCCACCAAAAATCGACTACCTAATTTAACAAATCTTTAAAAAAACACCAAACAATCAACTACCTTAATTAAACATAATCATACGTACGTTTATTAATTATGATTATGTTTAATTTATCTTGATTTTTTCGTTAACGTGAAAGAACGTATGATCATGTTGAATTTGTCTTGATCGCAGTTAACTTTCCCTTAATTATGATCAGTAATATATAAAATAGACGCCTTATGCATAGGGTATCATCTTCTTCATCATCATCTTTCAGTCTATAATTCATGTATAGACATAACTCTTGGACTTGTCACTTTCTAATATTGCAGTTCCAGCTAGCTTCAATTTTTTTTTTTTGTCACAAGTTATTTCTTCAAAGATTCTTCCTTAAATTTCTCTAGTTTCAATGTCAGCTCGCTGGCTAGGACAGCTAGGAATCCATTAATTTAAGAGAATAAAAAAGAAAAGTCATTAATTAATAATATCCGTAACTTGGTGATAAGACAAAAAGTTACAGTGACGGATTCATTAATTTGTCTATAGCCAGTTTTTATTTTTCAACTTATGTCTGCAATAAGAATCATAACTGAGATCCATGGTCAACTAGGTAGTCCCATGTCGAAGTGTCTATCTTCGAAGAATGATGATCAAATTAGTGGGATTTATGATCAGAATTTCATACGATGATCGGCAATCTCCTTAATGAGACCAGCATTGTTGTGATCTGGCTGTCATTTCACTTCTCTTGTCGACAAAAACCCATGATGATGCAAGAGAAGCTAAGGTTAGTAGAATGGTCGTTGCTACTCTGTGTGATATATTTATCCATATTGTGTAGGATTTTGTAATAGGAATTTCTCAGCAGAGTTTAATTGATATTATTATCAGGAAGTATCTTACGAGTATTTCACATAATAACCTCACCATCTTTATCCACACTTGATTTTGTTTTTTTGCCGGTAATCTGAAGTCTTTAATTATTGGAGGAAGTTTACAACTTGACATGCGCCATATGTGCTGGTGGCCCGTTGGTATATCTACACTTTGATTTTTTTTTCTTTAGAGATTGCTTTTTTAAAATAAAATTTTTTAAAATAAAATTTTTGATATCAGAACATTAGAATGATTAAAAAAAAAAAAAAATAATTTAAAATAATTTTGTTCTAAAAAAAATAGCAAAACAGTAGGTCAACCTCCGCCAAACAATCCCTGAACCCTGGCAACCACCAAGTGGAAAAGAAAAGTAAACACGGAAGAGAAATTAAACATAATTAATAATCTCACCTTTCTTTCATGTTGAAGAATTAAGGTTCAAATTGACTCACATCGAACTTCTTTATTCAATAAAATTTATTGACACTAAAAACAATGGTTTTCACAACCAAAAAGTAGTTAAACTAGTGATTTTCATCATTTCCAGTGACTTAATTTCTCTCCCATCTCTTCAATTTAAAAACTAAAATATTAAAAAAATAAAATCTTATATCAAAATATGAATCTTAATAAAGAAAATAAAAAATTATATTTAACATTTTATATATATGTAATGAAAGAACATAAGATACAGGGCATGGTTTGCCAAATTCAATAAAGTTGTGACATAAAAAAATATATAATGAAAAAGAAGAAGGAACCTCTAGGAAGAACCAAAAGTAGGAATAAGGAATTTGCCTCCTCCTCTTTCTCAATAGAATCTTTTCTTTCAATTTGATATTTTTTTTTCATTATTATAACAAACTTTTTGACCCTTGCTTCACTACGAGTTTGATATTTTTTTTTTTTCAAAACACAAATTAAATATACAAAATTTTAATTTAGACATGTTTTTTTTACATAAAAAATACTAATTGTAAATAAAAAAAATCTTATGCACATATCAAATTAAAAAAAAATTGAGAACCATTTATGTTAATAAATGAAAAAGAAGTTATTAATAATAACTAAATACATATATGAAGAAGTCGAGAGGCGGATATAAATCAAGATATTTGATCTCGCAACATAATTTATTAATTTACTCCAATATTGTATTTAATAACTCTGTTTATTAATATCAATTTTGTATTTAATCAAATGATAGTAGATATAGATAAACACATAAAATTGATTGAATAAAATCAAAGGAAAAAAATATCTCGTAAGGTTGCACTGACTAGAAATACTATTCAAAAAAAATATTTTTTATTTTTAAAAATAAATTTCAATTATGTAAAGCATAAAAAAAGGTATAGATGAATTAGAATAATTTCTTAAGAAGTCAAATACATATAAATAATTAAAAAAACAACCTTAAATTAAAAAAAATAAAAAACCAGAGACAATAGGTATTAATTTACACTTAGTAATGCCTATTTTCTCTGAGAGGGGGATTTGGTACGTTCTTTAATTAATTTGTTAAAATAAGACTCATAGAGTGCACCACCCATGCTCAGTGGATGGATCTTATATATACTCCTCCTTTTTTTATCAGTTAACCGCGTACGTAGCTATAATTAATCTCATACATACATACATACATACATACATACATACATACATACATACATACATACATACATACATACATACATACATACATACATACATACATATGCAGCATTGAAAGCCAGAGCTCAACTTAAACAATATTGCAAGCCAGTCAAATTAACCACTCTAGAACACAAAATTCGAGCTCGAAGCCAGTGATGATGATATAGGGCATAAACTCTCTCTCTCTTACAGAAAAGCTCGTGTACGTACGGACGTACTTGTAACCAAATCCAATCACATCAACATTAGTCCAGAACGAATCATGAAGAATCCAATTTATATATGAAGTTTTTGACGAGATTTTAAACATGATCATTCATGCATGGTTGAAAAACTAGTAGAGCTGCAACCAACTAGATGAGATAACCCATGTGGTTTTGTTTGTGGGGTTGGGGAGATAATTATACAAATTATTTATGCATATGTTTTTATTAAATTAAAAAAATATTCGTGTGTGTATATATATCGCTCTCATCCGGCCTAAACTAAAAACAAGTCATAGTTGATCCATCGAAGAATCCAATTCAAAATCAACCTCCCTAAAACTACTATTTTTTATTTTTATTTTTTACAATAATATTGACTGATGATATCCTAGATAGATAACTATCGATATATTAATTCTTATATATTTCCTAGCCAGCTAACCTCCAAAACATATATTCCAAGCTATATAGCACTATTATATAAGTTCAAATCTCTCATCATATTTATTTACTCTAATTGAATTAATGGACATTAATAAGATAATGGTAGGTTTATGTAAATTTCAGATTTAAATGACCTTCACTAGAAAAATAATAAAATTAAGTATAAAATAATGATGGATATTTGCAAAAACTAATAGTAAACGTATACAAGTTTCAAATTTTAAAATACTTTCACTTTAAAATATGCATTAAGAAGTAAATATAATTAAAATCATTCATTTGGGATTCATCAAATAGTGGAAGTTTTTTTAAAATAATCATTTGTATTTTAATAAAATTAAACATAAAACAACGAAGAACTCATATAAATCTCAAATCCTCATTTAAGAAGAAAGTATACTAGATATATAGCACGTAGTTCTTCATGTTTTAATTTCTTATTACCGCGTACCATTTTGATCTCGTAAACCATTTGATTTGGTGGGTTCGGCTAATTAAATAGAATAATCACTGTCAAGCACTGATCTGCCTTCTGCCAAACTAGTGTGATCACTTACTTGACTCTGGTCTATGCTGGTAAGAAGGAATTAAACAGCTTTTGAATGGAAGTATTAAAAGAAACAAAAGGAGTCCTACATGATTCAACTGAGTTTGGCCTAAAATAATACAACCTAGCTGGCTAAAACTTTACATGGGATCGACGACTGATCATGGCCTCACACCTTTAATTTGTATGTAAGCGAAGACTTCAAATCCTGTGATGCATGCAAGAGCTGATTTTCTGATGCACTGGAGGCTATTTTTAATACATTACTTTTGCATGGAATCAACATCTTTTCATGGTAGATTAATGGTATTTCACCAATTAATATATGTGAAATGGTGACAAACTCCACACCGTCAATTTCAAAATTAGACGGTAGAAATGACAGAATATCGATTATAATTAATTATCAGCCATGCATTTTGATTTGAAAGCAAGAAATTGAATGATCATGTATTGGCTTTCAAAGTTCTGTATTTATCCCACCTACAAATTAAAGAGGGTAAAGGTCCAAATACAAATCCTAATCAACAATATTGTCTTCAAGTGCCAGATTTCTTGGTAGGTTTGGTCCTACAAAGCCTCCGTGTCAAACATGTTAACTAACAAATAATTCAGGCTACACATGCATCTCTCTCGCAGGTACCTTTCGCTCGCTCGATCGTTCGAAAATATTTGGATGCAGGCCCTGAACATCTTTGATCTTAGAAAAAAACCCAACATTTGAGAAATTATTTGTATTAATTTCCATCAAAGAATCTCCCAAAAATATTCATTAATTAAAAGGTTAAGCTTGACACATGTAAACCCTTTTTTTTTTTTTGAAACTTCATGGAAATACCACTGCCCGCCCTCATGGCCATAACAAGTAAAAGAGAGCGCACCACTAGTCATTCATCAATTTTTTTTCAACCAAAATCCATAAAGATTCCCAGACTATGAAAATGGGGAGACAAATCTTACTGTGTGGAGGCCCTAAACACAGTGGTCTCACTTTAGCATTTTTGATGAATCAAAAGTTGACGAATAAATCTTACTGTAGCATAGTATGGTCTTTCTGGGGGCAGATTCATGAATTATGAAAATAAAGATTCATGAACTAGTATCGGTTGACCTAAATCATAATCTGAAAAAATAGTTCAACTCGGTTAAAGATAATTTTTAGTGTGACGTTATTATTTTTCTATACAAAGAACTGTATTGGTTGATCTGTATAGCTTGCAATCGTTTGATATTCGAGCTCAAGATTTTAAATCAGGATGTGATTTTTTATTTTACCTTTTATATCATTTAGCTTTTTGGTTGAAATCACTGATTAGAAATTTCAGCTACATATACTCTAATCTTTCTAAAAATCCTAAATGTATTATAAATTGAATTAATTAGTTTGGTTTCTTGTTTATTTGCTTTCTTTCTTGTTTTGCCGTCGTATTCTCCTTTCTCTTTCAGCCTTCATCTACTTGATGAAGAGGCTGCTTTATATATAATTCTCACGATTATTATAACAAAAAAAAAAAAAAACAGAGATACAGTAAAGAACGAGTCAAGGCCATGGATATTGAGCAGGCAGGAAAAGCCACAGAAGGACAAAACCAAAGCCAGCAAAAGCTAGCTAAGCTCATACATAAAAACAGTGCACCAAATGGTTCAAAGATAGTATATCCTTTGTAAATCAGTCAAGCCATCTTAACTAGCTCTCTCTCTCTTTAATTTCTTTTTTCTTTTGGAAATTTTCAAATATATATAACCCAAAACGAACTGTAGTAATCTCAATCTGGCACATAAACTAGTTTTTATATCAGTATTAATTTTATCATAATTTTTTTTCCAGTCATGATATATCATGCACTCATGTCTCACGTTCTATGAGTTCTCACTTGTCACTGTTGATTATCACAAGTCTCTGGACGTGACCGACGGATGAAGACCCAGGAAACACACTTTGGGACACTTCGCTTTATTTTTTTAGTGCCTTATCACAGTATTTTTATTTTTATTTTTTTATTTGGTAAATAACATAACTCAAAATAGTACGTAGTTGTATATAACTTATGCGTTTCGCGTGTTGTGTTCAATATTCACAATTTGAGTGTTCAAGATACCAACTATGATCGATGCACGAGTTAATTACATATATTAATTATTATTTTTACGACTTGACGGTTTAAAAACCACAATTCTGGCATTTTAAAACAATATGTAGTGCTTTAAATTCTAATTAAAAAGATTATGCGTACCATTTACAATTTTTTTTTTAATTTTTTTTTTTTGCCAGTCATGATCACTCGTGTTTCACGCAGAAAAGAAAATTCCATGAGCTCTCACTTCGAACTATTGGGTATAACAAATCTCTGGAAGTGACTGATGGGTATCTACACTTCAGGGCACATTACTTGGCAGAAGATGAGATTCTTCTCCTTGGAAAAAACTGTTTTTTTGCCTTCTTCTCTCGTGAGTATCGGCAAAAAAGACCCACTTTTTGCAATGAGAAAAGGTAGTCTAGTCTGCGTATGCGTGCCGTATTGCTTACTCTAAAGGTCCAAATTAAATGGGTTTGGTAGAGTGTGAATTAAGGAATACTGGCAGGTACCTTCTCGGAACGTCGCTTGTTGAATATACCATACCCTCCAATTGTTGAGATAGTGGATGCATGTTTTGCCTTCAAACAATTGGATCTCTGAATTGCATCCTTGTAATTAATCTCTAGAATTCCTTTACATAAAGTGTGGATGGAATTCATAGTCACATATGGATAGAAAGATTATTTAATTGAAAGCTTTTGAACATCAACTCAAGATGAGGCAACTTCTTGGACGTCGATGAAATCGATCGAGACCATGACTATCTGTATAGTTGAAGGTCTTTTTTTAAAGTTTTTTCTTTTGAATTTGTTGATATATTAAGATAGATAATAATTAGTTACTTCATACAAGAAGAAAGACAACACAAAATTCTTTTATAATAAAAAAAAGTAGTATTTACTCGTAACATAGAATATATTTCCTGAATATATATAGATCCTGATCGATCCCGGTTATTAATTATATATATAGATTCCCTTTTCTCCTATGGGCCAATACATCAAAAGCTTAAATTTCCTCCTCTTTAAACAATCAAGAATTTAAAGAACATGGTGAAAATAATACAAAAATCAAATACAAGGGTCATTCCTTGTTGGGATTTGAAGAAGAAGAAGAAGAAGAAGAAGAAGAAGGGGCATTATTACAAAATAAAATAAAAGAAGAAGTTTATCATGGTTTCTGCTTGAGCAAAAAGTACTGAAGTCAAATTATTGGTAGTTTAGCACTACAGGAATTGGCAACTAACTAACACTAGAGTCCTTTGTTCTGTATAAAATATTTTATAAGAAAATTTTTTTTAAATTTTTTTCTAGATATTTGTTTCATGTAAAATATTTTATAGAAAAATTGATTAATAAAAAATATTTTATTTTTAATTTTCAAACATAATTAATTCATTTGCTGTAAAATATTTTCAATTTATAAAATTAAAGTAAAATATTATATAAATAATAATCCACTTATAATATTATTAAACTATTTCAACTATAATCTTTATACCAACAACATCATTACTGATTCACTATTACTTTTATCTCATTAGTATTGCTTCCTTTTTTTTTTTTAACCTTCATGATTAACTTACCCTCACCTCTTTCTTTATCAACATTATTTTTATTAAACCATCATTGTTATTATTAAAATATATTTTACAGTAAAATATTTAAAAAAAACGTGTAAAATGTTTTCGACAAAACAAACGGACCAATTTGAATAAAAGACAAAAAAACGTGTAAGCTATATTCATCTTATTAAAATCGAGACTGTGACTATTTATATATGTAGTTGAAGGTCATTTTATAAGGTTTTTTCTTTTGAATTTGTTGATATATTAAGATAACAATTAATTACAGAAAATTGTTTTGATAATAAAAACTAGTATTTTCTAATAACATAGAATGAATGGCCTTTCTTTGGATCCTGCTCCTGATTATTACTTGTACACTATCCCTGTTCACTTATGGAACAATAATTAATGATCATACATCAGAAGCTTAATTATATCTTCTAATTTATAACAAAAAAAAAATGTAAAAAGTACTTACCAACTGAGAAATGCAAGAGATATTTTTTTTATAAAAAGTGTTAATTAAGGAATATGCACAGGTGAATTGTAATAAATATCTTATATTAAAAATGAATAAATAAGTGATGGGTTTATAAATAAAATAGACCCACCAAACCCCATTGGCGTAGATTATTGAGTTCAAAGCGGTGTCCAATATTTAGATATATGAACCCTACGAGTATAGACTCATGTACGAGTCCAAGTGATTCTCTAATGCTAAAATTTCCCTTGAAAAAAACAATTAAAAATTAATAGAGCTTTTTTAGGAAAGTATTACTAAATTTTATTTCTCTTTGTTTTTTATTTTCTATTATTTATTATGATACTTTTCTAGTTTTTTATTTATTTAAAAGGATCGTAGTAATACTAAATAGAAAACCTAATAATATTAAATAGAAAATAAACTAGAAATAATAATTGTTTGGCAAGTAGAGATATTGATGAGTAAAAATTGAGTATCTTAGTAATAATAATACTTCTTATTATTTTTAAACAAATTAAGTCGATTAAAAAGGAGTGATGCATAGAATGATTATAAGATATTTTTTTAAAAAAATCTAATTAAAAAAGGAAGTAGCATCTCCATGGCATGTAATTATATATATAAAAAAGGGTGAAATCTCCATGGAGGAGATTTGTCTCTAAAAATAGCAATGAAGAGGCATCTCTGTGGAGTTGACTCCCTGATATTAATGGAGAGGCATCTAATTTTACATCTTGCGGCTTTGTTTGACTTTTTTGGCTTAGAGAGGGAGGAGGCCTCCTCACCATTAACCCCACTTTAAGTACTAATTAACAACTTCCACTTCTCCACTTAATTACTTTCTTCTATCTTTACAAAATACTTAACATCAAATTAATCCACTTTACATTTACATACTAATTATATAAAAAATATACATATTTTCAACAACCCCCCCCCCCAAAAAAAAAAAAAAAAAAAAAAAAAACAACGACAGTCAATGGCTATCCCAGACCTTACTCCCCCCTACCAACCATCTTATAGACACCATACAACATTGCTTATAAATAGCCCTAATATATAGTTTTGCATTATAAACTCATCATCACCTTCACAACTGCGCGCGTCGTTAGCTAGCACAAGGAAGAGTCCTACAGAATTAATGGAGCTTCTCCTCCTCTCACTCCTCCTCGCCCTCTTTGTTTCCTCCGTCACTATTCCCCTCTTTCTCATCTTTTACAATCATCGATCCCAGAACAGCCACCCCAACCTCCCTCCAGGCAAGCTAGGCCTTCCCCTTGTTGGAGAAAGCTTTGAGTTCTTGGCCACGGGATGGAAAGGCCATCCTGAAAAGTTCATCTTTGATCGCATAGCTAAATACTCATCTCACATCTTCAAGACAAATATTCTTGGTCAACCAGCAGTTGTCTTTTGTGGTGTTGCTTGTAACAAGTTTTTGTTTTCCAATGAGAACAAGCTCGTTGTATCCTGGTGGCCCGACTCTGTTAACAAAATCTTTCCCTCTTCACTTCAAACATCATCTAAAGAGGAAGCCAAGAAAATGAGAAAACTTCTCCCTCAGTTCTTGAAACCTGAGGCCTTGCGAGGATACATTGGTATCATGGATACCATTGCACAAAGACACTTCGCCTCGGAATGGGAACATAAAGAACAAGTGCTGGTGTTCCCTTTGGCAAAGAATTACACCTTTCGCTTGGCTTGTAGATTGTTTCTGAGTATTGAAGATCCAAGCCACGTAGCTAAATTTTCTGACCCCTTTAATCTTTTAGCCTCGGGTATCATTTCCATCCCCATTGATTTGCCCGGGACTCCATTCAACCGAGCTATCAAAGCCTCAAACTTCATCAGAACTGAGCTTTTAGCTATTATAAGACAAAGAAAGAAGGATCTTGCAGAGGGAAAAGCTCCCCCCACGCAGGATATATTGTCACACATGTTGTTGACATGTGATGAAAATGGAAAATGCATGAATGAGCTTGATATTGCTGATAAGATCATTGGATTGTTGATTGGTGGGCATGATACAGCCAGCGCTGCTTGTACCTTCATTGTCAAGTATCTTGCAGAGCTTCCACATATTTACGAGGAAGTTTACAAGGGTAAGTGTCTCTATTTTACGAAGGAGAGGTTCGTCCGTCTTACAATATTTATATATATATTACACCCACACATACAGCCAAACAATATAATGAACTTTTGGAAAAATCCTTCTTTCTTTCCTAGTGCTTGTCGAGGTCATCATGCCTTTATTAGATGAAGCGACAGGATACAAGATTGACTGCAAAAGCTACCTTCAATAATTAATGGACAATATTACTTATTTCTTCACTATATTCTTCCTTGTTATGAACACTGGTGGCTAATATAAGACTTTTTGATTTTTGTTTTTACTCGTGACAGAACAAATGGAGATAGCCAAATCCAAAGCTCCTGGTGAATTCTTGAATTGGGATGACATTCAGAAGATGAAATACTCATGGAATGTAGCTTGTGAAGTGATGAGGATCTCACCACCGCTTCAAGGTGCTTTTAGGGAAGCTCTCAATGATTTCATTTTCAATGGCTTTACCATTCCAAAGGGTTGGAAGGTATTAATTTCTATATATCCACTGTCAAATCTTGACTCCCATAAAATATTTCCTTTTACTTACTTTGAGGTTTTCATCGACCTAATTAACACAAGATTAATCTCTAAACATGCATGTGCACTGTGCAGTTATATTGGAGCGCCAACTCAACCCATAGAGATCCCGTCTACTTTCCTGAACCTGAGAAATTTGATCCTAGGAGGTTTCAAGGAAGTGGGCCAGCTCCATACACGTTTGTCCCCTTTGGTGGAGGACCTCGGATGTGCCCTGGAAAGGAGTATGCTCGCTTGGAAATACTCGTTTTCATGCATAATTTGGTCAGAAGGTTTACATTTGATAAGTTGATTCAAGATGAAAAGATTGTAGTGAATCCACTGCCAATCCCTGATAAAGGACTTCCTGTTCGCCTTCATCCTCACAAGGCCTAGCTAGAGACGAGACTACAATATCAACTGATACTAGTGATAATCTCTACCTTATAAGGCATTTGTCTTAGAAATTAGAAGTCATAAAATGTAACTTAATTTGTTGCCATCTATATTGTCGTGTGATATATATATAATTAATGATCTTGTGCTCATATATATGAAACCTTTGGATCTGCTCAGTAATGAAATATACTTCTCATTTTACAACTCTAGTACTCTATTTAATTCATTTCCAATTTTTATTTTTTTTAAGTTTATTCTTTAAAGTTTCAGAATATATATATTTTTTTTAAAAAAACATGTTTAAATCATAGTTATTTTTCATTCATTGAAAATAATTAAAAACAATAGAATCCATGTTCAAATTACACTTAATTACCAAAATATTCTACACATTTTACATCGACAAACTCACTATTACAATTATATAATAAATAATACCAAAAGAACATCATAAAACACTGTAGCTATAGTGTTTTACCATGTTAATCCCAAAAGATTTAGTTTTCCATTGTTTGGTATCTATATATAATCTTAAGTTTGTTGCACTTTGGCACTTGAAGTTTTCATTTTTTCATATTTGGTCTCTATAATTTTAAATTTGTTCATTTCAATCACTGGATTTTTATAAAATCAAATCTGGTGGTATGATGGTGGAATCCAACTTTAAAATCAAATCTATATGAATACCTTTCAAAATTTATCTTCAATTCTACGTTAGCAGATATAAACTTCGTGAACTTTCCTTGCCTTTCCTTTTCAATCAAAAGAAAAACATCTACCAATGCTCTGAATTAGGGCTGGTGATGATTCTGTTGCTGACCCATCAAGCTGCAAAAATTGAAATTTCAAACCTCTTTTTTTTTTTTTGGTGTGCTCTAAGCTACAACTCTATACCTACATTGGTTTGCGGTTTAAGAAACCCAGTTGCAATTATTATTATTATTATTATTAGTACTATTATTTCTTGTCTAGCCAGTAGCTAGCCACCATCAAGAACCCAACCTTGCAAGGGAAGGGGTTTCTCTCTATTGGAACTAAAATTATTTGTATAATACATACAGAATATATATATATATATATATATATATATATATATATATATATATATATCATTACAAAAAGTGGAAAGGTTATAACGTACACTCCTATTATGCAAAGCAATTTGTTTTTTTAAATTTTATCTCGTACATCTAAGCTTGAAAAACTATTCTAATTAGCACCTTTGGATGATGTAATTATGGTGTTACAAGTTATAAACGGTACCAAAGTTATTTTAACTACAATTCTTATGAAAATTTGGATTTTTTTTATAAAGACAAAGTTTAATTTTAACCCGATATTGTTTTTTAGAGAAAGAATACAAATATCAAGTTACGTTGCAAGTTTATTATAAATTAAATATAAATTGCCTTGAATGATTGTAAAACTTGAATTCATCCGGCAGGTTAGCACAGAGCATGAATTTATTCAGATTAAAAAAAATAAAAAATTCAGTTTACCGGTTAAAAACTCAATTCTCAACTCATTTGCTTTTTTTATTATTATTGAAATGAAGTTGGTTTGATTTAATTTTTTTTTATTTTGATCTTTCAAAAGTTAGATTTTACAACCATGTTGTTTTCACGTGGAAGTGCGATAAAAAAAAAAAAGTTAAACATTCATTTAATAGTCTTAAACTTTGCCCCTTGAACTAAAGAGCATGGGCTATCATGACGACATTCTAGTAGACTCAGTCTAAGTAAACTGAAATGATCTTTTGGAGGACTCTCCAGCTCGATCTTTGCCCTCCTCCGGAATATGCAGATCGCACCTGCAGCACCCTTGATCTAAGATTGAAGTACTAGAGTAGATCAACTATGATTCAAGCAAGCAAGCATTGGATGGATGAGGGAGGTTTTTCTGGTTAATGAATGAAGGAAGGAAAACAATAAAGAAGAAGAAAACTTGGCTTGAAGTTAGTTTCTGTTTGTATGATTTTTCATTTTTGTTATACTTGTAGCTAGATGCATGGTGATCCTACAAAAAAGAGTCATATATATATGAACATGCATCTATGCTTGCCACTATAATACTTTTCAACTAATTAATTTGATTAAGCTTATCTAGAGTTATACAGTTGCATGCCTCTTAAGTCGACAAAAAAAGTCATGTAGGAATCAAAGGTAAACTCTCTCAAGAATCTATCAGTCCCTGATTTGGTTTCTAGGTATTACATTTGTGCAGGCCATACTTGCCTGATCTTAATTAATTCGACAAAATCCAGAGTATTTTGTCAGTATCGTTCATGATGGATGCTACAAGATAAAATTAAGGAATGACCTTGATACTCCTCTATATATATATATATATATGCTTGTTATATATATATATATATATATATATTTTTTTTTTTTTTTTTTGAAAGATACTTATATTATTAAACATCAAAATCTGGCGAGATTAGTACACAAGCTGTAAAATATTATATTATGGCAAAATGCCATAAAGAAGACAAAACACAGTCTAAGACAAATAAAAAACAAAGAAAACCAGAGAATCACATATAGCCCTACACAGAGAGAACAACGAGGTAATGGAGCCTGAGAAAACTAGCAATAGCCATCAGAGTGAACTCATAGCTAAGCTTTCCTCTACAGAACAAAACAGAAATAAACTCAAAGCATAATAGCAGAAGACACATAAGCAAGGCCACAGGATTAATGCTTGTTCTATATATGTCTCCATCACTACGTACATAGGCGGAGGGGGTGGGCTGCTCAGGTGAAGATTTTATCATTATTTTTTTATTAGTTTTATGTAAAAAAATTTGTAATTTTCAATTAAGTTATCAAAAAATTCTGAAAATTTACGTATAGTCTTCTAATATAATGCTTTAACTTGGGTTAAAATTTCAGAATTTTTGGAGAAATTTAAAAATTTGATGAAAAATCACAATTTTACCAGTTTTACGTTATTGGACGTAATTTTCAATCCGACCATCAGATCGAGCTGAAATTTTATGAGGGATCTTAAAATATATTGAATAAAATCTGGTTAAAATTTTAGGATGAACGGAGCTTGGTAGTGCTAACAAAAAAAAGAACCGTCAAATAAAAGCAAAATGACTCATTAAGAGTAAAATGATTATTTGCTATTAAAAAATAAAACAAATCAGCTCCTCCTTCCTTTTATATGTTGCCGACTGGGCAGAAGCAGAATAGAAAAGAAAAGAAAAGAAAAGGCGAGAGAGAAATAGAAAAAAGTAAGGGAAAAACATAAAAAAATCCAAGAAAAAAAAATAAAAAAAGTGAAAGAATAACCTTATAAACTTACAAAGTCCAACTTATAAAACACTAATATAGGGAAGAATCAAGTGAAGGAAGGAGGAAATGAAAGAGAAAAAAATTTAATTATTACTTTGTTTTCCAGTTGACATGAGATTGTTATTTTATCTCGGTTGAGGGGTTATTACAATATCGATTCAGATTCGATTATAGATGAATTATATTCCACAAAACATCAAAGGATGTAACTTTAATAGTGAGTTTATTTTTACTTTCGCTTTAATTTTATGTACTTTCAAATTTATTTTTTAATATTTTAGGTAGTGTATTTGAATTAAAACTTTACTGTTAACTTCAAAAATTCATATACATGAGTTAATAATTAATTTTAAAAAATATTTATATATTTATTTAATAATCCAGGATAAAAAATATTCCTGGCTCCGCACATGACCCATGACGTGCATCCTGTAATTAAGATGATTAGGTAAACAAGAACCATGGCACATATATAAGACTTTTTGTTTAATTATCCCACCCACCATTAATGCCGGCTATACATAGCCATCTATGGATTGTAGTGAAGAAGTAATTAATCCATCAATAACCTATGGCAACTCTGCTTAGCAGAAGCAGTGGAAATTAACAGCCAACTTTTCTCTCAAGAATCAGTCCCTGATGGATGTTTTATACTTTTTTATGGTTTTGGAATATGTTCATTCATTAAAAAAATTAAACAAGCCTGCATTTCTGGTAACTTTGCTGTGATGGACCCTGCATTTCGGGTGGGTGTTTAAAAATCATGATATATTATATTATATTATATTATATTAGAGATTGGAGTTTGGTTTTCTGTCAATTTGTTTTTGGTGAAATAAGTCAGAATAAGCATGTTAATGATGAACTTCTTAATTTTTCAAAATTCAATTAAATAATTCAGCACATGAATATTACTCGTTCAATTTGATCCTTCAAATTCTTTATGTTGGATTAGGTGGGAGTTTAGCCTTTTAGAAAGGATTTAAAAAAAGGAGTTTAAAATACTAAGTTTTATTCGAACAAATCTGATGTTAAAAACAATACTTTAGCTCCAATATGTATTCTTGCCTTAGCTCAGATCCTAGCTAGCAACAGGAAAAATTCCAACTTTCAAGCACAACAGTTATGTTTAGTTGATCATGGAATATAATTTTTTTGGATGATTGATTTACTCTACTTTGTTAAATTTTTTTAAATGTTGCATTTTTAATTCTTTTATTAGCTGAACTCTAATTTGTTGGTAATTTGCGCATTAATCTTGCGGGATCTTTTAGCTTTTGTTGTTGCTAGATATTTTAGACGCTGCTGTTACTAGATTTTCAAGCTATGCTAGATGTTTTTGTTCAATTCTCTCTACTTTGAATTTATTCGTATTAGATTTGATAATTTATTACTTTTTGTTAATGTATCCGCTTGTTTATTTTAACTTTTTAAATGTGAACATCTTTGTTAATTCGAGGTATCAAAATTTGATCATGCATCTTCCATGGTGCATTAAATTGAGTGGGTAGGGAAATTAAATTGGGTTAATGCAAATATTGCATAATACAATTGTTAGTTCTTATTAAATTGGATTCCTATTAAATTAGTTTGTGTATGTAACTATGTATGTTTAGAAAATAAACTTGGTACAATTGAAAGCTTATATTTCTAATTTCTTCAATGAAGATTATGAGGTTATTGATGAGTATGAAAAACATACTTGGACAAGTTAGGGGTTATTTGTTTTTATATAATGTGTAACGAACAGACTAATGAATTTGACGTTGTTTAATTTAGCTTAATATGGCTGTTTTTTAATTTATTAAAAAACTAATAAAAACAATTTGATAATTAAAAAGCCCACTAGGTTTCCCATGTTTATACAAGAAAATTTGAACCTATTTTCAGTTTGGTCCGATTCTTATTCTTCAAAAAAAGTAGTATGTTTCAGTTTAATTATGTTTTTAGAGCACAAACCATACCAAACTATGAACAATCAGAGTACATGTCGTAACTGTTGTTTTTATCAACACTTGCCCAACTTTTCTCTAGCTCACACAATTTCCTAAGAAAATGACACGTACAACATACCTTGCCATGCATCCTCTCTGTAGCCTTTTTGAGCTTCCTCCTCAGTCAGGTAATTAAGGGACGATATTTTTACTAATTAAAAACGTTATTCAGAATAATGGTTTTGATTAAAAAACCATGATTCAAAACAACAATTATTTATATATTAAAATCATCACTCAAAATAACAGTAGTTGTGTGCTAAACTATATTATTTCTTCAAAACAAAAAAATAAAAATAAAATTAAACAGTATCATTTCCCTAAACTTTTATCTTAACAATGTCATTTTTTTTTATAAAAAAAATCAGTTTAGTAGCATAAAAAAGAAAGTGCTGAAGAAACAGGCAGAAGTGAACTCACCGGAAAAGCATAAATCAACTTCATTATAAGCACAATTAAACTATCGTTAACAGTGGTTGCTTTGATCAGTATGAATTTGTAATTGTAAGGATAAATTATATGGCAAGAATCTCACCTCACATGCACTCCTTAGAGGGCTTTCTATGTTGAACACTAAACCGTAATTAATTTCATCAGCTCAATGAGACTTTTTAAATCCAATGTTCATCTAGGGAAAAATAAAATAAAATACAAAACTTGTCCAGATCTGTACACGACGCACGCACGCACGCACGCATGCAGGCAGAGAGGAGAGAGTTTTTTGTTCTCCACATAGCTTTCTCATTGGAGATGCCCTAACACGTGATTGACGAGGTGTCTCCCTCAAAAGAAAGCGCGGCTTCAAGATGTTATACAAGCCTAAAATGCAGAAACATGAAGATGTCAGTTTAAAATACTAAGCTTTATTCGAACAAATCTGATATTAAAAACAACGCTTTAGCTCCAATATGTATTCTTGCCTTAGCTCAGATCCTAGCTAGCAACAGGGACAAATTCCAACTTCCAAGCACAACAGTTATGTTTTGCTGATCATGGAATATAATTTTTTTCGATGATTGATTTACTTTACCTTAATAATTTTTTGCGATGTTATTTCTTTTACCAGCTGGCCGAACTCTAATTTGTTGGTAATCTACTAGTATTTTTTTTTTTATAACATTAACCTTGCAGGATTTTTTAGCTTTTGCTGCTGTTGGATCTTTTGGATGTTGTTACTGGATTTTTAAACTATGCTGGATGTTTTTGTTCAATTCTCTCTAATTTGGATTTATTTATATTAGATTTGATAATTTGTTATTGCATCCGCTCGTTTGTTTGAACTTTTTTTAATGTGAACATGAAGTGCCAAAAAATCACACATCATTTATTTGGATTTAATGTTCTACAAGCCTAAAATGCAGAAACATGAAGATGAGACATACAATAATTACAGATAACACAAAACAAGCCATCAAAACTCTGCTCTGAAAAATCGGGTGAAAGAAACTCGCATTCTACAGCGGGAATGCAGAAGGAAAGATTCAAGTAAAATAAGCAACAAATTGTATGGAGCTCCTCCAGCACGCCAAGTGAAAATCCGGTATGAGGTGTCTTCGAGTAATCATGAATTGGAAAGAATAAAGTGGCAGCAGCTCAGTGCATAAGAGAATCGATTGCTTCGAAGATTCAGCTGCTTTAACTTTGATTGACATAGAGTACAGGAACTAGTCCGGCCATTTTGCCATCCCTGCCAGGGCGTTTCTTCTTGACCTGGAATGAGTGTGGAATAAAAGCACATTTGATTAGCCGCATGACCAAGAGATCAACCCTTTTTTTGGGTAGGCTAACTACCCACCAAGAGATCAACCACCTACCCCCCATCAATCAACTTGGTTGGCAGGAGATCAGCCATTTTACATTTTGATTCAACCATGACCAACCAAGAAAACGTGATTTGTAACTAATTACAGCAAGTAGAAAAAGCTCACAAAGGAGTTTTCCTTGTTTAAGTTTCAGCGATTCATGTATACTTACATAAAACCATCCATCAACCTCGTACTCAATTTCAAGCTCTTCTCCTGCTGTTAAACTCAACTGCAAGAAAATTCATAATTGATCACCTGTGTTTCCACTAAAATAAAAATTATTCTGCTTATCGTCTCATGCATATACCCTTGATTTCAATCTCCACAGGAAGAGAAAGAATCGAGAAAAATCATGCCTAAACATCAGAAAGACCTTGCCTTCTTGGATCAGGAACCAGCTTTCTAATTACAAAGACCAGAAAGTTAACTAACCTCGTCATCTCCACCCGCACTGAAGTCATAGAGTGCAGAGCCATATTGTGGATTTGCAGATGATGCTCGTCCTGATTCCTGTGATTCAAAACTCCGGGACCCATGCCCAGCCAAGGGGTTTTCAAATGACCTGTCAGGTGATGTGTATGGCGGGGGCTCTTCCCTAATCTGAAAAGGGTTGGGAATTAGAGCCACAGCTGATTTAAATGCATAACAATTAGTAAAAAAGAGGCCAAGACCCTCACCGGAGAACCTGCACCCTCATAAAAGGACGAGGGACCGCTATACCTGTTTCCACCTGACCTCTCCTGTTATAAACAATTTAAGTGCATTAATAAACACACAGATAAGCAAACAAAGGGATCTGAGGCACCGAGTCAAATGCTTTGGAGGACTCGTTTTTCATCTAACTACAAAAGGACCTTTTCAATTTTCTTCAACCATCATCAAATGGATTACACATCAAGCGATCAAAATAAGACAATGAAAGAGCAAGAGAACTAAATATAAGTAGTGTTTTAATCAAAGAGCTTCTTTTCTCTCTTTATATGAGACCTTACACCCATAATATGTGAAAGTAGGTTACACTGAATCATGTTGCCAGAATGCTTCATTAGTCAAATTCACAAATTACCACTACATGGAGCAATCAGGAATGATATTTATTAATGACAATTATCAGCAGTTTTATTTGCAAATAACAGCATGGAGTACACCCACACAAATGGAATGAGCCCATGACTTGTAAAAGAAGGGGCCAAGGCATTATGCTTCAAAAAAAAATAAAATGGCACAGCATTACCAATCAACATTGCAGATGAAAGTGATGCATTGACAATGTCGTGAAACAAGAAAAGTTTCATATTTACTTCTATTGAAATGACAATAATTTAGGTTAGTTCAGCAAATTCTTTCAAACATTTACCGATATTTGTGATGCTCCATAACTGGTGGGCCGAGAACTGAACAGTGATGGGTAGTTCATTCCACCAAAGTGGGATGATATAGAAGTCTCAACTGACCCTATTGAGTCTGGGGATGAGGACCCAGATGACCTCACGTCTTCCTGCAAATTCAAAGGACCGGCTAAATCACTTTTCAAGGACCACATTGGTCATAAATACAAAACCCCAAGCTCCAATGTAATGTATGCCATTTCAAACTAGGTAAACACAATAGCAAAACTCTTACCTCTAACTCTGAAGACTCCAAAAGTGTCTTTGCCCACATATCATCATAGCTGACTGAAGGTCTAGATATTATATTTTCCTCTTCAACATCCGGAGCTTCAGTTCCCATACCAGCAAGAAATTCATTGACCTAGCATGGAGTACAGAAACTCAAATAAAAAGCTGCACAAATCAATCCATGCCATCATATCAAACAATTTGAGCATTCACTTTCCATTACCATCCAAATTTGGAAATACTTGCACGATCAGCTTACGAATCATTGACATAGATTCATGAACTGCTTCAATTTGGAATTGGTTCTGCCATTTTAATTTTTTAAGGGAGGTTGCCAAAACAATTTTCTTTCACCACAATTTTCTTGAGCAACAAATTACCCCAGTGGAACAGATGAAATAACAATGAGCCAACAACAGGAGTAAGAGATAACCAGCACATTATGCTGGGGCTCTGATTCAAAAGATTAAACTAGAACTTGGCCAGGCCTGTTCAACACAAAAAAGATTACCAGCATCATATATGATCGAAGCCAGACTTTCCTAATACTATAAATCAAATAGAACACCATTGGACTCCAGTCAAAGAGCCCAATAAATAAGAATTTTTAGAGGCTTTTGATTTCATGCTTCATTTGGAAGAAGGGTTCCCCGATGTGGCTTGGGAGAACTTATTTCAGTTTCAAGTTACCGGAGTTTGGAAACATTTTATGGTTGATATTTACAGATCACCAACACTTACTTCTGTTGTGGAAAAGATTTGATTTTAACATTCTCCATGTCATTTAGCTCGTCTCCAAATACATATTGAAAGAAAGAAAATTCCTTACCCTACTCATTGCAGGTGCGCTATTTCCCAATAAACCATCATCACCAAGGTTTGCTGCCCAAGCATTTACTAGGTCATCATCAAGCGCATCAGACTCAACAGGGGCCGGCTTTGATTCATACATTAGGTCAGAAATTCCAGTGGCAACAGCTGGATCACTTAAGCCAGCTGATGCACTAATGTTGTGCTTGGTGCGATAAATATCAATAAGCTTAGCACTGTCATTAAATTTTAATCAAAACCACAACTATCAGAAATGCATAGGAATTAGGACAAAAGCATAACCACATCATAAATGAATGAATCACATCAAAATTGCAAAGCAAACCCATGCAGGCTTTGACAACATAAAATTAGAGATGTTTCAGTAATATCATTTAACACTTCAACAGTTCAATCTCAAAGGCTGATTATGAAGGCAAATGGAGATAAGTTAGAAAACTTGGGCAGGTGTCCAATGCAAGTGATGTTGTCACCCTAAAATGTTTTGCTGCTGTTCATATAAATATGATTTATGATAGTAATTGAAATGGTCAACTCCTTTGGTGTCAAGGTAATAGCTATGAATAACCATCGACTCCAAGGAAAGGGTAGATGAATGATATCTATTATTTACATGCACTAAATCATGGGTGCTCACCTCTTTCCACAGAAAACACACACCAGTCATTCTGATAAAGTCAAAAGAAAGACCTTGCCAGTAAATATGTACCTTATTGGTCCCAAAGGTAGATACTTCGCTCTTGGAACATAACAAAACAATGAAACAATATCTAACAATCTCTCATGCGTTTCATAAAGTTTCTTCAGTTCTTCATCTGTCCATTCTTTATTTGTATTGTCATGGTTTCTTATATCTCTGGAACATGGTGAAATTGGAAAAGTGTTAATATAGATAATGACAGAGGAAACAAGGGGACAAGGTTTGGTTCTTACCTGATCAGTTCATCTTGTGCTCTATACATTTCATCAAGGACCTTTACCATGGGACTTATTAAGACTCCAAGGCCTGTACCGCTGGCTCCTTGATCTTCCCCATTACTAAGATGCATTTCTGATAGCTGGGACTGCACTCCACCCTGTGCTAAAGCATTTAAAAATTCATAGATCTGCAGCCTAAAGGGCTCACCAGACCTGATTGCCATAGTTGTGAGGGCTTGAGCAGCAACAATTCGAACCTGGAGTTTTCTCACAGATTGAAACAAATAAGGGAAGTGGAAATTTAAGCAAACAGCTATATTTGTAGTAGAAAGCTTAAGGCACATTTAAATACAATGGTCTTATAAAACCTTAGTGCAAAGAAAAGGAAGACCATAACAAAATGAGGCATGCTATTCTAAAATGTCAAGACTCGAGAACAATCATTTCAAGAAGGTAGGTTGGGATACCTAAAATGAAGTTAAAGAGAGTCTCAGTGCATGGATAAGTTCTGGTAAAGATAATAAATACCAGTACTAAGCATTGTGCACATTCTGGTCTAGAAAATAAATGACAATCACCATGAGGGGTGCCAGTTAAAATTGGCAGCGGTGCAAATAAATACTGAAACCCAGTTAAGAAAACAGAATTTTCAGTACTGAAAAAGAGAAGAGGAATGACGAAAGCAGCCCTAATTTGTTGATATCAATCATTTTATCCCTAGCGATTTAGTACTTAACTAGATCATTAGCTCGCATTACGCCACAGGTCGAATCAAATATTTTTTTATCGTAAAAAAAATATTTAGGCATTGCTGATTTTTTTCTAGTAGAAAAAAAAAAACTTAAAACCATATGAGAATTGATTTGATGTGACTTGGTCGTCTTAGCGGGTCCAAAGACAACTTAAATGACCGGTAAAAACGTAGTTCGACTAAAAATAAATATTTAAGATGAGATCTTTTTAATAAACATTAGGACTACATATTGAACCGATTTAGGTCAACCAGGGTTAACCTGTCAATCCGCACCAAATCATAAGATCACGATAATCTTATAAAAAGAAAATCAAAACAAATTACAAAGTTCAATTCCTAATAAACCCAATATTAAAGGATAAAACTAAAAAAAATTGATTTTAAAAAAGAAAAAAAAAACAACCCGAGTCGACTCGGGTTAACCTACCAAACTTGTGACTAGATCATGAGACTGGAATAAACTTGGGTTAACCTACCAAACTTGTGACCAGATCATGAGATTGGAATAACCTAATAGAAAACAAGTTGAAACAAATTATAAAACTTAATTCTCAATCAACCCAATGTTGAAAGATGAAATTAAAAACAAAATGATTAAAAAATGACGTCAACCAGGGTTAATCCACCAAACTTGTGACCCAAGTCATGAGATGGAGATAACCTCATAGAAAACAGACCAAAACAAACTATAGAACCCTAAATCCAAATAAACCCACTATTGAATGATGAAAATGAAAAAAAAATAGTCAATTAGGAATATGAGAAAAAAACTCAAGACAACCGAATTAATCCACCAAGTTCATGGTTCGGATCATAAGTCTAGGATAACTTCATAAAAAGCAAAATGAAAAAAAATATGTTAATCTCCAATAAACCTAATATTGAAGGAAGAAATTGAAATTAAAAAAAAAATTGAAAAACAGAAGGAAGAAAAAAACCACTAGTGAAGAGGGACAATAAAACCCCTCCTCATTTAGTTTTTTCGTTAATAATTTTGAAGTTCAAGGGACGTGCTCAATCACGTGCAGAGACAAATACATATAGTACACAATCTAAAATTTTAGTACTCTCGTCTCTTTTGTTTGTACTCTTAGTTCCTAGACAAAACAATACAAGACTGGCTGAGGTGCTTAAAGACCATAATAAAATATAATATGGAAGGGGAACAAGCAACATACTTAAAAAATAAATGCATCAATACAACCTGCTATTCCACGACACATCCTTCTTTTTTTTTGTGTGCGCATTTGTGTCAGCCTAGGCTTTAGTACTACAGCCTATGTCTTTCTTCTCATAAAGAACTCTGGCATGCAAAAACTAATGCCACACCATTTGGGGGGGGGGGGGGGGGGGGGTTATCTGATACACAAAAGATAGCTGATAGAAGGAGCTGTTGAACTTTGTGCTATCCAGACCCAAAAATTCAAAGGGGTACCAAGCTCATAAAAGACTCTTACGGATTATACCTTCAAGCACTAAAATATGTGATGGTGCTAGAAGAAAAGGGCATGTGTGTATGTTCATCTCTCTACAGAGAACTAAATTGTATAGGGAAGCAGGCTGTTCTCTCTTACTTGTTTTAGTACAATCACATATCTATGCACCTAAAGGACAATAATTTCACTGTTGACCCAAGCTACCAACAGTATAACTATAATAATGAATGATCATCAAGGTGGAAACTTATACCTCCCAGCTGCCACTGAAAGCACACCTCTGTAGTCGAGTCAAAGCACCAGCTAGAGTAGGATTACGAGAACTGGCAGCAGCAACCATTTTATCTGCATCTAACATCATCAATGCAGTGCCAGGAGGCGTTGCAGATTCCCAAGCATATTCGGAAGCAGCATAATTTGCATTTTCTCCAAGGAACCACACCTATAGGTTTTTTCAGTTCACAGATTCAGATAAAAGGAAAGAAATATATTCCCTAGTATTCATTTAGATTAACAGTAGAACAATATACAATTGTTGACTAAAGAAAGTTGCTTACTGCTGCTTGGACTAATCTCTGCAATGCCAAAGCTGACTTCGGATCAGATGCAGATACCCTGTCCACTGATGTAAGCCCCAACATCGACCCAGGCTGTGGTGGTGGTAGGTCAAGGACTATAGTGACTGCTTCCAATGCTGTGTGCTTCCCATCAGGACCGGCACCGACAAGGCACGTCTAGAAATGGAGCAGGCAGCCATCAGTTAAAATTAATGTTTTCTTTAAGCAAATCTATCAGTGATTTACTTAATCATTATCAACATATCAATCAAGTTGGAGACACTTCATAAGTTACTGGACATGCAAAGAGCAGAGACAACAAGACAAAATTCAAAATGGACATTGAAAACCAACAAAAAAAAATCAAAAAGTATCAGAGAGATCAAGGGTTGAATGGAATCTTACTTTCCACAAAAGCTGCAACACATCAGCATCAATCTTTCCTGGAACCTTAGTAGCAAAGATCCTTGCAATTTCAAGCAGGGTGACAGCCATATCTGGTGTTGCCTGAGCAAGAGAAGTTATAGCAAGTGAAGTTTCATGGGATGAGACACATTAAAACATCGTATAAAAGAGCAAAACCCTCTTCTATCTCTCTTCATATGTTAGTTGATGCACTGAACCTCTGTTTCCAATTTTTGACATTGGAATGTGCAGTTAAGAAGGTGCAGGAGCGATTCACTATCTAAGCATCTCTCATTGGCATAAACAATAAAAGTAGTGATAAACTAAGCTCAAGTATTCATCCACTATCCAGAGAGAAATATGAAGACTACTTCCTATTCTATCTACTATTTCCCCAGTCATAATCAAACATAGCTGGGAAAAAAAAAAGCAGAACAGAAGACAAGAAAATCATCAAAACTGTAACCAACTATGACTATGAGTTCTTAGGGATCTTAATGAAAATGATAGTTTTCATAACTAAAAAGAGATCTTGACTGATTTATCATTGTTATTAGTTGCTTTTGATTTAGAATATGCATGTTAAATAAAGGGAGAGAAATAGTATAGCTAGGCTAACCCATCCACTCCAACAACAGCCTCTGCATTTTCTATCACATTCATAGAGCTCAAATGTTATATATATACAATGTCAGCACTGGAATCATTGACCAGATGCCATTTGTATCTCTGGCATGGAAAAACAGTGTATCATCTCCATCACTGGTCTCTAATCTCTAGCCATTCTTTATGTACTCTATTCAATTTTCCTTAGTTAGAAACTGGAAGGCGTATAGAGATTTGAAAATTATGCTGTATTATGTCATTGCTACCCCCATTGTTTCTTCTTAAGTTCTGATTTGTGTGTTAAAATGACTAGAAATTTTTAAAAGAGCTTGGAGAGATGTGTTTCTGACAATCTTACACGCTGAAGAAGCAATTTAAACCAAACGGCACAAAATATTAACAAGGATCCAAACTGAGCAAAGAAATAGCAGAAAAGTCATAGAGTCCTTAATAAAAATAAAAATAAAAAGCTCAATCATGCAATTAGACTGCCATGGCATGTTACAGTAGAACATGCCTCTAGTTGAAGCAACACCACCGTTCCAGATAACAGAGTAGAGTCAGATGATTTTATTGGAAATGTACAGTACAAATTAGTAACGTAGATAGTTAGTAACGTGGAGAAAATTTCAAACTTGTGTGGAACGTACCCATCCATTACATGTTGAAGCTCATTATGTTTTCTTCTTTCTGATTCTTTCCTTCATTTTTTTTTACCAAGGATAGATAATCCCATTAGCTTGTTAGGTTTTGTAAGGTACCATTGTTAAGGAACACCATTTAACCCAGTGACAACTCTTTTCAGTTTTCAACAAGAATTTTATTTGTCATGTGAATGATTGATTGGAATTTATTTGTGTGTTTTTACAAGCACTCTTAAAGCTAGTGATTTGTCTTTAATTTATGTATTTACCAA
Organism: Populus deltoides; assembly: GCA_015852605.2. Taxonomy (NCBI): domain Eukaryota; kingdom Viridiplantae; phylum Streptophyta; class Magnoliopsida; order Malpighiales; family Salicaceae; genus Populus; species Populus deltoides. Next base: position 752,492 of record CM027587.2, on the reverse strand, counting down.
TAACTCATAACTTATTTATCACTCGTCAACCTTCTTTACCTTCACAAAGTTCCCATGGTAGAAGAGTTTAGCCTACACAAACTTATCAAAAGGGAAAAACTAATAATCATCAAAGGCATATCAAAGCATGAGCTCCAAATAAATATGCCGTGCTTTCAAGATAGTATAACATAATTCAATATATAGCATACCTTGAAACGAGCATGCAAAGTCAGCAAAACATCATTCAACAATGTTGCTGGCCATGATGGATCAGAAAGCTCAGATGCGATAATGGATTCCAGTTCCTCAAAAGATTCATGTGGAAGTTGCATCCATATCAAAGCCTTGATTACCATTGCTCGAACATAGACACATTCACAGGCTACAGTTGTCCGTACCACCTCCATTAATGAAGCTAATAAACCTGCAATTGTATCCTTGCTACCTGTTGCACTGGATACAGCAGAGACCTTCCGGGCACCTATAAAACAAAACAAGGAGAGGATGGAATGAGAAAGACTACAATCAGATAATGATCAATCATATAAACGACATATGTCCCCAGGAAGACATTTGAACAGAATGAGTAACCCTGATAATAGAAAACTAGCAGCACTAAATTTCTCTGAAACTTGTGAAAACCCTAAACCCACTAAATGAACTCAGGGATTTTTTACTTGCAAGAGGATGACAGCTCAAAATAACAAAAAGACCAATGCAGTTGAGCTCTTAAGAGAAAGAATTTGAGCAATCCTGTACTTCAGCTTTATTCAGAAGTTCATCTTGAGACTCAAGCCTGCACTTTTGAGGTTGCCATTTGCAAAGTTGAAAAGTTATATCATTGCACAAAACATTGGCCTCTACATTTCAAATTCACAGCCACTAAATATAGAATGATAGAAGAAACATGAGAAAAGAAAAGAGAAAAGTTTATAATTGGCACTTCACACACACAATGAAACAAGCAAGGAAAATAAGACCAATTTTCTATGACACATTTTTAAAACACATGATGCAAATTCATTTAACAGTTTCATCAGGTTTGTGTGTTACACAAGTTATATGCATATGCATTGACACAGAATCCCACTCTCATGCAGATACATGCTTCATAAGCAATCCAAAAGATGGTGATTGTAAAAGGCTACACAAGATGTTGATGACTAATATTTCTTTTCAAGTCAACAGAGAATGAAAATTCTAAACAAATTTGCTTCAGGCACCACCGATGGAGCACAACAATAATGCCATGAAAGTAACAACTTAATAGTTTGATGATCAAGGATCTTCCTAAATTTTATTTTTTAAAAAAAAGTTTAGTTTGACTCTCAAAAAATTACCATCTGCATATGGATTTTCATTAAAATCCGAATCGACTGGATCTGCACTCTCAGAAAATGAATTCACATTAACTCCTTCATCGATGTCCTGTAAGCCTACAGCATAAGCAGCAGCGCGACTTTTTCCCATCTCCTGCACAACTCTTGCTGCTGCATGAAGTACTGGCCTGGAGAAATTACGAAAAGAACTTTCCAACCTGAACAAAAAAACAAGGGAAAAAAAAGGAATCAGTTTTCAAAACAAATGAAAATGAGAAAAAAAGGAAACCAACAAATAAGTTGCATCATAGTTCGAACATGTTAAAGAATCTTCAAAAGAAATAATAAATCTGACAGATTACAATACCCTGAAAAAGAAAAGGTGAAAGTAGAAGAGAAGGAAAGAATTGGGAGCTCAATCTACCTTCTCATTACAAGTTTAATAAGAGGTTGTGGACGCCTAGTCTTGTGGGATTTATCTTTAGAAGCCTTTGACATATCATTTGAATCAGCACTAGATCCCTTCGATGATAGAGAGGGTGCTTCTGGCAACTTCAGTATCTCCCTTGTTAAACGGTACCAGCCAGCAGCACGCTCCTCAGTCCTATAGTATTGGAATACACAATAGGAATATTTTAGAGGGAAAAAAAAGGACACAATTGCATCCTGATTCCATCCCATGTCAACAAAACTTTGTTACAACATGAATAAAATGTTACACAAATAAAAGTGAAAAGATACAAGATTAAAAAACTACCTCTCTGTATTATCGTGTTTTCCCAAGACACAAAAGATTGCCTCAAAACAGACTCTTTCACTGGGATCTAGGAGAAGTTGATAAAGCACTGAGTTGAACTGAGATTTAATGTCAGGCCTCTCTGCAGGAAACCAGGTCAAGAAGCTAATCATCTCATTAATTCAGGATTTTTCCTTCAAAATTAGTGAGAAATGCAAACTGCATTTTACCATCTAATGCTCGAGCTCTAGATATTGTATGACACAACCTGGCCAGTGAAACTCTAGCAAGCACATCATGCAAATGAAGAACATCCTGCAATGCCCCTGATTCAAATAACACCAACAACTTAACCCGAAACCAGAAAAGCAGTCATGTGATAGAGATTAAGCTAATTAACAATGCCATATGACTTGCAAATAGAACCATCCTAGAACCAAAAACCTGAATAGACAAAGGTATATATGTCTTGCATTGTAACTCATGATTATAATGTGTTAAGAAAATGAGTCACTGTTCACACAATTTCACAACTAATCTTTCAATCAAACAGCCTCCTATTTTTCATTCAGTTTTAGTTTTAGTTGAAAGAATTGAACATCTAACAAAATTATGCCACTTGAACCCTGGTGTAGATAACAATCGGTGATCATAGAAGCAGAAGCAGATGATAAGCACAAATAAGACAAGGGACCATACCTCCAGGGACTACAAGCTTTCCTGCAGAAAGATGCAGAGGTATAGCATTAGATAAAAAAGAACAGCCAATCGTAGTTCTAGGATATTAACACGATATGAAATAGTTTCATGATGAAAAGAATGGAGAGAATGAGAAAGTTAAAAGTAAAATGTTACCTAAAGCCATTGCAACTCCATAAGGATCTTTTGTTGCCAACTCAGAGAGAATTTCCAAAGCATGCCTTACAGCAACAGGATCAGCAAATGAAACCCTGCAGTCAAACACAAGCTAGCTGCATATATTAATAAAAAAAAGACTAGCCAATATGTGGAAGATGCTTCTTCTAGATGTCTAAAGTGCAAGGAGGACAAGAAGAAAAACAGGGATTGGCGAGTGAATATAATAACTGAAACAATAGTATTATACCAAAAGCAAGAACGGATCATGTATTTATTATCTCACGATATCTTGCATTAGAAGATAGAATACTATAGTCACAGCATCCAGCTTTTTCTTAACAATTGTGAGTATACACCGCTTCTGCTGATCAATACAAGACTAAAAGGATTCTAAATACAAGGATAAAAGGTTCTTTCTGTCTAGGCTAATCAGTGAAGCCAAGATACGCATACAGCATTGCAAATTGTAGAGATGGAGAATGGGGAAAGTATTTGTACTATGGGACTGCAGGCACAAAATACTAAAAAAAAAGAAGCAAGTCACACCAAACAAAACAACCAAACCTAACAAAACAAAAGCTAAGTACCCAAAGAAACAGTGATCATCAATATGAACCTAAATCTATGCACCAGAATAAGAAAACTTACCCCTGTACAGCACGGTGCAGAAATGCTGGGTTTCCAGGATCAAGAGGGAGTCTTCTTAATGCACTTAGTGCAGCATATTGCAAATTACTCCGAACGATAGACTGATATGTAGCAATCATTCAAACAAGTATAATAAGCAAACATACAAAATGAAGTATAATATTTCAAGAACATGACTCATAATCATGGGATAATTCTACGGAGGAAACGCAGGCAAAATAAAAAGATTAAGATGAGGGAATGAACTGGCACTTCATAGTGTCAAACAGACCTAAAAAAAAAAGTGCCATAACAAATCCTGTTAAGGAAATAAACTGAGAATATAAAACCTGTGCATTTGGATAGTTAAACAAACTTCATAACTCTCCCTAAGTTTGTGGTGACAAATTCACTATTTTCACTGAAAAATTCTCTTTAACATTAATCATAATATCAAAAATAATATCGATGATGTCTCTGCACAAGGGCTAAGTTAGATGTTTTGCTTCATTAGAACATTAACATTCCCCAACATATATGACTCCTAAATTTACTCAAGGCAATACTACATGAGCAGTCAATGTACAAGCTCTCAATTTTAAGTAGCTCTAAATATCATTAACACGAGACAGATTATCACCGTGACGGTTATGCAGCAATAACATTGTATAAGAAATTGGGAGCTTTACAGATAATACCATCGATAAGTTGATATTTTTACCTCCTTATCACCACCTTTAGTCCCAAAAACACCTTTCTTTCGTTTTTGAGGGTTGTCACCAACCTGAAATTCAATATGAAATCTCAAGAATTATTGCAGTAAGCAGCCAGGATGCTTGATTGATTGAGTGAATGTCAGGCTTTGAAAAACCTCCATGAAACCAGAAATGTGAGAAGAAACAATACAAATTTGTAATTTCAAAAACTCAGCAACAATCACCAGAATTTGATAAATAGTGACAAACAAATAAATTGACACCCTGAACAAGTAATTAAGTTACAACCATACTTTCCAGTAAACATTGCAAGGCCTCATCTTTTGTTAACAAATGAAGACAAATATTTTTAACTTACACCAGTACAACAGAGATTCATTCCAGTAACTACAGAGATATTATTTAAGAAAATTGACATTATATGGCATCGTTTCCAAAAAAGACTTGACACACATTTGTAAACTTATCGTAACCATAAATGTTAGAGCAGGATCAGACCAGTTTAAACAGTTAGACCTTCCTTTGGGTGCTTTCTTTAAATTTCATAATATCCTAGTGTTGAGAAGAGTCATGGAATTATCATTAGGCAACTAAGCTGCAAGAAAACTGTACTTCCATTGGTTTATGGCAGGTTCAATTGTTGAAGAGCTAAATGTATAGAGGCTGCTTTTGTATAGACAAAAGATCAGTAATTCTGTAATTTTTTTGCGATCCTTTAAGTTTTTTGGAAGGAGAGAAACCAATGAGTATTTAAGGGGAGGATTCTACTCACAAATCTACCAAGGCTTTTAGAAGATAAATCTTGGCATTCCAAACAGCTTTGCTAATGAAGAGGAGTTATTAAATTTTAATAATTTTTTAGTTTATACACAGTCACAAAGGATACATATGCAGAGCAAACTAGAGTTCTATTTTTATTTTTACCATTAATAAAAAGAAAGGACAACACAGTATTCTTTGTTGAAACATAAATGGAAGAAATTTAGAGTAAGGCAAACCTTGTCAAGAATGCCAAATACAATCTCATACAATCTGGATAAAATACCAGTGTTGCTTTCAGGAGCATATGTAAGAGCCTTCAATGCTTGCAATCTCCGTGCATGAACTTCAAAGATACAGGATAAATTTAAATCAAAATCTAAACCTTACAATTTCAAAGGAGAAAATTTTTCTATAAACAGGTACTGTACTTGAAAAATAACTATTCTTTTGTATGGCACATCAATCATTTTTTTCCCTTGTAGATCTTTGTTTCACTCTATCAATAAAAATAAAAGTTCCCACAGAATAGCCTCATGCAAAATATATCTCTTCTATGCATTTCAATATCATCCACATGGTTGATTGCATGAAATTAGCAAATTACTGATCGCAGATAAATCCCAAGGCACCAGCAAATTCATCCATGGAAAATACAACACAGAAAGTTCATAAAGCATTGGGACTTGATGTGAACATAGTATTGCCATTTTTATATCCTAAATCCAAATCACTTGATTTATGTGAACTAATGAGACATATTTCAAAGATCCAACATTCAAAATTAGAGCCCATTGTACCAGGAAAAAACTTCACGAATTCTTATCAAACAGCATAAAGCTTGTACAGCATAAAGCATTCAAACAATTTATCAATCACAGTTAAATTCAGCTTCATCCTTTGCATGCAACTTAGAAAAAAGATTTTGCAAATCATTTTTTGATTAAGAACCACCTTGTACAGCACAAAGCATTAAAACAATTAATGAAAGAAAAACAGTAAGAAACCACTTTACATTCAACATTAGCATCTGAAGCCTCTTTTGAAAGCTGATCTACAATCCTTGGTACAACATCAGCTCTAGTCACCCCTCCAACAGCATCAATATCAGCCAAAGCATCCCAATTAGGAGTCGGTATTCCACCACCTGGATTTAAACCTTGAGAACCAGTATCTGATAAAATCCTAGCCAAGTAATAATACACATAGCGCAGAATCGTCCTGTCTTCACATTGCTGATCCAGCTGTAGCAGATTCAAACATATCAACTATCATTTCTTCAAAATTACCGATATAAAATTTCTTCAAACATATAATGTGGAAGCAAACCATGAGAAGAGACGGTGCCAATGACGGATCGACTGAATTGTAAACAGCAAGTTTCGGAAACACATGATGCACTAGTTGCTTTTGAGAACTTTTCTGTAAATTCAGGAAAAAAAAACTTAAATTCCCATAAAAAAATAACAAAAAGAACAGCAAAACAAATATATAGAGAAGAAAATCAAGATTTACTTGATCAGATGTAGCAGCTAGTTCATGAATACTCCTAGCTAGTTGCGAATACGAAACCGGCTACAAAAATCAAGAAAAATCAAATTAAAGAAAGAAACAGAATCTCTAGAGAGATTTCAGAGAAGGAAGCTTAGGTTAGGTTAGGTTACATTCTTCTTTTGTTTTTGAGGCATGATATTGATACCAGCAGTAGTTTTCATGGCAGCTTTAGCAGCAGAAATGGTGTCGTTTTGGATCTGCATAAGTGTAGCTCTCTTCGACTTTCTCTCTCCTAGCATTGTCTTCCCTGACCCCGAGGACGAACTTGCCGTCGTCGTCGTCGGCGTGGAATATGACATCGATCCAGTCGGTTGCTGCGATGCCGGAGGAGTTGGCGCTTCCGAGGATCCCGATGACTTCGGAGCCGGCCCGGGGTCCGCTGTTATCAGATCCATCAACGTCGTCCCCGACGAAGAATCCTAAAAGAGAAGGAAAATTAGAATGATTAGCGGAAAATGTGGAGGAGTAGAGTAGAAATTGAGAGAGAGAGAGAGAGAGAGAGAGAGTGGATGATTACCGCCATGATTGTTGATGTTGTTAGGTTTTGTGCTACCAAATTTGAATCTTCTTCTTGGAGAAATGGGAAAAACAAGCAGAGTCAGGAAGCTTGGAAGAAGTTGAAACGGGTTTTGATCTGACCCGGTAATAGAAATGGTTTGGACTTCGGACGACTCGATGCAGTCAGCCCGGAAATTTTATTTAAATGAATAATTTTTTGGGGGTTAATTTGATTTACTTCCAATAGTTTTACTAATCACTCCGTTAGGTGTTAGAAGTTTCAGTCATACCCTTCTAATCCGTATTTGTTGATAAGCATAACGCAACATTTTTTTTATTTAAGTATCAATTGACACTTTAAAGACTCGAGGAAATTTTTCTTCACACTTAGTGTGTGTTTGTTAATGGTATAGGTGTTTTTTTTTTAAGTTATTTTTTTAATTAAAAATATATTAAAATAATTTTTTATTTTTAATATTAATATATCAAAATTATTAAAAAATAATTAAAGTGTGTGATATTTGCAGTAACTTTTGAAGTTATAATTTTAAAAAATAGATTAAAAAAACTATAAATTGTTATTTTTTTATAACAAAAATTTTAAGAAAGAGTTTTTAATTGGACACATGTAAAATTATGATATGTATTGATTAACTAGATGTTTTTAAAACCATAGTTAAAGAATGTAGTTTTGACTACATCTTGTTGTACTATAAAACAAACCCTTAATAAAAAAAACTTAAAACTATACTACTAAATAGAACAATAATTATATAATATCACGGATATTATTAGTATTCTTCTAATAAATAAAAAAGTTATTTATTTAATTTTTTGTTTGATTTAAAGTTATATATTGCAGAAAAATGTTTGTACTATTTTTATGAGATAATTTTATGGCTGTTGACATAATGAAAAAAGAATTTCATTGTAGATTAGATTGAAACTTAGAGTTAATTTGGTAATATAATAATGATTATTTTTTTAAATATTTTTTGTTTGGAAATATATTAAAATAATATATATTTTTATTTTTTAAAATTTATTTTTGATATTAATATATTAAAACGATATAAAAATATAAAAAAAATTAATTTAAAGAAAAGTAAAAAATAAAAAATAAAATAATTTTTTAAAAAATTCTTTGAAAACACAAAAACAGTAGGCTTTTACCATCAAAACTTTCTTTGAACTTCCTAGAGGTCCTTGGTACAATAATAGAAGGTTCAGGTGGTTACTGTGACCGAGTAATGGATTTCATGGGCTAATGTATAAAATATTTTTTAAAATATACTATCTTAAAAGGAATATCCCTAAAAGATAGATGTCACTTTTGAGGGTAGCAGTACTATGATTTTTTTCACAAAATCTCCAGCACAAGACACAAGACAGAAGAAGAAGAAGAAGAAGAAGTAGAAGTACTAAAAAGATATTTAAGTGACCATCTTGTTGGGATCTGGAAATATACTCTGTGGTCAACATTTCCACTTCTAGATTTCCTCACCTTGTTACTTTTTCTTTCCCTCTTTATGCGCCTATAACATTTGATAGGCAAAAAAGGGTTTCTGTCTCATAACAGATTCTTGCTTCTTGTTGCTGACTGTCCATGAAATGATAATGGAGAATGCATTAGCAGGTAAGTTTCTTAAGCCATGCTTCCATTTGAATTCAAGAAAAGCAATATTGGTACTGCAGAAAAGGAAGGGAATTGGCACCTCCCACAAGTTCTGCTATCCTTCCAAATTCAAGATTCATCCCCTTGTTTCTCATCCCCTTCATCTCCCCAATTTGGAGGTACGACTCTTCCAATCTTTAGCTTTTCGTGTATAGTTTGTACTTTAAACACATAAAAGTTTCAAAATTTCATGCAAGAATTGGGATCTTTAGGATGCATGTTCTTGAAACAGAGTTGAAATCAATTGAAACAGAGTTGTACTATTTGCTGCAGGCGGGTGGTGTTGAAATACAAGAAAGTAGTTATGAAGGTTTAGTTTCTGATCAAGAAATTGTCTGGCCTTCTCCCGATGATGAAATCCCATTTTGGAAGAGGGATTTCCCTTCCTGGAATGTGAGTCCAGAAGTGCCAAATGAAAGTTCTGTGAAGGATTCTGATCTTATGCACATAATTCATGTCACAGCTGAGATGGCACCAATAGCTAAAGTTGGTGGACTTGGTGATGTTGTTACTGGACTTGCTCGAGCAAGTCTTTCTCGTGGCCATACAGTGGATATAGTGCTCCCCTTCTATGAGTGCATTCAGAAGCAGCAAATCAATGACTTGGCATTGATCAGTACTTATGATTCTTATCATGATGGGAATTGGATTCCTACAAATGCCTATCGTGGAGTTGTTTCGGGCATTCCAGTGATATTTATTGAGCCATCAAATGAATTCTTCAAGGGGCAACAAGTATACGGAGGTTCATATAATGAGCTAGAGGCTTATTTGTTTTTTAGCCGTGCTTGCCTTGAATGGATGCAGGTTTGTCGGTTGATCCTCAATATGATCTTGGTTTTTCCTTTGACTTGACTTCCGATTCTTAGAAGTTCGAGTAAGCTTACACTAAATTGGAAATAAAAGGTTGAGGTATCAAGGGTTAGAGGTTGTATAACTAAAATATGCTCAGACTATAAAGAACATATATGATTTACAACTTGCAGTTGTTTTTTTAGTCATTGACATAATGCTGAAGAAAATTACACCAGCATCTGCACTTACCCCTCCAGCTTCAAAAGTTTGCGTAATTTAGTCACTCCATTTCTGTTCAGCATCTTTTGCAGACCTTTGTTTCTCAATTCATATCATTGTTATCCTTTAGTTCTTAACAAGCTCTTTTTTCGAAATTTCTGACAAGATAGAATATGGTGACAGGTAACAGGTGCTCAGCCTGACATTATCCATGTCCATGAATGGCAAATAGGCGCCTTGCCCCTGCTTTACTGGGATATGTATCAATATCTTTCACTGAAGGTATTTACTCTTCTTATTAGTAACTCTTCAGAATTTAATGCTCTGATTTAGTGTCAATGATGTCAAAATTGTACTTTCTAGAAACCACGGATTGTATTAACTATACATAACATGGAGCATTATGGAGAGTGCCGGTAAGTTATTATTTTACTGTCTTTTTTACCTTCTTAAGTTTAAATTTCTCATAGCCTGTTCAACAGTATCAGTTGCTCACTATATAGGCCTTTTGGTGTGTTAATCCTAGCAGATCAAATTGAACATTGTATAAAAAAATTTGTGGTTTCTTTGCTTTGGCAGCCAAGAGCAACTCAGCAAGTGTGGTCTTCATGGTTCTATGTATGCAACAGCGGAGAAGGTGTGTATTTTATAGCATATATTTTTTTAGTTTGTAGTTTTTATCTGATGTTGTTTATATTGAGGTTGCAGAGACATTTTATAAACATCCTAAAAAAATTGGAATTTGTATTTCCTCTGAAAGAATTAGCATGTGGCATTTATCTGTCTTTTCATTAGCATTGAACACATAGAAAGATATGGCAAGGAATTAAATTCACAATCAAGATCCTTTGGGGCTCCGTTTTTTATAGGAATCTGTAGGTGGTGCATCCTTTTTCTCACCAAAAGTTATTCAATTACTAGAAATACTGCCAAATCACAAAACTGTTTCTAATATCTCTCAACATGTCAGGCAGTTGATGATCGGACTATTGGCCATAATCCTGAGAGACTAAGCTTATTGAAAGGTGGAATTGTATACAGCAATGCAGTGGTGTAAGTAGTTTTGTTGTTTTGTCTGCAAAAGGTTTCGTTCTTGATATGGTGTCATTTGGTCTTAAGTTGCATGTGAAGAACTGTAAATAGCCTATACCTGAAGTTGATTTTCATTCCTCGTATTGTAAAGGGTTTTGCTCTTTGGCAAACTAGTGTTGCATTACACTCATTATATTTCTTGATTTCTTGATTCTAATGGATAAAGACCTGTTGTCAGGCAGTCTTATTTTGTTAATAGCTTCTTTTTTTTTCATTTTATGAATATATACTCAGTTTCTTGAGAATAATTCGATGCTCCGAGTAGTCGACAGTGATTGGAACTAGTCAAATAGTGATCCATGTTTGGATCACCATAAATCAACACCAAAGTGGGAAATCTGCATTTTAAAGTTATGAAAATTGAATCCTCATATTCTCTGGGGTTAGAAAACATTTAAATTTGGATAAAATCTAGGTGTGAAGAACCTTCTTTAAATTCTTCATAAATTATGATTTGAATCCTGACAGAAAGTGAGTTTTAACTCCTGCATGAAATGTTTTAGATGTGAATTTATTTGTTTACATGATGCATATCACTGAATCTGATGCCACATTTACAACCATTACAAACATAGAATCCAGCACTACCCTCTAAGTCTATTTTATTTCCAAGAAACTAATTTTCTTTTCACTTTCCAGTACAGTCTCGCCAACATACCTTAAGGAAACTCTCTGCTCTGGTTGGTTGGCCAGCACTCTAATGATGCATTGTGATAAGTAGGTTCCACTTTATTATAAGCAATTCATGATTTAAAATTTCTTTTTCTTAGCTGTTTATTCCTTCAGCGTAATCAAATCAACTATCTTCTCACTTTTTAGCTATAGGAACTTGTGATTCGATAACTATGCTGCAGTAAATGCCTTATTGAACATTACTAATGTTGATGCAAAATTGTCTGCCTGGTTTATGATTCTATCTATCTTCCAATGTGGATGCAATTCTGCAGGTACTTTGGTGTTTTGAATGGGATTGACACTGCAATGTGGAACCCTGCTACCGATGTTTTCTTGCCTGCTAAGTTCCATGGTAACCTTAGTGATCAACTTAAACCTCTCTCTGTTAAAACTGTCTATATATATGTCCTTCGAAAAGAACCTGGAAGCAGCCCAATACTTTTATTGACGCAGTTTTGATGCGATACAACTATGTCTGTAGAACCTATACTCCGTTCTATTTTTTGGTTCACACAATTATTTTGTATGAACAGTTTGTCGATAACCACAGGCTGCTTGTTTTCAAATAAATGTATCATTTCTAGATATCTTAATAAACATATAGTAGCAAAAGGAATCGATATATGAATGTTCATACATTACTGCTTGGAAAGTGTTGTTATCTTTCACATTCAATATCTACTTTCATCTAATTATTCAACCTGCCCTGCTTCAATTCACATCATAATCACGCAAAGTTAACATATGAATTTTAGATATTCATTCCAACTTTCACTTCTTGCTATTTTGTTTCTAACAGCTCAAAAAATTGAGGGCAAGAAGTTATGTAAATACTATGTACAAAGGGGGCTTGGTTTGGCTGCCAAAAGCATCACCAGCAGTAATCATGTGCCAGATGCAACAGTTAAGATCCCATTGGTAGTCTGTATTACTAGACTAGTTCCTCAAAAGGGTCTGCATTTGATTACTCATGCACTTAAGCATATTGAAGAACTGGTATGACTCTCCCTCCACCCACGCCTCCTTCCTCCTCTCTCAGCTAAACATGGATTTGATGTTTCTTTCTATATTATTCGAGTCTATGTAGGGGGGGCAGATGATTGTCCTTGGAAAAGCTCCAGATGGTCGAGTTGAAGGGGAATTCAAACGTCTTGCAGATATGGTAATGAGCTTGAGGTTTTCAGATAACTAATGATTGGAACCTCTCTTTTTTTTTTCCACACCATTTATAATATTAACACCACTTGGTATTTCATGAGCTTGATAATGAAAGAAATTGCATTTCAATAGAAGAATACAATGTGATGCTCAAAAGGCAAGATATGAGCAACTGAGATAGTGAAGTTGCAGGAATCATTAACTATGTTTCTAATTTTCTTTAATCTCTCTGTAATATGGTCCTTTTTCTCCTTAGCTGCTCTACATAAATATAACAAAAACTCTTATATTTTGCAGCATAACCAAGGTCCTAGCATCCGTATCCTTTTGATGTATAGGTAAATCATCGTAGAAGCCATAACATGCTTTTAATATTTTGAAGTGATGTATAATGTCTGGCTACGAGTTATTGTCATGGTTGTGTCTTTCTTTGTGACACAGTGAGGAGCTGTCCCACATGCTTTATGCTGCAGCAGACATGGTGTTAGTTCCTTCCATGTATGAGCCATGTGGACTTTCCCAAATCATTGGAATGCGTTATGGATCGGTATGCATGTAGCTTTGCAAAATGATTAAAATTAAACATTGTTATCTTGATATAAAATTGTGATACTAAAACTACTTATCAATGACTTTGCTCATTTATTGGTCATATTATTGGCAAATTCTTAAGGTACTATTCTCTGAAGATGAACGTTTACACGGTCATGAGTGTATGATTAGTAGTTTTAATTGTAATTCTATTGTGCATATTGTGTGGTTGCTACCTTCCAACAAGATCATTGAATGGACATACAAATGAATAGCAGATACATGGCATAAGCGTAGGGAATGTAAAAAAGGGTGAAGCTCTCATCTGAACATAATGGTTTTTCAGGTTCCAGTTGTTAGAAAGACTGGTGGCCTCGCAGACACAGTCTTTGACATGGATGACCAGTCGAACCCCGAGATTGCTAATGGGTAATTTGAATTCAATTTGTGAAATTTGATTATGTTTTCAAAACCTCATATTGACACAATTTTCACCATTTTCTCCTGGACTGAAGTTTTAGGCTCTCTGGGTTTTATCTTCATAGGGAAAAATGAACCAAATACCCAAATTAATTTCTTATAGATAAATCCAAGTAGGTGTCATGAAAATAGTGGATTGATGAAAACTTATGAACTTTTCAATATAATTTGGTGAAGAGATATTGTCTAGTGCTGGTTTACCTTATTTGGCTAGACAGTTATCCAGTGCTTTAACTTAATACTTCTGTCTTTATTTGTTCAGGTTTGTTTTTGAAGGAATTGATGAAGGATCCTTAAACTGGGCTCTAGACCGCGCATTTGCTTACTACAGAGATAGTAAGCTCTGCCTATTATAGTTCTTGGATGTTTACTTTCTCATGGATGACAGTCTTTTTTTGCCATATACAATTTGCTCCAACAAGACCTCATTGGTGAGAGATGCATGGCTCGTTACACTTGCTTGATAACATAGTACTACTGGTGGTACTGTTATTTCATAAATCATGAAAACCATCACTAAACTGGTGAGACGAATTGTGATTGTTGGTCTTGTAGACCTATCTGTTTTAAAAATTCAGTCAATCGTCATCTGTAGGGTGTATAAAATATGAAAAAATATCTTGAATTTTAGCTATGTGCCTTACTAAATATCAACCCCCCTACTGCTACATAGTTCACTCTTGCAGTTAACATTTTCTGAATTTGGATTGGGTTTTGTTGATCTGCATAATTATTTCAATTTAAACATTAGTCAATGCATGCGTGCATCTTGTGATCTGACATGTAGATGTAGACTGGTTCGGTCTTGTCAGATATTAAGATGGGATAGAGCTTCCTATCAGGTTAATGTTTTTAGCTCGAGGGTTTTGAATCTTTTCTGTCCTCGATTTGAATTGCAGAACCAGATGAGTGGAATGGCATTGTGAAGAAGGTAATCGAAATTGACAATAGCTGGAACAACACGGCTGGGAAATACATTGAAGTTTACAATTCAGTTAGAGGGAGATCTTGAAGGCACCCAGGTCAGTGATGGAATTCGTTCCAAGTTGTAAATTGCAAGATTCCCCTGATACAAATGGTAAATTGCAAGATTCCCCTGATACAAATGCAAGAGCCGGGTCTAGGCCAGTAACACGCTTTCACTTTTGTTGTGGAACCTTCAATTCTTCTCTTAAGTTTTAGCACTGAAGAGTTTTTGTTTACATGAAGATGACGTACAGCGAGTAGGATCTTGAAGGCACCCAGGTCAGTGATGGCATTCGTTCCAAGTTGTAAATTGCTAGATTCCCCTGATACAAATGCAAGAGCCGGATCTAGGCCAGTAACACGCTTTCACTTTTGTTGTGGAACCTTCAATTACTAGCTGCTTGTACAGCGGAATCTAGCAATTTACAACGAGTTGTTGTTTGCATGAAGCTGATGTACAGCGAGTAGGAAGAACAGCCTGAACAATAGACAATAAGGCAAAGAATCCACAATTACTAGCTGCTTGTACTGTTCCAGAAGGATTTTTGTAAGAGTATTGAGCATACTTGCTAGTTTCATGTGTATTGACTTAACAATTTCAATTTCAACAAAATTTGGAATGGGAAAAGATGCTGGTGCTGCTGCACCCTATAAGTTAACCATTGGTAGTTTACATGTCATTATAGGCAATTAACTTTAAAAATATGATAAGACTGATGCCTCAGTAGATTGCAAACTTAGTTTTTTTAAAAAATCATATCACTGGCCCCATGATTTTCTGCTGTTAAATGTCAGAATTACAAAGACATCCAAATAAAAAACAACACAGCATTGCCATGATCAGCTTCTCATAAATTGAACATCCAACAACTGCCTTGAATGTAGCATTACAGATCAGCAAAGAATAGCTGCTGGCAGGCATCCAGTAAATATTGTTGTGTTGGAACTTCTGAAGAATAGAGAGAGCTGCCGCAGTAGGCCAATATGTTTCCTGCATGTTTTACTGTTGCCTTGTATGCGAATATATGACGCTAACTATTGGATGAGCTTATTTTGAATTCTTCCACCAACTTTGAGAAGCTGAAGTACTATCGGTGAGTAACTGAGCAAGGGAAGAACATTCGAGGACATTATCTACATAGTTATAGAAAGAAAAGAAATGTGTTTAAACAAACATGAAATCTCTTCTCATCAATATTGATTGATGAGTTTTATTCTTTACCATCATCTAGAACTAGAATGAGGTCACTCTCGATAACAGTGGTTATCCGATGAGCAACGTTGATGACTGCGCATTCATTTGTTTCTTTCTGCAATGTTTAATGATACTGTCAGTTGCTGAATCGATCGATGCACTAGCCTCATCAAGAACAAGAATTTTTCTCGTGTGCAATAGTGTTCTTGCAAGGCAAAAGCCTGGACTCCAGTTTTCACCCTCTTCAGAAACTGCATCATTTTTCAGAATTGTAACAACTAAATGAAGCAAAATGGACAGTTCTAGAAAAATGAGTGCTGCTAACCTGTGTTTTTCTGTATTGTTTACCTTGGACATCAAAATCTTCTGATCTTGTCTTGATATCCCATCCAAATGGCACTTTCTAAGAACCTGAAAAAATATCAGAAGCTTTTGATGAGAACATGATTCTAGTTCATTGATATACGGAGGAAGATTTCAGATTCTTACTTCACAGATTTCCTCATTGTTGTGATGTTGTACAGGATCCAGATTATTCCTCATGGTTCCCTGGAAGTGTTGGGTCCAGAGGTATTATGCTTAAGGTGGGTCTTAAATGATAGAATCCAACTGAAGTTATATCTAGTCTATCAATTATCTGTCCTTATGAGGGCTCAACCAGCCGAATAGAGCTTGAATTAGAGTTGATTTTCCACTTCCAGTTCTTCCCACAATTCCCATTTTCTTCTGTCCAGGTAAAGTGCAATTTATTCCCTTGAGAACTGGTGGGAGAGCAGGGTCATAACGCACTTCGAGGTTTTTGATTTCTATGCATCCAGTCTCTGGCCATTTCGGTTCTGGACTTCTATCTTTAAGGACCGAAGGTGCCTCGCTTGGTATGCAACTAAACAGAATTATTCTCTCGACCGAGATCATCTTGTTCTCGACATTGCACGCATTCCAGATAACCCAAGCTTGTAGAATATTAATCTTCAGACCATATGTGACTGCAAGTCCTGCCAAGCCTGAAATAAGATCGGCTCCATTTTAGTTCGGCAATTTCATGTTTCCAGGGTTCATGCAAGTATAAAGCATCAAGAACAGCTTAACTATCATAGAATGTGCTTACTGCGGTTAGTGTCTGAGCCTGACACAGTCACTAAGATCATAAGAACAACGAAGAAGCCAAGATTTAATAGAAAGTTCATCCTAACACACAGCCATTCCATTGTCCTGGAATTGTGGAAACTAATGCGTGAAAAATCATCAACCAGGCCAAGGTTTTTGGTGTAGAGTTTTTCATCCTTGTTGAAGCAGCGGATAGGTACTACCCAGCAATTGTTTCCGAGAAGTGGTGCAGAAGTGGAGCCTTTTGAATTCAAACTATCCTAGCCAGTTCTCTGGCAGTTTTACTGTAATAAGCCTGCACAGAAGTTTGAAAAAATTCAGCGCCTAGTAACTACATACATGTTTTGAGGAAGAAACAGATTATCGTGCTGCACATATATTTATGTGAGACTGCTGGCTATTCATATTCAACTAACAAAATTGAACTCATTCACCAACTGGTTGAATTTCTTGTTGCTGCAGATCCTTTTCCAAGGAATTATACAACAGGATATCATGAATTGGAATAAGATATTGAATAGATTCTTACCTGATACCATGTAGAGATAGAAAAGATGGCAAGGAATAGAACGGAGATCCGTCATGCCACCTGTGACATGAGGGCGATGACACTGACAAGCTGAATAAAAGCAAACACTAATCCAGCTATTCTGTAAGATATATCAAAGTTGACAGTAGCTTGGTCTGTAGAAGACTGCAGTGAAAGCAAGGATAAAAGTATCAGAATATAGATAAGATAAGGAACTAGACTTCAATCAGGAAAAAAAGAAAATAGAAAACAGTGCTGAGCGAAAGGACTAACCTCGACAAGGATTTAACTTGAAGTAGTGTCGAAAAATGACATAGGAGCTTGAAGAATCGATGTTATTAGGACAATGAAGAGATGATGATAAGTATTAAAGGTGATGAATGTTAACAGAAGTGCTCTTGCCAATACAAAAATAGAGCTCCCACCAGAAATTAAAGAAACGATCTCTCCATCAGTTGATTTTCGCTGACCCTGCCCTATTTCTTGGTTTCCCACGTAATCCAATAATTGCTTCCCATTTGCAGTGCTTGGAAGAAAATATAAAAAGTAGGAGAAATTAATATATTGCTGCGTTCAGAAGAGGGTCAAAACTGGAGTCCAGGGCAAAGACAACTCAATTGTCTTGCAAGAATACTGCTGCATAAAAGTTAAGTTGTTGTTCCAGTTTCACAAATCTTAAGGTAAGTGAAAGTTTACATAATTGTTAATTTCAGAACATATAAAAATAATTAAAATACATATAAGCTACCCGAACATCTACATTAATTAAAAAGAAAAAAGTTAAGTTCTTGTTTTGGATGAGGCCACTGCATCCATTGATATAACAACTAATAATATCATTCGGCAAACAGTGAGAAATGAAACAAATAAGTCACCGTCGCTCATCGAATAACTTCTGTCATTAACAGTTACTGTTTGGTGGTTTTCAAGTCCTTACCATCAGCAAGAAGTAGGTCATTGTAGACATGTAGACGACAATATTATCTGCTAGCCCGGTTTCACTCTATTTTTTTTTCAAAGATTAGATTTTCACTTTTTGTTATTCAAAAAAATCTAGAATACACTCTAAACACCTTAAATCCATACATTGACATGTTTAAATCCATACATGACCTCAAAACATATATATATGAAACTTTTTTTATTAAATGAAACTTTTTAACGTTAAAATCAACTATTTTGATGTTCAGAATTGATATCAACGATGAATTTTTTTTTATTGTTGAAATTCAATGATTTTTTTTCCTTTCGAATCACTGACTAAAAAATAAAAATAAAAAGTTTTAGGCTAAATCTCTCTTTTTTTGAAATTCTAAAAATTAGAGAGACTAATATTTATAATTCATAAAGTATACACAATGAACAATTCCATGAAACCTAAAAAAAAAAACACACATATTTTCTTCTTCTTCTTTTCCTATTAAAAGTTCTTTTAATCTCATTATTTTCTAATAAATTAACTTAAATTGGTCTTTAATTTAATTTGGTCCTATAAAGGTAAAATGAAACGAAAAAGTTGTGGGACTTGGCTGTGCCATTTAGTGTTTTCTATAATTAAATGTGTAAGTTAGTGAATTGTAAGAGAAAAATAACGTATAATAAAGAGAATGAGGCGGTGAAGAGTGTAACTTGTTGTGTGTTGCTGACTAATGACTCTCAATCACATGGAAGAACATAGCATAAAATCATGGAGGTAAAGCTGTGTAGGTGTGCCCTAATGGAAAGATAGGCATCGTGATCATTGGCGAGAAATACAGGTGTCCATCAGCGAGACAAGTAGGCGTCGCAATTGATAAGGCGCGTGTTGCCTCGACCGAATCTGATCGGACAATAAGGTTGCTCGGCCTGTTATTTGAGCCAAGGCCCACTAAACATGACCAAATAGCTTGCTGTTCGATCTGGTGCTTCCGGCCGAGGCCTATAACACCTCTTGCTGTCGTGTCTGACAGAACAGCTCCTTTTGGTAACGAGAAAGCAGGTCGTCTTCTTTTTCTTTACCCAATCAGAGCCAATCATATAACCTTTGAATTTGAGAGGACGGGAACCGTAAAGAACAATAAAAGACCACTGCATGGCAATAGACAGAGTACAATCATTTGTCTTAATTAATCCTTGATCTCAATTGACATTTTAAGATTTTAAGAATGAGTTGAGGTGTATGAGCCTCATTCAGCTCAAGACTACTGTTGGTTGATTCTGCCTCCTCCATGTAACCTCAAAAACTCCCACTCTAAGCTTTGATGGAAGGTACAAATTGATTCATGTTTTTAGTTTTTGCCTTCAACACATAGATGGATATTGTTTTGTCTTATCAACTTTATGATGAGTTCCCACTGAACTTCACCAACTTTGAAAAAGCTGAGGAGCTATCTCTCATTAGCTGACTTGGGGCTGCACATTCTACAGCATTGCCTGAAACAAACAAGGAAAAGAAAACGTGTTTGCATTGATCCAGATGGGAGCTGCAGATTCAGATGCCAAAATACTGCAAGTGTTACTGTTTGATGGTTTACGGGTCCTTACCATCATCAAGAAGCAGAACCAGGTCACTGTTGATAACAGAAGTTATCCGGTGAGCGATGGTGATGACGGTGCACTGTTTTGTTTCATTGCTCACTGTTTTCTGAATGATATTATCTGTGTCCATATCAATGGATGCAGTGGCCTCGTCCAAAACAAGAACTTTTCTTTTATGCAGCAGTATTCTTGCCAGGCAAATGAGTTGTCTTTGCCCTAGACTCCAGTTTTTACCCTCTTCTGCAACTGCAGTAGCTTTCATGATTTTAGAATCAACAGACGATCATCCAAGGTAACAAAGAGAGCATACATGTTTTTTTCTGATTTAATTACCTGGTGCTTCTAACCCCCTTTGATCTTGCTTTACTGTATTACGCAAATGACACTTTCTCAGAACCTGAAATACCAAATGATTTTATATGATCAGAAGATGGCTGATCTAGCACTCTAATTAATCGAAAAGGTATAATATTCTAGTTCATACCTCCCAGATTTCCCTATCATTATGTTGTTCTAGAGGATCCACATTATTCCTGATTGTTCCTTGAAACAATGTAGGGTCTTGAGGTATTATGCTTAGTTTGGATCTTAAATCCTGCAATCCGATTGTGCTGATGTCTAATCCATCGATAAGTATTTGTCCCTGTGATGGATCAACCAGCCGGAATAGTGCTTGGATCAATGTTGATTTTCCACTTCCTGTTCTCCCCACAATCCCAATCTTCTTTTCACCTGGAAAGGTGCAAGTTATTCCTTTGAGAACTAGTGGGAGATCAGGACGATAACGCACTTGGAGGATTCTGAATTCTATGCACCCAATCTCAGGCCATTCTGGTCTAGGACGTTTATCTTCGATCACTGGAGTTGCCTCACTTGGTATCCGACTAAACTGAAGAATCCTCTCAACTGAGATCATCTTATTCTCTACATTGCACACGTTCCAGATGACCCAAGCTTGTAGAACATTGATGTTTAGGCCATAGGTGACTGCAAGTCCTGCCAAACCTGAAATAAATTAAAAAAAAAAAAAACAACAGGTTGTTAGCAATTGGTGCGTAGACTGGTGGGCGAAATCAAAAGTAAGAGAGTTGACTTGAAAAGGTCTAAAATATGATTTATTTGGGCTATCTGGGCTTGTACAGACCAACTTGAAGAATCATATCTAAATGGAACAAAACTTGAAACAGAAAACTTCAGTATAATGCAGAGAAGGGCGAAGAGGTGCTTACTAGGGTTAGTAACTGAACTTGATGTGCTCACCAAGATGACAAGAACAGCAAAAAATCCAAGATTAAAGAGAAAGTTGATTCGAACGCAGAGCCATTCCATGGTTGCAGAATTAAAGAAGGCAATGCGTGAGAAGTCATTGATCAGGTTGACATTTGTGGTATAGAATTTTTCTTCTTGACTGAAGCAACGGATAGTTACTAAACCACTGACTGATTCTGAGAAGTGGTGAAGAATTGGAGCCTTTTGAATCCCAGCCATCCTTGCAAGTTCTCTGGCAGTTTCTAAGTAGTAAACCTGCCAAAAAATTTAAATATTCAGCATCATAGAACTAAATGAAAAATAGGACTATTTCATATACATGAAACCGTAGGTTAAACGACTTGCTTGTCTGCTAGCTGCGGTTCCATGGTTGTGCTAATTTTCTCCATGGGGATTTATAGCTAAATCATCTGCAAAAGGAAAGTTTATTCTCACCTGATACCATACGGAGATTGTGAAGCTGGCGAGGAATAGAAGGAAGACCGGCCATGCCACATTTGACAAGAGGGCAATGACACTAATTAGCTGGATGAGTGCAAATACTAATCCAGCTACTCTGTAGGATATATCAGTGTCGACAGTCGCTTGGTCAGTTGAAGACTGAAGAGCAAATAAAGGTAAGGAAAAGATCAAAATCTAGATGAGAAATTAGCTTCTGACAGAACAATAACTTTAGAAAGGAAACGAAAACAATTAGAGGGCTAGTAAACATGGTGATGACCAAGAAGACTAACCCTGTCAAGGATTTGACTTGAAGAAGTGGTGTCAAAAAATGACATGGGAGCTTGGAAAATTGATGTTATCATGCCGGTGAAGAGCCGTTGGGCGGTCTTGATGGTGATAGCTGTTAACAACAATACTCTTGCCAGTACAAAAAGAGAGCTCGCACCTGAAATTAAAGCAAATATCACTATAAATTGCCTCTTGCTGACCCTGCCCTCTTGTTCGGTTGCCCATGCAATCCAATAATTGCTTCCCATTTGTAGTGCTTGAAAGAAAATATGGAAAAGAAGGAGAACAGGAACAAAAGCTCCTTTGTATGCAGCAGTAATGAAGCTTGAATAAACTTTCCAGCTAACTCGTCCACTTCCCCTCTCCTCCTTTTTAGCCACTGGCACAGATTGCCCATTACTGACTTGCTCTTTGTTAGTTTCTCTGCTTTCTTGATTTTGATTTTCCAGATATGATTCACTAGTTATGGAATTTCCTTCTGTTGAGCTTAGTTGTCTCAAAGATTCGCAGTGCGCAACCATTAATCTTCTAAGTTCACCTTGTGTTTCTACAGCTAGATCTTTGTATGCTCCTGATTGAACTATGTTACCATCTTTCATTACCTACACAATATCCATTTAAATCAGATGAAAAATCACAACACGAAGAGTGAATCATATAAACATGGATAAAAAAATCATTAAACTTACCAGAACAAGATCCGATGCTGCTAAAAATTCCAATTGGTGGGTGACATAAATTACAGTCTTATCAGACAGGAGGCCCATCAGACAATGCTGCAAAAAAGTTCCAACGCTATTGCATCATTCATCCAAAAGAACTAATAAACCTTGAATAAATAGGGTATGGGCGCATGGCTGATAGAAAAGACACAGGAAAATGTTGCTTACCTTGAATAAATGTGCTTTTGTATGTGCATCAACAGCACTGAAAGGATCATCCAGGAGATAAACATCTGCATCACTGTATATTGCCCTAGCCAATTGAATCCTCTGCTTTTGACCTCCACTTAAAGTTACCCCTCTCTCCCCCACCACTGTCAAGTCCTTATGGATCAGCCTCTCAAGGTCCTCTTGGAGTGCGCAAGCTTCTATAACATTCTTGTAGAATGCCTTTTTCATATTGTTTCCAAACAATATGTTATCTCTAATTGTACCAGACTGAATCCAAGGTGTCTGAGAGACATAGGCCCTGGAACCAACAACCTCAATTCCACTTCCAGATATCCTAGGGATCTCTCTGATAATACTGAAAAGCAAACTGGACTTGCCAGATCCAACTGATCCGCAAATGGCAACCTTGTTTCTCTCCATGATTCTTATATCCTCTCGGATTGTAACTGTTGGCTGCAAGATGTTTGTGTTGCTTGTTTCCCAAGCATATTCTCCTGTGGTAATATTAATCACTGAATGGTTTTGCTGAGGCAAATTGTTAACCTTTGATTGCTCTTGGTTTTCTTCTCTTAAGAACTCCTGGAGTCTAGTGATTGAAATCTTTGCATGTGCAACAGCAGAAATAAGTTCTGGCATGTTATAAAGCGGCTCGTGCAGCATTTGGAGGGTAGCTAAAGCTGAGAAGATTGAACCTGAACTAAGCTTTCTGTCTAATATAGCGCTAACTCCAAATGTCATTAAGGAAATTAAAACTGGTGAAGTCCAATACAGAAAGACAAGTGCTGACTTTGCGTACAGGAATTTCACCAGCCAACCTCTTTCAGTTTCTCTGAGAAGAAGCAACTTATCTAGAAAGGTAGGCTCCCAAGCATGCAACTTCAAGATTTTCATGCCTTTTAGAGTCTCGGATGTAGCTTTGATTCTACAGTCTTTTGCTTCCATTATCCTAGAGTGGAGTCTGTTTTGGAAATTTGACAAAGGGGTGTTGCTCGCCATAATCAAAACTGTAGAAAGAACAGCAAGAATCGAAGGGATCCATCCAAGATGTTTGATTAATATGAACAATGAAAGCATCACTTGAACTGGCAGCAACCAGACTTCCTGAAATCGCTGGATGAATTCCACAACTTTTTCAGTATCTGTATTGATATAGTTGATAATCTTTCCATTTCTCTCTCCATCACTCTTCACCCTTAGCAATTTCTTGTGAAGCAATGCCAAAATGTCTGCACGAATCTTTATTCCAATCTGGTAAGCTCCGAAGTACCAGTGTCTCTGCGAAAGGGATTCGGCTGTCTTCGCAACAAAAATGACAGATGCCAGAACAAAACCATAAAGGCTACTATCATCATCCTTGGAAGATAATAGTTGAATGAAGTTTGCGATCAGAAAAGGTCCCGTGTAGGAAGCCATGACATAAACCCCTAAAAAGATTTAAAACAAAAAATTGTACACAGCCAAGATTGAAAATCTAAACAAGAATGATCAAAGAAACAAAGTTATTATACCAGCAAACATAGCATTTAGGGCCAGGGATCCCAAAACAGAACGAAAAATAGCATTCCCTATTGATGGGGTTTCAGTCTTGTCCTTCTCAAGAGATTCTTCTAACAAGGAGTAACCTTTATCAGCCATAGCTGATCGAGGGAAAGTAGGAATATCAGAAGCTTTAAGTTTTTCTCTGTACCCTTTCGAAAAGAGTGGATTAAGCCATCTGAAAGTAACTTTGCTCCAAAAACTGGCCTTGGTAAAGGGATCATCAACTTTCAAAGCATCCACATCCTTGTTTAGGAGATGGCGCTCAAGTTCTTTTTTGTATTCCATTAAGCAATCTAACAGTGGAGGACAAGCAAAACCTTAGTAACCAAACAAGAATCTAAACAAGTTAAACAAACAACAAATCCAAAAAGAAGAAGTAGAAAACAGCAATAGTGCAGAAGCATTACACACTAATGAAATAGCAGAATCTAAAAAGAAAAGAAAAATTAGCAGCAGAACAAGAATATCAAGTTACATAGCAGAAGACTAATAGCCAGTTTGGCTTCGTATTATGGTACTCAAAATATTTTTTTATTTGGAAATATATTGAAATAAAAAAAATATATTTTTTAAAATTCATTTTTAATATCGGCATGTTAAAATAACTTGAAAACATTAAAAAAATAATTTAAAATAAAAAAAATTAAAAATAGTTTTAAAATACAAAAACAGATTGAATATAAAAAAACCAATAAAGCAATACAGCGAAAGATCTTCGGTTGACAATATCAGCCGAAGAGGTCTTTCGCTGACTAGTGAATGAGTTTCGGAGAAGCAGCTCAAATTATAGAATCACATTAATGCGTAGACCATAACTGATAAATTGTAATTGACTTTATATTTTTTTTCTTGTTTTCATTGGATGTTAAAGGCATTTCCGATTCTTTTTTTTTTTTTGAGTAATAAATGAATTTCCTAAAGGAAAGCAATGACAACCTTTTTCCCTTCCAGTACTCGTCGAAAGCAAGAAACACAAGGCACAACAAGATAGACTTGCAGAGTATAGAGCAGTGGAGAATAGCAGAGAGAGAGAGAGCTCAGTTCCTCTTATTACACATAGCGGGAAGGGATGTTTTATATTTTATTACAAGACAAGACAGTAGTAGTCTGTTGTCTGGTCTGGTGTTGTCTTGTATTGCCCTCCTTAAACGGAAGCTTTCTGATTGTTTCCAGGAAAAAGGCTAGACTTTTAAGAATTCCTATATAGAATATTGTTTCCATATTCTATATGGAGACCTTTTTAATTTTAAATTACCTTAATATTAATTTCTACTTGTAAAATTAAAATTTCCTTTCCTAATTTATTTAGCTTTCACGCACCTTTCCCTTTTTAACATTTACCATTATTTGACATATATATATAACATATATATATATATATATATATATATATATATTATATTAGATTTATTATTTAAAAAATAAATCATAACATATTGATTCTCATCCATATCCACCTCTTGACCAAGTTTTTTTCTGACCGGATTGGCGACAACTAAGAGTAAGTTTGCTGGCGGCTCAAACAAAGACCGACTTATTAGTGGCGGCGCATAAGACTTGACTCAAGATTTTCAAAAACATTTTTTTAACACGGAATATATAATATAAATTTAAATTGTAAACTTGAATCATAAAATTATAAGTAAATTATTTTAATTAATTATATATATTAATAATTTCAATCAAATAGTAAATAATAATATAACACAATTAAAATAAAAGTAAAATAAACAATACAAATATTTAAACATTTTAAAATACATTATTTAAATAAAAATTCATGCATGGTTTAAATAACTTAACAATACAATATAATACAATTATGTCCATAGAATTTCATTAACTAAAAAATAACAAACCTAAAATAAATAATTTATTGGTGTATCATGTAAACTTAACACAACCTCATTACTTTTATTTTCCTCGTTATTCCTAAAATATTCATTAAAATTAATACCATCTAAAAAATTATTATTACTACTACTAATATATTATAAACATTAATGCTATTATTAATTAAACTACCTTGAACTTTCTTTATCATCCCAGTTCACTATCTTTATGACCTGGTTACGTAGGAAAACAAATTCTGAAGGCAATAATTAATGTAGGAATGATGATCCATCTCTCCTTTTATTTTTTATAGAATAACTATTTATATTTAAATTCAACTTAATTTCACCTCAATCCAATAACTTATTTATCTAGATCATAATTTATATCAAGTCTTATATTAAATCAGGTGGGAGTTAATTGCACCGATTATAACTAAAATAAAATCTAGTCTAACATTTTAAGAAAACAATAAATTGTTTTAATTTTAAAAAAAAATTAAAATAATATTATTTTAGATTCATCCCAAAATCTGGAACGTAAACTTTAAATGTAGTCATATATTAAACCGAGATTTATAACTACGTCTAACTCAATAAAAACATGTTTTTGTAAGATTTTCACTAAACACCGATCATAATTACCTGGATAAAAAAAACAGGGGGGCCTTTCTGTATTGCTATATATTAGCCAAAATAGAAAAAATTTAGGACACCGAACGTTGAAATGACATTTAAAGAATTAAATTAAATCATCATAATTAATAATTATTTTAAAAAATAAATAAATTGAAGGCCAGGTGGCCTTGGAGGATTTATAAAAGGAAAGCAAAACGTAAGGCCTCAGTGTTTTGAGCCTTTTTCTTACCAAAATATCCTCCTCTTCATGTCCTCTCCCTCTCATTTGGAATCCAAATAAGAAGAATTGGCTCCTCACAGAAAGCAAATGGTACAGTAGGGAAAGCCTGCCTAGCAAAGCCAAGCTTGGAAAGACCACCTAAAGCTAAGACTCTTTTTTGGGTGTTGCTCTTGAGAGAGAGAGAGAGAGTAACAGAGTGCGGAAGACTGGAAGTTGTGGTGTTGCTGGGATAAAAGAGAAAGGGGAAAGGGGAGTGGGGATTTGGGAGGGACTCAGGGAGAATAAAGATTAGTCAATAAATTTTGTAAAGTGTAACTTTTATGAAATTCGTAAACTTGGTCCGAGTTGATCGAGTTAACTGAGTATGCTGATTTTCGAGTTTTTAATCCTATTCTACACTTTATATGTGAGTTGTCAACTCACAAGTTTGATAACATTGCAAGAGATAATCACTTATTGTTAATGTTTTTATTATTTCATAGTTACTTTAAGTAAATCTTACGTTTATTATAGAAATCAATGTAAATAAATTTATGGACAGACACTAGTTTATCAAGTACTTAAATAAAAAAATAAAATCAATTAGATTACTTAAATAAAAAAAATATAAAATATAAGTATTTTATATATTTTTATTGTTCATAAATTAAAAATAAAATGAAATCAATCCAGACTCATCTAAAAAATAGTTAATTATGACATCATTGTTGATTAAATTCCGTGAATATGAGTATTTAAATTGAAAAAAAAAACATTGATACAAGTTTTTAAATAAAAACAATTATAAAATACATATAATTTATAATTGTCGTTATCTCTTTGCATTGCTAACACTTAACGAATTGAATATATAATTTTCGTGTGAAAAACGTCAAAATAAATTTAGTTGTATGACATAGAAAGATATATTTGTTTTTATATTATAAAAATATTTTTGAAAAAAAATTAATTTTTTTCAAGGGTTAGATTGTATATTAATTGAAAAACTAATTAAGTTTTTTTATCCAAATAACTTCAAGGATGCACCTCTTATATTAATATAATATATTTAATAAAATCCTCTATGTCTCTAACAGTGAAAATATCACTATAAATGGTGGCAACCCTCCTATCTCAAGAGCACATGAAATGAGATGGGTATCACCATCATGCATTTTTTTTCCTCGGAGATGGGTATCACCATCATGCATTTGAGTCAGTGAGACCGTTGCCATCTGCACTTTGGTCCCTGATACCGTGAGACCGTTGCCATCATGCATTTTTTATTTTTCCTCGAGGAGAGACTGTGAGTGAGACCTCTTCCAGCCATCTTGCATTTTTTCCCCGAAACGGGTTCGTGGAAAAAGTTTGGTTTAATTGGGAATGCTGTTATTGATTGAAAACTTTTTAATTTAAATAAATTTGATTATTTGATTGGAAAAAATCCTTAAATGTTATTAACACATGAAATTAATCAATTTATTTTCTTAAAAAAAATATCGTAACCATATAAGTTATTCATTTATTTATTTTAATGAAATATAAAATAGTTTTTAATCTTGTGGTATATTTGTTGTCTTTAAAGAGAATATACATGTGTGTGTGTCTATATATATATATTATAATTATATATATATACATATATATATATATTATATATATAGAATCCTTTCAAAACAAAAAGGATTTTGATGGACATGGCCATCTTATATATATATATATATGTGTGTGTGTGTGTCTTTTAATCTTATATTTTATTAGTTCAAACTAAAAAAACATAAATATATTTATCAATTAACAAATATAAATTTTTTAATCCTAGTAAAACCATCTTATAAAAACGTTAGATCATAAAATTTAGGAAGCCAGATTTTGTTCAAGTTAGCTTCTTCTTCTTCTTTTTTTGCCATAAATATTTCTAAAATACTTCTTGTCATTGTCATGACAATAAGTCTTATTTGTTTTTTTTCTTTTTTAAGTATTTATCAGTTAACACGTAAGATGGATAGGTATTTGCAGTGTGGGATGGATTTGTAAGACTATTGCCATTTGTATTTTTTCCATGATATATATATATATATAGGCCAGTGGAATGGTTCATGAGACCATTGCTATCAAGCAATTTTTCTACAAGATGGGTCCATGAGATCATTGCCCCGTAAGCTTGGGAATGGATAATGTGCTTTAATTTCAATTTAGTTTATAAAAAAATTAATTAAATGCTTAAGCATAAAAAATAAATCTAAATCAAATTGAAAAAAAAACATTGATACAAGCTTTTAAATAAAAAAAAATTATAAAATACATATAATTTGTACTTGTCATTAATTATCTCTCCAGTATTGTTAACATTTAACGAGTCGAACATATAATTCATGTGTGAATAACGTCAGAATAAATTTAGTTCCATGACATAATAATACCTATTTATTTTTGTATTTAAAAAATAATATTTTTTTAAATGAATTACTTTTGAAAAATCAAGCAGTGAAACACAAAAGAGTGAAGAATAATCAAAGTGGT
The DNA here is from genome assembly GCA_015852605.2 of Populus deltoides. NCBI lineage: Eukaryota > Viridiplantae > Streptophyta > Magnoliopsida > Malpighiales > Salicaceae > Populus > Populus deltoides. The sequence goes on along the minus strand of CM027587.2, from coordinate 722,878 downwards.
GCAACTCCACGTCAATTTTGATCCATGTTTTTCGTATTAATTTCTTCATCCATTTATAGCCAAAGAAAAGAACATCTACCTTTCTTGTCTCTTCTTGCTTGGAATATAAGGTATGTGAATCTTCGAGCGTCACCCATTTTACTACATAGATTAGATATTTGTCCACCACTTCATCACCATGAGTTATATTTTTTAAAAATAAAAAAAATTATATATAAATTTTTCTCAACATGTTTTTCATTTAAAAAAAATTAAGTGAAAATAAAAAAAAACTTTATTCACAAATGTAATCAAATAAATAAAGAATTATGTATGTTAATAAGTGAAAAAATCATAAACGATGGCTCAAAATAAAAACTGGAAAAATTGAGAGATTTATGTAGATCAAAATATTTAATTTCGTAAGGCGTAACATTTACTAAGTTGTGTTTACTAAATTTTCTAATTAAAATAATTTTTTATTCAATCAAATGATAATAAAAATAAACATACACATTATAAATTGATTGAATAAAATAAAAGGGAAAAATAATATGCAAGGCTGCATATATTAGAAATATTATTTCAAAATAAATTTTCTTTTTATTTTCAAAAATAAATTTTATCTATACAAAAGATTAAAAAAAATATAGATTAATCAGAAAAACCTCATCATAAATTAAATACATAATTAAAAATAATCATCATTTCAAATAGGCTTTCTAAATAACATAAAAGAGAGAAGAGATATTAATATTAATAAAAATAAGATTAAGATTAATTTTAAAAAAATAAAAACAAAAAATATATATTTTATATAGAAAGCCTTCAAGATGTGTGCCTCTCTAGAAGACTTATAAATTCTTAAATAAACTTGAAAACTTATCTAAACCATAGGACAGTAGTAACCTCAATTATTTAAAATATATCTAATCGAGTGTGAAATTTTTTGAAGGATAAAATAGTAAATTTACTATTTCAATATGCGGTAATTGACCAAGGCAAACTTTTTAAACATGGGCTAATATTTCAAATTCATAATCCATGAAATCGTTAACTTGAGTTCAATTAAGAAGCTTAATTCTCAACCAATTTAATATTGATAAATGAAATCGATAAAAATATTCTCAATTTTAAAAATTTACTAAAGAAAAAATAACAATAAAAAGAATGAGTATCAAATCTAAAAAAAAAATGAAGAGGGGTGAAATTAAAAAAAATCAAGTTAAAAAACTATCTCAAATAAAAATAAATAATCAAAATAATATAAATCAAATTTGATAGACTAAAAAATTGAAGGAGGATCAAATTGAAAAAAGCTCAATTTTAGAAATAAATTTAAATAAACCAAACAGGAAAAAAAAAAAAAAGAGGAACCAAAAATCCAAAGAAAAAAAATGTGAAGGGCTGAATTGCAAATCTAAGGGTTAGACGTAGATTTTTTGGAGGAGAGAAAAATAAATAAAAAAATTATCAGCGCCGAATTAAAAATATGTTGATCACACGTGTTACCTAGAAACAAAAAGACTGTCAAGATGACACCTAGGAAGGAAGAGAATGTGAAAATGAATAGAATGAGGCGAAAGGACAAGATCACAAGAAGACTTGAGGAGCACCATCTTCCGGTCAGTCACCATCACGTGTAATTGATAAATAGAGACATGCCATCTGCTACGAGACAGACCGAGCAATAAACAGATTAGTCTCTTGGTAATAAGAAGAGTACCATCACGGCATTTCCAGGTCACGTGGCCATAAATGATGAAAGAGGATTCTTCAACTGCATAATAAAATAGAGAATGAGCTCTTAAACAAGGCAATACAAGCCCTTCTTTGCAGCCATTTTTCGTCCTCCTTTCGTGTGCTTAATTAAACATGTTGCAGAAACCTTAAACAATCTCTCTTGCTATTTGCAAATTGTAATGCATGTGGCTACCCACCTCCACTTCCAACCTAAACCATGGACTGACAACAAGATAACCCCGTGACAGATGAAGGAACAAATGCTAAATGTATTAAACATACAACAGCACAAAAGGAGGGCAATTATTCAAAGGAATTGTATTAAGGGAAATTGTTGAATTTTCTTTCTTTTTTATTGAACTCTTCTTATCACTATTTTGCCTCCATAATGGTAACATTACAAACCTTCCAACAGCCAAATGCTCTCTGGAAAATCAGTAGAAAGAGAACCCAGGTTTAAATTCAAATTGGGCATCAACTACATAGTATACAAAATCTACTCCTCCTACTTTACGCTGCCATCCCACAACTTTCACCACCTCACCAATCACCATTGTCTTCCCCGTTCAAAATAACCCAGACAAAAAAAAACACCTTGACCACATTAACTTCCCTCAATTGTCCGTAAAGATTGAAAAACAAAAACCAGCTTGTTAGTTTTGTCGTCAGGCTACTCAGATACCCAATATACCACCCCACGTGTCAGTGAGCAAAGAATCTATAAAATCTTTAAGAGGGGTTTGTTCCGTCAGGGACCAGCAATCCAGCGATTCTGGCAGCTACAACTAACAGCTCCTATCTGTCAACTTAACTGTGGTCATCTTCCCAACAGGCTTAATCCTGGTATTTGTGGCTGCCCTCTTTCGACTTTAAAGCAGGAGACAAGTTGTGGTTGTTGGAATCTTCGGCTTTTGAAACCTCAATGTTTGAATCATTAGCAAGTTCCGCAGAAGTATTGCAATTAATAGCCGGTAAAACCTCCATACCAGGTCTTAAACTAACAACCTCTTCTCTGGCAGCCAGTTCTTTATTAACATCATCCAACTGGAGAGATTGCACAAAACTATCAGACATTTGATTTATGGTATCATCAGCAAGCAAACCTGGACCATCTACTTTCAAACTAGGTTGTTGTATGGCCTTCCTTTCCTTCAAAGCTCTCTCACATTGATCATAAAATCCAAAATCATCGATGATAGATGTAGGTGCATCATAATCCTTGAAAATTTTCAACATCTCAATACCCTGTTCTAGTTTCACCTGAGTATTTCAGCAAAAAGGGAGAGAGAAATGAAAAAACCCATTAGGCCAAAAGAACTAATCAATAAAAGGAGTTGAAGCCAAAAGAAAATTGGCAAAAAAGATGCTTGACCAGAAAACATTCATCTTGATTGAATGGTATATGCAAATAAGGCTAAACACAGATTCAAAAGGGATAATGAGATTAGCAAAAGCTTAGATGATGTCTGATTCACGAGAAATATGTCAGCAGCTGGAAGCAGATATAAATTAGGACCAGCAAGAATGTAATGAAGTTATAAACACCAAAAATTATCCTTTTAGATCATAAGCAACTAGGCACAACACTCTAGCATTTCCTATTCAAAGAAATAGTACACACAGCCCAGGATAATTCAACACCAAAAAAGAAAATTGATTGCTGTGCTTTTTGGATCACCAGACCACTCCACTCAGCATAAAAAATCATTTTGCAACCTAAGTAATTGTCTTACGTTTCATTACAGAAATAACGAATCAAGAGAATGATCCCTACATTCTAGACACTGAGTCCAAAATAAAATAATATCAATAATAATAAAAGAGGAGAAATGTTGATAAATTTTTTTTATAGCTTTACCTCTTGTGAATCTCGACTATGAGTAACAGGCTTGTGATCATTGTTTTCAAGTAGTATGTGCCGGAAACGACTGTTTGGAACATCTTTGATAATATGCCACTGGACTGGGAACTGGCCGTTCCATCTATCTTGCTGCCAATAATCAGCATCCTTCTCAAAATCTACAGGTCCAACCATTTCCGCTACTCCACAGAACTGTCCACTTGCATTGACCTGCACAAAGAGAGAAACAAATCCAAGACCATTAATAAACCAAAAATAAAAATTCTATTTCAGAGCAAGAGACAATTTAAAATAACACACAAGTACGCAGGTTTCAGAAACAACTTGCTCACTAAAATGATTCTGATGTACTTCAAAATGTAAAAGATAACAAGATGCAGCAGGAATCTCCAAAAAGACTCTTTCAGAATCCAGTCTACAAGTTAGAAACCATCCAACATGAACCCATAGACCATGATCACCAAAATTTAGAATTTAACCCAATATAAGATACAGAAGAAGGACAACTTTACAAGGAATAAGGAATAGCTAGAAGCAAGTCTAAGCATGATGGAAGTGATTCAGTTGAATAGAAAAAAAGATGCAGGAAATAAACAGCTTCAAATAATACAAGCACAAGACGTCAGCATGAGACCTTCAGCATGTTGGCTAGTTCCATATAAATATTTACATATATAGGTCTGTATTCAAGAAACAACTAGCACTTCCTTTAAACTGACTAGCACATCACAGCATAAAAATCAGCAATCACCTGCTTATTCAACTGACTTCTACTGCCAAACAATAAAAGAAAAGACATTGTCAACAAAGGTCTGTGGCATTCTGCTGGCTTCTAAAACAAATACAAACTCAATCCAAAAGTAAAATCCCAAACATAAAAACAGCAGAATTAATGCCCAGATCAAAGAGGATGCCCTTTACTATCCATAGATAGCTCGGTCCAAGCTGACATATTCAACCATTTATTACAATTGAATAAACTCTAAAAGCATTAGCTTCAACCAGGTTCCCAGTAATCACATTGCCCCTAACATTGATGATAATGGAAAACAAAGCATTAAAATGATATCAAGTTACATTGACATACCGAAAACAAGAGAAAGACTGGACAGTTTCCTTCCTTTTCCTTTGCTTCACGATACGCAGCATCAATTTTTTTGTTCCCATGCGGCGTGCTTGCCCAAATACTATATTTAATACTTTTATGAACATTATCCTCACTGAAAGACTTGATTATGAAGAACTTGGCATTCTTGTAATCAGTGACAAAAACTGGCCGGTTATATAAATCAAGCTGAACCCCAGAGCTAGCAGAATTGCATTCGCTTTTACCATAGGAGGAAAGCTGTTCAGTGGTGTTCTTGCCCTTAAGCTTTGAAGCCCTTGGTCCTCGATTACGGTCAAAACCAAGCAGATCATTAGAAGAATAAATTGAACCCTGATCTCTCTCTCTTCTCCTACCCTTATCAAATCCAACTTGTGTCCGGTCATTAGCCCCTGCATAAGAAATTGAACCACCGCCAAAACCAGTGCTCTGATAAGAGCCACCGTGCAAGTAATGTCCAACAGAGGAAGTTGATGCATATCCATATCCATGCAATGGTCTTTGCTGATAACCCTGGAACCATTTTAAAAAAAATTACAAGCTCGTTATCAAACACCAAAGGGTCAGACAAGAAGCTGCTAGTTAAGAACAAGGACAAGCATGTAAGAAGACTCACTAGAACTAATCTTAACCCCTTGCTCTAAGCAGGTAACTTAACAACTTCTAGTAATCATGATGCGTCGAGATCTCGAACAAAATTTACTTCAAAACTCTAAATAAAAGTTAAGGGGTTTTTTTGGGTTTAGAAACTTGGGCATCAATTCTCTGAAGAAACTAAATGGCAGTAGTGACAAGCAAGGAAAACAAGCAGATGAGGTGAATACGAAAAAGAACTCAAAACTTTAGGAAATCCTAGATTTTGCAATAGCTGGGACAGGATAAAACAAACCTGTGCAGCATGGTGCTCATATGGCCCAAGAATGCCCATTGGTTGAGGATAAGCAGATGCAGATGTTAAAGAACCAGAGCCAGGAGCCCCAGGCATATTCCCCCCACCAAATGACCCATACTGTACCATGTAACCTGATCCTGGTCCAAAAAAGGAGTTCTCACCATTGCTTTCCGATGATGTTAGCTCTGATGAGCCTAGAGGACCTGACGATGGCATATTTGGATTGTAAAATGGTGAAAATGGAATCTGCTGTGGGGAGTATAGCTGGCCATCCAGTACTATAGGAGTTAGAGGTGTAGCAACTGGAGAATATTGGCCGTATCCCATATCAGGATTAAAGCCATATCCAGAATGAAACGTAAGAGATTGATTATCATTGTAGATAACCTGCTCACATCCATGACACAAGAGGAAGAAAAAAAAACAGAATTATTCATTCAAAACAACGGAAACAGAATTCTACAAAAATCCGAAATTGAAAGGAAACGTTCTCACCGATGATAAATGCAATCCATCGGCCGCATTAAGATGATGATGTGGAGAATACCCATCCCAAACACCAGTGCCATGGCCATAACCTAAATAAGCAAAAACCACTCGCAACACTCTAATCAATATTCTGACAAATACAGCTCATTCTTAACCATGAACAATACAACGGGGAAGGCAGCTAACTAACCGGCATAAGGTGGTGGCATTGCCTGGTCATCCGAGGAATAATCACAAACATTGAACTGCGGCGACGGCGGCGGAACAATGCTAAGATCCGGAGGGGGAGGTGCAGTCAAAGAAGATTGGGGGCGTTTTATAATGGCTGATTCCGCAGAAGGAGGATTGGCTGAAACAATCCTCTCATCATCCGCCGAGAGCGACTGATAAATAAATTACTCATATATAAGGTATAAGAAAATAAATCCCGGTAATTATTAATTAAATAAATAAAAAAAACTACCTGGTCCATGGTAGAATTATGGCGATTAGCAAGTGTTTCTCCTGCAACAAGAGATTATTAACAAACTCGGCTATTTTCAAAAAAAGAAAAAAAAAAAAGCATGAAATAAGTAAAGAGAGGGAGATAGGTACCAGGTGAGGGTGAAAGACGATGTTGATTCTCGTCCATGGATTTTGAATTTCAATTTGAGAGAGAGAGGAGATCTGGGGATGGATGAATTTTGTAGTAATGAAAAAGGACGAAATTAATATAGGAATAATTAATTAGGAGTTGATTTGGATTTGGAATTAAAATATTTTTGAGTTTGAGAGGGAAAGGGAAACCACCGTATAAGGAAGAGGAAGGAGAGTTTAGGGTTTTTTATTCATATATGACTAAGGAGCGCTCTATCTTCCCGTCCGCCGTGGCGGTGGCGGTGGCGGTGGCGGTGGCGGAATACGCTCACCTGCAAACAAGGCGCGGAAACACAATAGCTGGACCAAATACTGTATTGTATGGGTGGGGATACCACTCTTTTCAATTTCTTAATCGAAAATTAAATTTCTTAAAAATATAAAATATATGTTGTGTTTGTGTTGGTCCCGGCGGGGCTCGAACCCGCGACCTTCGGCTCATAAGACCAACGCTCTAACCAACTGAGCTACGGGACCGTTCAGTTACAGCAGAGTGAATTATAGAATATGTTCCAGGTCCTGCTTTCTAAAATGATAATGACAATACTAATCCTTAGAACAATTTTTTTGTTGCGGTCAGAAAATTAAGGTTACAAGTGATGTAAAATCACTGCTGTATCTTTGAAGAAAACTGCAGTGATCTTCTAAGACACGCTAGTTTGACTTGATGAATAAGCATACCATTGTATTGTTAGGACTTATTAAGATCTTATAACAATGGAGTTTGAATATCAATCCGACCAAATCAAGATCCATGCCACTCCAACTTCATAAACTGGATGTTGCCATTGCCACTCATTTGAATCCAGAGGGAGTGCTCAAGAGGTGGTTGTCTTCCATCCGTGCGTTTTCTGCTGAAGAAACTGGCCTGTCCAATTTTGGAGTTGAGCTAGCATTTATCATTTCCCGGGTCGACATCATTGTTTGGCTTACAAGCATAAGCTGAATGCTGATCAAGAGAGATGGATCCATGCATGATCATTCAAGCCACCTGGTTTACAGAAGAGAGAGCACTCGTCCTCCCAGCATCTGGACAAAGAACAACTTTATTTAGGCATGCTCGAAACTAGTGGAACATTATGATCTTTATATCTTATTTATGGTGATTAATGTTTCCGGTTCTTCAAATGCTGGAATTCCCAATGGCTGTGAAAAGCGTGAATACTCCTTCAGTGTGTGTGTATTGCTGGTGGTTATAATTATGCTACATACTGGTATGAGTTTAATCTCTGATGATACTGAAGCTGAAGCTGATGCTGATGATGCTTATGACGAGGCCAATTCTGAGTGTAGGGTCTGGATCCTCTTCAGTTAGAGCTTGCCCACCTAGATGACCAGCAGTATGCTAGCTTGTAGGCTGTGCAGACTGATCACTAGTCTTTTGTATCGTCATGTTTTAATTGGATTCTTGATTGAATATCGCCTACTGTTTTAGATCATCACTGGAAAAACAAGTTTGTTTTGACATCTCCAGCTCTTGAAGTTTAAAAAGGGTTATTTCTTGAACTATTGGAATATGTTTCAATTTTGCACCTATCATGTTACATTGATACTTGGGAGAACCTGTCTTGGCTAGAATATTTTTCGAAATCATTGCTGTACAACTCTTACTCGACTATGGCAATTTTGCAATCTGAACTTGTTGCATCGTGCTTGTAACCTGGGAACGCTGCTCCTTGTAGATGTGGAAATGATGAATAGCTTGTCAAAGACTGATTTTATTACCAGCAAAGCAGCCTTGTTAAAACATAACTAAGTTTAGTTGAGGAGAAATGGAAATATAACAGGGAATTAATGTTGTCATCATCAAGCAAAGACAAAAAAATCCCTCAAACCATTCATTTTGCAGTCTGACAAAGTTACAAATGTCATGCCAATGATACTGTCCAGATAGAGAGAGGTAATAGCAAGGTTTTAGCCACATTGCAGTCCAAATGGTGTTATGAGATGGTGTTTTTAGTCAAGAAAATGCGGTGCAGCAGCAACTTTATTCTGGACTTCCTTTTAAACTGCACTCTGGCAAACATTAGTTTGAACTGCAATTCTGGCAGACTTCAAATGGTTGAAAGTTGATGCTTTTGAAACCATCCAAATGTTCGATTTTGAAAAATTGCCAGATGAAAGCAAACCTGGAAATCAGAAGAAATTACTTGACTAATTGAGCATGCCAAAGTAAAGGTCTTCCAATCAAATGGAGTTTAATCAATCAACATGTATCAACAAAAGGAGTTTAATCAATCAACACGTATCAACAAAAGGAGTTTAATCAATCAAACATAAACTCTTTGGGACCAATGCAAGTTGAGTTGGAAAGCTATCCTCCAGTTGTTCTAGGTGTCTGTGCAAGAAAGAATGACAAGGAAACCATGATACTCAGATGTAGCCCTTTTTGGTAGAATAAGCCATTCAAGAATTGACACCTTACTCCAAGTAAAAACTGAAAACTTGTCCAGGAAAAAAGTCTAGAAAAACTAGATAGAAGGTCCTCGATATTAACTGTATAGAATTGAACAAATGCGTGGATATCCATTCCAGAAAGCAACAATAACAATGAAAGTCATACACCATACCATCACACTATGAAAGAAGGATGATTGAACATCAGACCCAAAAGAAGAAGAAAGGAGATGCACAAAAAAAGTGCAAAACAATTAACTGTAGAACATCAACCAAACATGCGGATATCAATTCCAGAAAGTCAGATAGCAATGAAAGTCAAACACCATACCATGACACTATGAAAGAAGGATGATTGAACATCAGGTCCAAAAAAAAGATACCCAAAAAATGTGCAATATGATGATGAACATACTGACCTTAACGAGCAGTTATTTCAAAAAGGAAGAGCTGAATCATTTCCAATAATTAGCTGAATTGATTGGAATAAAAGCAGCCGGTAGCATAGGGTGCTTTGAGCAGCTGAAACTCTTGCAATTGGACGTTTCCATTGTCATGTAAATCCAAAGAATGCACCCGAGACTCAAGGGATGCTTGTTCCATCCGTGCACTTTCTGATGAAGCAACTGGACAATTTTGGAGTTCAGCATTTATCATTGGCTGTGTCATGCTTGTTTGGTTTGCAAGCATCAGTTGATCCAGAGAGGTGGATCCATGCTCATTCGAGCCCCAAGAAGTGGTTGACAGAAGAGAGAGAGCACGCCGAAGATCTGGTGCTACCTCAATGTTAGAAGTTAATGCAGACCCCTCGAAACCTGTTAAAAAAAAACACAAACAAATGTACACACCATATTGATGTTTGATTTTGTGTAAGAAAAGGCACCAAAAAAGGGGAGTCAACTTTGGAATGTGTGAATGTTAAGAAAGTGAGCAACAACGGAAAACAAACATAAAATTCATGTTATGCCCAACCAATCTTTTCCAACAATCTTACTATTTATGAGTGAAACAAACCTGGACTAAAGACCTGGGGTGTACTTCTCTCAAAAGAGAGAATTTTATCCGAGTCTGTTGGTATTGTTGAAGCTGCATCTGGCACTTCATTGCAGGGATAGCTAAGCTGCCTATGGATGCCCCCTGCTTTTGCAGGCCTAATAAAAAAATCTCCGGCATGAGTGACTTTAAAGCCGCACTCGCTTTGCCAAGTTGAATTTCCTGCCAGGAAAGGCACCCTATTCAATACAACATTCATCTGCTGTCTACCATCTGTAAGGGTACAAGAAATGGCAGCAAACCAGGCTATGATCAGGAAGAATAATAATGTAGAAGAAAATACTTTCTACTAGCAGTTATAGAGACGGAGATATAATAATCGCCTATCATACATTGTTCACTAGGGTTCCAGATAAATAGCTATTTGATTAAAGATTTTTTTAAAAAAATAGAGTCAGCCAGAAGGGAAGTAAGGAGCTAACCAACATTGAATCAGTCATAATAACAAGCAAAGCATCAGATGCAGATAGGGATTCTTTTAAGGATTTATAATGGAACACAAGACAGCTAAAACCTTTGAAATTGAAATGACAACCATAAAATGATGATGGTGATGATGATGGCCTTGCTGAATTGAACCGGATTGCCTCAGGTTGTGGCCTCCGTCGCCTTGCATTGTGATCAGAGAGACGTCTACGACAGCTTCGCTTCTTGTCATCAAACTCTGATAATTCATGGAACCTAAACAAAAATTTATTTTACAACTTAAATGCAGCATCAACACACTTATTTAGCAGTAGATAATAACATTAAAAAGTAAAACCAAATGCAACAAAGCTAAACCCTGGAAAATAAAAACAACTAATTACTAGAATTCCCCAGAAATCAACGTTGGAAGTACCGACCTGCTGCACTGTTGGCAAAATCGGCGTTCCATGCCAGCCACAATAACCTTTGGGCTTTTGGAATGTTTTTCACAGATTCTATGCCTGCGATGGTAATCTTTAGCTGACTTGAGATCAAGGTTGCATCCTTCCACCTGGCAACGTGGAGACTGTGTACTTGGATATGATGCCCTAGATCTCTTTGTTGTAGCAGTACAGGAAGTGGAAACAATGGATGAAGACGATGATTTGGCAGAGCTGGTTGTACAAATGTCTTCAAAGTACATCCGTTTACCAAGCTTCAAGCCAATTACTGGTTCACCAGAGCTAGCAGAAGCACCCAGAGATGGAATATTCTCATTACTTTCTACCCTAGTCAAGTCCTTTCTAATGATAACTCCAGGAAAACCATCTGCAGTGCTATAAGTCTTGATCCCCCCCTTCAATGAAGAGTCGACAGAGGGTGAAACTGAGCTCTTGGATGAAGAGCAATGCCACAAATCAGAGCTTGATAAACCACCACCAGACGAATAAGTTATCGCTTTATCAATTGCTCCATCTCCCTCTGTCTCATGGTATGCCAATGGTACTTGTTTTGGAATGTCACTAGCCTTGGCACTTAACCCTGTTATGTTCTCCCAGTTCCCCTCAGATGCAGTGGAGTTCCAGTCCATCACAGAAATTGACCTTACAAAACTGATTTAGGTTCTCTTCTTCCCATACAATACATATACAATCACCCTTGCACAATCACTTCTGCATGCATAAATTCAGTGTTTCAGAATCATAACTGGAGAAAGCTTCAGTGATAAACATGTAAAACATGCTGAATGAGCAGGAAACAGAGAAAGCTTAAGTGATGTGAAAGATGTAAAACGTGTGGAAAGCGCAGGAAACAGTCATACCTTGCTAGTTACAGCGAGGGTTTAGCCCAATGCACTACTTAGACCTAAAATGAGAAATTAAATTACACACAAGTTGAACAAAATGAAAATTACCCTGTAATTAAAGGAAATGTGAAGGTATGAGAGATGTGCAAGCAATTGATATATTTCTCAATTATTGAGATTCAGCATCTAGACTTAGGTTATGGGTTACCTTCAAGTCAAATTGCAGGGTGTTTCTTGGATCCTCTGTTTAAGCAAATATCGTGTTAGGAAGGCAGTAAAAATTCGCGGTTCCCCTTGAGAAAAAAGATCAGGACTTTCACGACCCAGTTTATAAGAGGCTTGCAGAAGCTAGACAGAAAAAAGGAGGAAGCAGCCAAAGAAGAACAGTTGACTTCACATAAGAAGGTCGCTTTCAGCCCATCATTCTAGTTAGATTCTTAAACTCCCTTCCCAAGAAACAAACAAGAGAAATCTAATCTGTCGAGTCATTCAAGTGGACCTTTCCCTTTCCCATCTTGGACAAGAAAATAATGCTCAGCACATTTAACCTGAGCAATGCTGCCACCAAGTTGCTAACAAAGTCACCATAGAAGCTCTAAGCTCCACCAGGTCACCCCCAAGTTACAAAACAGAATCCTAATAACCAGACATAGTGAAAATTTTAAACCAAATCAGTAGAAATTGTGCCATTTTCATAGCATCTGAACTATTATGCAAGTTTTCTTAGTAGCTCATATCAATAAGAGCAGACCATGCAAAAGTTTAACTGAATAAAGTGAAAAGAAGCATTTATCTGAACTTTGCAGCAATCACAACTATTAAAAGTATGAGCCATCTGCTTGATAGGTTCCCAAATAAGCAGTCACTTTACATAAAAAATAACCTTTTTGTTATTGTAAAATAGATTCACCGAAAGAGAAAGATGATCAGCTGCTATCTAACTCTATATGATTACTGGTAAATTGATAATTCAACCCTGCAGCAGTTTACTGCCCTAAATAATTACTACCCTTAGCAGCAGCTGAAAGCATTCAAGCCAAAATTGTCCATTCATTGCCACCAAGGCCTCATGAATGAAGTTGACAAATAATGTCAATTCAATTTTCAAACAATAGAATGCAGCAGTATTAACTGTCTTTCTCCAATTAGCTTGACAGATAGGTTTCCCAAAGATTCACATGTTCCTGACAATTTCTCAATGCACATAAGTCTGATTGAAAAGTAACTATTTCATTAAAAAAAATTGAGACCATAACACGTTGCTGCATAATGGACCACTTCTTAGAAAACAAGAGAACATGTAGCTCCTCATATCAAGTTTTCACTTCCAAAATAAGCTATCAATTTCTTCTTCTTTTTTAACAAATCAAAAGGCACTTGTGTAACCATTATTCTATTAGCAATGAAGAAGATAATCATGATGATGATTCTTCAGCAAAACCATGAAGCTCTTACAAAGAAAAAGAAAACATACACCAATCAATCAGAAGTCCATGCCCACATGATAGTTTTTTTTTTTATGGTGATGTATAATTCTCGTAACAGTCAAATTCAATATTCACAGGTTCAGAAATAATTCAAAAACTTAGGTTTTCTAAATGAATCAACATTTATTGCACCAACAATACATGTCATTGAAGGACAAAACAACAATAAACCACACAAGTAACTAACAAATCATAAATTTTGGCATCCTAAGAGTTGTATTTGTTATCTTTCTCAAGTCAGCAATTGTTTCCAAACTACCCTCATCTGCTTATACGCCTCAAGGGAGCAAACATAGAAAGATTTACAAAATCTTTCCCTTTTGTTTAATTGTAAATCCTAAATAATTTCCATAAGTCCCATTTTATCACTTAGCCTCATCCCACACAAGAAGCCAGCCACATCATCACATGCACTCACAGCTACATACACACACACACACACACACACACACACACACACACATACATACATAAATACACACACATACACATACATCCATACATGCATTGACTCATCCTTATCCTTATAATCAACCATTCATCAATACACCTAAAAAAGAAAAAGTCATTTCTTTAACATCCTTCCTTGGAAACTGAGCTCTTGGATTTACTTTAAGCAAAACCAAAACCACACACATTTCATTCACCTAAAAATCTACAACCCTAAACATAACAGAAAAATATTTCAAATTTATAAACAGAACCCATTTTCTCTCTCACAAAACCCATGTCAGAAACACACAAAAAAAAAAAACACTTTAGAGAGAGAGAGAGAGCTTTAGTTATTATAGAGAGAGAAATTTGATAAAGTTGCAGACTTTACAGGTAAAACTGAGAGAGTGAGAGCTGATGCAGCTTGACAGAAGGGGGAGGGCATGTGAGCTGAGTTGAACCGAGTCAGGAGGCCGTGTTGTCTCAGTGAGTGAGTTATGTACTAAAAGTGGAAAGAGAGAGGGAGAGGGAAGGGAGAAAAAGCAGTAAAGCCATAGATTTGTTACTATTTATAGTCTTTTTTTATTTTTTTATGTTTTATTTGTGTATATAATAATTAAAGTCACTCATAGAGGCATTTACTTTGCGTCCTTCATGACGTTAGCCTCGCCACGTATTCAAATTCTTAGTTTGGCCTCAGAGTTTAGGTTTATTACGGGTAATGCCACTGTCAGGGAACATTTGTTTTTTTGGGGGGTTGGACAGTGATACCTCTTTCCATTTGGGTTGGTGCGATGCGACACCAAGAAAAGTCCAAGCTACTTTTTAATACTAAAAATGCCCTTATTTATCTTTCTGAATTACAATATGGTCCCTCGTTCTTGGACTTTTCCAACATCCACGAAAACCATTCAAAGAATTGGGAAGGAAAAAAAAAGAAGTCAACAAAGACTTGTTTTTTTTTTGTTTTTGAAACCGTAACCTCAAGAAAGAAAGAAAGAACACAATGACAAACACGTAAGAGAATAAAACTTGGGGGTCATCTTTCGCCAGGAAAGTGGATGCTGAATTCATCTGGTTTGATCATGTGCTTGTTGGTGTCATCCGAGACATTGTAATTTAAGACGCACATTTATAGTGGGGGACCTTGAGTTGTTGTTGAGTTGCCTTGCCATGGACCATCCATTTCTGGTCCCTGCTGCTACAGAGCTCAACTAGTTCCTATCTTAGCTCGAAGCGTGACAGCCTGCCATGCAACTTTGTAGCAGCAGGAAACATGAAAAGCTAGAAGAAGCATTGCTGCTATTTGTCAGCTGGGGTCCGAGCCCTTACCCTCCTCCATTAACCCTCGAGAGTATGAACCATCAAAGTATCCAGACGGACAGAGATGTGTGAATCCGTACGCAGGATGTGATCTGGGAGGAGCATAAATGATGTCCCGTGCTGGTGAAAAACCAGGAGGGGATATGCCAAATCAGTAAGCCTTGTTCAAACATCAGGAATAACTAGTGAACATGTATCATTTATGCATTTACACAAAGGAAATCAATCCATTGGAGCAGATCAAACGAATGAAGACATGCAGATTGTCATTGAATCACATGAAAATCATGTCAACAGAAGGTATTTGAACAAAGAACAAACTCCTTCCGCAGAGAATAAAGGTCTAGCCTGGGAGTTCATTGTCTCCATGTACTTACAAAACTGGACACGCGCAAGATATACGGTGTTAGGTTTTTTAAAATACATATACATAGCAAAAACAGTAAATTTAAAAAAAAATTAGAAATTTTAAAGATCCCGTTAGATAAATCTAGAGTTGTTTAGAGTTTATATTAAAGATCAGATATTTTTTTTGCTTTAAATAATTGCTTCAAGGCCTGGTTATTGCAAACCACAAACCGTTTAATTTTCCGGCCTTTAACGGTAATTCACATGAACCACCACCAGTGAAAAATCTCTTAAATTCTTTTAAAAAAGAGTAATTGTTATATTTTTGAGTGTCAGTTCTTTTCTTTGTGTTTAGATGTTTATGTACTGAATTGTTGTACTATTTTCAAACGTTAAAAAAAAATAAAGGTATAACATTTTATTTACAGGAAAACCTAAAAACCTTATAAAAGACAAATATCAATTTGCCCCTTAAATAATATATGTTTGGGATAATTTTAGAAATTTATTAAATCAAATCCCTACATGATTTTTTCTAAGTCTAAAATTGTAATCCCTTATATTAATTACATCATTAATTTTTAAAATTTATTTACAATTACATCACATTTAATTAATCATCTCATTTTAATTTTTGACTAATAATTCTTACATGTGTGACCCATTAGGTTTCCTAATAAATTGATCCAAATATAAATCATAATTCTAAATAAAATAAGATTATATAAATTAAACAATTTAATTTATTATCAGTTCAACAATTGATTAATTTATATTTAAAGATCAAATATAATATCTAACAATCTGTTATGATTCTTCAAATATTACAAAATCATAAGTGGTTTGATTTAACTTTTTAAAAACTAGTTTCTTAGTATACTTATTATTCATCCATCATGAATGTTTCGATTTAGACATTATAACATGAAGTATGTTTATTGTGTTAAATTATTTTTTATTCTTTAAATAAGATTTGAATCTCATTCCACATTAGTCAATGATTTCACAATCATTACTATTTAAGAGCATATAGAACATTTTGTCTAATTCATTTAGGAGTGATGAATTATCTCTTAATAATTCAAATACCTTCATATAATTTATATTATATCCAATATATGTCAGGTTACTACCCTTGATTGAGATAACATGTGGTCAGAATCAAAACATAACACACTATATAAGATAACTTAGTGATTTTAAGTTTAAATATCATTTATACAACTATCAAATGAGCTTTTCCATAAATATTAGTGATTTCTCTATACGAAATTCTCTTGCAGGTCAGTTCAGTATATATGTTATCTGACAAGCACTTGCATATTAGTTTCAGGTATCCCTCATACTTCAATTTATAAGAGCAACTACTTCTTTTCATAAAAAAATAAACATAATATGTATCGGTCTTAACATCTCTAATTAATATTCAATCTTTAATAGAACATTGACCATGAACATTTAGAAACAACTTTGATTTAATATGAATCTCATAATTATAATGATTTTATAATTTTTTTATAAAGTATTTTTATTTTCCAGACTTTATCTTTACTTTAAATTCATTCATCAAATATTTGATTCATTAATTAAATATAAATACATATTAAAAATAAAATAAAAATTATTAATAATAAATATATTTTATACGAGTAAAATCAGTACGTGTACAGGGACTATATGCCACAAAAATTGGGGAGGTAGGAAAAAATGTAAGGATTCATGGATCAGACCAAAAAATTTCGGCTAGTGACGCTTCATTTCGCGGAATATGTTTGCCACCTTCGGGGATAATCTTGGTAGGTATTTGAACAACTGTAACACAAACACCATAAGCAATCAACAAAATCATCAGATTTCTCGAATAAAATCGTGAGCCTATGAACAAGCAATGGGCAGTGCAAGACTCCAACTTACTTTCCAACTCTTTCAATGAGAAGTAAACAGAGGTCAAGTTGTCAAATAGTTAATAGAGGTTATAAAATCTATCTAATCTTAATCTTAAAATGGCTGATAGCCTTCAGCAATCTCTCCAGTTTATCACCATGGACACAGTATCATCCCATGGAAATTTGCTTTTCCTTTCCATATGTAACACCTTTCCCGACCATTTGTCTTATAAATTCATAGCTAAGCACAGGGAAGGGCAGTAGCAGCTGGGAGATGAACTAGCACAGCCACCTCATTCATTTAAATTTCAAGTAAACTTTAATCACTTCATTTGCTGATATTCCTATGTGCAAATTAATGATGTTTGGAAGGTAATCAGTTCCAGTTTAACTACAGACAGACAGTGGATGCTTTTCAGAATTAAGGTTTTTATTGGAATTCATTCGATGAAACACTTATTTGAGTCAAAATAACATACCCAAAGCTTCACACATGCATCAATGACAACAGGTACCAAGCAGATAAAAATGGTGATAGCAGACTGGTCAACTTCAAGTCCATAGTGCTGGACGATTACCTCCAGCGAGGTCTGCCAACCAGATTCAGAGTGATACCTACAGTATTCAATTTCATAAGGGATAATGTTCATTATACAAACAAGAGTGTAAGTGAAAATTATTAGGAGAATAGTGAGCATTTTTTTTAATAACGCATCCTGCAAGAAATATTATCGTGTCAGCTTGCTCACTTGTGTGTGTGTGTGTGTGAGTGTGTGTGTGTGTGTGTGTGTGTGTGAGAGAGAGAGAGAGAGAGAGAGAGAGAGGAAAAGATTATATGGAATTCAATTATCTTCAATAAACTGCAACTAGTGCATCATGGACATATATTGTTTGAAAAGAAAGAAAAAATTCCAAATTTAAAAGCAAAATCAAGTCGGATAGGGAGGAGGAAGTGAAGTTACAGACTTCCACATTCACTATAGTGGCTGACACCAAGTTATTTTACATTTGTTCTCACTTGCATGAATTCGATCAGGGCCAACTTCTGAACTAGCATATAAAATAAAATGTCTTTGGCAAACACGTGCTAATGAGAATAATTTTGTGAAGAGCAGAAAATATTACCCCAAAAAAATATCTGTGATAAGTATGATTAGAAATGCCTTCCCAGTATCTGAAACATTGTTTAGTATTTTATAACCTGTAAATTTCAGCAAAGCTACCTGCAAAAGTATAAAAATAAGAAAAAAGACAAAAAAAATTTGTAACAAACATGACACAAGAGTATGATAGAACTAAGCATTTCCAAACGTAGTTTAAGCAGAACAACCATTGAGGGCATACAACTACAATAAGGCAAAAACCATTCAACAAGTCTCTATGCACTAACTCCAGAAATGCTCTATAACAATTTAGATGAGTAAATAACTCTGAAAGGTACATAAGTGGTTCGTTGTTTTCTTTAAAAAGATAAATGATTCTCACGGATATGAATACAGACAAGGTGAAAATTGATAGAAGCATGAAAAAAATTGCAACTTTAGAATAAGGTGACATGCCACTTATTGTTGTTTCCACATAATTGCAGTTTTTGATGGATAGATGATGGCAATTATGATGACAGTGATGGAGGCCTCACAGTGATGTGAAACATATCAATTCCACACATAAAAGGCATTATGCATAGAGAACGACTGATAACTACTCACTTTACTCTGATTGAAGTACAAAAGAACGAATATTGAGACCCCAAAGACCATATCTAACCATATGTTGGCAAATGATCTATGGTTTTCTAACCTGCACTCATCTCGTAACTCTAACCTGTTTAAGCAACCAACCAGAAGTTGAAAATAACAGAATTCACATCAAGATGTTTACATTTGTAATCAAAGAGCACAAGGAAAGCTTTCCAAGGTATTGTATTTATAGGGAATTAATCAATGTGATTTAATGTTTTGAAAATAATCCTAGAAATAATGTCTAAGAATACCATTTGAATGAATCTTCTACTCATAAAATGCATTGAGACGCAATTCACTAGAGGAATCAGATAGATAACAAACATGAGCTAGCAAAGCAAGCACAAAAACATGTTATTCTTACGCTTTATGCCGTAGCTCCCTCCATGCCTCCTCATCAGAGAGAGGTGGAGATTTACCAATCTCTACCTCAAGCTTCAATCTTGCTTTTTCCAATTTTATTTCCTTAATCATCTCAAGTTTTTGATTTTTTCTCACATCAAGCATCTGTGCTGCAAGTGGTACAGTCTTGACATATCTGTTCATGACATGGATTAATAAACTTAATTAGGAAGACAGAGTTTTAAGTGCACCATAAGCATTGTTTTAAACATATCAGGTGAAGAAGAGAGCAACTTAGAAAATCAAATATTTCTTGTTGTTAAGATTAGGAGAAGTCGCTTAAGAAACCATTTTGACCTAACTGTTACCTGTCTAAGAAGGGCATGAGAACATAGTCATGAACTGCAAAGTCATCAATACTGCCAAAAATTTGGCCTGCAACAAGATGAATATGGCTATGGTATTGAGTACAAGCATGCCAGATTGATAAGCAAATTTTCAAAATTAACCAGAGCATACAGAAAATCCATCTTCACAACATGCAAGGTAACTTGACATGAAGCAGTCAAGTTCAACAAAGATCAAAACATGAAATGTCCACTTTGAACAGTTTTGATAACCATACACTTCAATCATATCCAATTAAATATCCATCAAGTCAATGATACCCTATTTAGTTTTATTACATGAAACTTAATCCTAAAAGTATAGATACTTTTATCATCCTATATATTGATGTGCTATATGGGGATAGGATTGCCCATCCCTTTTCATACGGATGTCCTTTATTTTGCATCACTATAGCATAGGGTGCTGCAAAATTCTGTCCCATCCGATTCAGTCTACGCAATACACAAGTTAGTGTTGTCCCTAAACAACAATGTTAAAGTTAGTGGTAGCATCAACTTCATGAGATTAGCGCCCCAATTTTGACATGGTCACATAGACAACAAATTCTCGATTGGCACTATGAGTACTTAATTAATAGAAATGGAAACCCTTTAAACAATCTACCCCGACATAGGAAATGACGGCATAAGGCAGTGCTCTGAAACAAAGTGCAATGAAGTGGAACTCACTTACCGAGTTCAATGAGGCATACCGGAACACGCGGTCTTCATAAAGCAAATCCTCCTCTTCCCTACCAAAAACCAAATCTCTAACAGACTCGACAAATCCTTTCTCAGGTACAAGGTCAGTAGGATCCGACCGCACATCCTCCACTGAGCCCCCATTTCCAATTCCACCATTTTCATCAAACTCTTTACTCCACCATGAACCATTACTATCATCATCATGACCATTATCACCATAATCCACAATCCAGTCCTCCCATTTCCTACTCTCCTCGTTCAACATATCTTCTTGTGCTTCTCTCAAGTCCACAATTGCCTCAGCTCTCCTCTTCCAAGCCTCAAATTTCTCTTCCTCAGACAACTCCTCATCACTCGAATTCTCAGACAATTCAGCCTCGACATCAAGCATATCATCATCCTTTAATCCAAGCCAATTCCCTTCTTCGTCAATAAAAAACCTTTGCCACCACCCACTCTTTCTCTTAGAATGATTTTCGCCTTTCTTATTTGCATTTGCAACGACCCCACAAAATCCCCGGCTCTTATTACCGAATTGGAGTAGCAATCTGTATGATTAGGTTAATGAATTCCTGTTCCTAGGTGGGTTTTGGCTTTGGTTAGTGTTAAAGCTAAGGTTGTTGCACAAGACCATTGAAGTGGTCATCAAGAACCCAACATTTTTAATCTTCTCAAACCAAAGACAAAAAACTGCTACTCCAGATTGCTGTAATCATGAAACCATCAAACTTCTTCTTGTCAGACAAAAAACAAGACAATTCCTTGAAAATTCAATATCTTGACTACTAAGTTGACCATGAAAAAAAATAAGCTCAGAAATTCATACCCTGAGCTGAAGAACACAAAAAAAAAAAAAAAAGGAGAAGAAACAAGAAAAGAAGTGGACTTTACAACAAAAGAAGGGGTTTTGTAATTGTGATGAAATAAAAGCTAACCTCAGCTTAAAGGCTAGAGAGGGAAAGCAAAAGCAAAGCCAAGAGGATGACGGGTTTTAAGCTTTCACTCTCAGTACTGGATAAGAATAATAATAATAATAAAAAGAATTAAGAATTCCATTTAAATTGCTAATTACTGTGTTAACCTTATGGATTCGTGAAAGATAATACGAAGAAAAATGGTGAATCTTCAATGGAGCCCCTAACATGTTACCTCATTATCAATTGATTGCCAAAACTTTTGCTTTTATAAAAATAAAATAAAAGGTAATCAACATTGGATAATATTCTTTTAATAGTAGCTCATAGATCATCCAATTTGGAAAGGAGGGTTAGGAAAGTCCTACTACTGATATTAGGGGTGATTATTTTCGGTTCGATTCAGTTTTTATTCAAAAAAAAACCAAATTGAATTTAAAAAAAAAACCAAAACCGGTTCAAACTGACTGGTTTCGGTCCGGTTTAGTTTTTTAGGACAAAACCGGTTCAAACCGGTTTAGCTCGGTTTTTTCTGGTTTGACTTGGTTTTTTTCCGGTTTGGGTTTGGTTTGATTTTTTTTGGTTTTAGATTTATAAAACTAAACCAAACCGATCGGTTTTTTTCACGGTTCAGTTTTTTCTGTTATTTTTTTCCGGTTTTCTTGATTTTCTTGGTTTTTATGTTTTTTTGTTCACCCCTAATTGACATATTCATTAACTACTTTCATTCAAAATATTAAACAATCCCTGTATTTTTTTCTAAAAAATCATTTTAGCGTTAAACCAATGCTACATTTGTTTTTTCACTTGCTTATACAAAAGAAAAGATTACTATATTTTGACATGAAAATGTTCTTTAAAATTGATCTTTGTTTACTCTAGCATTTTGATGGCAATGCCTACCAAATACATGTTTACTGGACAAAATCTTACTATTGTTACTAAGGGGTGATTTTATCTGATATAAATTATACTTGATGTAAAATTAGTACTTGTTAGGGACTTAATTGATAAAATCAAAAGTTTTTGGTTGGAAAACTTATCAAGTATTTCAAAATTGGACAAAATCTTACTATTGCTAATAAAAAAAAAATAGGTGGAGCTTGGAGGGGTGATGTTGATAAACTTGAGGTAAAATCGATACACATTAGGGACTCAATTGATAAAACCATAATATTTGAAACTTGATTGATAGTAGGATAATACACATTACTTTAGGGACTAAATAGAGATTTCTCTAAGAGAATAAGGGCGATAACGTCATTTTCGTTTTAGTACCTGAAGTGCAACAGTGCAGAGAGAGAAAATAAAATAGAATTAGTGAGGATTTAGGGTTTAAGGATTTTTTATTGGAGAGAGTGAGGGGGGGAGAGGAAGAGGATGAAGTCGGTGGTGGGAATGGTGGTGTCGAACAAGATGCAGAAGTCGGTGGTGGTGGCGGTGGACAGGCTGTTCCACCACAAGCTCTACAATCGATACGTCAAGCGAACCTCCAAGTTCATGGCTCACGACGAAAACGACCTCTGCAACATCGGCGATCGAGTCAGTACTCTCTAACTTTCTTTCTTACTTTCCTTTGCTTAATATTTTGAATCATTGATTGATTATTCAATTAATAATTTTATTAAACGAAAAAAAATGGTTCTTGATAAATAAAATGAAAAGAAAAAAAACGAAACTTTGATAATTAATCAGTGGTGATTTCGGAATTTGTGGAAATGCTTGGATTTTCAGGTTAGATTGGATCCGTCGAGGCCGTTAAGTAAACGGAAGCATTGGGTTGTTGCTGAAATTCTCAAGAAAGCAAGGATATATGTGCCTCCATCAGCAGGGGATAGCGGTGCTTCGAATACTGCTGGGATGAAAGCGTCGGCTTCTTCGACCTCCTAAGTAAAGGTTTGTGTGCACAATTCAATCTGCATTCCATGTTATGTTTCTGCAAAAAACCAAAAGTGAAGTTGACTGAGTGAAGGTTTCATGTTCTTGGATTAATTTGCATGTTTATCGTATTGTGAGAATGCCTGCATGTTTAAGACTTCGATCACAGGTTGCTTAGCTGGGGTTTAACATAATGTTATCCTGGTATTGTTGCGATTCTTTTTTTGTGGTGGAGATACATATCTGATCGATTCTTTCTTTATTTAAACCTTAATGGATTCAGGGATGGCTTTTGGGAACAAAATTGTGAAGGCATGATCAATGTGATAACAACTTTGTGTTGTAATTAACATCTTGTCTTTATTCTTATCTTGTTCTTTTGTTATTATTATTGTTTCTTTTCTTTTTTCTTTCTTTGTAGTGGTTTCAGAGTTTGCCAACATGGTAACGCTACAGAAGAGAATGATGTCGTGTCATTGGTAGTATTGTGTTTTGGTAGAGACTAGTTTAGTATGGAGAAAACATGTGACGTCTACACTAGTGTTTAATGCTCTCTTAAATAACTTCCAGGTAGTGATGCTTGGAAATTTAGAAATACAGTGTGCCATGTAAATGTACTGGAATATTGTTTTGATTACTTTTATGTTAGCATAGTGTGAGAATTCCAGCACACAAAGGAAATTGATATTAACCCAAATGGAGTTCTCCTGGTGTACAAGCCTGATGTTTCCATTATTCTCCATGGCAGGTGAAAGTTTGCTCAAGGCATCTAAAAGAGTAAGGTGTCTTGGATTGGGATTAGCAAACTACAACATTTTGCTTAGAATAAGGCTGATAGCTGAAATTAAAGTTTGTTGTTTGTGTTTGTTCAAATTTTGTATGTGTTTTAGAAAGATGAACCGTTGGTGACTGAAACATAACTAGAGGAGGGATTTATGTCCTGTTTTGTGTTTTATTTCATCCAGACATATTTGATAAATCATATCTTCTATCATTAACAAAAATCCCATATTGGTGAGCTAGATCTTGTCTGTCTATTGAATGATAATCTTTTTACTGGGGAGAAAGTTGTCTGTTCCCTTTCCTTAATAGCAAGGTTTAAGTTGTTTATTTAAGAATGTCCACGTGACGACTGCATTACATTCGTGTCTTGCCAATCTCTGTTCTTTGCAAATGGAAACTCTGGGTCTATGGCAAGCTGACAGCATGACAGTATGTCTGCTGCCACGTGAAGTTTGTAACATCGAGTGCCATTATCATGTTAACTCCACCTGCTCCGCTCCCTTGGACATGAGCTGCATTGCTTCTCTTGTTCGCATCTAATTTGCATGATCTGTAGCCACCTGCGTCATCTTAAAAGTTCACTTGTGGAACACTGAAGTATTAACTTGTATTGCCACGTGAAGTTTGTAACATCGCGTGCCATTACCATGTTAACTCGGAATTTTAGAACTGAAAGGAAAGGTTGTTTTAGCTTCGAGCTGAAAACATACGTACCTTTTCAAACTCAACTGCCAATGCCTTACGCCCTACAGGCTGGGATGAAACACAATTAGTAATTCCCTAGGCTGGCAATGTTACTGAGTTTGAAAATGTTTTTCAAAGTTTTTTTGAACTGAAAAAACATCAACTTATCCTTATTTTGAGTGTTTGTAGATGGTTTTGAAAGTAGGATCAAGATTATGAAAAATCATCTAAAAATGCCTTAATTTCTATATTATCACATATAGACAGAACAAACTCAAAGATAATATCAATGGCACTTAGCTGTTATTACTTATTAGTGTAATGGGTGACTTCAAGAAACCAAGAAGAATATGGGGGTTTTAATGGTTTAACCCGTTCAAGACTTCAAATACAAAGCAGACTCTTCGACACAATTCACCAAAGATTAAGATCAACAAAATAGCTACCCTGAAATATATATATATATATATATATATATATATATATATATATATATATATATATATATATAGGAGCTAGAAAGAAGAAGATGGTATTTAATATCTGATTTAATGGTGACCGAAACAAAATGTTAAAATAATACCTAAACAACAGCCATTAAGGAAGAAAGATTTAGCAACATCTTCATCATCATCAATTTTCTTGGCTTCGGCTCTTCTTAATATTTCCTCATTATTCCCTTCCGATTCCATCCTGAAAACAGCTGCAATATTTTTTTCCAGCATTTTCTGCAATATTTGTGCCAACTTTTCTTCATCATCATTAATTTGATTTTGTTGAAAATGTTTTTGTATGAAAAAACATTAAATTGATATTTTTTTTAGTATTTTCTAATTGTTTTGATTTACTGATATAAAAAAATTATAATGTATTTTGAAGCGAAAAACTATTTTAAAAAGTACTCGCATCACAATCTCAATCACATCTTGAACCTTACTTAACATTTAAGTTTTTACAGGGTTAATAAAATATGTTTCTTGCACAAATTAAAATAATGATGTTAATTAGATGGTTTTATTTAAGATTCTAATCGATATCTTAGTACAATTTATTCATGATGTTACAGCGGTGCTTCTGGGAATGGTATTTGGTTTCTTGAAACACCATTTAGCTGGAATGATGCACCGAAAGCCAGTAGGCAATCTAGGACTAGGCGCCGGTGCCTCCAAGCGAGGTGATGGAGAAGATGGCAGCACATCAGCCCTTCTCCCTGTCTTCCAAATGGCTTTCACCACCAACTTTTTATCCAGATACCCCATCACTGTAATCTTGTTTGATATACCATCGATCTGCACGCATGTTACCCCTGTAAAGTGATCACTCATCGTTCAGCCATACCCTCAATTATAAGTTTGAATGACAGAGAATAGTTTATTATGGTTTTGGTGCCTTCGTTATTACCTTTGATCCTGCACAAGGCCTTGCGTACTGCTTTCTCACAAGCCTTGCAATGCAGATGCACCTTCAACTCGATAACCTGTTAGACACCATCATGCAATATGCTAATGGTATATATCAAAACAAAGGGTTTGTGAAGGCGAATCCAAATTGTAAAGAATGAGAAGAACGGCATACCTCCATGGCTGTATGTTGGCATGCAGATATATTAGGCAGGCAGTGATAATCAACACAAGCTTGCTCTCTTAACTTCTCAATATATATATACTGTCTGCGTGTGTAAGGTACGTAATAACAATTGGTAAATTAGTACGTTAATGTGAGAAGCAAATGGTGGATAACTCGTGAGTGAAATGATTGTTAGGTGGATCATAATGGGTGATGATTGCACAGTAACATGCGTGTGGCCATGCCATCCTTCCCTTGAAGTACACATTACTTGGATATAATATACAAGGCAGCGTTCATATGATTACACTAGCGGAAATGGGTCCTTCCTGCCTAGAAATATGATGAAGATTACATTCTTGGAAGACTCCCCTACCAGCCAACTTGCAGCCATTTTCTCAGCTCATGGGAAGTATCAAGCCCAGCGATTAGTCCTCCTCCCAATTCTCCACCTCAGATTTATACGAGAGACCATAAATTTGAGAAAGTATTTAAACTACTATTTGCGTTTTATCTTTGGTTAATTAATATAAATTATAGTTTTAATAGAATCTCAGATCAATTATCTTTGGTTAAGAAAAAACCACAGAGAAAAAAATACAATTCATAGTTCTTTTTAAATTTATTTTTCCAGACTGCATCCGCAAAAACTACTGCATTAACTTAACTATCTGTCTCGTCCATGAACTAATACTAATTCATTAATTTTGAAGTTGCCTTTCACGAAGAAGAATAATTACACATGTTAACATGTAAACTCCACTGTTTCTCTAGTCTCTCCCTTTCCCTCTCTCTGCGAGGTAGCAAAGCAAAACATCTCCCCCACGCATGGGTTCTCTGGATGATACAAATCTGCTGTTCACTTGCTTTCAAGCACAAAGAGCCTGCCTGTTTCTGTTAGCTTCTCCTCCTACTTAGTATTACCCATAACTTAACTCCATGCTTTATTATATTATTTCCTACCAGACCTATTTATCGATTCTGTTTGCAAACCCCCTTTCTTCACACCCCTTTCACTTCCCATGCTGGCCAGGCTCGGGTTACTTTTCCTTCTTTCTTTCTTTTTTGCCTCTTGGTTTCTTGATCAAAGTTAGTTTCATGAGACTACTTCCCATGGAAAGACAGCAGGAGTAGTCATCCACTGAAATTGTGAACCGAGGTGTAGAGAATTCAGGTCCATATGCTGGTTCTTTGAATTTCTCTGTCAGGGTTCTAAGAGGATTGCCAGATTTCCTGAACTCAGCTAACTTGAAATATGTCGAGCCGGGATATTCTTATCTCCTTAGCCCTATGTTTTATTTCCTACAGCACCAGTTCTCATAGTGATCCTCAGTGCTCAGATTGGAAAACTCTTCATCTGGCAAGATTTCTGCCTGAAACGTGACCCCATTGATGCACTTTTCATTGTGGGATTTTTGGGTTTAATCATATACATTTATCTTAATTTAACCCCACCGTCTACTTATTTGGTCGACTTTGCATGTTTTCGTGCACCAGATGAGCTCAAGGTAATCAACTTCTACTTCTACTTCTACTCTTGCTAGATTGTTCTGTTAGGCATTTGACATTAAATATCATAATCTTATCGGCAAAAACTATGCGAATAGACTGACAGAAAGAACAACAGTAATTCCTTGTTATGTTGTGTACAGATTACAGAGGATGAACTCATTGAGTTGGCAAATAAATCAGGCAAATTTAATGATGCCGCAATCAAATTTCAGCACCGAGCTCTCAAGAATTCTGGCATTGGAGATGAGACCTACATGCCCAGAATAGTTTTTCAACCTGGACACAAGATAACACTGAAGGATGGCCGTGAAGAGGCAGCAATGGTCATGTTTGGAGTTGTAGATGACCTTCTTGCAGCCACAAAAATAAGGCCTCAGGATATAAACATTCTTATTGTCAACTGTGGGATCCTAAATACTACCCCATCACTCTCATCAATGGTAATAAATCACTACAAGCTTAGGCATGATATTAATAGCTTTAATCTCGGTGGAATGGGATGTGCAGCTGGCATTATAGCTATTGATCTAGCTAAAGACCTTTTGAATGCCTATCCTCATTCCTATGCACTGGTAGTGAGCACAAAAGTGGTGAGTTCTACGTGGTACAGTGGCAATGATATGGACATGCTCCTTCCAAGTTGTTTCTTCAGAATGGGAGCAGCAGCAATGCTCCTATCTAGCAGCAAGCTTGACCGATGGCGCTCTAAGTATGAAATGAAGCGGGTACTTCCCTTTTATTTTTTTTTGTTGTTTCAGATATTTGTTTCAACTAATCGCAATCTAAAGTCCCTATAATCATGTGTTGTCCTATTAGTTTTTTTGCTATTCAGTGAATTTATAGAGCCATACTTGTCAAAGCAGAGCACTAATAATATTTACAGCTTCTTCGAACTCACCAAGGCGTGGACAACAGAAGCTTCAAAAGCATGCATCTGAAGGAAGATGCAGAAGGAAGGCAAGGTCTTTCAGTTAGCAAGGACCTGGTTGAAATGGGAGGCCATGCACTCAAGGCCAACATTACCACTCTAGGCCCTTTAGTCCTCCCTGCATCTAAACAAATTCATTTCTTTACTAACTTGCTCTTCAAGAAAAAAAGCAGGCCTTACATTCCTGCAAAGAACCCCCAAAGTCCAGTTATCAACAGCATAACCATGAGCCTTGTTCTCCACCATTTGCAGTGCCAAGTAATCCAAAGTTCCACACATTGTGTGTCTCTTACTCCATGATTGCAATGACCGTCCGAAATCCGCAATTCTCAATCTACCCTGCAAACATCAGCATCCAAACAATACGACAACAACGCTTTAATCCAGAGAGAGACGGACGGTGGCGGCTTTTTGCTCGGTGAGATAGCTGGAGTTCCTGAGCTCTCTGAAAAGTTAGTCATTCCAAGACATTATCTATGTATTTGATCTTCACTTCTCGGGCTAGATACACTACCGAATTTTCTTTTTCCTAACGGTTTTCCGATTTCGAAGTCTGCTATCAACATTTTCTTTTGCAGCTTTTATATTATAACCATTATCATCGTTATAGTTTTTTTTTTTCCATGTACCGTTTCCGAATAACACTCGGTTTTACACACTCATAGTTTCTTTTTAATATTTGTAAAATATTTGATTTTCATTTCACTAATATGTTTTTATAAGGTTAGAAATCTGTTTTTTTTTCTCTTGTGATTTTCTCTATTCGATTCTCATTTTCTTTGTTCAGCATTCAAATAATTTTTTCTTATGCTAGTGAATAGTATATTCAAAAGAGGGCGTAATATTTTGATTAAAAAAAATAATTTGACACGAGACATAACCCAAACCAGGTTCTAATACAACTGAGTCATCATATTAATTAATTAAGCAAGCATGTTTATCACAAATAAATACTTGAGACATCCGAATGCGAACATTTGGTTTCTAGATCACCAACACAAAAGAGGAAAAAATACAATCTTGTCAAATCCGAAATCGCTCTTGGCTA
The DNA here is from genome assembly GCA_015852605.2 of Populus deltoides. Lineage (NCBI taxonomy): Eukaryota > Viridiplantae > Streptophyta > Magnoliopsida > Malpighiales > Salicaceae > Populus > Populus deltoides. The sequence continues at coordinate 693,042 of CM027587.2, read as the reverse complement.
GCTAGCTTCCCTTACCAAAATTAATTAATGAGAATAGTTGAGGAAAACTGCTACCTCAAAAGAAGGTTAGGAGGAGGATCTTTCATGTTTTACACAATCGTTAGGAAAAATAGAGCAATCAAACCACCCAAGGCCACCTTCTTGCCATACCGGAATGTCTGTCCCGCGCCACCATAGTATGGCTCTATCATTATCGCAAATCTGCAAGTTGAGGTTGATGGATCTGTCCTGGTTATTGTCGACAGGTTTGGAAACTTGCATGCATCTCCCAGTTGATTTTGTATCTGGAAGTAGCTGTTGAATGCATATGATATGTTCTCCCTAGGATCCAAATTTCCACATGATGTCCCATAACCGAGGCTAGTACAGTCTGCTAGTCCACACGCATAGCTTACACTTGGTGCCACTTGTGGGTCATCAAGCTTGGCCGATGGCTTCATCACACACCATTTTCTTTCCAGGTAGTGGACGCTTCTAGCTGGAATTAAAGCTCCTGTGTTTGTTGTGCCAAGGTTGAGACTGTATTTGGGTATTCCATCAAATGTAAATATCCCCCAATGCCGTTCGAAGTTTCCAGGATCAATACTTTTAGCATCTTCATCAATCAAACTGAACAAATAGGCATTAATACCAGCATTAGGCCTCATTGGGGTTCCTTTCCCACTTGCAATGTGTGACATGAAACCTTGGTTGAAACGCCGGGCATATTCTACGTTAGCATTTCTGTCTCCATCAGTTGGCCATCCGATCTCTCCAACAATGATAGGTAGATTCCCAAACCCATTCTTTTGTAGAGCATTCACAAGTGTATCATAGTTAGCGTCAAACATGTTATAATAGGATGTGCCACCATCGTTTACAGGATTTGCATTGCCATCGAAGAAGGCATACTCAACCGGGAAGTTGGAATCAATATAGAGGCTTATGAAAGGATAGATATTCACAGTAAAGGGGGCACCGGCATCATTCAAGAATTTTACAATGGTAAGCATGAGATCATGGATATCAGCTCGGAAGTCACCACCGGAAGGAAGACCACTTGAGCTCTCATAGACATCAGCATTCAGAGGGACAGTGACCTTTATTAAATTGCCAAGCCCAGCTTTTATCAGAGCAGATTGGACATTCTGGAGAGCAGGGAAGGTTGTTCTGAGAAAGCTTCCATTGTACGTCTGCAAGAAAGGTTCATTTCCAACTGCAACATATCTGTACAAGAAAATTTTGATGAGTTAGACAAAAAGCATAAAATTACATTGTCAAGTCATGGATCCTAATGTCAAGTTTTCAAATGACAGGGTGAAATAGCAGAAGCCTATGGGAACCATTTTTCCTTTCTTATAAACCTGCAGAGGTTTCATCAACTCTCTATCTAGACAATATAATTACATCGAAAATGTTCGAGTACACATTTCATGTCGAGGCATAGAAGAACCTACATGTCTGGGAGATGGCTATGACAAATTCCAGGACATGCAAGAGAAGCATGTGCGCCAGTCCAATCTATTAAAGCCCATCATCTCCGTAACATACATCTAGAAAGTACAGGCATTTGATCTATTTTTTTCTTTTTTTTTTCAGGGGGAGGGGGGGGGGCAGATTATATCAGCCAAATTCGTAAAGATCTGTCATCAATACGTTAAAGATGATACTAATAGGTAATACTAAATGCACTTGCTTTTCAAGAGCTTTTTTTAGATAAGAATTACAGGACAATTTCACATTCAGGGTAATGTAAAAAGAGTAGAGAGCACGAGTGATTGTATTGAAGGAATCTATCCACATCTGATTGCATGAACAGTGAAAGAATGATATGGTCTGTATTTTGGATGTTTGAATATGAGATTTCTACAAGAAAAAAAGGGATCAACAAAGAAAATAGAGCCATCAATATCTATTCTAGCTGAGCATAGAAACAAAAGGGACCTCAAAGTTCAGTTCTACCAATAAGATCCCATGCTGTTAATATTTCTAGAGGTAGTCGTTAAGAGATGTTGGCTTGGGCACAGTTTGCTGCCTTTTTCAAGCTTTTATAGTTTGGTTCCTATTTGGATGATACATTCTATGATCTAAAATAGATGAAGGGAAACCAAAATCTTTTAACAGAAATCACAGAAATTTATGAAAACTGAAGACTTCGTGGGAATCGAAATGCAGATTGCACCTAAACTCTGAATGTTGGAGCACACAGAAGTTAGAAAGTCCATGATGCTTCACTCAATCAACTCTATGTTTGTCATACCCATCATAAATTCTTCCAGTTCATTCCTTTTACATGAATCAAAGCATTGACAAAAAGATGTCATATTCAACTCTTTCTGAACCAAACACCACCATCCGATGGGATCACTTGAGAAATGCAATAAATCATGACTAACAACGAGGCTTGAATTTCACTAGAATAAAGGACCTGAGATCCTCCCAATACCAAAAAGGCTTGAATTTGGAACCTTGAATTTAGTCAATCCAAATTCTAATTGGAACCTTTTGCAGTATATGATCATGTTTGGTTAGTCTGCAATCAATCTACTGGGACCACAGCAAAATGCACAGATAAAATCTATCAACAATTACAAAAAGGCTTTCGTTAATTCAAATTCTAATTGAATTGTTTTGCTTGCTTGGTCAGTCTGCAATAAATCAAGGGGGGCACAGCATAACGTACAGATAAAATCTGTCGCCAATCACAAAGGGGCTTTAGACATCATTGCAGATAAATTTGAATGAGGCACAGAGAAAAGGCTCTCAAAATGATGAAGGCAAGACATAACATCCCAGCATCTAACTTACTACATGAAACCTTGAATTTAACCACATAGGAATTGGTAGTTACCGATCATAAGACCAAGCAGCATCCTTATCCTCCCAGCAATATTTCTCTCAACAAACTCAAACTAAAAGATAAGTGTCACATAATGGCTAGAAACAGTTCAAAGGAAGAACAACGAACAATTAATTTCAGCCAATAATCTCAATTTCTTGTCAGCCAAATTCAGGAAACAAAATATATATAAACATAAAAGCATGAGCAAATTTGACCTGATGTTGACATTATTGTTGGTGACATGTGCGGAGACATTTCTGGAAACCCATTTCTCAGCAGCCTTCATGCTACCAGCGAGAGAAGCAAGCAAATCATTTGGAATACCCACCATGACCTCAATCCCAGTCTTACCTAGAACTTTTAGAGTATCATAATCTGCATCAAAAAGTTTAACTTTTTGGATCCCATTTTCCCTAAGTAGCCTCACCACAGTTTCTGGGGGCAAGGGGTGGGATGCTTGTGTTCCCCAGTTGGCACCTATGGTCATCGCACCACTCACCATAGAAAGCAAGGAAACTAATCCAATAGCCAAATGATACAAACCCATATTTTCTTTTCTTCAAATAAATGAGCTAAACGTCTTTCTAGACAGTAAAAAATCAACTCTTAGCAACCCTTTCTGGCCCTTGAATCAGAACCGAAGCAGACAGTGGTGACAATACAAGATGTGCTAAAGAATTAGTCTCAAGTTGAGGGACAAATTTTACTGGCAAGCACTAAAAGGGAGTTAATCTTTCGGTGGCTAACCAATAGCAGAAACCCCAGATGCAAAAGTAGCTAGTAGAGTAGGAGGCAGATCAAATCTAGTTATGAAGATAAGGAAATTTATCCTTATAAATATATATATATAGTTGATCTTAATTAGAAGCAAAAGTAGTGAGAATGGCAATAAAGCAACAGGCTTTAAAGTAAAATTTTCACATCTGAAAGCAGAAATATTGGAAGCAAGAGTACGTCTTCCATAAATTATTACACAAGCTAAAATTTAAGGAGAGTGAGCTAAAGGGAAGAGAAAGAGATTAAGCTAAACAAGGAAAGATAGATTTGGAAACACAGAAGCAGTGAGACAGCAACTTAGCTTAAGACAAGACCGAACTCCCAGAAAAGATTCTTGAGAATAAGCATGGTTGAACAGGTGATTAACTATACATAAAGAAAAGGTAGCAAGTATTCCAAAAATGGGTCTGTTTAAGTGGTTAATTACTTGATTAAGTAGAGTAACTTGGATTAGTGGTAACTTGGAACCAGATTCAAAAATAAGAGCACACAGACAGCAAAAACAAAGCAGGAACAGAAAAGTGGGGTTTATTAAAGAGTGAGCCAGGTGGGATAAGAGTTTAGTGAAGAAGTTAAGGATCCTGTTGCTGTTGAGGTAGTACTACTGTTTCTAGAGACTAGAGAGCAGCCAGCAATGCTATAACTTAAAAGAGTTGTAGTACTCGAGAAAGAATCTGTTCATCCAATCTATGATCTATCAAAAGGAGGAAAGGACCATCCCACACCACCACACCACAACACCACGCACTCACTGACTCGGACCTTGGCCCACACCCATACAAAGGTTGAGAGAGATAGGGACAGAGGTCTCTAGAGACCAGAGAGAGAGACAGAGATAAGCATTAGGTGTCTTTTCATAATTTTTAGATTATGCTTGCGAAATTTTTAAAAAATTATTATTTTATTATATATTTAAATAAAAAAAATTTTAAAATATTCACTACAACAATACCAAAAATGTTATAAACTATGAAGATAAAAGGTATTTTCAAATAGATTTAGTCCTTTTAGTTTACTGAAACTAACGAGTTAGTCCACGTAGCGTTAAAGAATTCTACACTAGTCCTCGACATGCTTAGCAATGTTGAGTTGTAAAGCCCAACAAATCTAAAGTCTAGGTGTAAGGAAAAAAATCTGTGTCATCAAGAATAAATAAGGTAGATACATATTTTAATCAAACTACTAATTTCTAATAAATAAGGTAGATACATATTTTAATCAAACTACTAATTTCTTTCTTTCGATTGTTACAAACAAAACTATGTTTTCCTACAAGTAAGAAATTGTTTATCTCGCTCAAACAACTCCATGCCACTTCTTTCTTCAAATACTTTGTCCTCTCTTCCTAGCCCAGGCGAGAATTCGATGCTATTTGTTTTTTTAAAAAAAATATATTAAATTTATATTTTTTTAATATTTTTATTAGTTTTGATATATTAATATCAAATATATATATATATATATATTATGTATTTTTAAGAAAAAAAAACACTTTTAAAAATACTCTACACCACAATATCAATAACACACGAAGACCGAACTAGATGGACTGTGAGATTTATTTTCATATTAGCTATTTGACCCACATTTCACAACGAGCCAAGAAATTATAAAAGTACATATGCGACATGTTTTTATACATAAAAAATCTCAAGCAATATTTGAAAAAGTCAATACACACATCTAATTAAATAAATTGAGAATTATTTATGGAACAAAAAAAATTATCAAGCTCGATACCTGCTAAATCAAACTCATGACCTGGGTTATGAACTTAATTAGGTTTAATAATTTTCTTAGTATAATTTTTTTATTTAAAATAGACACCTATAAAATTAAAAACAAGCAGAATATAAAAATAATTGGAAAAAAATCAAATTAAAATAAATTATGTTGCCTGATTAATAATCAATTAAATATTAAGTGATGAAATTGAAGAAAAAAAGAAGAAATTTTAAAAAACAAATGCAAATACACTAGATAAAAAAAACAAAAAGACAATTTATTGGGTTAGGAAGGCCTAGAGGTGGCGAGCCTCCACAAAAGACCTAAGCGCGGGGCTTGGAGAAGATCACACGCTCGTGCCTTATTTGTTTTTTAATTTTTTAAAGGATGGATGGGATGACAAGTTGTACACTCCTTAATTATTTGGAAAAAAAAAATATAAAGGCAGCACATCACCTCTATTACGTAGATTTTGGTGATCTTCGATCATAAAAAAACTATGAAAGTTTATTTCAAACCAAGAAAAACTCATTTTTAACTATATTTTGACTCAAAAAACAATCAAAAAAACACCATAAATATCTTGTCAAACATATTTATAGCCTATAACAACCTGTAAATTGTCTTCGAAACCCACAATTAATTTGAAATCAAACTTCTTTTTGAGTTGAAATCCACTATTTTAGGCAATTTTAAGGAAAAAACAACACTTTATCTAAACTTTATAAAAAAATCTCACTGAAACCAAAATCACTTGTTTTTGTCACTAATATTAGTTTCAATCAAGATTTTTTATTACTAGAATTTGCTCTCTCTTTCTTATCTCTCAAATTAGATACTAGAAAATTAAAAAAATAAAGTTTGAGATTAAAATTAAATTTCATAAATTACCGGGGACTGAAAATTTATAATCTGAAAAGTTACAAAATTAAAGTGTACATTTAGCTCTAATTTTAACAAAATCATCTTTTTTTAACTTTTAACATTGACATACCAAAATTATTAAAAACATCTAAAAAAACATTAAATTTCTTTTTCTAGGCAAAATCAATATGAAAAGCGAGTTAAACATTAAAAACAAACAAACACTTCACCTTAAAAAACATAAAATTAATATTTTTAAGTGTTTTTTTTTTAAATTTTGATGTGTTGATATAGACAAAAATTATTTTAAAATATTTTAATTAATAAATATTTTTAAAAATCACCTTACATGTAATTACCACACACGCATAACCTATTTCTCCTTGATCTCCTTTGGTTTTCAAGAAATTAAATTAATTGAGAAATAATGACAAAAGGACTTGATTATAAGAATATTTAAGTGACAAGGACGAATTAATTACTTTAACTAAAATAATAATCAACTCAAAAAAGAAAAGGGAAATAAAGTATAGGACTGGGTGTCTTTCTGAAGCATTCGCGAGACATCTGGGAAGCATCTATCTTTGTCGCTGCAAGGCAACAATAACTTGGCCATTCATGTCTCCAACGGCTACTTCACGTTGTCGCATGTCCCTGGAGGGAGTCATCAACCTAACTGGGTTCGGACCAGACCGGACCTTATTGTCCAGTCTGGTCCGGACCCAGTTAGGTTGTTGACTCCCTCCAGGGATATGCGACACCAGGCCCAGCTATTTTTCTTAAGTTCTTAGTTAATTTGGATTCACCTCAGCCCAGTTTAAGATCGAAGCTATTCTTGTTTTGCAATAGGATAGGCCACGACTCCCCATACTCTATATAGCCCATCCAAAGTCCATACCCGCAGGAAAAAAGAAAAGAAAAAGAGTATTATATATATATATATATATATATATTTATTTTTTCATCTACTAGGAAATGTTATAGCGTTTCTCGTCCGAGGCCGGAGTTCTGGATAGCCATAATTTGTATTTGAGATGTATAAGTATTTTTTTATAAATATTTTTAAATTATTTTAATATATTGATATTAAAAATATATTTAAAAAAATAAAAAAATATTATTCTAATATATTTTTAAATAAAAATACTTAAAAAAATAATTTTTATTACAATATCAGATGAGCTCTAAAAAATTCGATCAAAGTTGCCATCATTTTTTTTAAAATTAAATTAATATTTTTTTAATAATTTATTTTTAAAAAATAATTAAAAGATTTTGGATTTGATTTTGACAAGACCAAGACCAATTAGGTTAGCAAGTTAACGGGATTATATAATTTTTTTTTCTTCAACTTAAATTTAATTTAAGTCTTGAATCAGTTAGCAGAGTAGCTGAATTTTATAACTAGAATTAGTTTTTTTATTTAATTCTTATAGCTTTTTTAAAATTGTAAAAGAAAATTAGGATTATAAGAAAAAAAAATGGAGCCACCTGATAACGTCGCTCACCTTTCTTTCTTTTGCAATCCTAGAAAAAACATTATAAGAAAAGAAGAAGATGAAACACTTTTCAGGGTTGATAAAAATGCCTTTTTAACCTAATATGAAAAATATAATGTAAATTTTAACTGTAAAATTATAAATAATTTTTTTAATTAATTAAATATTGATAATTCTAACCAAATAATAAATGTAATATTTCTGGTAAAAATATAATACTATTCTAGATAGAAATTTTTAATTACAATAAAATATAATTAAAAACATATTATAATTAATAAATTATCTAAATAAAATAAAAAATTAATAACCTGAAGAATTAAAATTCACTGCAACAAACTTTACAATACAGAGAATCAGAAAAAAACCAAAGAGTTAAAAATAGCAGGGGAAACACTTATCTCACATAGTATGGATGTATGATAGTATTTATTTAAACTTGATTGGATTTTACCGATTCTGCACTATTGATGTCAGATTTTACTGTAATGTACATAAGGGGAGTTATAATAGTTACTCTACTAATATAATTTTGCCAAACGTTCTCCATCCTGTGTTGCAGTTACTCTGCAAATCTGCATGACAGTCAATATCAAGTAAAGAGGAGCAGCAGCAGCGAGTAGAGCAAGAACAGGTAGTTGCTCTCTGGAGGTAGCGGTGGGAGGCGGCTGATTCGAACGGAAATGGGCGTCGATCGATCTACAGCTTCTTTTAGATTTATTACTATCACCTCCGCCTTTCTGACACTGGTAATTTCTTTTCTTTTCTCTTACGATTCTTAATTTCCATAAGAATTAGGGTTCTAGGAAATTACAGTGATTCATCATAATAACAAAGAGCAATATAATTATCAATGGCTGCCGAAATTATTGGTTGATAAGTATCGTATCATTTTACCAGTTGATAGCTACGGGGTCGTATGGGTCTCCTTCTGGAGCTCGCAAAACGGGAAAGTCGTCGTCTTCATCATCATCATCGGTGTTTTCTTTATTCAATCTCAAAGAGAAGAGTAGGTTTTGGAGTGAGTCTGTTATTCACAGCGGTGGTATGTCATGTCTCTGTTTCTTCTTAGCTTCCTTTTTTTTTTTTTACATTTTCGTTTTGAGATATTAGATATCCAATTAATTAAGGAGTGAGCTGGCTAGCTTAGTTATATCATTTGATTGTTGAAAGCAGATTTTGATGATTTGGAATCTTTAAGCCCTCCCAAAATGGGAGCTCGCAATTTCACCAACGCCGGTAATTCCTCTTTCCTCCCTTGCGTCTTATTGATTTTTGTTTATCTAGATGTACTCGTTACTGTAATTTCTACTTAAGTTTGCTAACTAGAGAAGGTCTTTAAATGATTTTCATGATTATTATTATGTTTCAGGTAACATTGCAAATTATCTTAAGCTCCAAGAAGTGGATTCGATGTATCTTCCGGTTCCTGTAAATTTCATTTTCATAGGCTTTGAAGGAAAAGGGAACCAAGGTCTATTTGATCTCATTGCCTATCATCTTTTTTTTTTGTTTTTAATTTTTAAGGTAGCGTAATCTATTTTTTTTTTTGTATTTGTTTTTTTCTTCGCTGGCTTAACACCATTTTTTTAATATCTTCTTTTATCTGCTTGTCCATGTATAGCTTTCAAGCTTCATTCAGAAGAACTTGAGCGTTGGTTCAAAAAAATTGATCACATCCTTGGGCATACACGAGTACCGAAAATTGGAGAAGTTCTCACCCCATTTTACAAAATTCATGTGGACAAAGAGCAACATCATCATCTTCCCTTAGTCAGTCAAATAAATTACAAGTAATGGTTCCTTATAGTGTGCATACTTCTTCCCTTTTGAATATGCTTGGTGATTTAAAGATGCAGTGGCATTATTTGCTCTGAGTGGTTTTGATTTTCTGCTTATGTCATTATAATTAACTTGCTTGTGCAGTTTTTCTGTTCATGCCATTCAGATGGGGGAAAAGGTTACTTCTATCTTTGAGCATGCCATCAATTTTTTGGCTCGTAAGGATGACTTGACTGATAACAGGTGAAATATGTTAAAACTGTAATCACCCTCCTGCTCCCCATTCTGTATGTCCAAAAATTTCAATTTATTTTTTATGCCAAACTTATGTTTAGTTGTAATAAACATGCTAGAACAACTAATAACTATTAGTTGGAACAACTAATAGTTAGGATTATCCAATTTCACCTTACACATGCTGCATGGCCACCATCAGTTGTAATAAACTTGTGATCAACCACTACATTTCTTGTGATAATTGACAATATTTGTAGCAAAACAGACTGCAAGATATATATATTTGTTTCTGTGATCATAATGAGGCAATAGAAATGATATCATGTGAACTCCAAGGAAAATATTGTAATCCTTAAATGAAAGTTGATTGTTTCGAGGACAGTGAAGTTGATATATCTGCACATGCTGTTTAGGAAATCTGACAGGTTCAAACTATTTGGACAACCAGTAAATTGATGTTTTATTATAACATCGTTGCGCACGCGTGCACACACACACACACATATATTTATTTATTTTGCGCTTTGGTCTTGTGTCTTACACTTTGTTGCACACCTAATTTTCCAATGAGGGAATGAGGCCGGGAGGGCATCCTCCCTCCCAGCCTCAAATATGTGGTGCTGTCATGAATACTTATCTTCTCTGCTTGAGTAGCACACATCGAAGGGGAGAGAGAGAGATTATTTTCTTTCTCTAGAGATTCTTTCAGACAGATTATGTTCTTTCTCTGAAGATTCTTTCTGTGGATGTTCACTGAATGTTTGTCTTTCACCATTCCTTTATGCCTGTTTTCCTTCTTTTGCTCTCACTCTCTCTATTTGCTCTCATCCTCTTTTAATTGTGGCTCATCCTTGACAGGGATGACAAGGATGTCCTTTGGCAAGTTGATATGGATGTGATGGATGCTCTTTTCACCAGTCTCGTTGACTACCTTCAACTTGACAATGCATATAACGTTTTCATTTTGAATCCCAAGCATGACTTAAAGAGGGCTAGATATGGCTACAGGTGTGTATTTTTTAAGGATATCCCTGCTTCCTTTGATCATTTTGTGCACAAGATTAGAACATAATAACACTACAATATGATAGACCCTTGAACATGAGCTACAACAAATGGCTGGTTTGGATAAAATCTATAGACTTTTATTTTTCTTTTTGAACCTTTGGAATTATCTAACTGTTCTTTTCAATACATCTTATATTGTTTTTTTTTGGATTGAGACTGATTATGTGATATATGCTGTGTTTTATAATTTATTTTGAAATGGCAGGAGAGGTTTGTCAGAGTCAGAAATAACATTTCTTAAAGAGGTATTCTTTTAGCTTCTTCTTTCTTTATGTACCTGTTGGCATTCTTCAAGCATGATAATTAGATGGACATTCTGTTACGATATACAACAATTTTGGCTACAATGAAAATCCTAGGTAATGTCTTTCATTTTATTAATTCTCAGGTAGGGATTTTTGATATCCTTGTTCCTTCTTGGTGCTAATATGATATTATAGACCAGCTCCGGATTTATTTATTTATTTATTTGTGTTGTTTAGAATAAGAGCTTGCAAACAAAAATTCTTCAGTCAGGAGGTGTTTCAGAAAGTGTACTTGGTATGAAACTATGGTCTGCTCCATTTCATTTCTTTTTATAACTATTGTGAAGCCTTTTATTTATACTATAATGCTCTCATCAAATGTAAAATGTTCTGGAAACACTTTGCAGTACTTGATAAGATTAAGAGACCTCTGTATGAAAAGCATCCCATGACCAAGTATGCCTGGACGATGACTGAAGAAACTGATACAGTTAGTACTCCTTATAACTTGAATCATAAAACTGTTCTATTTTATCCCTTAAACAGAAAGAATCCTAAACTGGTTTATCATATTGCAATATGTTGGTGTAAGATATAATAATTATTTCTGTTTTTCAGGTGGAATGGTACAATCTTTGCCTGGATGCGTTGAACAATGCTGAGAAGTTATATCAAGGGAAGGACACTTCTGATATCATTCAGAATAAAGTTTTACAAGTATGTTCTCTATCTCTTTCTCTCTTCCCTTTAAATTGTTACAAAATGAGGATTAAGATATGTCACTTTTATTGAGACTTTTGTTTTCTGTCTATGCCAAGTTATTGAAAGGGAAGAATGAGGATATGAAGCTTTTCTTTGGAAAAGAGTTAAAATCTGGGGACTTCAGTGATTTTTCTGCGGAGTGCCTTACAGATACATGGATTGGAAAGGACAGGTATCAATTTCTTCCTCATCTTCCTCCCCTCCTCTCATTCATACATACATGCTCTGTGGATGCTCAACTAGTGGCATATTTTGCATCAGGTGGGCCTTTATTGATTTAACTGCTGGCCCCTTTTCATGGGGTCCTGCTGTTGGTGGAGAAGGTGTGCGCACAGAGCTTAGTTTGCCAAATGTGCAGAAAACTATTGGTGCAGTAGCAGGTACTGTTGATAGCTATTTCACTTGGAAGTCTTTTATTTTATTCTATTTATGTAGTACAGTTTTTCCTTGGATTTGACCATCTCTTAAGTCATGTATTATAAACTTTCTGGTTTTGATGTTGGACTCACCCACTTATTTGGGACTCATGAATGTCTGTGTTGGTTGCTGTGGTAAATACATTGTGGGTTAGGATACTTTGCTTCTTTCATTTCTTTCTTGGGTGCTTTAATTGGGCCTCCTGCAGAACTTTACATACCCTTTGTGGAATTTGTTTCTTTGATATGTGCTTACCTGCTTGTCATTCTTCATTAAAGCAGTCAAAGTGATTCTTTGACAAATTAGGAACAATGCAACATTATACTCGTTCATAAGTACCATCAATTCTTTGTATTTTGTTTTCATGGAAACTTTGCTTTATTGTTGAATCATGCATCAATCAGCATTTACACCAGTGTTTCTGGCCTTTTGACCAATAATATACTCTTTTTTCTGGAATTCAGAGATTTCAGAAGATGAAGCTGAAGAGCGTTTGCAAGAAGCAATTCAGGAAAAGTTTTCAGTATTTGGTGATGTATGTGCAATTTATGAAACTAATGGTGATTCATCATTCCAGATCCTCTTTCATATATCTTTTGCTAAACAAAAGTTGCTGCATGATTATACCATGGTGATAAGATTTAAGACCTAATAATATTAATGTATTTCTTACTTCTATGACCAGTGATGGATTCTTTTTTTTTTTTTGAGTCACAATGTAGGCTGGCTTCTGGATAGATATTGAAACTTAGGCTTTTCTTTGGCACCTCCTAGCTCTTAAAGATGTTGTGATATGCATATCCTTAATGGCATAGAACCTTTGCTTTCTGAGAAATAAAAGTTGCCAACTATCCCACTGAGAAAGACTTGCAGCCTTAGAGCGATAGGTGGTGCCACAAATCTAGGGCCCTGAAAGAACTGTCCATTTTGGCTTGATTTAAAATGCTGCTTACCTAGTCTATGGTTTCCAAGATAAGTATTGATGATTTGATTAAAGGATTACAAATCAGAAGTCTGTGTTTTTGCAGCAAGTTGAGTGTCGGATATGCATTTACCTTTTTGAAATTGTTTTCTCCTTGAGGCCCCCTCCAATGTTTTTTTGGCACCAATCTTATCTGTAAAATGGTAAGCTGATGCTAGAAAAATTATTGTAGAGACTGATGCCAGTGTGACTAATGATATCAAAAGCAAAGATGATGTGGCTGTTGCTTGGCCACACAGTACCTTGATGTCTTTCACTTGCCTCTCCGCAGCAATTGTTTCATAATTAACTATTGTTGAGCCTGGCAACTCTGTAATCTACTTAGTTAAAGACTTTTCCTTGTATGTTAGAATTTAAAATTATCGATCTATTATTTGGCACAGAATTATGGAAGTGCTGGACAATAGCTAGTTATCCTATAATTTAAACAATGAGTGTGTTCAGATATGCATCTATGTGAGGCTGGTTACCAGTCCATGGATTCACTATGTGCTGCCTGCTTTTTGAGTCTAGTGTGCACACTTGTTCCTTTAGCAATTGCTAAAAGTATCAAAATTGCATGTCATTTTGGCAGGGATTGATCCATTATCGGCATTTTCATTACACAAATATTCCCTTAAGAATCTACTCACCCCCCCCCCCCAAATGTTCTGTTTTTTCATTGTGAAACTGAAGCATGGACTTGAGAACTACTCTTTTAACATTACAGTTGGCTAGATGATGATACGTGACTGGGTTTTGAGATGAAACTATATGAGTTTGTTAAGCTAGATGAAGCACTGTAAGGTTTTTTAGGTTTCCACTTTTAATTGAGTTTGCTAATCTTACAGAAGGATCATCAGGCCATCGATATTCTTTTGGCTGAGATTGACATTTATGAGCTTTTTGCTTTCAAGCACTGCAAGGGAAGGAGAACTAAGCTAGCTCTATGTGAAGGTAGTTTTCTTTCTTCTTGTTTGTTTAGGCTACAAGGGCCCATTGTTTAGTTCATTTATAGCTGGAAGTTTTTCTTTCTTTAATTTGTAATGATTCCTTACTTTTACAGTATCTTGTGTGAATTTTATGTTTTGGTGAATTTATCATAAACTGTCACATTTATGGTTACAGAGCTTGATGAGAGAATGCATGATTTGAAAAATGAGCTTCAGTCTCTCGATGGTGAAGAGAATGATGAAAGTCATAAGAAAAAGGCCATAGAGGCATTAAAACGAATGGAGAGTTGGAATCTTTTCAGTGATACCCATGAGGTATACCATATGGTCATTTGATGAGGATTATTATGCTTTTCTTTTTTTTCCCTTTTGATTTGTTATGCTAAAGGACAGATATTAATTACCCATATAATGAGAGAGAAAAACCGCTGGGTGTTCAGTTGGAAGAATTCATTTTAAGGATTTAAAGAATGAACAAATGATTGTGTGGGTTTATTAGATAGAAGGCTCATGTGAACGATCTTTTAGCTTTTATCCCATTCTATTATTTGTACATAATGGCTCAGTACTTTGTTATGCCTTTGAGTTGGTGACTTATTTTTCCAGCCGGAGTTTCGAAACTACACAGTTGCAAGGGATACTTTTCTTGCACATTTGGGTGCAACCCTTTGGGGGTCTATGAGACACATAATCTCACCTTCACTATCTGATGGAGCATTCCACTATTATGAGAAGATATCCTTTCAGTTGTTTTTCGTCACACATGAGGTATGGTTTGTCTATTATACTCTTGAAGAAGCTCTTCTGAAACTTGCAATTTGTTCTTACCCCTACTTTGTCCATGCAGAAAGTTGGGAATGTTAAACATCTACCTGTTGATCTCAAGGCTTTAAAGAATGGGCTATCCTCCTTGCTGGTATCCTCACAAAAGGCTATGTTCAGTGAGAATCTGTATGTTTTCTCTGTTGTTTTGTTTCTGAAACTTTGTCCCAATAAGTCCCTTGTGCACAAGTCAAGGCTAGATTAAGATCTCTCTGTCTTCTGGCATCATTATCTCTTGTATTATTCATTTAATTCACGCATAATCTTCTTACATCAATAGTTGGTCCCTACTTATATAGACATGGTTAGTTGTGAGAGTTTATATTCCCAGCAAGGCATTTTAGAAACTTACTTTCCACAATAGGATGCTTTTAATCTTATTTACTAAAATAGGATGTTTTATGCCAAGTACACTCCATCACACATGTATATTGACACCTCAGTTTTTACTTTTCATGAAATTACTACCTAAAATTCTAGGTAAAGGTGCTGCCACTATCACCTCTTCTTTAAGTCTCATAACCTTCTTCTCTTATCTGTATTTTACCCTACATTGTTTTATCCTCACTTTTCTAAATTAAATACATTTTTTCCATGTAAGTTTTATGGAAACAGAGATCACCATGGATTTGGTCCTTCTAAGCTTACTGAGCATGATTATTTGATGGTATTCTTCTCCATATTCATCTTCTCCCTATTATTGGTGAGCGGATGGATGAATTTCTCAAGAGGAGTTTTAATGTATTAGAATGTTTTCTTACAATAGGCCTTAGACATCCTTGGTATTTAGCTTTAATAATCCTCAAAACCTTTTTTTTGTTGTATTTATTTTAATTTTTTGTTAATGAATTGCACAGTCTCCCTTAAATTTACCCTTTGTAGTTTCTCTAATTATTGATGAATCATACATGTTATAATGATATCGAAACATTTCATAATTACAAAAAGCCTAGTATTTGGTTAAGAACAATTGGGGTTTGTTTTAATTTTGTTTTTATTAATAATAATTGGACTCTTGGAATTAGAATTGCAGCAAATTTAATTGAAATGATGGCATGCATGACCTGCAAACAAAATGATGTGAGAGGGAGATAGAAATCATGACTGCTTCTCTATTTTTCTTTGGTCAATTTTAAATAAAAAGTGACAAAAGTATGCAATGAAGTCTATATGGAATAAAACACCTTTAAGAGATTACATTGCATAAAGCACCCTATTCTAGTATTGTGTGGAACAAGACTTAAAGGAAGCTTGTTTTAATTAAAAAAGAGAGTCAGGTTTGTCTTCCATTCAACTTGCTTATTTTCCAAGTTGCGTGTAGGGTAGTACTTTCAGAGGATCCTGCATTAGCGATGGCCTTTTCAGTGGCTAGGCGAGCAGCAGCTGTCCCATTATTGCTTGTTAATGGAACATATAGGAAAACCACTCGGTCCTATCTTGATTCTTCCATTCTCCAGCATCAGTTGCAGAGACAGCTCCATGACCGTGGCTCTCTCAAAGGTCATCTATGAGCTTATATTTCTCATTCTTCTTTACTTTTGACTTGTAATGACAAAAATTTTCCATTACTGACAACAATGTACTTTTTCTGGGACTCGTATGTTGATGATACCTGTAATGTGTCATTTCTAATCCCCAATGCAAGTGACCCTGTAATATTTGTGCCAGCTTTGTTTAAAACCCTATCCATTTTTGAGCAGTCACCATTTTTAAACCTTGTCCTTTTTGTTCAACCTGGATTCTCTATGTGTGCGAGATCATGTGCATGAATAGATACCAGTGCATTTGTTAATTAGAAAGTAATATAATTTGGTGGATGCATGTACAATTGATAGATGAAGTATGGGTTTTCACATTTAAGGGGGAGGCTGATGCTATAGTTGATGTAGTAAGATATGCATAGAATGTTGGGCTTCTTTTATGGTCCTCCTCTGTTTTACATGTACTATTGTGGATAAAGTCAGATGAATTTGTGGGCTACAATCTCTGTTTGTTAGAGAGCTGCCCTTGTGCTCGTTCTGGAAGATAGACTAGTAAGGTGATTCTTTTGTAAGTAATTCAGGGTAGCTAGATACACATAGTAACGTGAGTCAATTTTCTGTTGCATTTCAACCCATTAGCTGTGGCCTACCTGTAATTATATTTTATTTTTGTTTCTCATCACTGACATATGCCAAGCTAATGTTTTCAATTTCTTTAAATAACACAGGAGCACATGCACATAGTATGTCCACGCTTGAAGTTCCTATCTTTTGGTTCATTTCTGGCGAGCCACTATTAGTTGACAAGCATTATCAGGCAAAGGCTCTTTCTGACATGGTTATTGTGGTCCAGTCAGAACCATCATCATGGGAAAGCCATCTGCAGTGTAATGGGCAATCAGTTTTGTGGGATCTGAGGTTAGAAATACGATTATCACATCTTGTTTTTATAACTGGTTTAATGTCAACCGTTGCTATTTAGTCCAGTAGTTAGATAATTTGTAAATTTGCCATAAGAAGCAGATGTGTGGTATCTGAAGGGGTTGGATCTCTTGATGCATAGTTTGCAATCTCATATTTCTGGACTTGCTTTTCAGTTCTTGACTTCTTGTCCCTGTTATTGGCTCCTTCCCATCACTCTCATTATGATTTCCTAGCATCTTCTACTTTTGCATAATTTTTCATTTTCATTTGATTAGATTTTCCTTCTCCTGGGAAACTTCTTTAAACTTGTGGTGCCCATTTGTGCTCCTGCTAGTTAGAATAAATTTTACTTCAAAAAAAAAATAAAATAAAAGGAAAACGAAAGAAAGAAAAAGCAATTTTTTGAAAAAATTACCTTAATTATGAAAGTACAAAAGCTTGAAATCTCTATATCAATCCACTTTGGATTCTAATGTATGCTTCTTCTTCTTCTTCTTCTTTTTAAACTGAAATCCATAGTCTTAACTCATATTTATTGCTATATTCTCCCCTTCCCCCATCATCCAGGAGGCCTGTAAAAGCTGCATTGGCCGCTGTCTCTGAACATCTGGCTGGTTTACTTCCCCTCCATCTTGTCTACAGCCATGCCCATGAAACTGCGATTGAGGTACTTTTTACAGTGCAGAGGTTATCAGTCTGCTTAATTCACTGTTCTATGTGATAACATGATAAAATTCCAATATCGATGTTATGGTGCTACATGAGGAGATATGTTGTGGTGAACTTTTCAGTTGTTGGTGATAGAATTCTATGAGGTTTAATGTAGCATATCAATTCTTTCCCCCCCTCAAAGGATAGAGATTTAATGATCTTTTGTCCACTCCTCAAAGGTTTGTGTCCGAGAGACATAAAACTTAACAAATGAGGAAGTTAACATTGGAACTATGTTGATTTCCTATATCTTAAGAGCATTGCATTTCTTGAACACTAATAGGGCAACATAAGACATGCCAAAGAGGAGTTAAAATTAGTTTACTGCTCTTCATTCATGTACTCCTTTCAAAGTTTTTCTTAGGCTGAATATGCATTATTTAACTATGCACTCGCATACTCATTCTTGTATGGCCTTTGAAACACCAATTTAATTGGCCTGGAACTGTCTTAATGATGGTATCTTGCACTTATTTTATCATAATTGCCATAGTGGGAAAATGACCATTAGGACCAAATGGGATTTTGGGAGAGAGAATTTGGAGAAAATCTGATCCTTCAGTGTGTTTGCATGACTTGATTGCTTTGAAAATTTAAACCTGTGTACTTTAGGTGTAAGCTCAAGACTTTCTCATTTCACCAAATGGTCCTTGTTTCTAATTGTTGAAGTATTGAAATTATTTTATCCAATTAGCGATCCAATTAGCGAGTCATGTCTTGTGAATGGTTGAATGCCATCTTCATGTTTTATGTTAGGCATTTTTCTGTAACTTAACTTTCCATGTCGTGTTTTTCTCGCGCGTGCACACACCACATGAAGGTGAACATTACTTGCATGCTTCAGATTCCTTGTCTTTTCCTTGATTGCTGATTCTGTAGATGAGCTTGCATCTCCTCTCACACTAATTGAATAGCTAACATTGGCTACCAATGTGACAGGATTGGGTTTGGTCGGTGGGATGCAATCCTTTTTCGATCACTTCTCAAGGCTGGCATGTTTCACAGTTTCAGTCTGATACAATTGCTCGAAGCTACATCATCACAGCGCTTGAAGATTCAATACAACTGGTCAATTCAGCCGTTCGCCGTCTACTGATGGAACGCACATGTATCCTTGCCTTGTTTTGTTGCAATTGACTAACCAGGAAGATGCATGTGAATATCCATGTTGTAAGAGCCATGATTCTCATACCATTCTATAACTTTTGCAAGGTTTTTACCTTTTATTTTCCTAACTTCAATTGGAGTCACTACTCATCTGGAATCCATTGGTATTCAATCTGTACTTTCATATGGTACCCGCTATAACCACAAGTTATAAAAGTTCCACCTGGATTACAGAATTGGAATGCTCAGGGAATGCTATCAATTAGAAAATTGGCATTCATAAGACAGTGCTTCTTGTTGCCCTTTGTTTTAATAGAACAAGGTTCTACCTTTCATTTGTCTGGGAGCTGTAACAGAACCTTTTAAGGCTGACACTTCCAAAAATTTCCATAGTTGATTTTTCAAAAAAAAAAAAAAAAAGGAAAGAAAAGAAAAGGAAATATAAAGGAATTCTTGGAAAGATGCATCTGTATTTGTAATTACACCTGTGATTGTTAATTGTCTTTGGAAAAGTACTTGACAAAAACCAGCTGAGAAGACCTTCAAAATGTTTCAGTCTGAGGAGCGAGAACTTGTGGACAAGTATAATTATGTTGTTAGTCTTTGGAGAAGGGTAAGTATTCTTGTTCCTCTAACATTTCACTGAACTACTACACTATTCAAGTCCATTATATCTGAAGAACCTGCTTGATTTATATGGAATACACTTTGCTTTGTCAGATTTCAACTATCCATGGAGAACTGCGTTACATGGATGCTATGAGACTTCTTTATACCCTAGAGGATGCATCTGAAAGGTTAGGCACTGTTGACCTTTTCTTTCTATTTTCTTTCCTGATTGAATCCAAGCATAAACAAGTGTGGTGCGCTATTGAAACATAAATTTAGCTGGACAGGTTCTGTTGGCTGCCGATCCATTTTGGTTACTGGACACAATTCTGGCTTCACGTGCTTGCGTTTCAATTCTTTAAAAATTTCTTTTCTCGATATGCCTTTTCACAATTGTTTCAGATTTGGAGGTGAATGAAAGCGTTGAGTATATCAAACATCACCTTAGTTATGCCTGTTCTGTTTGTTTCAACATGGTTGGATGGAACTGAGCAAACAACTAATTTTTCTGTGGCTAGTTTATGAACTTAGGAAGCACATTTTTGTTGCAGGTTTGCTAGTCAAGTGAATGCAACTATAGCCATTCTTCACCCAATTCACTGCACGAGAGAGAGAAAAGTACATGTGGTGATTGACATGACAACAGTTCCTGCCTTCTTGGTTGTTCTTGGTGTTCTTTATATAGTTCTAAAGCCTAGACGACCAAAACCCAAGATTAATTAATCTCTCTGGGTGGAAGTCATGGTTGCGAAGCTGTGCGGGATTGATCATGAAGACTTGCAAAGTTACTTTGAGGGGAACGACGATGCAATTTCCTTCCCCATATAGCATTTTCAGTACACACCCTTTTGTTTTCCGTTCGAGGCAGCAAGATTTTATAAGTGAATGAGTGAGGAAATAGGAATGAGATGTAGTGTGAAGTAGCCAACGAGCTAGAATATTGCAATGCGGATGATTGCTTGAGTCCTGTACAATCATGATATCTCACCCAATAGTGATCTGTCGTTTAGAATTTGGAAGTGTAGGAAAGAAGTTGTAACGTACATTCGAGTTGTACATTAATAATGGACGTAGTGTGCTTATGATGGGCAGTGTAGGACGAGATATGTTTGTGGACGAGGAAGAAAATTTAAGCTCAAAAAACAGAGCACTGAAATTCAATTTGTTGTTTTAATTATTCTAATTTCAGATTGGCATGTTTTTGTTCTTCCTGGTTAATTTCAGACTATGAAGTCTTTTAACTCAATATTGTGTTATTGTTTACACAAAGGAATTAAATAGATATTTTCACAAAAAAAAAAAAAGAAGAAATTCCACGAAATAATGATTCACTCAACCATTTAGGTCACAAAAAGTATTTTACAGAGGGAATGGAAAATCATGTAACTAGGTTGAGGTTGTTATTTCAGTGTCTCTGAGCAAGGACAGAGCTTTATTTATTTATTTATTTAGTTACTGACAATGCATCTGCTAATGTGAATTCTCAAGCGTTTGCCACTGAGTAAATCAACTTGCTGAAGTGGATGAGCATTTCAGGACTGGACATTGAAGCAGAGGATGCTGGTGTTAAGCAGACTATGATTCAATAGAGATATACCTCTATCCTTGTCTGTATATGTTGATCTATGTATGACAAGAGGCTAGTTAAGCACATGCAGCTATACCTTTTTTGCGTTGTCTTAAAATAATCAATTTAATGCTTCATTATGCAACCAAGTTTATTGAGACAAGTCTTCTAGATCAAATACGCGCTTTGAAACCAAGGCTTTGATGATTTACTGCTTCGTTTCTCTGATAAAGAAGAAGAAGAAGAATAAGATTTACTGCTTCAATTCCTTAAAAAGTGATTATTAGATTATCTTGTTTATCCTATTATTCATATCAGGGAAAATCCATCCAGGCATCTTGAACTTGAGGGCTCTGTCAAATTTCGTTGCCATTTCTTTTTACAGCTCGACCGACCTCCTTCCAAATTTTGCCGATCTTGTGCACAATATACAAGTGTATTATCGCACAGATGGAACCATGTACATGCCAACATGTCCGTCCAGGCTAAATTTTGATGGCCATTGGACTGACTGCAGGCACAAATTTACGTGAAGGCAGTCGATAAGTTGGCTGCCGTTTTATCAAGGTTCACGACGTTTTTCCTTCTTTCAGACTCTCTTCCCGTCCTGGGTCTGTCTGACTTCACTGCAGATATTGAACCGTTTCTCAGCTTCGAAAGAGTAAATCAAATTAAGAAAGAAAACCGCAGCTCTTAAATATTCATCATCCCCGGTCCTGTTCGATAGCATATTGATATTTTGCAAAGCACAGAATTTAAACATTTCAATTCAAAATATTCTGGGGTTTAAATGGCCAAGAAAAAATCTTCCATGATTTGAGATTCAGTTTAGAGCAGGGGTTCCAAAACACTCTCCATTCCTAGACCTGGAATTGGTGGAGGTGGAACCATAGTTGGACTTTCTATTCCAAAACAATCTGATAGAAAATCCAAGCACAGCTCAAGCATTCCCTTTTTGCAATGTTTGGTGATGGGGGGATGGATTTACTACCGAAAAGAAGCAACTTGTATTGAATCAGATACATGATCTACACTGTCACTCAACTCCTGCCCCTTGGTTTCAAACGGGAAGAGCAGGGAGCTGAATGCAGAAATAGCCATCACAACCTCAAATAGAATGATAGCTTCTGTAAGATAGCAACCAGTCACCAGTCCAACCGCCACTAGAGGGCATATCATGCCACCAATCCTCCCCACTGAACTTGCCACTCCAGCACCAGTTGCCCTCACTGCTGTTGGATATAACTGGAGAGTGAGAGGAAATTAATTCAAACAATCAACAAACCAGACTATATATAAAAAAAGAAGCATGCACAACTTTTTTGCAGTTTCAATTCGGTATGGAAAGGCGGAACGAAATTATATAAAGGATAGAGGAGATGAGAAAAAACTCTAGAGAAGCTGCACAGAACCTGAAATTTCTAACAAATCAATTATCATGCTTCCTGTCTAAGACTCTAAAAAGAAAGATACCATTCGACGTTGATAGAAATAGGGAAGAAACTATATATTATTCTAGGGATTTACCTCCGGGGCATTTAATGTAGCAATTGTGAAAGATCCCGTGACACACATGCGAGCTCCAAATAACATTGCTGTTGTTAGATTTGCAGACACATTGAAAAGCAATGGAAAAAGAAAAATGCAACCCAATACAAGCATAAGGGCCATGGAAAGCTTGCGGCCAAGTCTATCCACGATAATTGCTGATAAAAGTAGCCCAGGAAGCTCTACAATATAGATTTTTAAGGAAATAAGTACAGTGCATGAAAAAAATTGAAGATTAAATGTCAATTTCTCTTATAACACAATTCAGAATGAAGTACTGAAAGAGGAGACTAGGCATGCAATACCTGCGAAACTAGTAACAAACACATTTATGTAGAGGCTGTCATTCTGGAGATTTTCTGAGCTCAAGATAGTCGAGCCACATTTGCTTTGCTGACTACTTAGCTCTGAGGTCAGCAGTATGATACCATAATACGAAAATACATTTCCAAATAGTAAGACCCATAGGAGCAGTGTTGTTTGAATTAATGTCGATGAAAAAAGCATGAAAAATGATGAAAAGACAGATTTAAAATCTACAATCACTTTTCTGGTTGAAGATAGTAGAGGAGTATATTTTGATGGGGCAGATTTTTCTTCCTGTCCGACTGTACTATCAGGAACAAGCATCCCAGGAGGAAGTTCAGATTGGTTCAGAAGAGCTATCTTCTGCAGAATTTTATGTGCATCATTTATTCTTCCTTTCATGCATAGATACCTAGGAGATTCTGGTACAATACCATAAAAGAGAAGAAGAGCAATTGATGGTAGAGAAGAGAATGCAAGTAGCCACCTCCAACTCAATCTTTGCATGACAAGCTGCCAAAAGAGAAGAATTTCCACATAAGAAAGATGTATGCTAGAGAATGAACGTTAGGTTCTGAACTTCTCTGCTATAAATTCTGATCTAGTTTAGGTTTCCTATTTATCTCCCACAGTTAGGATAACCATCGAAAAGCGAGGAAATTGACAAAACACACCCATGCAAGTGAAGCCTCAAAAATTACACCCAATGTCCAGAAAGTTGAGAAGACAACCATCCATTTCCCTCTGTGTGGAGCAGGAACAAACTCTAGAAACCAGGAGCAGAGTACAGTTGAACCACCCAGGCCTAAGCCAACCAAACAACGAATTATCACCAAAGATTCATAATTTGGGGAGAAAGTACTCAATAGTCCAGCTCCACTAGTCAGCACAGCAATTCCTAGGAAACCCTTCCTGGAAGAGCAAGTGGAAGCAGAGAAGTCATTCACAACATGCACGTCGATACAGTAGGATTTTCTGCTTTATATGTGATAGAAGCAGAGAAGTCATTAACAAATAGCAAGGAGACAAACATTGAAAGAGATAAGGGAGGGAGAAATGAATGGCTTGCCTCCTTCCACAGTTATCTGAAACAAGGCCCCAAGAATAAGCTCCAACAAGCATGCCAGCAAATACAACTGTTGATAACAGACTCTCTTGGCCAGAGGAGAGTCCCCACTGGGACTTAACAGTTGGACCAACAAAAGAGAGAAGCATAAGCTCCATTGCTTCTGCAAACCAACCAAGACCAGCATAAGCAAGCACCAGACTTTGGAATTTCCCGAACCCCAAACAGGCAAGTGCCTCATCCAAAGTGTATGCAGGGGCTTCATCATCCATCTATGAATATAAATGGTGATCAAATAAATTAGCAAAGAAATCAAAACCTTATTATGGATTTGATATGTGATGGTCAAAGAAACTTGTGCTTACCCCCCTGACCCCGATGGAACTCTCAGCTTCAATCACCGGCATAGCTTCAAACTAGTTATAAATCAAACATGCTATCACCATCAATCGCAAACAAAAACTGTAATAATTATAAGAAGAAATTACTAATCTTAAACACTAAAGGAAAAAATGATGATACCTTTCAGAAATGGATAAACATGGAGTCTTACAATTTATTTATACTGCCCGGACAAGAATCAAACAAAACCAAACACTACTGGGTAGCAAAAGTCATGCTGCACCCACCCAATATATTGAGCATTCCTCGTGTTAGGTGAATGAAAAGTGATGAGTCCCGAATCACTCATGTGTTGGATAATTGATTGAATGTCTCACTTCAAGCAACATGGTTCATTTTTATTTTTTTTAGTTAAGGTGTTTTTTTTTTATTAGTTTAATGTGGATGTCCGGATCAGTTTGTGTGTACTTTAACTAATTTTACGGGCCCTAAATTAACGATCATGTAAATCTCCAGTGACCATTATATAAGCAACTAAAAGATTCAAACTTAAAATTACAGAGAAAATAAATTTTTTAATTTTAAATTTTTATCATTAGATCATCTTTGAATAATGATTATTAAGGTGTTTTCTTAGCCAAGGTGTTAAATGACTTGTACGGAAATCACACCTCTATTAATTGGTAGCAGGTGAAAGTTTGGAAAATCAAGTAACTACTAACCAGTAATTGCAAAAAGTTTTATTTGATAGATAAAAGGATTTTTTAATGGTAAAATTAATAATTTTATAAAGAGAAAAAAATATAATAATATTTTAAATATATAAATTCTAAAAATATATATGCTGAAAATATTAAAAATAGAAAGATTGTAAATCTTTGATTTAAAAGATTCACGAGGTATTTATAACTCATAAATCTTGGAGAAGAGGAAATGGAGTGTAATTTTACCCTTATGATATTTTGAGTTGTATTCTACTCAAAATAATACATATTCGATCAATATAAAATACCTAGTGACCCGCATGGGATCCCGAAAAAATCTCTGGTAAGTGTTGGTCCTAGGCCCATCAAAGGTGAAAACTGGGTGCAAACGCGCTGCTTGGACTCAAGCATGTTGCGCTTGGGGTGTGCTCCTGAGCATGAGCGCGTTGAGCTAGGAGTGCGGAAACCCGAGCCCACCGGGGTGTTGGTGTGATGTTTTGAAAAATAAATAGAAAAATACAATAATGCTCTTAGAGGCTTAGAAGTAAGTATAGATGAATAAGAAGTATCGTGTTAATTGAATAAAGCTTGATAAGTATAAATAAAAAAAAAAAAGGAAACTTTGTTTTGAGAGAGAGAGAACTGGCAGAAGAGAAGAAAGGGAGAAAGAAAAAGAAAAAGAGAGTTAGAGAAAATAATTTTAAAAAGTAAGATTTGTGCTTTGATGTGTATAATTGTGTTATTTAGCTTTGGTTTTTAGTTTTGTTGAAGATTAGGGAGTTGGGTCCAGGCTACCACTCTTGAGGCTACTCTCCTAGGCCCCTTTGCTATACATTGGGCTCGAGCCCAAGATGTGTTTTTTTTTATAAAGAGCTTATTTTAAATGGTTTTTTAGATTTTTTTATTGGATTTATCAAAAAGTTAGGTGAATAAAAAATTGTGTCCATACATTAAAACTTGTCTATTTAAAATTGTGTTCGTTTATTTTAAAAAAAATGTTTTAACGGTAAAAATTCTATATATATAATTTTGACAAGGTTCATAAGAAAAAAGCAACTATCTGTCTTTCCAAAAACTCCTCTTGCTTCTTTTTGTCAAAACCCTGTGCTCCTTGCAAGGAGTAGCATGTAATTTTCTTTTACACCAAAAATAAAAGATTAAGTAATAATATTTTAATTTATTAGAAGACATATAATAAATGGATTGTTGTTTCGATATATATATATATCTTCAAGTCTATATTCTATCAACAGGCAGTATAAATTGATTTTTTTTTAGATGTTGATTTATACATTTTTTATGTTTAGGTGAAGTAGAAAATAGATAGATAGATCATCTGACTATAAGAGGAACAATACCTCATCTGCAGAAGAACACTCTCAACAGGTACAGTAACAATAATGTAAGAAGAAGAAATGGTAGTGTTGGGTCCCCACTCCGATATTCTTTTCACTAGTAAAATCTGATATTCATGAAAAAAACCACTTCATTCTCCATTGTTGGTTTTAAAGCTCTAGTTGCAGAGCACGAATACAGAAGAGTTGCAGAATTTAAGAAGAATAATTCACAATTCTTTATTGATGTATTTGGATTTAAAAGCAGGAGAGAAGAGGGAGTACTTACCTGGAGAGGAGAGGGTGCAGAGGGTGACCCATGCTCAGATAATAGCAAGACTTCAGTACCCACATCCGGCAATTTAGAAAAATCATGTTCTGAACTTGAAATCCATTTAGATTAGTCTTGTTTTCACATACAATGGATGACTTCAAATTCAAGTTTAAATTCATTTATTGTTCTGACCTATTCATGTCTAGCAGGATGATAGCTTCTGTAAGATGACCACGGGTCACTAGTCCGACCACTACAAGGGGGGTTATCATGCGACCAACCCTCCCTACAGCACTTGCAACCCCAACACCAGTTGCCCTCACAGCCGTTGGATATAACTGAAGGAACAGCATATCCAAGACAATCAATTATTCAGAACCATGCAACACTAACCGCTAGTAGGTGTGAAACTTGAAAAGAACTGGCAAGTACGACCATTCACCTTTCAGATACAACAAAATGCATGAATTCCAGGGCTTACCTCCTGAGCATATATTGTAGCAAGCGTGGAGAGTACTCTGCTACTCATGCGAGCTCCGAACATCAATGTTGTTGTTAAACTTGCAGATTGACGGTAAAAC
The DNA here is from genome assembly GCA_015852605.2 of Populus deltoides. Classification (NCBI taxonomy): domain Eukaryota; kingdom Viridiplantae; phylum Streptophyta; class Magnoliopsida; order Malpighiales; family Salicaceae; genus Populus; species Populus deltoides. Next base: position 665,555 of record CM027587.2, on the reverse strand, counting down.
AGAGGGGAGAGGAAAATACAACCTGAGGCAAACATGAATGATATCGAGAGCCTGCGTCCAATTGTATCCACAATAATTACTGATAGAATAAGCCCAGGAATCTCTACAACATAGAGTTTCAGGAAAACATACCTGGTCATTGCTTCGGATGATACATGTATGCATACATATAGAAAGAAAAAGAAAAAGAAAGTAAACATTTCATGTCATGGAGGATTCCTCAAACCTCAACCTTAAGTGCAGGTGTAGGAGACGGTGCATGCAATACCTGCCAAACTAGTAATAAATAACGGGAGTCAGTCACTCCCAGAAGGCCCCTCTCTGTAACTGAATGAAAAGACATTGAACATGCTTGCAAACAATGGGCAGTATAGTGTATAAAGATACTTCACAACAAAGCAAAGAAGACAGCATATCATACTCTTGAGCATGTTTCTAGTACCCATGCTTTCTCATATTCGCCATTTGCTGATTGATCAACTACGACAACAGATTATCATGTTTCCTCTCTAAAAAAAAAAATACCTTTTAAAGTTAATTTAAAGATTTGTAAACTGAATATAAAATATTTAATAATAAAATTTTGAATTAAAGTTTTGTATGATTTTTTATTCTCAAAATATTTTTTATGTTTGTTGTTTTTTTATATTATTTCTATGTGTTAATTTTTTTTGAATTAACGTAAGTGTTCGGGTCAGCTTGCACGTATCTCGATTAATCTCACAGATCCTAAAGTTAACGACTATATAAGTCTCAAGTGGTCCTGAGGTTTATGAGACTCGAACAAATGACATTTAAAAAGTAAATCTAAAACCTGACCAATTGAGTTACATCTTTTAAAATTTATTTCTATATGTTATTGTTTTCATGCATGCTTGTTATATTTTTAAGCACTAATACATCTTTGATCGGATATTAGCAAATAGAAGGTCATGTCATGGACATTTTATGATACGAAGTGAGTGAGGTAAATATTATTTTTTAAAATATATTTTGTTTAAAAATATATTAAAATAATATATTTTTTTAAAAAAGTTATTTTTGAGTAAAACAATAAAAAAACATTCAAAAATATTAATTTAAAACTAAAATAAAAAATTCAAAATTTTTTAAGAATATAGTTGGACCGCAGTGCTAAACAAAATTATACACACCAAAAAAACTAAGCACTTTTTAAGTTAAAAAGTATTAGTTAAAAAAAACACTAAAAAGTATGGTTATATTATTATAGCCACGTTCACAAAACACTATTTATTGTAATTTTTTTTAATTTAACCCTTCAATAACCTAATTTTTTTTTAATTTTATCTTTTAATATTATTTTGTTTTGGAAATTATGCCCTTTATTTTTTCCCCTGTTAGGTTATATATCATACTCATAAATTTAGTTTTTTCTCTCGATTTTAACATTCAATAATGAATCTGTTGAAATTGCAGCTTCATTTTTTTTTCAAATTGATTTATTTTTCTAATTGAAAATATTTATCTTGATCTCATGATTCACGTTGTAGGTATAACAAGTTGACTTGAGTTTTTTTTTGCTATTTTTTTTAATAATTAGTTTTTCTAATTTCATCTTTTAATATTGTTTTAGTTGAAAATTAGGCTTTGTGATTTTTTATATTTTCTTTCTACAGGATTATCATAATCTGATGACTCGGGTCATATGTTTGACAAGTTGACCTGAGTTGGCTTTGTTTATTTTCTTGTCTTTTTTTATTGAATATTTTTTAAATTGGTCTTTGTAATTTTTTTTATTTGTTTTCCATGAAGTTATCTCGGTTTCATGACCTAGATCACGAGTTTAGCAAGTTGATTCAAGTTGATTTTATTCATTTTTTGGGTCATTTTTTAATTGAATATGTTTTTTTTTTTAAAATTTTACCCTCTAACAACTTAGTCTTTTTTTATTTAGTTTTTCTTTTCAATTTCATCTTTCAATATTAGATTATTTGGAAATTGAACATTGTAATTTTTTAAAATTTTATTTTTGTGGAGTTATCCCGGTCTCATTGATTTCTTTTAAAAAGTTTTTTTTATCTTTTTATTTGTTTTTTATGAAGCTATCATTTCCTCATGATTCAGGTCGTGGGTTTAACAAATTAGTCTGGGTTGATTTTGACTGCTTTTTTTTTTTTTTTTATTTTATCCTTTAACATTGATTTGATTAAAAATTGAGTTTTATAAAAAAAATTATTTATTTACTATAGGGTTATTATGATATCGGGACTTAAGTTGGGGGTTTAACAGGTTAATTCAGATTGACTCAAATAATTTATTTATTTATTTATTTCAATTTGACCTTTCAATATTTTTTTGATTAAAAATTAATATTTATAATTTATTTTTTATAGAGTTATCCATATCTCATAAACAGAATTGATTTAATATATGATATAGAAAGCAAATTAATATATCATATTTTAAATTTATAATTAAAACTTTTTTATTAGAAAATATGTTATCAATACTTGGATAAATTATTTTGTTAAAGAAATTAATTTGATTGCGGCATAACACGGGCTAACAATATTGCGTGATTACAAGTGTAGGAGTAGAAGTAGCAGCTGGCTTACAGGTTCTGCGGTATATAATATGGATACAAATTTGAAATTAATAATAATAAATCATGGACTCTGTAAAGTTTTTTTTTATTATTATTAATGTAGGTATTTGGATAAGTTTGTGAATATCTCAATTAGTTTTAAAAATTTTAAAATTAATAATTATATAAATTTTTAATGACCTTAAATTTTATAAAACTCGAACTAATTATTTTTAAAAAAATAAATTTAAAATTTAATAAGTTGAATTATAACCTTAAGTTTGTAAAGTCTTATTAAAAAGAGTAAAGAGCACGACATGAGACCTGTTACTTCTTAGAATTAATGGAGGGTGTCTGGCAGCGGTTTAATTATATATATTTTTTTAAAAGATATTTTAAATTAATTTATTTTTGATGATTTTAACATGTTAATATTAAAAAAAATATTATTTTAATATATTTTTAAATAAAAAATATCAAATAAAAACCTCACCCACTTCGAAGACAGAAAAAAAGAAAAGAAAAAAGAGGGGAACATTGAAGGTTGGTCAAAGTAGAATGGAAAGGAGCAGAAGAGTCAAAGTCAACTGAGAATAAATAATAGAAAAAAGGGGTAATAATTTAGGTTTCCGAGTTGCAGTTTCAATGTACTTTCAGGGTGGGGAGAGGTGCACGGAAGGTGTCATTGTGGTGGGAAGGTTCGAGGAAGGAAGGAAAGGAAGAAAACGAAAAAGGTGAGTTCAAGAGGTGGACTATGGACGGATCGCCCCACCCACGCTCTTCAAATTACGGTGGTTAGAAATAGAGGATGTACAGAGAGGGTAAAATAGAATGGATCGGTGGTTAGAAAGAACAATTAAAGATCAGCAATTGAGAAACCGCGTGCGGCACACCATCCCTCAGGAGGAAACTGCAATGCAACCATGAAGCACTCACCAAGCGCATAGTTTTTTTTGTTTTTTTTATTTTTTTGTATTTTAAAATGAAAAGGGAAAAGAGGATGAGATGTGAAAGGCAATGCTGCTAGCTGCTGCTGCTGCTGCCGTCTTTATTTGAACAAGACGTATGATGTTATGTAAAATTTCGATATTAAGTATGTATGGAGCTTATTAGTCTTTCGGACATGGTTTATCTGACAATAGTAAGTAAGACAATCCTCTTTTTAACTGTTTGTTTTGTTTGACGCCCGCATGGTGGACTGACGGAGAATAAATTTAGGTTCATTTTGGTAAACGCGAGAGAAACAAGGGCAACCATTCCTCCTCTCTTCTCTTCTTTCCATCTATCAGGTTTCAGACCTCATCTGAGCGCTGGGGATTAACGAAGAGTCGCTGCGTTCTGACTCCTCCTGATCCAGACAGAGTCTTGGATTGGATTTCTGTGGTAGTTGTTTGCACAAGAATCTCAGGCCCAACCTTCCCCTCTTCTTTTCTTTCCCTCGCTGCATACATGCGCGTGCATGTATCTGTAGAAGAGATGCTCGTCTTACTAGGAGCAGGAGGAAGATGACCATATCAAATCATCAATCTTGAGTGACAGAGATTGAGAGAGACAAGTATAGATAACATGAGTAGACAATCGGTCGCAGTAGAAGCAGGTGCTTCTCACTTCACCACCTGCCTCTTTCACAAGTTTATGGTATCGTATCATCTACCTTTTCACTCCCTCTTTTACTAGCTACTTCTTTTTATCCCATCAAATACTGCTCCCTCTTCTTTATTTATTATTTGTTATTCTTTCAATCAATTGAACCCATCTTTGTATTATGGATTTTACCGATCGAATTCCTTCCGGAAAGCTTCTCTTTCTTTGTTTTTAGTTTCTCAATCAGCTGTTAACACACACATACATGTATGGATGTATGATCACGATTCCACAATGATTGTTGGCCTTTTGTGATGGGATGTTATGGGAATAAAGAAACATTTTGATGATCAGTGATTGATTCATTGCAGTGTGGTGCCTGTCTCGATCCTTCATACTCCCCAAACTCTTCTGGTAAAGGCAAAAGTAAATCTTCCATTAAAAAATCGTCCCATGGCTTCCACTTGGTCGAGGGCAAGTCTGGTCATGCCATGGAAGATTACCATGTCGCTGAATACAGGAAAGAGAGGAATCATGAACTTGGTTTGTTTGCCATCTTTGATGGTCATCTTGGCAATCGTGTACCTAGTTATTTGAAAGATCATCTTTTCAACAACATCCTTGACGAGGTCCATCCGTCCTTCCCTCCATCCGTCCCATGTCTATTGTTATTACCAACCCTTTCGCTCTTATCTTTTTCCCTGTGATGATACTTGCAGCCCAATTTCTGGAAAGATCCTGCCACTGCCATTAAGAACGCTTATCGCTCCACCAATCATTTCATTTTGGAGAACTCCATGGAATTAGGCCCTGGGGGCTCTACCGCTGTCACTGCAATTGTTATCGACGGCAAAGGCATATGGGTCGCAAACATTGGTGACTCTAGAGCTGTTGTGTGTGTAGGAGGCTTCGCCAATCAACTTACAGTGGACCATGAGCCACACACTGAAAGAAAAAGGATTGAGAAGCAGGGTGGCTTTGTCATAACCTTTCCTGGTAACATATCGCCATTTTTTTCCCACGTTTGATGGCTTTCAAGTCTCTGTCTTTTGGTGGAACTTTCTGCAGACTACTTCAGCTACTATAATGCAGATAGTTAATTGGGTTACCATTTCCATAGTATAAACTTATCACACCATTCTAGTTTCTTTAAAGAATTGCTTTTCTGCTGTGATTCTTCTTACTGAACAAACTAATAATTACTTCAGGAGATGTACCCAGGGTTAATGGCCAACTTGCAGTTGCACGAGCTTTTGGGGATCAAAGCCTTAGAGCGCATTTAAGCTCAGAGCCTGATGTAAGATATGTGCCTATAGACTCAACTATGGACTTTGTTATCTTAGCGAGCGACGGATTGTGGAAGGTCAGTGATTAAAATACCTTAATAACTTGTAGTTTTTTTAATTTTTTCATTGTCATGCATCCCACTCCATAATTTTTTCTTCAAGTGTGTGTGAAATGATAATACTTATAGTCACTTATTGTAACACTTGCTGTAATGTTGAACAAAACTCATGTTGGTTTTGCTCTAAGAAAAACACAGCAGCTAACACTTTCACTTTATTATTTTCATATGTTTTCTTATTCGTAATTCTGAATGTTTAAGATGGCTATATATATAGCCTTACAGACTTTTACTCTTATCCAACTAAGATGAAAACTAATCAATTAGCTAACTCCTAACAATGATAAAATTCTAATAGATAATAATCTTAATATTGTAGAGTTCAAACAATATTAGAACTCTTACAAACTCTAAATCCTATGAAACTAAATCCTAGCTGACATTGAACTCTAATATTGAGGTATGCATCCTTGTGATAGCAACTGGATACGCTGTGCTTATTTAAGAATAAAATTGCCAATTTTAAGAAACTTATCGAGAAGCTTTTACCGTGTATTCTGACCATTTTAGTGTATTTTTGGAATTTCTTTCTGCATGTCGAGGGTGGGATTGATTTCAATTTGTAGTTGGGCTGCTTTTATTATTGAATTTATACATTAAGCATGAACTTGAGTCCTCAAAACCAGTGTGCCCTTCTACTGAAATTCTTCTGTCCCTGATCTTTTCCCAGTTGTGAATGACGTAAGAGCCGAGTGTCTATTACTGTAAACTAATGAAAATTCACTTATGGTGGTAAGAAATGCAGCAACTTGACTCCGACAACATATACCGCTTGCTTCCTCTCTGTTATTGAATTGTTTGGCTGAAAATTATGAGCTAGTTAGCTGGTGGTACGCTAGCATATATATATGGATATAGATATTTGTCGTTGAATTGCAGAAGCATGTGCTGAATCACTCGTGTTTACTTTGGTTTCTGTTACGAGAGTCCTGGATTGCAATGGAACTGCAATACTTTATGTTCCTGAATCTACTCCACATAACGTCCATGATACTGAGTCATGCCACATTTAAGAGTAACTATTACTACTGTATACCCACTGGTTTGCTGTGATATTCTGCAGGTCATGAAGAATCAGGAGGCAGTTGATTTAGTGAAACCAATCAAGGATCCAAGAGCGGCAGCTAAGCGCTTGACAACTGAGGCACTGGCAAGAAAGAGTAAAGATGATATATCATGCATTGTGATCCGGTTTGGATGAACCAGTGAGAGAGCACATTGCCCCTACTTACCAAGGCCGCTTGCTTTGTTCATGTCTTCTCTGTAAAATGGTCAGCTGATTGGGTGTGTCCGTAGGAAGCTTGGTTTGAGGCCTTTTTTGCTTGTGTTGTAGTAGTTTTGCTTTTAAAGAAAGGGAGTTAAGGTGGAAATGTGTGCATTTTTTTTTACCAAGGAAAGATTTTCCTCATCGATCCATGAGCCACCCTCTACCTCCCTATACAGGGGGGGGTGTGTCCATAGAGATGATTCATGGGGAGTGGCAAGCTTGTTTCGCTGGATTGATGATGATAGATAGAGAAACAAGAAGGTCTTAGGTTTTTATTTAATTCTGTGTACATAACACGATTTTCGTGTGCTGTCTTTGTTGCTGTGATGATAATAAATGCTTTGGTTTGGTATACATGCGATGTGTTTTGCCCCCAAAACAGAAGTGCAGGCCTATACTGTATTGTTTTTGCCATTCTTGCAGCTTCAAATTCATCGTTATACCGTTCTTTAGATTTTACAGAAGCTTTCAGCTCTTCCGCAGCAGCTTCCTTAACTCGTTTTGTTGCATTAATTTTTTAAAATTTTTATTTTTAAACGGCAACTTGTATCAGTTTAATTTAACATGTTAAATTTATGATTTCTATTCGCAAGATAATATTTGAATATAAAATAAATTATGAAGTTAAATTTTCAATCAATTCAACTTTAAAAAATCAATTAAAAAAAATTCGAGTAAATTTAGGTTAATTTATTAAATCCACAACTTGGATTATAAAATCAAAATAATCCAATTGAAAATAAATCAAAACAATTTAGAAATTTCAATTTTCAATCGATCCAATATTAAAGTATTAAATTGAAAAAAAATCAATATAAAAAAAGACAGCCGAGTCAACTAACAAAATCCATGATCTGAGTCATGAGACCAACATAACTTTATAAAAAGCAAATTAAAACAAATCATAAAGTTTAATTCTTAAACAACTCATTATTGAAGAATAAAATTAAAAAAAATTTTAAAAAAAACAAGTCAATCATACTAACTCACCTAACCCGCAATACTGATTATGAAATTGAAATAACTATATAAAAAACAAACCACAATAAATTAAATGTTAAATGATAAAAAAAATATAGATTTAGAAAGGAAAAAAAATAAAAAAAATATTACAATAAATAATATTTTATGAAGTAATGCACCTAAAAAGCATCATCTTTTTTAGTGTTTTACTAATTAATATAGTCTCACTATAAAATTGAAATAGAACACTTGTGAAAATACATGCCAAAATATTGTTTAGAAGAAAAATAATATTTTATTTTTTTAAAAAAATCAGAGTAAGAAAATAGAGAAATTGAAGTTTTTTTTAATGTGAGAAGGTTTTTAGTTTTTCAAATTTGTAACTGAGTTTGAAAAACATATTTTATAAGTCCTCTATGGTTTATTTTTATATGATTTTTATTATTTTTCAAATGAAAAAAGAAAAAACTAGAATGATGAATAATAAAATATTTTTATTTTATATACGAGTGCTTTTTATAAATATAAAATATTAAAATTAATTTCTTTTATAATATCATTTTTAATTAGTGTCATAAATCTATTCTTTGTTATAAATATATAAAAAAATTTCTTTGCTTTTTTATTTAACAAGTAGTAACCTTGCCACGATCATTTTTAATTTAAACCAAATAAAATTAATATTTAATAATTAAATTATCAAAGAAACTATTATAAATTATGGTTTTGATTTTTTTTCATAATAATTATAGTAAGACATATTTCCTAAATTGTTTTTTCAATGAAATTATCTTTCTCTATTCTTAACGAACATGTTTTCTGTTTTTTCCTTGAAAAGGAAAAACTAGAAGGAAAAAAAAAGAGAGAAGAAAAGAAAAATAATTTTAAATCTCACATTCAATGAAATGCACGCATCTGGGTTTTTTTTTTTTTCAAGAAAAGAATAATAAAAAAAGCCCATCATCTTTACCGGAACATAAGTACTTCATAGCCTCTTTTGTGTTTCAAAGAATACAATCAAAGTAATCATCAGTTACTAATAGAGCAAGAAATTGCTGACAGCCCCAAAACCCTAAACCCTGCTAATATCCTATGATACTATTATATGATCATGTAGCTCTATTTTTACTTTACATTTTCAGATTCCCAAACAAAACAAGTACTGAACCCAACTATGAAGCAACAAGTTTAAGCACTGAGTTGCGAACAATGCCTTGTACCGGAACATGGTAAAGCCAGACAACACGAGTAAGCACGAACGTACTTGTACATGTTTCATAGACTTGTACAAATAAGCACAAAAGTGTAACCACTCTTCGAGAAATTTCCAAACAAAATATCAAGCCCGATGATAAACAGAAATTGTTCTCGATAATCCCCTGGAAGGGGCAAAAAATGTTATATAAGGTGCAGGAGCCAAGCTCTGTCAACGTCGACAATGGTTGTTGGCTAAAGAAGGACAATTTTTTTTTTTTTTTATGATTAAACCATGAAAGCAAACACAGGTATTCCACCACCCAGATGTGACCCATGTACATAATTCCACCAAGGAGTGACCAAGCAAGAATAAACACCAATCTAGACCGGTCAACAGAACAAGACCCTCTCCAACAATTTCAAGGCTAAGTGTCACAGTTGATCATTTATTATCTTTTCAATGGATAAAACAATATTTGAGTATCAAAACATGATTAAGAACTTTCCTGCAGCCTGAATATTGTAATTTCCTGTTGCTTAAAATAGCGACGATCCTCTTCATCAACCAGAACAAGGTTCAAATAATACTTCACACTAAATTTGTTGTTAATGTTGCGATGTGTCGGTGTCAGTTCATAAGGGCTAAGAAACAATCTGATAGGAATTGATTCACCTGAAACAATATTCATATGCTTGTATGAGATTGCTTTGAAAAACACAAAAACAAGGATATGTCCCAACTCAAAGATCAGAAAGTCATCAAAATATATGTAAATTTGAAGGGGGGAAAAAAGATTATTTAAAAACTTGGTCGGTATTTACTTGAAAAAGGTCGAAACATTGGCCAAAAGACTTTCAACTAACTCTTCACATAGATAATTTGTAAATCTAGTGTAGTAGTTTGCGCTACATTCATCATACTGTCTCGGTGGTTATGTAGGTTAGATTACAAGAAATTTCAGGAGGAATGCTGAACATACCTCTGACAGGAGCTCCATCCATCAACTCAAATTTAGCTAGCGTCTCTGTCTCAACATGTGTATTGGCCCCTGATCCTGTTGATTCTCGACGCCTGATCTCAAGATCCATATTTTTTATCTTAATTCTTACTAGAAGAAAGTATATCTTTCCGATAATCACGTCTTTTAGATGATACCTGCATAATTTAATTTCCAACGAGTCAAAACATAGCAGAAATTTCAATCAAGTCTACAGCTAAATAATTTAGCTCCCAATGGTTTAGCCACATTCAACTGGAAAGGCTCCTTTGCTGATTAGAAGCCACAGTTCAACATAATCCAGCAACCACAGGAACAAGAATTTTCAAATTACAGATCTCATTATCCTGCCACACTTGGATTACTCGAGCCTAAAGAAGAACATAACAAACAAAAAGAAATTGACAAAAAGCCTATTCATAGAATCTTTCTTGTCTTACTTGCTTTTGTTGTATTCAAACTCAATGTGCAGGCAATCTTCAATGCCAACTTCCATCTGCACAGGTTGTTAGGAAGAACATGATGAGTTAGAATTACCAAAAGACTGCCAACCTTACAGTGAATTAGACATACAGAGCATAAAACTATCTGGTTATTGTATACAGTGGCTATTGCTAGCTTGCTGCTATTCATTACTTTGTACATTAAGGAGTTCCCCACTAAAACTACCAGAGCCTCACAAAGTGTTGAGACAACACTCCAGCTGAGATGCCAGGAACTTATAGTAGAATTTTTCACTTACCTTTATGCTGTTGTTAATTGGTGGAGGGGGAGAATAGTTGCTAACCTGATACATAACAATTCAACAAAGGTAAACATAAGAAATGTTGATAACAAAGGCAAGAGAACCATGTGCAAGAATTAACCCTGTACTGAATTAAACATGGTGCAACTATTAGAAAACCATTTAGGTTAAAATATGTGAGAACAACATATCCATTCAGTTCCCAAAAATGCAGTCTGCTATACAGACAAGTTCATAAAGTAACAAGAAAATGCAACTTGATTTGTCCCATTTGCAAAATACAAGCCAAAAAATATGAAAAATATACTGATAAGCATCAAACATCGTGTGCGTGTGCACATGAAAGAAAGGTGGTACATTTCTTAAAAATTACCACGAAGTCCTGGTATTCAATTATGCTTCCTGCATAAGCACGGGTGACAGTCACTTTCAGAACATACCTGTAAAAGGCAAATGCTATTGTGACATGAGTTAACTATTTTAACATCATTTACCTATTCCATTTCATAAAATCTAGTTATTTTAGATTTCCATACTGAGTGCTATGCAAGTGATTATTCCTAATCTAATCTTCCTCTACTGCTCCTTTGGCAACTCCACATTTATCACTCTTCCCTCTATACTATTGAGTGTATACACTATAAAATTGAACTGGTAATTGTGAGGAAAAAAAAAGGGGGAAAAATTCCTTTGTACATTAAAACAGTATAGATGAACAATAGGATGAACAGGAAACAACAGCTATTACTGCACAGGCTGAACTTCAAAAACGACAAAAATTAACGGTAAAGAGACATGAAAAGCCAACAGCGTGATAGAGATACCGTTATGATCAAGAAGCCAGTGATGCAAAGATACAAGATTGTGATGATATGTTCAATTGCTTTTGGCTTCAATAGTAGAGATAAGTAATCAACTGCAGCCTTTTATTGTTAAATAAAGTTATGCTACATATGGATTTGAGCCTTGATGTATAAAACAATGCAAGGAGCTACGTGTTTCTCACTAATTCCATATTTAATTTTCAAAAAAAGGACTAGTGCAATTGGATTAGGAAAACAGCAATTCAACCTCCATGAGAGGGGCACAGAATGCATCAAGGAGGGAATCTAAAACCACTTTCGAAACTGCTTACGTTGAAGTGGAAATGATTTGAGAAGGAAAACTAGCAGCAGATTGTCCACAAAACACCCCTTGAAATAAACAACAGAAAGGATATGAAGATAATATGGAACTTCCATATTTTAAGACTACATAAGTGGGGCATACCTGAGCCTCACATTCACCCCATTATATGTCTCATACGGCATTTCAACTGTGGAAAACTCAAACGGATACGTCTTTCTTTCATATATTTCTCCAGGAACATCCAATTCACGTACTGCAAGAAAGAGAAGCCAGAATCATGTCTGAAATCAAATGAATTATTGTGTGGGTACAAATATGGCTGTTTACAAGGTCTTGAGCAGAGAGCAATGGGAGGTACAAGCAATCAGATAGCATTGATAATTAATAACACAATTGTTGATAGCAAATAAAAGTATGCAAAAGTACATGAAAATTTTAAAAATAGATAAAAGAACATGCATGGTATATACTTTTTTTCTAATGTTTATAAAACAAGGAGTAAAGAATTGATAGCTTAGTTGGGAACAGATTTCTCCAGAAAATAACACAGCACGCGTTTGGAACACTGAACCAGTATAAGTTCAACCTTTTTATTCAGAAGTTAAATTGGAAGCCCAGAACATTGATCATTGTGCTTCCTCTTCAGTGACCAGTTTCATCACTGGTCAAAACAATTCACCAAGCATTTTATCAGGAAGGACTAGAATGTTAACCTAAACCAAATTAAAGGGTTTACTGGTTTTCAAGTCAGGCCAGCTCATCCAATCTAGGTTTCAAAATTATTGCAATAAACAAAATAGAATTCCACAAACTACAAAGGGACCATTTATAGAAAAATCTAAAACTAAAGCAATAAATAACATGTATAGCATACTCACCAAGGGACGCGAAGTCATAAAAATTGCCTCTATCGAAATACATCTCTGTGAAGTAGAACAAAAAGTTCCTTAAATCTTAGGAAAGCAATTGAAGGACAACTAACACAAGTTATAGCAAAATTCATAAAACTCACTGATGGGTATTTTCAAAAGAAGCAAAGTAGTAGCTATCTATAATAATTATTTGCACAGCTAGCATTACAAACTCATTCAGCACGATCTTTCATGGGTTAAATACCAGCTTTTATATTTTTACTTAGCAAAGATAAATTTAAAGACTGGTTTTGGCTTTGTATGATGCCTAAGCTGAAACCAATGTTATACAGTCCTTAGTTTATAAGCCTGGAGTGTTAACAAAACAGCAGCGAGGCCAAACCTAAGGGAAAAATATTTAATAATTTTGAACTGACCATTAAAAAAAGAAAACAATATTTGAAATTGGGACTGAACTGCCACACGTGAAAGATAGCAATCATCGAAACAAGAGAGGTAAGTTTCACCAAAGAACGGGTTGCAAGAGCAACCATTTTCTTCTTTTTTTTTTTTTAAAAAAAAAGGACTAACCAATTTGGCCAAGAAGTTCAACTTTAACACCAATGTGATCGACCTTTTTCCCTTGCAGTGGCTCTATAGAAATCTGAACAGGTCATCACTCAGCAAAGCAAATGGAATGGAAATAAATGAAGAAGCCACTTAACATAAGCAAGCATTCGAAGATACAAACATAAAAAATAAAGAATCCAAAGCAGAGCACCTTTCCAGAAATGTTTTCTTGACTATGGAAGAGCGGAACCATCAGCGTTTGGCCATTCTCCTTTTTCATCGGAACCTACGCCGGCAGGGAGTCGACAATTACAAACAATGATGAATTGATGGATCCAACCAACTTAATTAAAACATAAGAACATACATAATTAAGGAGGAGAAACCTGCTTGCGATTTTTTGCATCGGAAAAGGTGATGGAGATATTACATGAAGGCTTGAAAGCTCCAATTAGGTAATTCTGATCCATCCATTTGCCAGTATACTCTCAAATCTCATCACCAAACACACACCAAAAATACGAAAATAATAGTAATTTAATGAAGGAGGAGGAAAGAAAGAAGATACCATTCTGCTGAATTAAATTAAATTCTTCGAATCCAACCACAAGGACCTGCAGCCGATCAAGATCGCAAAAAAAAACGACATAAAAGGAAGCACTCGTTAAGTAGTCAGCCGCAGCTTACTTCTGATGAAATGAAATGAAACCTGACTCACCGAGTGAGAAAGAGCGAGTCAGTGATCGATGATGGTTGAGTAAATAAAATGAGAATTTAATTTGGATTCTCTTCTCTAAGCAAACCAAGAAGTTTCCTTGCCTGTCTATACTCTATTGTGTTCGCACGTACATTAATTGCAAATCGGTCCCCGTAACTAGGAATATTTTGGTTACAGCATCCAACAGATATTCGAGATTCAATTTAGCCCTTCTATTCTATTCGTTGCATGTCAAAGGCACAGCCCGTTTTCATATTTGGGAAAGGCCCCCGCCTGGTATGGGCCATTTGATTCAGGCTCTGATATGATGGGCATTACTCAGGTCCTAGTTATTCTGTTTCTATTTTCACTGTTATTTTTTATTTAAAAATATATTAAAATAATATTTTTATTTTTTAAAATTTATTTTTGATATAAATATATTAAAAAATAAATTAAATATAAAAAAATAAATTTTAAACAAAAAAAGGTTCATCCATCCATGCCCGGCTCATGAAAATCATATCATATCAATTTATTGCTGTTATGTGTGATTTCTTTCTTTCTTTCTTTCTTTATATCTTATTAATAAGTTTAAAATTTTTTATCCTTGTTGAAAAGGCTTAAATACTATGCTAAAAAAATCATATGATCCATGAGAAGTTTAATTTGCCAATTAAGAGGCTTAGCATGATTTTATACTATTTAATTATTTAATATGCTTATTTATTTATGCTTAGTAAAAATGCTCCAAGACAATTTATTTTTATTTGCAAACTTCTTTTTGGTTGAGTTGTCCTTTTAGTTTTTAGTGTAAATTATGGAATGTTATTTTTATGCTTATGAAAGATTTTAATGAGTTTATGTATTAGATATGAAGTTTAAATCATGTGCCCTCTGATTTATAGATGGAGGTATTTTTATTTAATTTAAACTTTAAAATCTGTTTTTTTATATTTTAATTTAAACTTTATCAGTATTTATCCGTTCTCTGCAATTTCTCTCTGCTAGCCTAGAACAAGAAGAGAAGACGACAGCCACTGCAATGCAATGCTGCAGACAGCGGCTTACTATTGACTGACCACAACTGGCTTACTATTGGCTGATCACAAGGTCTAGGGAGCTGTGTGAGAATGCTAGATGGAGATGGCTAGTGAGGCTTCAAGCTCCAGAAAAGATCAAGTTTTTTGTTTGGCTAATATTGTTCCACATTAATAGCTTACGGACCAATATCTTGCGGTTCCATCGTAAGCTTGCAGCGGATGCAAGATGTGGTAGATGTCACTTGGCGGAGGAGCTGGATATAGTTCATAGCTTGAGGGACTGTCCGATGGCTAAGTTGATATGGGATAGATTGGGATTTGGAAATGCATGCTTCAGGCTTTAAATATTGTACTGATATAAAAGAGTGGATTGTTTCCTTTGCTTCTGCAGACAGAAGCACTCATTTATTCCTAGTTGCGCTGTAGTGGATATGGGGACAACGAAACATGGTAGTTCTTGGTGATGGCTGGTTGATGAGGAGAATATATATATATACAGGTTGGTAGATGATTGTGAGATGTCTTGGGGAAAGTGTCTTGCATGTGGAAGCTGCTAATCTAACTCTCGTTTCATGGCAGAGATCGCCACAGGAGTTTGTTAAGCTGGATGTGGACGGTAGTTCCATTGGTAATCCTGGTAGAATTGGATTTGGCGGACTTTATACGGCCTTCAAAAGGGGCTTTCTTAATGGGTTTTACTGGATTTGGAGGAATTGGATGTAACCTTCTTCCAGAGTCGTTAGCTTTAAAACATGGCTACAACTAGCACGAGGTCGGGGTTAAGACAGATTCTTTGTAATTCTGACTCCAAAGATGTTATTAGGTTGCTGTCTGCAGGTTATGCTAAGTATCACAAGTATGGAGTTGATATCAGGGAGCTGCTTTCAAGGAACTGGGTGGTTCAGATTCCCCATACATACAGGGAAGCTAATACTACTATGGCTAAGTTTGCTGCAAGAGGAAACAACGGGTTGACTCCTTGCTGATTTTTAATGGGGTCATATGTTCTGTAGAATTAGCTAGTTTTTCTTTTCTTTTCACTGTACCAAAAAAAAAGAGAGAGATCAGAGGCACACTGCTATCATATGGAATTTATTGCTTCTGACTGAAAAGGGCAGGAGGGGTGTTGGTGATTGAGTTTGAACCAAAACTCCCTCCCTCCGCCATCGAATTAGCAGCTAACTGCACAGCCAGTTCACTGCATTATTACCATGGCATACCATACCCGTCCTAGGTTAGGAGGACTAAACTAAACCAAAATAAATAAATAAAGAAGAGATACGGGGGCTAGTTATTTATACAATGGATTGGATTGTACTGATGGCTACAGATTGATCAACTTGAAATTTCTTCTTTAGAAAATTAAAAACAAATTACAAAAGAATTATAACTCTATATTTATACACGTGGTTTAGCAAAAACACACAATTAATGTTGTCGTGGGAGTGGAACCGAAGCAATGGATCATCGCCAACGTTGTAGACGTACGCCAAAGAATATTAATTTCTCATCTCTTCTCACGTCTTTATTCTCAATGACCAGTGTCATCCACCTGCCACTTAGTAGTAGGGAATTACCGGGGGAGGAGGAGATGCATACGATACTCCTATAATCGGTGGAAGTGGAATGTTCTCTATTACTGCTGGTGGTGGCGGCGGTGGGGACGCCGTTGGCGATGGTGAGGGTGGTGGAGGTGATTGTGGGTGCTGATAGCTCGGCGTAGGTGATGGTGATGGTGGCGGTGGTGACTTCGGGTGATGATAGCTTGGCGTAGGTGAGGGTGGTGGAGGTGATTGTGAGTGCTGATAGCTTGGCGCAGGTGATGGTGGTGATTCTGGAATTATACACCCAATTGATGGTGGAGGAGGGCTAGAAGCTGTTTTGGGTGGGTAATGCTCTACTGGTAATGGAACTGGAGCCGCAGACTGGGTTGGAGGATGGGGTGGAGAATGTGTCTGTTCATTTGTTGGTGGAGGGGGTGGGGGTGGAGAGTAATTGTGGTAACTTGGTGATGGAACTTCAGCAGACTGCGTTGGTGGGGTTGGTGCTTTGTATTGGTAGGGTGGTGGGGGCGGTGGCACCTGAGGCCTGTTTACACTTGATGGTGGAGGTGGTGGTACAGGGCGACGTGTGCCTGGTGAAACCTTTTTGATAGGTGGTCGTGGTGCATAATGAGAACGGTAATGGTTGGGTGGAGGAGGAGGAGGCGGCGGCGGCGGTATATGGTGATAAGTTGGTGGCTGTTGTTCAACAGGTGGAGGTGGGGGTGGGGGTGGAAGGTGTGTTCTGGGTGATGCTTTTTTAGTAGGCGGTGGTGATGCAAAATGTGGAGATGGTGGTGGATGGAAAGACCTTGTGGGAGGTGGTGGCGGGTGTGATCTGGTGGAAGGTGATGACTTGGAAGCGGGAGGTGGTGGTGATGCAACAAATGGCTTTCTGATGGGTGCAGGATTTGGTGCTGGCCTTCCAACCGGAATACCTCTCCTTGTCTGTGGTGGTGGTGTTAATGGAGAGCCATTTCCGCCACCTCCGCCACTGCCACTGCCACCGCATTTGAACTTGCTGCAGTCAACAGGGCGAGCAACTTCAGAAGAACATTGTTTGGCTGATCTCTGATTCATCTTGCCGGAAATGCAATTCTGGGTACCATTAGAGACTGCTCCAATAGCAGCACAGCTTGGGGCTTCGCCGGTGAAATAGTTGAAAGAGTAGGTAAAATTTTGCAAATTAGGCAGCTGGCAAACACTAGCAGGAACAACACCTGTGAAACTGTTGTGTGCAATGTCGAGTTGCTCGACACTCTTCATGTTTCCAATGCTGGAAGGTAGAGCGCCTTGCAGATGATTGAAGCTAACGTCAAACACAGTTACTTCCTTGAGCATGCCGATCTGGGGAGGCAAACACCCAGTGAGATTGTCATTCATGAGAATGATTTCGTTTAAGGTTTTGCCCATCTTCCCAATGCTGCCTGGAATACACCCACCAAGGTTGTTGTTTGCAAGGACAAGAACAGAAACAGGAGAGTTTCCAAGATTCTCTGGGATGCCAAATTGGAACCTATTGTCATTCAAGAAGATAGCATCAAGGGGCTTGTCAAAGAGCTGGGAGGGCACAGAATCTTCAAACTCGTTGAAGCGCAGATCCAGGTACTTGAGGGAAGGTAAGGAGAGCACAACCTTGGGAAATTTGCCCACGAACCGATTGTTGCTCAGGTCCAGCTCATGGAGCAGCTTCATTTTGCGGAAACTACTGGGTACGACCCCACAGAATCTGTTGGAGTTGATATGAAGGAGCGCCAGATCGGTGATAAGGCCGAGCTCGGTAGGGAGGTAGCCAGCAATGTCAGCGTGGTTGAGGTCAATGCCAGCCACCACCCTTATTTTCTTGTTTTTGGGAGATGCAGCACAGAAGACTCCCATGCAAGAACACACGTCTGAGCCATTCCAATTGGCTGTGAAGTTGAATGGGTCTGAAAAGATGGCTTGCTTCCATGACTGCAAGGCAATGTAGGCTCGGCGGATCCGAGGGTTGTCGAACTCGAGGGTTGGATCTACGTCTATATCATGATCTCCATCTTCATGGGCCGCAGAGGAGATCTGGAAGAGGAAAGAGGGAGTGGAAACAAGCAAGAAAAGAATCAAGAAGGAGCGAGGAGGAGGAGGAGGATGAGGAGGCATTGATGATTGCTTGTATGAAGAGACGCAAGTGACATGAAGGAGAGAGGTGCTGTGATATGGGGGGTAATGGTATACGCTAGCTGGACTGTTCGCCCATTCCCATCTCCCTATGCTTTGCTTCGTTAGAGAGTATAATATTTGATTTTGTGTTTCGACTTTCGAGAATATTTTCTCTGCCTTTTATTTTAGTTATTACCTGCCAGTCACCCTGCCTTTTAAGTTCAATCGAGGTGAGCAGCTGGGGGCATTGAGAATTAATTAGTTGTTTGAGACTAATTTGAAATGACGACATGCTGGCACGTCTGCACGAAAGAAACAGGATTGAGAAACGAGAAATGTTATTGTGGGTGAGAATGGAGACGCTAGTTAGTGCCTTTGTCCGTGAGTTGATGGTGTTATTGTCATTGACCTCCAACTAGAGCCGGAGAGGACGTGTCCGCCACCGTCCCACTAACCAAAACGACCAAGCAATCTAGTTGACTGCTCCTTTTCTTTTCGCAAAAAGAAGGGAAGTCCAAGAAGGGTCATTACTCAGTTCAGTTGCATAGCTGTTCTCCTTTGTGTTTTTTTAAGGTTAAAAAAAAGTCTCCTTTTTTTTTTTTTTTTGGTAAACTTCAAAATTCAGAGGAAGGGTACGGCTTAAAATTTTTTGATGAAATGAGATAGTTTGATTATTTTTTTGCTACTTTAAAATATATTTATTTTTAATTTAATATTGATATTTAATTAATATTATGTTGGCTTTTTTGCTATGGGAGGGTAAAAAGATCACTTCTTATCTTTGTAGTATTTATGAAAAAAAACATAATTTATATTGTAGTGTTCAAGTGATTAAATATTTATTGTACTGGACTTGAAACCTTTAAAGAGAAACTAACTCTTGATGATATTGTGGCAGATAATGAAACCACTCAAACAGGAATATAAGCTGGATCCGGTCATGCTACTGATGAGCCCAGATTATTCAGTAGACAATGTAGACATAGATAGACAAGTGAGTTATGTTTATAAACTTTGGGATTACTTGAATATTGTATTATTGAATTATTTTATATTCATTTTATGGATTACTTGTGATTATGGAATAAGTTGAGTTTAGTTAGAAATAGTTGTTTCTATTTTTTATGGTTTTTTACAGGGTTTTTTTTAAAACGAGATAAAATTTTTGGTATAGCTTTTATATAGAGTAAAGTGTGTCCAAATTTTGATAAAAGGGCAAATATTTTAACTCTCTGAAATAATAAAGTAAATAAAATTTCAGATTAATAAAAACTATGATTTTATAAATGTTTTTAGGCTTAAAACATAAAAATAACTCAAAACATTATAATAGTTAAAATGGTCGGCTATTTTATTAAATATCCAATTGTTTTTCAAAACGATCTTCTTGAGAATGTCACAGTTTAGAAAAGTGACATTTTATTAATATTGTGAACTGTGATATTAATTATTGTATTTTTAAATTATGATATTTTCACTATTTCATCAAAAAAAATTTATCATGTGCTATTTTGGTATTTAGGCCTCGTTTGTTTGCTGGAAAGTAGTTTTCTTTTGGAAAGTGAATTACTTTCCGATGTTTGGTAGTGTAATGAAAAATAAGTTGAAAAACACTTTCTAGTGTTTGGTTATGTCACGGAAAATAAGCTGGAAAATAACTTATTAATGTTTTATTTTTTTCAAGTTTATTAAAATAACGAGGAACATATCTTACAAATTAAAAAGTTGAATGAGAATGAAATTGAAAAAAAAATATAATTTCATAAATTATCTCAAATAAAATAAAAAATAATTAAAATAATAGAGATCAAATCTAAAAAATAAAAAAATTGAAAGATGAAGAGATTAAAATAATAATAATTAACATTTTATAAATTATTTCAAATAAAATAAGTAACAATCAAAAGAATGAGGACCAAATTTGATAGATAAAAAATTTCAATTAAAAAATAATAAGGGAAAAGCAAATAACAATTATAAAAATGAGGACTAAAGTTAATATAAAAATTAAATTTTAAAGAATGAAATTGAAAAACAAATATTCAAAACAAAATATATATATAGCAATCAAAAGTTTGACCAAATTTGATATAATCAGTAAATAATATGACATTTCTAAATTTTTCATAACTTCCGGAAAGTGTTTTCCGCCCAAAATAAAAGGAAAACACTTTCCTGGAAACCAAGCCAAATTTTTCTTTGATTGGAAAGTGTTTTCCGTTGATCAACTTTTCTAATAGCAAACAAACACAAGAAAGTTTAGAAAGTAGTTTCCCGAAATCATTTTCCGGGAAACAAACATACCCTTACTTGTATTTTGGATGACAAGCTATCTAGCTAGTTACAGCTAACAACAACAGCATATGGATTAGATATTGGTTAGCATGGTTCCATCATTGGCCATGAGATCATTTTACTTGGTTACTCTTTCTTGAAAAAACATAAGAAAAAGTCATCAAAATGATGAGCATGAACAGAACCCATTTCTAAGTAAAAAACTGCATAAGAGACATGAGACATTACACTCATCGAGAACATGATGATGTATGCCTTGGCAGACACTACCTAGGAATAGGATAGAAATTAATGTTTCTTCCCTTTCCATCTTCCTTCCTTTCTTTTCTTCTGTTTTAAATACACCGCCAGTCTATCACAACTTTGGTATTGTGGTAGCTGTTATGGTTGTGGTTTGAAAAAAGTTGTTTTATAAAAAGTACTTTTAGTTGAGGTTGGTTTGGAAAAATATATGTTTGGTTAAAACTGTGGTTGAAATTGAGGTTGAATAAAAAGTAGTTTAAAGTGTTTGGTTAAAAAATACTTTTCAAATTGAGGTAATAAAATAATTAAAAAAAGATATATATTAATATTGATGATTTTTAATTGAAATATTAGCGATTTAACTAATGTTATTACACCATAAAATAAACAATACTTTATATAAAATATTTTTTATTGTTGCATTAAACTATGTTCAATTTCATCACGCATGAAATCTATTCACCAAGGACTACAGTTTCCATAGTTTCCTGAGCGTGCAACAACATCATGTAAAATATCATCAGGAATAAAATTGGGATTGCGATCAAATTCTGTAAATGCTATGCCATCATACGATCTCCTTCAAATATAATTATGTAGTGCCATTGAATCATGTTAAACATTAGTTTTTCAAATAAAACACAATATCTGAAAAAATTTTCTGGATTTTTTTATTTTACTGGGTCACACCCGGTTCAATACATTTAGGTTTTGGCCGCACCCGGTTCGGCCCATTAACAATGTAGCTGCTCTCTATTGTTCACGTAGCAGAACAATGGAGACATGGTGCAAAAGAAGGAGAAGGAGAAGGAGAAGGAGAAGAAGAAGGAGAAGGAGAACAAGAAGGAGAAGGAGAAGAAAAAGACCATGTCTCCGGATAAGACCACGTCTCCACTGTTCTTCAACGTGAACAATGGACATGGTGCAGAAGCAGAAGAAGAGAAGAAGAAGGGGAAGGAGAAGGGGAAGGGGAAGGAAGGAGAAGGAGAAGAGTTGGGAATCCTTTCTCTGTGTTTCTGCAAGGTGCGCCATTGTTTACTGTGTTGTAACACAGTTGAAACAAAAGCAGCGGGAAGCTGCTTCGTGAGACCCTGTGTTCCAAACACAGTAAAAGGTAGGGCCCATGAACAGTAAAACCTGTTTTTTTCGTAACCAAACATGCAGGAGCTGCGTTTTGTTTAATACACAGCCGCAACCGCGTAAACAAACGACACTTTTGTCTAATTATAATTGTGGTGGCGGTTTAAAATATTTTTTTATTTAAAAATATATTAAAATATAATTTTTTTTATTTTTAAAAAAATTATTTTTAACATCATCACATTAAAACGATAAAAATATAATTTTTTAATTTTAAACAAAAAAATTTATAATTTTTAAAATACAATTTGCACCGCATTTCTAAACACACTCTTAAATAGAAATCGGGGAGGTTGAGTCCTTTACCAAGCTAATAGATTTTAGTAAAAAATCTCACGAATATAACACGTCTTTTGCTTTACCGCTAATAAAAATTATAATCTTATTAATAAATTATTAAAACTATTATCATTTGTGTTTGTATTAAATAAATGCTAATAATAATTCTTTAATACATAAATACTAATATAAATAACAATTATGTTATAACAACACAATTTTAGTTTAAAATCAACCCTAAACTTTATATAAATCCAAGATAACCGAAGACTACAAAACTATAAATTATTAAATATCAAACTCATAATTGAGGGTGTAGTATTATATAACCCCAATTTTTCTAGTTTTTTTTGTTATTTTTTTTATGAAAAAGCGACATGGAGAAATGAGAGAATTATATATCCCTAGAAATTATAATCATAGTTGTATTATGTAACCGCTATTAAAATCACTGTTTTTATTAAACTTGTGATTTTGAATCATGGTTTATATTAAAAACACAATTTAAAATAATGATTATATTAAAAAAAAGATTTCAAATAACAATTATGTTAAACTAAGTATTTTTTCTAAAATTTTTTCAAAGTGTTATTCCTTATAACTTTACTCTAACTGTGTCATTTAAAAATAAAAAATTAGAGCTTACCATGTTAAAGAGTCATTGCAGGTCAAAAGGTAAGTAACAAGGCCTCCATTGTTGGGTTGATATAGAATTTTCCAACTCATCTGATGGTAGTGGTAGCCTGGTAGGAGTTGCAATATGTTTTTTTTTTTTTGCTCTTTCTCTATTCTTACTTGCCTACGAGGGAGGAAGGTTTAAAATCTTTAATTACAGGAAAGGGCCATTCAATTACATTAGAGCAAGGTTGTCAATTCCATTCCGTTTCGATCGGAATGGTCGGGACATCTCTTACCAATTCAAAAAACGGAACAATTTTCACCTCGTTTAAAATCTCGGTCTGTTCTGGATTTTCCGATCAAATTTCGGCCGGAACGTTTCGGTCTAATTCCATGTGTTCCGTTTCAGGTCAAAGTCATTGAGTCAAAGACTCAAAATTGAACCCGGTTCAATTTCATTAGTTACACAGTACACCCACGTATAAAAGCTCTTTTTCTCTAAAGTCTAAACTAAAAACCAAATCCCTAATTTCTCTTCCTCGCAGTCTCAAGTTCCTAACCAAAACAATTACAATCGGCATCTTGTCTTTCACAACCTCCCCCTCCAATCTTCCATCTTCTCTCTTGTTGTCTTGCTCTTTTATACTGCACTGGTACAACCTAACTTTCCGACTGAAGAGGCTCAATCGACAAAAAAGAGAAGGAGCCCCCTAGAACCTGGCAAAGTAATTATCAATAAATTTTGGAGAATTCTCAACCTCCCCGTAAAGATTATATCACACAAAAGACTCATATCGGACTTTCCGACCATCCCAAGAGAGATCTACCACTCAAATAGACTCCAAGACATCTAATCTCGCTTTATGGCCATTTGCTCCCTTCTCAAATAATTGTCTCTTCTATCTAAGGTGCAATCTTTTTTCTCTCTTTAAGTTCAAATTGGAAATGGAAAACGTATAAACTCAGTTCTATTACACTGCTGAACGTTAATAACAAATACTTTTCTCATAAATTTTGTATTTAATTTGGTCTTTCTTTGTATCTAATTTAATATTCTTTTTGTTTGTATAATCTTACTATTGGGTTTGTAACTTTGTATTGTGTTTATTGCTTCACCGGGTTTGACTGGCTAGTTTGAACTTGAAGCTTTATCTGAATTTTACTTTGATGTTTGATCTGTGCATAAGCCTATACAAATCAAGTCAAGGCTCTTTAA
Source organism: Populus deltoides (assembly GCA_015852605.2). Classification (NCBI taxonomy): domain Eukaryota; kingdom Viridiplantae; phylum Streptophyta; class Magnoliopsida; order Malpighiales; family Salicaceae; genus Populus; species Populus deltoides. The sequence continues at coordinate 641,094 of CM027587.2, read as the reverse complement.
GTAAATGAAATTGATAAAACAGAGTTAATGATTTGTTTTATTTATACTGCATACGTTTAAATTATATTTGATACATCAAGATTAAACAGAGTTAAGCCTAGATATAAATATTATATTTAAAGGAATAAATTATACTGCATATGTTAAGATTAGAATTCAAAAAATAGAAAACAAAATAACTGAATTATTTGCTAAATTACCAGGTCTGGTAGTTAATAATATATACAAACAGTAAAATCTCAAAACAGTATTGCAAAACGTTTCAAAATCAAAACATGTTTCAATTAAAAAAATGAAATGTATATTGAAATGAAATTGATAACCTTTGATTGGAGGGAGCATAGTTTTATGATTGGTAAGAGAAGGAGACATGGGTCCCGCAAAATACAACGTTGGAGCCAGGGGGGAGGGAAAGGCTTTATTATGATTACTTTGCAAAGAAAACTTGAAATTGAAAACGCGTTGCGGTGGAGAATCATCTCGATAGACTCGTTTGTGATGTGATGTTGTTTAGCTAAGCAAAGCAGTCGGTCCTGACTTCTTTCCATGTAGGTTTGCTCGTTTTCTCCCATCTACGAATACAGATCACAGTCAAAGTTTAAGAAAGTACAGTCAGTCGCACGCGTGGTGCAGGTTTACAGCTGCCGAGTGCCGACTGCTCTTCTCTTCTCTCTTTTTTCCCAGACTGTTTCTTTTCTTCTGCATTGCACACCAGTTATAAAACCTAACGAGTCTATCGAGATGAAACTTGATGTAGATTGGGTTTCACTACAAGCGTTTTTTTATTGAATCGTCATCATTTTAAGGATTTTTTCTTCCAAAACGATGTTATTTTAGATGTTTAATCAAAGCTTGGATTTATCTAACTTGCAATCCAAGTATTGAGTTGGGCCAACCCTTCAATTGTATCTTATTACTATGCTGCTATCTTCTACTAATTTCGGAATTTCCCTCTTAATTTGTACAGGAAAGAATCACTATTATGCTCCTTCTTAATCCTGGGCTGGGAACAAGTCAGAAACCATGGTAAAAGCTCACATCACACCACCAGGATGCAATTGACCCACCTAGTGAAACCACGTTTCTTTTCAAGAACACAAATCCCAGCAACAAGAATGTTGGAAAACTGATGCAGAATGCGTTCCCCCTTCTCCTCTTGCCAAATACTGGTTATCCATCTCTCTAATACAAGTATTATCAATGTGCTTGTATAGCTCGTCAATCAACTTCCCTTACATTCTATGTGCCCTGTGAAATATTTTCTGGAAGACATGTTCCTCTGGAGGTGCTTCTTCTGGAATCTGGGTGTGAACAAGGAACAGACCAACAAGACTCGCTAAGACCAGAAATCAAGGATCGGATCACAAAGGCCTAAGTCACAGCTGCAGTGCTGGCATTTCCAGCTCCTTCTATATTGTTGTTTCTAGGATTTTACTGGCTACCAAAAACAAATCTCTCAATTCATAAACCTGTGACTTGGAAAGCGTATCTAATTGCAAGTCCCATATAAGAGAAGCACACAAGGAATCTCGTACCTCTCCAGGAAGCCAGTTTTCTTTTAACCAGATGCTTGCATCCCCTGAAACAGCCCCCCTTTGCACCATATTTCTGAAGGATTATAAAAGGCAATCAAAAGTTAGTATTACGCATACAAGTATCTAACACCTGCTAACAGATAAATGAGGATCGTCTGTTTCCCAACATTTTTCAAGTTCTATCTACAGAAATACCATTATCATAATGTATGCTTAGTTCATGAAGTGGCACTCAGAAATTCATGAATAGACCGCTTTTAATTTGCTTTAAAACTACAGGCTGTCCACATACTTACGCTGGCTAACTGTTTGTAGTTGCTTGCCCTGCTGCATTTAACGCAGAATTGTTCCCATTGGAAGGGATAAGAGACTGGATTGATGGGTTTTGCATTGACAACGGAGGAAGAAATACTTTGAATGCTGTTTACTCCAATGTAGCCGAAGAGTCGTGCTATACCGAGGGGAGAAGGAATTTCCAAGGGCCTGGTTTGGAAGTTGGTTGCAAAGCAGACTTGTTGCATGACTGATAATCAGAAGGCGTAGATCAAAACATGCACATCAAAATTGAAAATATGATCAGAACCTACAAAATTGCACTGGGATTTATGGATGGAAAATTGGTTGGCATTGTTTGACGGTAAGTTGGGGCTGAAAGAAAATAGCTTAACATATTTAAAAGGACAGTGATAATCCTCCCTTCACATGTTCAAGAAAATGACTATTATTCTACCTGGACGTCCAAGAAGATGAATAAAGAGAACGAGTTCAGTTTCCAAAAGCTCATCTTTGATTTTAATTTTTAAGTTTTTTAATATCCACTATATTTCTTTAGAATATTAATATTAATATAAAAAATATTTATATCTCATTAAATATTTTTAGAATAAAATTACATTTCATATATTTCTATTCATAAAAAAAAGATTTATAGTATATAAATACATAATGAAACCTTCAAATTAAAAATTTACAATCTTTATTCTTTATGGTATATATATTTTTAGAGTATCTCTCAATATTATTATATATTTTTTTAAAAATAAGTTTATTTAAATATTAAAAAATCCTCACCTTTCTTATTGAATATTAAATACAAACTATCAATTATCTTCAATATTTTGATTAAAAAAAATAAATAAAATTACTAGTATCCATCGATTAAATGATTATTAACCTCAATAGCCGTATTCCTAAACTAATTGAAATTTTTTGAAATTCATCTGACAGAGTGATGCCTGGTTCCGAATCCCGTGTTAAGAGAGGAGGTTTCCAGTTGAGCAAAACTGGAAACCGAGGGAGGGGCAGCATTTTGAGGTGTAGCCGGAATTGCATTAGGAGTGGCTCCAAAAAATGGGCTCTGACCGGCAGGAGCTGGCTTTGAGGGTGCTATATAGGGATGACGAAGAAGGTTATTGAACTCATTCAACTTCGAGTCGAGTGAATTTCTCTCTTTCAACCTGCAGAAGAAGGGGTTTGGTAATAACTGAACATTGGATTCAGTTTTGCATCTATGAAGGGTTGTTTCCTTTGACATGCACTAGAAAGTTGCATATTGTTTTAATCGCATCCCTCTCAGATTTTAATTCCATGTGTTTGAAATCAGAATTGCAAGCAGAAAACATTAGCATCTACTGTTAATAAGTATGAGAAAGCAGCATCAGCAGCAGCAGCGGTGGGAAAAAAGCAGTCTTCTGTATTTGACTTACAATTAATTGCAATCATCACATGATGCAGCTCGCAATTCTTCGTAGCTAACATCACCAATAATGTCACAGAGGCCGCTGCATGCAGACAAAAGCAAAAGCTGAACCCAATGCATCCTCGAAGTGGCAAGACAGCAACAAAGCTAAATCCAATGCATCCTCAAAACTTGGCAGGCTGAGAGGGTTGATTACCAGGTTGTTGATGCGATCAAGTGGCCGCAGCGTGGTTGTGTCCTGATTAATTTACCCCACATTTATTTAGATGTTGGAGTTGTTTTGAAAAGGATTTTTTATTTAAAGATATATTAAAATATTTTTTTTTATATTTTTATATTCAATATAACATATTACACAAAATACTAAAAAAATAATTTAATATTTTTTTATATTAAACATAAATATTTATAAATACAGATAAAAATGCAAGTCAAACAAGAGTAATATCACAAACACACATAAATAGATTTGGGTTGGGCTAGACAAGCCCACTTATGTTAAACAACAGCCCCCCGTCGTCGTCGTCATCAACAACGGGACCATATATATATTAGTACTAGCCCTGGGAGGGATGGTGGAGGCTAGGATAGTAATTAGCAAACAAAACAAAGGAGGGGGGACTGAGAAGATGAAGATGAAGATGAAGATGAATGGAGCCGCAGCCGCAGCCGCACCAGAACCCGCACCCGTAGAAGCAGAATTAGCAGCAGCAGCAGCAGCAGAAGAAGAAGAAGCAGTGATAAGGATATTCGTGGGAGGATTGGGGGAGAGCGTGAGCAGCGAAGACCTGCGCAACATATTTTCATCAAATAAGAGTTTGGGCTTAGGGATTCAATCAGTGGAGATCATCAGAAGCAAAGGCCGATCCTTTGCGTACATCGACTTCTTCTCTTCTTCCAACAACTCCCTCTCCAAGCTCTTCAACACTGTATTTTTTCAATCCATTTCTGTTTCATGTATTTCTTTTTTCTCATCTTAATCATTGATTGATAACGCTGCTACCGCCTGATTGCTTCCTTTATGTTACTACCCTGACTATCTTGTACCGAGGCTAATTCTCCCTGCCTGTGCCTGTTTCTGTGACTGTTCAGTATAATGGGTGTGCTTGGAAGGGTGGGAAGCTTAGGCTTGAGAAGGCCAAAGAGCATTATCTTGCTCGCTTGACATGTGAATGGGCTCAAGATCAAGATGAAGATCAACATCCTCTCCTTCCCACTCCTAATCTTGATCATGCTCAAGATGATCCCACCAACAAGAAACTGCCCATTTCTTCAAAGCCCAGCAACAAAGAGCTTCTTTCAGAAAATAAGCAACTTCGCCTCTTCTTCCCCGGATTAGGAAAGGTAGAGTACTAGCATTGTTATTGCTTATCGTTATCGTTATCGTTATCAATCTTGGATATGTCTCCAACTGTAAAAATATTTGCGTATACATGTAAATGTCTGTCTGTGCTGCAGATAAAGTCAATACCTTTTAGAGGAACTGGCAAACACAGATACAGTTTCAGACGTGTTGAAGTTCCTCCACTTCCCAAGCATTTCTGTGATTGTGAAGAACACTCGGAGCCTCCTGCAGCTGCAGCTAAATGCAGACACATTCCTATCATGGAAGAACAGGGTGCTGGGATGGACAAGGAAGAAATCACTTTGATGAATTCTGTGATGAATAAGCTCTTTCAGATGGAAAATGTTTCAGACAATGCATGCTGTGAGATTGAATTGGATAAGAAAGTAGATGATTCCATGAAAACCACTGATAAACCACCACTTGAAGAGAATGAAGGGGACATCGATGAAGATGATGATAACCTCATAATTAACATGGTGAGTGTACCACAGGAAACCATATTAACTCATCAGGTACGGTTTAATACTCTGTCCATCAAAAGTCATTGATTTTGATGGCATCTGCTGTTGTGGTTATTTCTCTTTCAAGTTTGATTTTTAACTCCATTTGCTACCTCAAATATCCAGAGACGAAGATTCAATGTTAGGCAAACTTCGACAGATGAACCGACTCAAAAGGTGCTCCAAAAGCAGAAAAGAAACACTACACCTTCTAATAAGAAGAGGAAAATAGTTCTCAATGAAGAAAGTAATACAAGTGAAGGAATGCCTGCTATGCCGGGAGGTAATGGGAGTTTGCTGGAACAGCAATCCAAATCTGACAATGCATCAGAAACACTGCCGGGACATTCATCTAGCAAGGAAGAGCAACCCAAATGTGATAAAATCGCCGACTCTAGGGACAGTGAGAACAATAAATCCTGGAAGCAAGAAAATCAAAATGAACATTTCGGCAGGATCAAAGAAGTGGGAGGGCACAAGGAGGCTCTGTCTACCAAACTGGATTCTGCTTCAAATAAGCCAGGCAGAGGTTATGCATGGCTCAATAAATCCTCATGGACACAATTGGTTAGTGGGAATAACAGCAATGCTTTCAGTATTACTCATATCTTGCCGGGTGTTACTTTTGGAAAGGTAGAGCCATCAAAACATGATGGGTTGGAAGTTCCCAGTTCTATGAAAAGCATGCATGGTGATATATTTAAGAAGAGCAATATTGTTCCTACCGTAGATGGCACGCTGGCTTTTGGGGTCAGAAAGGAGGGTAATGTACAAAATAGAGTGGCAATGAGCCCGCAGACTGTTGTAGGCAATGCTGGGGCTTCTGCTCCAGTAGTGGAGAAGAAAACCAATTCAGAGACGAAGCCAGCATATACCAGAGATGTTTCCATTGGAGAAACTTGTTCATTCATGAGGACTGCTGATTCAGTGAAAGAATGGGCGCGGACCAAAGCAGCTCTAAGCGGATCCCGCAAGAGAAAAAACAATGAGAAGTAGGTTCAGAGAGCATCTTACCAAGTACAACTTTCCTTATCTTTTGGCCAGCAAGCCCCGGCTGCCTCTGATTACAACCCATCGTTGGTTTATTGGAGACGAGGCCTTTCTTTTTCCCTTAACTGTGTTTTTAATTCTTATTTGGCCATGCTCATAATTCCTGTTAAATTGGTTTTACAATAGACAAAACCTCTGATAACTGAAGAAAAATGGAAGTGCTGCAATGTGCAATTGTATCTCTATCAGATAATACTTCGTGGTAAAATTGATGCGATCGATTGATGGTTGCTTTATTACTTTCATGCGATCGAAATGTGCAGCAGTTCTGATGACACAAAACAAGTCATTTTATGGACTTGACTGCTCTTTTACCATGGCATCGATCGCTTCTCTTTTCTTCTTATATTTTTGCCTCCTCTCTTAAGTATGGCAGTTAACTACCACCTATAACCCGCATAGAAACGAATATTTTTTTTTGGATGTTCAGGACTAAAATCTTGAAGGAGATGTAAAATTAAAAGGTAACCTGATGGTTTTTTTTCCCTTGTTGCTTTTTAAACTGAGAGAGTTGTACCTACTGCTTGTCCATCTTGAATTGAATTAGATGTACTCAACATGGAGATTGAAGCGTCAAACCAACAGTTGAGCTAGAAACATTGAACTTTTGCTGCATAAATTTGACTGATTTTCTTTCCTTGAAATCTCAGCTAACACTCCTCAGCTTCTTTGAAGATGCAAACCTAAACATTTGCAGTTCTCATATTGGGATGGAATTGGCGCACGATAGTATTATTCTTATAATTGCAAGTGGCGCGCATTACACACAAGAACTTGAGTGCGGCAATCATACAAAAGGCTTTTCAATCATCAAATGCTCAGAATCATGGCTTCCAGCGAACTTTCATTTTCTGCAATTGTCAACTAGTTTAGTGTAGGATCGGATGTTCCTTTTGTCCTCGATCCCGTTTAGGACATTTTGCCTTCTCAGATTCCACAGCGTCAGAGTCTTTGTGATTTGATGGTTGGAATAAATAGCAATCACTATTCACTGCAGCTTGCCCTGGTGAGGAAACATCAGCAGATGGAGAGTGAGGCAGCAGTTTGGGTTCTGAGACAGGGACAGCAAATGATGATGGCTCGTGGATCGAAATCGCTTTCTGTTCCATTAACTCCCTCAAGAACTTTTCATTCTGCTCAATGCGTATCTGAAGCTCTTTCTGTGCCTGCGCAATAGCCATAAAACAAACAGGTGCTACAGACTGATGTTGAAATTCTCAAAACTTTGCCATACAAAATCAGTGTCCAAGTTCAGGATTCTGCTCTCTTATTCTTAATTACTTGTTCATTTGTTTTTTTATCACCCTGCTTAGCCCTTTTGTCCCTGCTACATGAAGCACCCATTCTTCCTTATGTCGCCTATGAATTAGATTTAAACCATTTTAAATTATCATTCAACAGTTATCCAAATTCCAAAAACCCTTCGTATTTTGAATTATTTCCCCATAATTCTAATGTGCATTCTTTTAAGCCTGACCTACTTCTGTCTGTCAATATTATATCATCTATAAATGCCATGAAGTTATCATGATATCATTGCTACAACAAAAGGAAATAAACAAACAAGCCATCAAGCCGACTAGAGTATCGAGAATGCATCAAGGCACCTTAAGCTGCTCATGCAGCAGCTTTTGAATTTCAATTTGTGTGCGCAAAGCCTCTGTTACTTGCACGTCTCTGCAAGAGAATGATTCATTGGAGATTTTGCTTGAACCAATAAAGAAAAAGGGAAAAAGAAGATACCGATCAATGATCATTCACCTATTGGACTCAATGACAAGTGCATCATTGTTACTGTTCGATGAAGCTGCTTTATTCTCTACCACGGTGGAAGTGCTCTTGTCTAGACACCAAGTAGCAAAACAAGTGGAAAGTTAGGATTAGCAGTCACAAGCTTTAAAAGAAAGAGAGGAAAAGAATTGGTAGAATCGATTGGAAGTTGGAAGCATCACAGAGCTATTTGGTGAATATAAAATCTTCTCTCATTGCTATCAGTATACCACAAATTTGCAGTTGCTTGTGATAGGTTTTGGAATCATGTGACGAAACTACTTGTCTTTCAAAGAGAAGAGAAAAGTTAGCATGACAAAAGGAGGACTTATTTGAAGACAACATATTCCATTGTACAAGAGCAAGATTTTCAAAAATAAAATCACCAACCAACTATACAATGACATGAGAGAATCATAAACCAAATTTATGTTTGAAGCAGGATATATGCTTCTAATTATCTGCCCGAAAGAGACAATGTCACTAATACAAGAAGCATGGACTTGTTTCTATGAGAAGGTCATACCATGATTTGTCTCCGGAAATTTTTTAGCAAGGCGGTATTTCTGCAAATCACAAGGCACATGAAAACAATTGAACAGATTTTTAGTAGAATTTGTTTGTTATGATAAAGGAAAGTCTAGACAAGAAAAATTACCTGCAAATGGCTCTTGACATGATAGATACTTAAGCCCTTTACGTTCATAATACCCAATATACTTTTTGGAGTTGCAACTACAGTTATTAACAGTGGAGAATGTGAGTTATCGAAGGAAACTACCACCAAAATTTTCTTGAATCAAAGACAAGAGACTCACCATCAGGGCCTCCGAGGGATTTAACTGCATCTACAAAAAGGTCATGAAGCTCAGTCGTCCATCTTATTCTTTGCTTTTGTGAAGTTGCAGCTTCAGGAAGTCGGTTAATGCTGTCATCCATTTGTGCAGCTGACGAACGATAGTTTGCATTATGATTCAACTCAGTGACAGGGATCGATGAAACTCGCTGTGCTTCCTGCATGCATTTTCAACTTGGATGATCATTAACACAAGATCAATGTCAATATCCAATTCGTTTTGCATCATGATCAACCTCCTTGCCTTGTTAAGTACAACTATCAGCACCTGATAAAACTGAGTAGAAGTCTTGAACAATTTACGTTATAAAAATTGATTTACTCACATTGAGGGTGGAATTTTGGGAGACGTCATCGACGGGAATTTCAAGCTCCTTGGACAAATATTGAAGTACAAGCTTCTCAGTGGATGTCAAACTCTCCTTAGTGCAGTGCAAACCTGTAAAGCTCCCACCAGAGCACTCGTCCAGGACACCCATCAAATTTTCGTTTTCAGGCTCAGTGATTACATCTTGTCCTCCAAGAAATAAAGAGTCTGAAGGGGGAGTGATATGATCGACAGGTAGAGGACGTTGAAGGAAAGGTGAGGTGGGAAGCCGGAGATCACTCTCAGCAATTGTCAAAGGTGATGGTTGTAAACTGGCGGAGAACATGGTGCCTTTGCGAGGTTGACCAATGGAGCCATAAGAAACAGCATCATTCAAGATAGGGCTCGCGTTTAATGTCCGTGTTAGGAACAAGGATGCCTGTGGGAGGGAATTGGGTGGTTTTGGTTGTACGCAATCAGGCAGGACAGCAGAATATTGGAGATTTTTATTTAAAGAATATAAGCCTACTGACTCAGTATTCAACGAAGAAGGATGGGTTTGCATCACCCCTTTCCTTCTATTAAAGGGCTTGACAGTACTATAGAATTTCATGATCCTCAAACGAGAGGTCTACTCTTCAGCCTTCACTTTGTCACCTTCTCTCCGGTTAGCAGATAGTGAAGGATATCTAGAAACACAAGGCAATTAGGGCAAGCTACATTATAGCAGTAAAACCATCTCAACAAGTACTAAACCTCCAGAATATAATATTTTCAGAATTTGCAGCGGTACAAGATACAAACATCATCTTATATAGAAGAAGAAAAAATATTGAATGAAACACTTGAAAACTGAAAAGAAGCAGAGAAAGTGAAAAATAAACCATGGATTATTTGGACAGCACAAGTTACTTTCAAAGTGTGCAAGGAAGAGGCCATGAGAAAGAAGAAAATCACCTTGAGATGACCCCAATTGCCATGCGTTAAGAAAGAGGAAGAGGGTGCTGTATTTGGTGTGATGGCTTCTGTCTTCCTGCATGTATTCTACAAAAACAAGAAAAGCCCACCAATGAAGCTCCCCTGCTTCCCTCTCCTCTCTCCATGTAAATAAGGTAATGATGTTAAAACAAAAACGATGAAGTTTAGGATTCTTTGGGGGTAAAAAAGAACTCCCGTGTCGGGAAGCTTTTGGTAGCTTGTGTTCCTCTGCACTGCATTGTTAAATCATTAGAATCCTTTTGGCATGTAGTTATCACGAATTAGTCCAGCCAATCAATACTTTTATCAAATAATCCATCGTAGGAGAAGTTTTACGAGAACTTCAAGGTAAACAAAGATGTTACGATGTTGCTCTATTGGATTAGCCTTGTTTGGAGCCCTCGCCTCCCCAATCTTGTCATTATATCATTGATCTTAATTGGATTCCATGTTCTGTTTATGTAGAAAGATTCAATTCATTTTCATTACAACAGGATCATAAAATAAAAAAGTGTTTTTGAAATCTAAACAGTACTGTAGCATGAATGTTAAAGAATATCCATTGCCGGGTAACACCTTCAGAATAACAATTGGGATCCGGTCTTCTCCTTTAGACATTCCCAAATCAAACACAATAAAGCCGGCTAATCCAATCCTCGTCGGATCAAATTTTTACTGGTCGTTTGGTTCTCAGATAGAAGAGTAACGACACCATCATGTTTCATTCAAATCACTAATATGCCACCTTCTGACAATGGAAGGAAATTTACTTTACATGAGTCGCATTACCAGTAGACCAGACAAGAAAATGCATGCTATGTCATTACCATGTAAAACAAACTTCATCCTCTAAGTAGAGGATAAGGTCAACATAGACAGCCGTCCTAGATAAATCTGCAAGATGCATTTGACATAATAGAAGTATCCAATAAAGTCCATCTCAAGTTTTAGAGTATGCCCAGGAAACTGTTGTCTCCTTTAACAATCCTTTGTTCCGTTACATATGTTGGGAAAAAAGAAGAAGATAGTTGCTAATTATTAAGGTTGCCGTCTAACTTCGAGGAAACATGCCTTTCCTGGCCCCCATTTCTACCTATCTTTGAGCTCCTGCTCAAATTGGAGCAATTTTTCACGGACAGGCTGTAAAAACAGCTTCAAATCCTGACTGATCTGTAGCATATCTTGCCGTGAGAGATCCTTCTCGTCGCTAAGCCGTACTTGCATCTAGAATAGCAAGACCAAGAGTTTAAAATTAATCATTGTAAAAAAAAAAGAACTGAAATTAATCATTAGGCAGTCTATTTAAAGATAAGAGCAGACTGACAGGCTAGCACAAACATCCATACAGATGAAAACACAGAGAAATGGTTTGATCAACTACAATTGCCACAGATTAGGAAGTTTATGGGCTATTTGACCTTTTGACTGCCATTTATCACTGTCCATACAAGCAACCAATAGCTGTAGGAATCACTCTATTACCACATTATTAAATAAAAGACAGATATTTTCTCATCTTTTAGAGAATCTGTTATTTTGATGAGAAGATGATGGAGCAAGCAGCAGGGAGATGCACATCTTTTTTCAGAGGTCATCCTAAATTTCCCAATATTTTCCTGTCAATTCCATCTAGATTTCATTTTATACTCAACACATTTGAGTGGAAATATAGGACCTACCTGCAGGTCATCCAGCTCACCAAATGAAAACTCCGGAAAATCCAAGTGGCCCTTGACCATCCTTTTCTCCTCTTTGACAATCCATTCCCCTAATCCCATTGACATACCAATTCTTTTAGGATAGGGTAAATAGATGAAAGAGGGAAAGCAGGCAGTTTAAGTGACACCAGGTTAACTTCAATTTTCAGTGTCAATTCATAGGTATATCCAACACGTTTCTTGTTCCTCACAATTACCAAGAATGCCTGCTCACACAAGTAATAACCATCAGTAGGGAAATAAATTTCCCATGCATATCAAATACACGTCATAATAAGAAACGATAATATCATCTGTAAAACAAAACGGTGTGTTTGTGGAGATCAAAGTATTCTGAAATGAAATATTTGTGCAAGACCTCTTGCTAAATAATAATGAGAAATCAAAGTAAAATAGCAAGAAAAAGCACTAGAAATAATGTGAATCAGAACAAGAGTTTGAATTTAATAGGGCAAATTTACATGTGAGTGCATCAGATGATAAGACAGGTAACCAATTATCTCACATTTTTTTTCTGATGTTCAGTCCAATTTCGATCTGCACTAGAGTGTACTAGAACTTCTGGGTTGCTTTTTCCTAATATTTGGCATGTATAGGACAATTCAAAGGCAAAACACAGAGATTCACAAGAGTCAATCAACTTCAAAAACTATGAGGTTAAATAGAAAGCATATTGCAAGATACACAAGTCATGTCATTTCACATGTTTCCCCAGATAAAAACAAAGGAGGAATCATATAGTCAAGAGTAAATTGGAGTAGCTCAAAGTGTCAACTTTTCGTTACATGCTCATATGAAGTCTGGAATTGTTAAAAAGAAGGAAATATGGATATCTCAACTCCTCTAAGACTTTTAGTTTTTTTTAATACCTAGAGAGGGCCTGTCGAAAGTAGGAATTCCTTATGACCATTAGTAACTTCTATAAAAGAGGCAAATCTCATAGAACTGACTCTTAACTAAGGAAGCAGCAGCTGAATCAATCAATCATCTATTGCTACACTAAGTGAGTGGGCTAGAAGTTGTTGCTATTTAGTGCGTAGAGTATCAAAGGCAGGTTTGATTGAGGTGAAAATTTGGATGCCAGACGAAGGCGTCACTTCTGCTTAAGCAGAAACGATAAACAGCCCTATGGATCACTAACTACGTTTTTAAGAACATTTCTGGAAAAGCATTCATGGGAAAACAAACTTCTCTTGCCCATTTCAAAGATAATGGAGTCTCAATTCAAAAAAGCAATACACAGTAGCAGCAGACAAGATAACCCTTTTATTAATGAAGGGAAATTTCGAGACTTCCATCGATCATTTACTTTGGTTGTAAATTCTGTATATGTTACATACTAAAGGTTTTGGTTTTTTGAACTTTCAACATGCATTATGCAACATGTATGTTGATCTAGTCTAAACACTCCATCTTTACAAATTAAAGTTAAACAAGAAGAAGAAGAAGAAGAAGAAGAAGAAGAAGAAGAACAAGAACGAACTTACATCACCAGAACATTTCGACACTTTTGCTATTTGTGCTTTGCCACCAGAGAACTCCAAGGAGCCCACCGACACGAGCAGTTCCTACAATAGAGGAAAAATCAGAGGCGCGGAATAAATAATGTGGGATAAAAATAGAGTAAATGACAGACCTTGATCCGATGGGTGGCCCAATTATTAAGATTTTTCTTCTCCCATGTTCCGGCCTGCAATTTATTAATTTTTATTTTGTTTCGGATAAAAGAAGAGAGGGAGAAGGAAAAAGGATAAGTGTGGGTACCGTATTCCAGACAGAACCGAGGGAGTTCGGTTGAGAAAGAAGGTGCCGAGGGGAGAGCTTCTTAGGAAGAGGAAGAGGAGCTGCGTCAGCTGTTGCTTCCCTCACCCAATACCTATATGACCCTCCTCCTCCATTCTCTCTCTCTCCCCCCCTCTCTCTCTATAAATAATCAATCAAATACCATATAGTAATTTACCTGACAGACCGAAATAAATAAAGAAAGAAAGAGATCAAATTTATACTTAAAAAAAAAAAAATTAGACAGGTAGAAGGATCAATAACAACCAATTGTTTAGAAAACAATCAATCAAAATCAGATATAAATGGCGGAGGAGCAAAAGGAGAGGCTGCTAATGCTGCTGCTGGCTACCCATAGGAGGAGGAGAAAAAGTCTCTGGTCGTCGTCTTGACCTCCTTTTGACATTATTATTATTATATTTAAAAAATGATTAATTAATTGATAGCAATGATACATTAATCAACTCGATAGAAAGTAGTAACAGACCGGGGAATCTCGGCCAGAGATACCCCCCCTCCTCCCCATCTCATCGTTGAAGATTGTTTAAGCTCGTTTATGTGAGAAAATAAATAAGATGGTAAAGCAGGTAGAAGCTCAAAGTGTGATGAACTAGCTAGGGCGATTAACAAATAATCCTTGTAGTCCTCCAAGAATCTCTCGTTGTGAAGAAGGACTATCCTATCCTAATGGTATTCCTATTAAAATTAAAAATTAAAAACAATATACAAATCATTATCCACCATAATAATATAATTACCGTGTATTTCTTCTTCTCCTTCTTCTCACTTTTTTTTATTTGTTTTTTACTCTTTATTTTATTTTATTTTATTTTATTTTCATTTAATTTTTAAATTAAATTTGATTTTTATTATTTTGATTATTGTTTGTTTTTTATTTAATTAAATTTTATTTTCAATTTTATCCCTTAACATTTGATTTTAAATTATTTTTATATCAATTATAATTTTCATTCTTTTTATTGTTATTTTTTTTTGTTTCATATCATTTTTTAATTTTTTAAATTTCATTCCTTAATATTTTATAAATTTAGAATTTTACTTCGTTATTTTTTAGAGTTTACATCCTATAAGGTTAGTCTCAGACTCATTTCTATTTCTATGTTTTTTTTAATTTTTTTTATAAATTTTATCTTTAACATTTGATTTATGAGAAATTGATCATTGTGGTTATTTTTTCTTTTTAATTTTATAAGGTTATCATAATTCTATGATTATGGTCGTATGTTAATTTACGGTGATTTATATTTATATTTTTTTAATTAGTTTTTTTTTTTTTTGTTTTTCAACGTGATGTTATCTGGTAATTTAACTTTATAATTTTATTTAGTTAAACGAATTTCATAGTTTTTCCTTACATTGTCAAATTTCCTTGTCTATTTAATTATTATCATTGCATTCATTTATATTATTGAAATTAGTAAAACTTATTAAATACAGTCAAAAATTAATGAACCGAACCTTATTATTATTATTTAAAAAAAAAACACTTGCATTGGTCTTATAATCCAGCATTTTTTAGCCAGCCTAGTATTTCTCAAAAAGAAAAGAAATGGGGTATGGTATGTCTTAGGCTCATGTCATGCCTCGGGGGGGTATGGGAAAGGTTTTTGGATTTAATCATAAAATTATCGTGTAATTTTGCACCTCACAAATATTAAAGTCTATATTTGGATCCTAAAAAAAAGATTGGAAAAAGATTTTTTGACATGTTGACCAAATTCTAATGGATAATCATAAATTGGTTACGATATCCATTTTTGGATTTTTTTAAAAAAAAAACATGAAAAAGATGCAATATTTTTTATGAAAAATATGCTTGGAAAAATTTTAGAATTTGGTCATATGCAATAAAATCTTTTTTTCTTTTTAAAATTTTTTGAAATTTTATTTTTTTTGGAATTTTAATAAGGTTATTTTCAATGTAAATATACAACCCGATGATTATGCAAAATTGGTAGAAAAATTTTGAGAAAATCACATAAAGGGTTAATTTTTCAAAATGGGTTAATTAATTTTGTTAATCTACAATGACGGGGAAGGAATTTATATTTTTTTAATTAGTTTTGTTTTTAGTTTTGTTTTTGGCATACTTGGACCTGTCAAATCCACCTCTATTTATAGGCGGTGGAAGAGGGCAATCTTTTCCAACTAGTTAGATAATTTTATTTAGTTAAACGAATTTCATAGTTTTTCCTTACATTGTCAAATTCGGGTCCGTTTTGTCTATTTGGGAACTTTGGTGGGCGTTAGGTACATTAAATGCCCGGTTCATTTAGGAAAAAAAAAGAGGAGAGATAATGAATAATGTTGGGGATTGTTTTGGCAAAGTTCATTTAAGTCCTTCCTCTTTAAATACTTTCAATTAAATGACTAAATGTTTGCAATTAAGCCCCTGATGACCTTCAATTGGAACCCCAAAGTTATGCACCTTTTGCAATATGGTCCTTGGTCTCGGGTTTTGTCAATTTAACCCCTAATTGACCATCAAACTTTCAATTCTTCAATTTCACCCCCGGTTTTTGTCAATTAAGCCCCTCAATTGTGGCGTCTTTGTGGTTGGAATCTGGCAAATTTCTTCAATCCGACCCCTAATTAACCCCAAGCTCCAATTGTCTTGCAATTGTTTTGGCCGATTTCAATCAATTAACTTGGTAAAAATTAAATTTGGTCTCTTAAAATTCCAATCTCCTCAATTAAGCCTAAATTAGGCTTCCAAACTTAATATTTCACCAATTAAGCCTCAAATAAAATTAATTTGACCCATTTAAAGTATAATTAAGTCCTTGCACTTAATTTAATCCTTCAATTGGACCCAAATTAATTCTTAAACATAATTAAAATTTAATTTGGCCCATGATTAAATCAAATTGGCCTATTAAAAATTTAATTATGTTATTGGACTTAATGTTTATGCAAATTCGTCCAATAATCATTTAATTTAACCTTGAATTTGCATTTTGTCTCCATTTTTGGGCATAATAGGGTACAATTAGGCCTTGAATTTCCTTCAAAAATTGCAGCTTGATTTCCCGGCCTGCTTTTTTCACGTTGTCAGCCTTTTATTTTGAAAAAAAATAAATTTTTAAAAAATAATCTAGAATTAGGTTATGAAAGTGTGAAGGAGTCGAAATGTAGTCATGTTAATACGGATGCCATTGTAGTCGTCGGAAAGCATAGCATAGCTGCTACATAATAGTCGAAGCCCAGAACGGAGGAGAGTCGAGAGAAGACAGAGACGAGGTAGGGATGCCACACACAAGTGCATCTCTCTCTTTCCTTTCGAGTTAGATCGTACGGGCACTTCTTGTTGTCTGCCTACCTGACAGGAAGTGACACGACTACACTTCCTTCCATATACAGTATGTATGTATGTATAAGGCATGTATGTATTAATCCAATGTCGTCCCACGTTGACGTCGCATCCACATCCACATCCAAATGAATCCACATCACATGCACTGCACCATCAACAAGACAAGATAACAACAACCCTTTCTCTGCTGTCTTAAGTTTGACCACACGTTTCATGTTTTCAGTTCACACCCCATCGAATCATCTGTCTCATGTTTATAATATCATCTTTCTTTCTCTCCCATGTCTCGCGTCAAAGTCAAGACAATAATCAAACAGCGCTCTCTTTTCCCCCCTCCCTTTCCTTACTCCACGCTCATCATCATCATCTCCTCCTCCTCCTCCTCCTTCTTACCATACAATTAAGAAGCTTTTTAACGTACTTCCTCCTGTATACTTATATTTCTTCATAAATTAATTCATTGCAAGAGATCAGGCTATCTTGCACACTTCCTAAAGCTATGCCCGTTAATTACCAGCCAGTTGTAGATGATGAGACCTCCATCACCACCACCACCAGCAGCAGGGTATAATATATGTATATTTGTAATTAATTTAACGTCATGAAATCTTCAATATTGTGATTAATTAATTAATTCTTAATATTTGTCTTATTTCTTGTATACACGTACACACACACACACGCACACATAGATGGATGATGAGGACCAGCTGGTGTACACTCTGGATGATGCCCTCGCTTCTGCGGGCTTTGGAAAATTCCAGTTTCTGGTGCTTGCTTATGCCGGTCTTGGTTGGTTTGCTGAAGCCATGGAAATTATGATCCTTTCCTTTGTGGGTCCTGCTGTCAAGTCCCAGTGGAATCTCTCCTCTACCCAGGAGAGTTTGCTCTCTACGGTTGTTTTTGCTGGCATGCTTGTTGGAGCTTATTCTTGGGGCCTTTTTTCTGATTACTGTGGAAGAAGGCAAGTCCATCTACATATTTTATTTCATATGCCTATTGCCCCGTTGATAATGAACCTGTCTCTCCATTTGTAAACTTGTATCCGTATAGCTTTGCAAATTAATTGCTGAAAACTTCATAAATTAATTGCAGAAAACTTTATAAATTAATTGCAGAAAACTAGCCATTTTTCTACTTCTGGCAATAAAATTTATGATGCCTTTACTTCTGTCGCTCATGGGCATATTACGTTATTAAAGATGCTTTCTTTTAGTGAGAATCTAATCTAGAATCCATTCATCATTAATATTGAGTTCACCACTTTTCAAATAGAAAGATCTTCAATTTCCACTGCTCAGTTTTGAATAGCTTCTGTGACAATTCAAGGGTTCATTGTGAAGCACAAATCATATTCCTTTATGTCAAACCTGGTGCGTGTGTGTGTATCTTGATCTTATCTAGTTTTTCTAATTCCATTTTCTGTTTCCAGAAAGGGTTTCCTAGGAATAACTATTATAACCAGTGCAGCTGGATTTTTGAGTACTTTCTCCCCGAATTATGTATCATTGTTGATTCTCCGTTGTTTGGTTGGGGTTGGCCTGGGTGGTGGACCTGTATTTTCCTCCTGGTTTCTAGAGTTTGTTCCGGCTTCACATAGAGGCACCTGGATGGTTGTCTTCTCAACTTTCTGGACATTCGGAACCATTTTTGAGGCTGCACTTGCATGGGTACTGTGTTCTATTTTCTCACTACTACAACTACTGTCCAAGCTGTTGTTGCTTCTTCATTTTATTTCTTTGAAGTTTTATTTGACTATCTGAACAAGGTGATTGATATGAATATGGCATTTGCTTTCGCACTCTGATTTGAGAAAAAGGTGTTGCTCTTTAATTTTGTTGAATGTTGAAGTCAGTTCCGGTCGTAAGAGAAGAAAGATAATCTGCTTTGTATTCTCCTTCTTTCTTTCTTTTTTGTTTGAACTTCTGTTGCAGGGGTTGTGCACTTTTTCTCTCTTACTCTTTTGCCTTTTCCATTCCGGTTTTTTGACAGATTTTTCCGTATATGATAAAAGTTTTTGAGGGTTAGGTTGTCAAAAAGAGATTTAAGGCAGAGACTTGAAACTTGATGAGTGAGTTTTCAACTGTTGGAACGTTAGGTTTATTCATCCAAGACTTCTAAACTCGACCACTCAAGGAATTGGAGACTCCTGATATGCTTTAGTTTCAATTTACTTTTATCTTATTCCTTGTAAACATTCTCTCTGTTCTTAACGTCTGAAATTCTTTAGTGTCCTTGCAGGGGACTCTTGTCTGCTTATTTAGATTCTCCCTTTTTGAACCAGAAAAGTTGCAGAAAAACACATAACCTTACTCTTCATCTTCCATGGTGGTATATGACAGCTGCCTTTTTTCTTCCATACTAATTCATTGATCTGTTAGTATGCACCTCTTGAAGTTATATTAGTTATTATCCTTGTGCTTTCTGTCCAATGTTTTTCAAATGACATCTTTTTACTGCAAAAAAAAACTGTTCTTATTGAGTATTTTTCTTAAGGTAACTGTATTTCTGTACTTATTGCAGATGGTCTTGCCTAGATTGAATTGGAGGTGGCTACTTGCATTCTCCTCTTTACCATCTATTGCCCAGCTTTTCTTTTATTGGATAGTACCAGAGTCTCCAAGGTACCTGTCCATGAAAGGAAGAATAACGGAGGCACATAATATTCTGGAGAAGATAGCTCAGCTGAACCAATCAAAACTTCCTCCTGGAATGCTTGTTTCTGATAGTACAATTGGACTGGATGAAGAATCTGCCCCGTCAAAATATACACCTCTACTCTCCTCAACTAGAAAACTGGTTTCAGATTTTAAATCAGGCTTCTCATCATTTGTTATGCTTTTCTCATCAAAGTTAATTCGAACAACACTTCTTTTGTGGTTGTTATTCTTTGGAAATGCATTCTCATATTATGGTATCATATTGCTGACTTCAGAGCTAAGTAGCGAGGAAGGAAAATGTGCCTCAACTGTCTTGCTGTCAGAAAATCTCCGGGATGACAGCCTTTACATAAATGTATTTATTACTAGTTTGGCAGGTATTGCATGCCTAGTAAACTTTCTCTGCACTTAATGTTGAGATTTGAAAATTGTTCTACAACATGAAGTAATTACTTCTTACCTTTAAATTTTTATATAGTATTACCATTTTAAGGAATAATGATCAGGTAAATCTTTTCTTAAAAATTTATGTTGTAGAGCTTCCTGGGATTCTTTTATCAGCCATTATTGTGGATAGATTTGGCCGCAAGCTTTCAATGGCATTCATGTTTGTCTTAGCTTGTATTTTCCTCCTACCCCTGGTTTTCCATCAGCATGCGACTTTGACAACAGCATTGTTATTTGGAGCTCGCATGTGTGCCATAGGAACCTTCACAGTTGCTGCAATATATGCCCCAGAGGTAAGTCCTGGAATACTCAATTTTTTTTGAAGACCTTTTATTCAAAGCAGTGATTGACTGCTTGAAGATGTACTTCTGTTTTTTTTTTTAATTTTTTTTTAATGAATCATTGCTTAAATATTCCTCACATTCATCTTTTTTTCTGATCAGGATCAATAATCTTTTCTATTGAAACCAACTTGAGGGAGGTAGTTTTTAGATGGGAAACATGATAATGCATTTGTTAGAAAATGCAAGTTTCTGGAATCCCTTTCTCATCACCCTTGTTCTCTCTGTTCTTGTTGCTTATTTTTCTTGCTAATAAAACCATAGATTGATCAATCGGCAATTGACGAATATAGGAATATGGTTAAGAATGTAATCCACTCTCTTCTCTGCTAAGATTGGCTAGTAGAAATATACATCCTTGTCTCTTTTCGTGCTAATCTTGAATGTTTCCTCTATTTTATTTATATACGGGAATGATTCTGGAGTCTTTTGGGAGTGAATAACTCTCATCATAGTCAGTCAGCATACAAAATGAATTGCTGCTGCTCTTAAAAAGATGCTGTTTTGAATTCTACGAAATTGATCCGTTTCTTGTCCATCGTCAAGCTGCCGCATCCTTTTAATTGATCCTTCATTATTCTATCTTGAATCCATTAATAGGAATAATATGTCATTGCATTTGGAAGGTGATTTTGTTGTAACCCTGTCTTCATTAGAATTAGCCAATAACATGGTCATGACCCATGGAAGATGGTTACTTTTCCATTGTGCTTAATGCCATTCCGATTTGCTTCAAGCGCCTTTAAGTTGACCTTTGAACTGGTTTTAAATAATTTATTTGTGGTAATTTCCTTTTTCCCTAGGTGTATCCAACGGCTATTAGGGCAACTGGGGCAGGAGTTGCAAATGCTGTAGGGAGGATTGGTGGCATGGTATGCCCTCTTGTGGCAGTTGGACTAGTGGCGGGTTGCCATCTTAAGGAAGCTATCATTTTGTTCGAGGTTGTGATTGTTATTTCAGTAGTCTGTGTCCTGCTCTTCCCATTTGAGACCAGTGGGCAGGAATTGAGTGACAGTTTAGCTGCATCTGATCCAAAACAAGTAGTTGTTGGGTAGCAAATTTATACCCATTCAAGCATAGTGAAAACTAGATGTATTTTCTTGTATTTGCTATTTGATTGTTTAGAACAGGAAGTCCATGTATCAGATCACGGTTCTGCCGAATTGGCTGTGTCTAGGAAGGGAGAACAAATGCTAATCCTTTAACATAGATAAATATGTATGCCTATTCCCTCGTCGCGCAAGGTTGATTTAAGTATGTATAGCAGAGTACGAGGCGACATGTATCATTTACCTTCCTTGCCTTGCCAGTTCAAATTCAGGAGTTGAATTCTTTTTCATTTCTCCTCTCATTGAACATCTATGGAACGAGAGCAACAAGCTCTGAAATGACAAGTATCTAGCTATAACACATCAAAATATATATATTGACTTAAATCACTGTAACCCGTCGTGATTAGCTTTGTCTATCAATGAATCTTGCACGGTAATATCATGCTTTTCAATTTTTAACGGTGTTGTTGCATAATTTTTCGTGTGATGATCAAGGAACGGGTTGATGAAGTCTCAGGTAAGTTGAAAACGAAGAAATTTAGATGAAAAGGCCATCTCAGAAGTGGACAAAAAAAGTTGTCTTCACTTATATTTCCAGGAGTGCTAAACAGCACTTTCCTGCTTTTCCTGATATAGAGTGCTCAAAGTTACTACATCAGATCGTACTGAGTTGGCTAGCTCGGTAATGGTGCATGCCCTGGGACACGGCTAGCTTGACTTCTGGGACCCAGACAGCACCCTTCCAACTTTGGAGCTCAACGATGCTTGTGATTTATTATGTGGTTATTAGGGGAAGGTATGGGTTGTTATTGTGGAGCAGATGGAGCAGCTGATGCCTGTTATTACCTTGTCCGCAAGATTAACATGCGGTGCAAAATCAGGCAATCCACTTCATCTTTAATTTCTTCCTTGTGGGTGTCAGCACAGGAATCAGTAACTGGCCGCACCAGCCTTTCTCATATTCTGAAGTTGACTACACACGTAACTTTCAATATCTCTAGGCCTTCTACGTGATCCACGGCTTTCAGACTCTCACGCCTGCCTGCATCAAAATCTCTTGTAAATCTCTTAGATTCCAGCTCCTAGCGGGTGAAGAAGAATCTATTAGGTCATAGGTGGTACGCTACCATTAATTGCCAATTAATCACCTTGTTGAGTTACTTTTATGTGATTTCCCAGAGATCAAGGAGTCTGGCCGATCGATGCTCTTAATTAATTTGCAGGTCTAAATTTTGATATGCTTGCTGCCTACGTGGGCATCATATGAAGTGTGTTAAATTTAATGCCGAGTAGACCAGTCATGGAATTAACCATTGGGAGAGTGTCAGAAATTCAGAATAGTCACACTAATAGAAGAGAGGATGCAGTAAAGAGAGCAAAAACAATTGGTTAACAGCCTGCAAAAACACCATGAACCATGCATTTTCAGTGTCTGGTCATTTTAATATATGTTTTCAAAAGAGAAATTCTAGTTTCTCTTTATCTTTTTGGGTTATTCCAACCGAAATTGCTTCAGTGCAGGCTTAACGTTCTTTCCTGCCAAAAGTTGTTTATCTGCAGGCTTAAGAAAAGGCATTTTTTCATAGTTATATTTGCAAAATGTTCATAACATATATATGTATCATATGCTCTAAACATACCTTGTTCACAGTTGTTTTTCTTCCCTTTTCATGTTCTTTTTTTCGATTATCGAGATCGGCACTGGTTGTGTGGTACTGTAGTTATTGCAGAAGGATTGAATGGTCGGATATGGATATGTTGATTTGGATTACGTACAAAGCTTATCATATACATTTTTGAATCAAATGTACAGGTCAAAGCTCAAGAAGAAGAGGCCTGGCTGTGTCAAATAATATATATGAAAAAACTGGACGTAACTTTTGATTAGATCATTCAGGAAATTCTACAAGTTCAATGATGGATTAGCTCATTGTGACTAGTTCGTGGTATGGAAAGCTTTTAAATTAAGCTTAGAATATGCTTTTTTTGTCAGTCTTATTATTTTCTTATTTAATTTCCTATTAAGGTTCCTCTTCCATTTTGATTTGGTCCGTTGCAGATCTATTTAAGCTACCGTAATCTTTTCTCTTAATTCAGATGAGAAATGAAGTACGGGCAGGGTTCTTGTTTTTTACCATTTTCGTGAATTCTATACTCTTTTCGTCTTCCTCAAAAACTTGTCTACACCAAGAAATTATAGAAACTGTACGTTGTTACTCATCTTCTAGTTCTACTTCTTCTCAAATACTCAATTTCCTCCGTCCGACAAAATCAATCACTCGACACCGAAGCTTTCGCATTTTTATACAGAGAATTTGAGAGGAGCGAAACGGGTTTTTCTTGTATACCCAAAAAAAAAATATTATTTGTTTTTGTGTTTTAAAAATAATTTTTTTAAATATCATTTTAATATTTTTTTAAATAAAAAACATTTTAAAAAATAACTCCAATCACACCACAAAACACTCTTAACGTGGGATCGATGAACTGTTACTGATCTGTTTATGGGTACGTGGAGCAACTAGCCGATGATGAGATCCACTTGTCTGCTCTTGCCTATACTCCTACTTTGGCCACACCAACCATGCCTTCGCTTTCTCATTTTCCATGTTTAACTATGTATTTCGATTACTTCTATATTACCAAACTCGTACTATATATATCTATATGTTCTTATATCCTCTTCTTTTCAACTGAAAGAGTCATCCTGTCCTGTCCAGCTACATATGCCGCAGTCCACTCCACACAAATTATCGATTTTTCCCTTCTTTTCAGCCGAAAGAGTCATCCTGTCCTGTCCAGGTACTGGACAATTGTAATGGTAACAACCGTATATATGTTAGCGCAAAGAAGACTATCATTTCCTAGTTTCAGGTTAGTTCATATTTTCTTGATTATATGTTCTCATGCGCAGCTCAGCTCCATTTATGCATCTTCCAAGGAAGTATCACAGCAGTATTAGTGTTTCGTGTTGTTTGATTCGTGTCCATGTGTACCCAAGCAATTATTATTAACAAGTAAAGCTTCATAAACTTATATCCAGTTGGCCGCTTTGTAAGGTATTCAGTCTTTTGTTTTTTTCAATGATACTTCACTATTGATCTTGTTTCTTGAGTTGAAACTACAAGTAATTTGGTTTTTGACGTAAAAGCAGTGATATATAACATCGATCTCTGGCTGCTACGCCCACGAATGAGCCAGCTGAGACTTCCGTCAGGGTAAGCGCTGAGATTTCTTGATGATCATCAATCTTGAAATTGAATATGTATAGAACATGATAATTTTTCGTTTGTTTGTTACCCTGTGGCCGTGACAATTTTTTGATTTCTTTGGTATGTTGTTGACCGGCCACCACATAGACGGACGGGGAAAACCTTGTATACACTGTGGATGAGGCTCTTGCTTCTGTGGGATTTGGGAAATTCCAAGGTCTCGTGCTTGTTTATGCTGGACTTGCTTGGTTTGCAGACGCAATGGAAGTTATGATTCTCTCTTTTGTGGGACCGGCGGTCAAGTCCCAGTGGGATCTCTCATCAAGCCAAGAGAGTCTGCTATCAACTGCTGTTTTTGGTGGCATGCTTATTGGATCATTTTTTTGGGGACTCGTTTCAGATCATCATGGAAGGAGGCAAGCCATCATTTCCCCCCTTATTCCTTGCATTAATTATATGCTGTGCCTTGTCAATAATCTTCACTGTTTCCTTGACGTGTAAAGTTAAGAATCCTTCATAATGTCTGTATGGATATATTTGTGTATATTGTATAGCTTCCGGAATTTGGAAAAAACTTGCACAAACTTTTCTGATGCTTCTATGATAGATCTTTCTCTATTTAAGGTTTTAGGTTGACAAAATCTGCTCTTTCAAAGTTCCAATTACACAGTTTTGCAATATTTTGGTGGTTTTCCTATTATTTTTGGCTGTCTTGTTCGCTTCCAATTTAAAGTTTATGAAGTGCAAATGATTTCCAAATAGGCAAACTGGCAAGTATTCTGTAAATACCCTTCTCATTACATCATCAAAGCTAAAGATCAAGTTTCCATCAAGTGTTGATCCCTTCTGCTAAAGATGTTACTGTACAAATACGATGTTTTTCTTTGAAACCATCCGTTTGAATTTGAATCTTTGCACTAGACTCTTACAAACCCATGGTTAAATATTTTACCTCATCTTACAAGTTGTTTGAGTTCCATTTGGTCTTTCCAGGAAGTGTTTCCTAGGAGCAACTCTTCTGACTTGTGGAGCTGGATTGTTGAGTGCTTTCTCCCCAAATTATGTGGTTGGCTCCGGGCTGGGTGGTGGAAGTGTATTCAGCTCCTGGTTTCTAGAGTTTGTTCCTGCTTCACATTAGAGGAAAAAGGATGCTTCTACTCTCATGGTTCTGGGCATTTGGGACAATTTTTGAGGCTTTACTTGCATGGGTGTGTACCATTTCCTGAATTCTGAACAAAAAAAGTAGCTGAAAAAAACTTGATTTTATCATAAACGCTCTTGGTAGCAAGTGTTAAAGGCCATTTTTCCTCATCATTATCTGATATTTTGGTACATTGCTCGGCTAATATTACATTACAGTGTCTGCACAAGCTGGGCAGCATGGGGCATGCTAAAATTGCACAAAACTCATGTCTTATCACCCGGGGAATTCTTTTCTTCATAATTAATTGTATTTCTGTAATTCTTGCAGATGGTAATGCCAAGGTTGAGTTGGAGATGGCTACTCGCAGTATCCTGTTTACCAGCATTTGCCCTGCTTCTCTTTTATTCTCATGTACCAGAATCTCCAAGGTATCTATGCATGAAAGGCAGAATAAATGATGCATATAATATTCTGGAGAAAATAGCTCTGCTCAACCAATCAAAACTCCCTCCCGGAGAGCTTGTTCCTGATAGTACAATTGGACTGGATGAAGAATGTGCAACATCAGAATATACCCCTCTCCTCGCCACCACTGAAAAAATGGATTTGGATTTTAGATCAGGATTCCAATCATTTCTTATGCTTTTCTCATCAAAACTAATCCGAACAACACTTCTTCTCTGGGAGTTACTCTTTGGAAATGTATTCTCATATTATGGTATCATATTGCTGACTTCAGAGCTAAGTAGTGGGCAAAGCAGATGTGGCTCAAATCTCTTGAAATCAGAAAATCCTGACAGCCTCTACATAAATGTATTTATTTCTAATTTGGCAGGTATTGCATGCCTACTCTCTTCATCTCTATGCAATTAATGTTTGACATTTTGAGAATTGTTCTGCAATGTGATATATACTATATATCTCTTGTCTCTAGCTTTCTTGTACAGTTACCAAATTAAGCAATGCATAATAACATGTTTTCTTATAAATCTATACTATTGTAGAGCTTCCTGGGATTCTTTTGTCAGCAACTATTGTAGATAGAATTGGCCGCAAGCTTACGGTAGCTTTTACGTTTGTCTTGGCTGGAATCTTCCTTTTACCTCTGGTTTACCATCAGTCTGCAACATTAACGATGTCATTCTTGTTTGGAGTTCGAATGAGTACCAAAGCAGTCTACTCAGTTGCTACAATATATGGTCAGGAGGTAAGCCCTATAATACTTTGTTCGGGGCATTTTATCCGTAGCAAGATGTTGACTGGGTAAAATGTTCACATCATCTCAGTCTTAACTTCCGTGATCATTTTTCTTTTGACTTTGACTCCAAAATGCATTTGTTAGAAACCTCTGCACACACATCTGAGGGGCAGGGAGAATTGGTTCTGAATAATTGATTTATACTGGTATCGTTTCCATCTAGTTATATCCGACATCCGTCAGGGCAACTGGTGCTGGAGCTGCAAATGCTGCGGGGAAGGTTGGTGGCATGATATGTCCTCTTGTGGCAGTTGGCCTGGTGACTAGCTGCCAGATTACAGAAGCCATCATCCTGTTTGAGGTCCTGATGGCTATTTCAGCAGTCTGTGTCATGTTCATCCCAGTTGATACCAAGGGACAGAAATTGTGCGACAGCATAGATGTATCTGATTCAAAACAGGTTGTCGTTGGGCAGTAATTCTACCCCTTCAACCATTGTAGAAAAGAAATGTATTTTGATTCCTTACATTAGATAAATATCTGCCAACTCATTGCATGCCCTAGGTTGATTCTGACCATAGCAGAACGCTGATTGACATAATTTTCTTTTCCGAAGTTCAAGACTCAGGAGTTGAAAATGTTCATCTCTTCTGCCGTTGAGTACCTTTTGAGCTAAAGCAGCAAAAACTGTCATGACAAGTCTCCAAGGACTTGCGATCCTGCGCTTCCGAGTTTCTTAAATATTGCAAAAGCAGTCGTCTAAAGATCTTTGACTTGTTCGGCCATGTTTTCTAACCTTCCATTTTCTCATGTTTGATTACACATTAAAATAATTACCAAAAAATAATTAATAGACAAATTGCCAAAACCTTCGCCATTGAAACTCATGCCGTCACCTCCTCACTTCATTAGTTTCATCTTCGTGGACGCAGAAAAGGGAAAATAAACATTAACAGTGCACTGCTCAAACTTTTTACACATCACGAAACTGTGCTCCAAAATTTCTCATCTACCAAAAATACAAAATGATGTAAACCTGTAAACAAGTAGTACAAAGCTAAACACAACCAATGCCATAGACCAAGTAATACTGTGTGCTATTTTCTTCTCATGTGGAGGCAGGACTGCTTATAAAAACTTAGACAAGCTAAATCGATACAGTCAAGGATAAAATAACTAATCACAGCCAAAAAAGGATGCACCCCGCTATAAACTTATGGTCTTGCTGTTTGTTAAGATATACAATTGTACACCCGATTGCAATAAAATCAAATTCAGAACTCCTGCAGGTGAGAAAAAATAATAAGATTGAAAGAATTTATACCATGTTCTCTCCTCTTAAAACGAATCAACAAAAAGGCCTTAACCCCAAACTAGCTGGAAGCAGCTAAATGAATCCTTCGGTGCCAAGCAGGGGATCATAAACCAGTCAGCAATTAGAGAAAACTTAAACAACTTATCCTTGCATCCTCTCTCACAACTTGAGACTTAAGCTGACGATATAATACACTCCAGGAAAACAAAAACAAAAAAAGATGGCAACTGAACACACAACATTTACAGCCCTCTGTTTAGTTGCCATGAAAAGGAAAAAAAAAATTCAGTATTACATGAATGTAAGGTTCATATTTTTCAAGTCCCAAGAAAAAAAAGAAGAGAGAGAGTAAGAGTGAAGAAACAAAAATGTAACACACTTTGGTATGGAAAAAAAGAAAAGCGATATGAAAATTATAATAGAATTCTTCTAATACTATAAAAATTGACCAGCATTCCAGCTTTTGGACCAAGAGCATCCTTAGTGAATGACCCGCGCAAAATTTTTCAAATTTATCAAGACAATTCTTTGCTTAACTTGTTGTCATTTTGAAGTCAAGGCAGCAATACTCACAGACAACATTTTATTACGTGTTCCATCTAGCTGCATAAAATAAGCCTCAAGCAACATCTCCAAATCCTCTACACCATCATCATCCAAAACGCCGCCAGTCACCATGCTTGCACTCCGGTTAGAGCCAACTCGGGGGAGACGTGGTGTAGCAGGGGTTATGCTACCTGAAGCCGCAGCTCCGACCAAGGAATCAGATTGCTGATTCTGAATCCATTTCCTTGTCGAATATAAATCTGCCATGTCTTCATTGTCATCTAATAGATGTTCAATCTCGTCCCTCACCTGATAATAGACAGACAAGTAATCATTGATGAGAGAATACAGAAAGTAAATTTAGAATCAGCATCAACTGTAAACATCCTTCATGAAGTCTGTCAGTTTCATGTACAAAAACCATTTTACTTCGCCATGCAATATTTAAGTGATAGATTTAAAAATAAGTTTGGAAAAAAATGATGTGCAAAATTTATTAGAGTTTTATGAACATTAAAGAGAACAAATATATTTTTCAAGACAATTTCTAGCAATGACAAGAATAGCGGAAACAAACTTCACTTTCATAAAGCTTCCATGCATTTGAGTAGATACAGGGAGAGAAGAAGATTGTACACACAAGTACATGGTCAAATAATTCCTACATTCCAGCTCCCAATTTCTTATCCATACAATCTGAGATTACAAATCCTATGATAATGGAAAAGAGATCTAACCATTTTAAATCCAAGTTCATATTGAAATAGAAAAAAGAAAAGAAAAGGATGGTATAATTAAAATTCATCGAGAAAGAAGATGCTGGATGCTTTCTTGATCTATCTTGTACATGTGTGCACACCTAGACTTGCACTTCATTGGGAAGAAGGAGGATCTACTGGAAAAACTACTAAAGATTCCATTCAGAAATGACGAAACTATTGGAGCTTCCAAGCCGTAAGTGTCAGAGTCTCTTGTTTTAGGTTTATTTCTGTTAAACAACAATTCTCTTAGCTTTCGTGCAATCAGACTTTGCAAAGCTCTCTGCTATCTCTTGTTTTAGGTTTATTTCTGTTAAACAACAATTCTCTTAGTTTTTCCCACCTCCTCAACCAAATCAAATTACCTCTTATTTTCTAAATTTTATGGCGATTGGGTTTGAGCTGGTGGCCTTAATGGGCCTAGCCTGCCAATTGTTGGGCTATGGGCGCATGACGTGCAAGGGCATGATGAAGAAAGAGGCAGTTCCTGGGCCCAATTATGAGCCTAGTTGTCCATTTGGTTTTTAAATTGTTTTTTTATATATATTAAAATAATATTTTTTTATTTTTAAAAAATTATTTTTAATATTAAAATTAAAAGCATTACAAGAATTAATTTAAGACTAGAAAGTTTGGTGGAATTGCAACCACGAACAAGAGTGATAGTCCTGGACTCGTCACAAATCTATAAGAAGAAAGTACAGTAAATGAAAACAAAAGAAAAACAATTCCCTAACGGAGAAAAGGGCAGACTCGGAACCAGAACAGCCCATAAAATGAAAATGAAATGAAAATTTAAAACCCTAAAGGTCTAAACCCTCCCTCCGTCCCTTCTCAAAGTCAGGTCTAAACCCTCATTCCTCTCTCAAGCTCTCCCTCTCTAGCTGTAACTGTAAATTCTGTGCTTCGCTTTCTGTTTTTCAATAATAATAATAATTAGCAGCAGTACATAGCAGTGGATGGGTAAATAAAAGAAAACAAATAAATGATGATCCACATAATCAGACGAGGATCCGCTCGATCCACCATTTCTACGGGTACGTTTTTTCTTTATTTGATCTTCTTCTTCTTCTTCTTCTAATTCAATCTGGATATTATTGTTGGTTCTATCCTAAAGTCCAAAGAGAGTTGTTGATGATGATGATGCCGCCCCTTTTTGGATGTAAATTGGATAGCTAACTTGATGGAGAAAATAAATTGAAAGTTTTGCAAAAACTAAAAAATATCGTGGAAATCTTTGCTGCTGTTCTGAACCAATAATTTGTTTTTTCCTTCTCTTATTTCGCTTGGAAGTTTATGTACAGTATCTAGCAATAGGAGTCTTTGTAAAGTGAGTCTCTCTTCAATGCTGTTGCATCAAACAGACATGCTACTAAACCTGCATATGCATCAAACAGACATGCTACTAAACCTGCATATCGCTTCTTGACAGTGTTTGATGAGGTGGCCAATGCCATACATGGGGCAAATATGCAGTGGCGTGCAAGGTCATATGCCGCGTCGGTTCCTTCTCACATGCCACAAAGCCACAAAGCTCAGAAGAGAGTTTCCAAAGATGACCGGCGAGCTATGGTGGAATCTTATGTAAACAAGTAATCACCCCCCCCATTTCTTTTTTTCTCTAACCAGCTTGATTTATTATATCATATAGCAGCTGCTAACTTTTTATTCCATCTGCAAAGTTGCTAAATTTGGATTTTATAGTTGAGGGAAAAAATTGTTAGTTTAAGACAACGAAATAAAATAAAAGGGGATAGTGATTACTTTGACTTGTCAACTTATCATGAAAATTGATTACTTTGATGCGACTTCAAGGTTCATCACTGATATTGTTTTTCAGTAAAAATTTTGGGATGCTGTGCAAAGTTGAAGTGTAGATACATTTTCCTGTAATCAATTTGGACGCCTAGAAAGTTATTCGAAGTTGATGAGGAAATTGGAGATTGTTCTTGCATGAAGTGCCCACTTTTAAGATTATACCTACTTTCAGACATTGTCATCATTGGTAGTAAATTTGAAGACCACAATTTTGTGTGGAATCTTACCAATGCTTTGATAGCATTGAATGAGTTCTATGTTGTGTTATTAAGAAAGTTATTGTGGGACCGAATTATTATATTGCCATTACCTTTTACAGGTATAGGGAAACACATGCTGGAAAATTTCCATCCATTTCTGATGCTCGAAAACAAGTTGGTGGCAATTACTATTTTATTAGGAAAATTGTTCAAGAACTAGAATACAAATCTAAGATTTCATCCTCAAACAGTGGAAACAAGAAAAAGGAGCTACCTATCGTGAGTGAGCCCTTGGTTAAAGTTAAAAACATGTCAACTGGAGGTGCAATGTCAGATATGAGAACTCAATGTGACCCACGTGCAGTTCCTCTAAATGATGTAGGAGACACAAGTTACAGATATCTAGAAGTGGAGGGAGGGCTGCAAACTTGTGAGAAGGTGGTCTCTCAAGAGTTTGGAAACCCCATTTCTCCTGTAAGTGTTTGATGTTTATTGCACTGTCTTAATTTCATGTAGGAGACATAATTTAAGTGGGAACATACTAGACTCAAAGATCTTACAATGAAATTTTTGGCTGTTGCTCTAGTCCAACGATGTTCAGAGTTTGATATTTGGATGATAATTGTTTGTTAGTCTGCTAAGTCAGAAGTTTAATGAGCCATTTAAAAATGCTTTATGTTACATGGCGCAATGCATATTTTTGGTATTATATAGCTGGTTTCTAGTTTATTTTGGCATACTTTGTTCATTTCAATTTGTTTAATTAATAGAAATATGCTATCCGGCATTTAGCTTTTGAAGAAGTTTTGGTTCCTAAAGTGGCCCTCCCTTTTCATCTGGGGACATTTTATTTTTATTCTCATAGGCAGTCTAGGTTGTGAGAAACACAAAGGCATTTCCTGTCGAGCCCTACTGCTTCTATTAAACGAGGTCTCATATGCACGCTCTGGGTGCATTGATCCTTGAGCACAATAAGTACAGCATACTTTACTACAGTAATGCAGTAAATAATAGCTTTGTTTTCAAGAATCTCCAAAGGGATGACAGTTGGAGTTGGCTATAAATCAACACAATTTCTATAAATTTTTGTAACTGGTGTTCCCCAACCTATATGAACCCTTTCACTGGTTGCTATAAAAAGAATTGTTGACTTCTTTGTGTTTTTATGGCTTCATCCATCTATTTTAAAAGAAAAGGCTATATTACCAAATTCGTACTATTAAGTGAGAGTGGAGCATGTGTTATACCCTTCTCATTACCTTCTCTCTATGGCACTTTCAGGAGCATTCTGATACAGTTCGAACTCAAGGTAAGCTTCTGGAAAGAATTGATAAGGAAGCATCTCATTGCCCTGAAAAATCAGTGGAACATGAAGTGATGGAAACTCAAAATGACCATTCTGATTTTGTTATAACTAATGGTAATTGTCATTTTGTAGCAGCTGCGAGTCATATAAGAAAACATGAAACCAAGAATGTCTCTCATCCTGGCCTTGTAGAAGCAGAAAATGATCAAGAGAAGCTTTCTGCATTCAAAAGAATGATGGATGCTGATCATTCAAAACATAATGAGGGGTCTCCTTATCTGGACA
Source organism: Populus deltoides (assembly GCA_015852605.2). Lineage (NCBI taxonomy): Eukaryota > Viridiplantae > Streptophyta > Magnoliopsida > Malpighiales > Salicaceae > Populus > Populus deltoides. The sequence goes on along the minus strand of CM027587.2, from coordinate 607,935 downwards.
AACATGAAAAGTAAGTTTTCCACTTACAATATAGTTCAATTATCAGGGCTATTAAAGTAGTGATTGTTGTTTCTGTTGCTGATGTCCTTATCATTTTACCAGTTCCATTTGCCTAGCCAGTGCCTTCATGACCAAGGGACATGTTTTCATTACCCTCACCTCAGCAAGAAAATTAATCAGTTACTACACTAGCTTACGCCCTCTAAGAAGCGTAGAATTAAGTACCCCCCAAAAAAAAAACCCGCTCCATATTATTCTAATCCTCTTTCCTCTGGTTTGGATAATTTTTCGCCCATTCTCTGTTTATTTTATTATTTTTTCTCAGACCTTTTTCCTCCCAATCTTTCTTGTGCACTTGCCTTTTCTGTTTCTTTCACCAAGAATTTGCTCGAGAATTCTTACGCCCTCTAAGAAGCGTAGAATTAAGTACCCCAAAAAAAAAAAACCGCTCCATATTATTCTAATCCTCTTTCCTCTGGTTTGGATAATTCTTCGCCCATTCTCTGTTTATTTTATTATTTTTTCTCAGACCTTTTTCCTCCCAATCTTTCTTGTGCACTTGCCTTTTCTGTTTCTTTCACCAAGAATTTGCTCGAGAATTGTTTAGGGTAGCCCTCTCAGAGTTTTCTTGATAGAGTATTGTCCAGTTGAAACTTGAATTTGTTACTTGTTCATGCATTCCGTAACTCCTATAATTATATAATGAAGTATACGAATTCCTGTTTCTTTAGATGTTCATTATAGAATAGAACGTGCTTTATTAAATATAAGCCTCTTGGAGACTTCTGTCCTCAGCATGTGCATTCTGTCCCTGAATGCCCCCTGTAAAGTATCATCAGTTCACATTCTCACGTATGGTGTGATTTTCCTTGCCCCTTACTGCTTAAGAGTGACAATTAACGCCATGCTTCCATTGTCCAGAGACATCTCTAGTACCCACACCGATGGTGCGGAACATCCGAAGAAATCAACTGTGTGGGGAAGCTTGAAGTCATTTGCAGATGGCCTTGTCAGCATGTGGAGAAAAATGTAAATTCATTTGGTAGGTAGTTGTTGGAAGTCGGTACTCGGGAGATTTTTAATGATGTGGTTGATGGAGAGTATTTAAGGTTGAAATGTCTTGTCTCGTAAGCTGGTGGCCGTTGCTAGTTGTTTTCAATTTACTGAGCTCGGAGTCGGCCCTAGGCCAGGGCTTTGAAAATCGTGCGAAGAAATCAAATCCTTTTTGTATTGAATATATACTGGTTTTGATCTTCAGCTTACACTCTGCAGAGAACAAGTAGTGAATTCCAATCGTCTACCACATAATACTAGTATTAACAACAATTACCCTAAAGCACGACATGACATAGCATAAAAGTTGGATCAAGTTGCATACTCATGGTGTAGAAAAATTGAAAAAGTACAGGCAATGGCCAACGCAAACAAAGAATAACATATGCTAACGACGTTTATTGTAGCACTTTCCTTTTTTGTCCTTTTTTTCTATTGCATCCTTCTATGTCCTTTGTTAATTTTACGGAAAATTAAATAATTATAATTAAAAAAAAAAACACTAAAAAGGCCTTGGAGAGAATCACTAGAGACAATTTCCTATTCTCTTTTGCTGGGTTGTGGGGTCGTTTTGTTTTTTAAAAATTTTAATTTCTCTTTCTTTGGGTTGTTTGATCATTTGTTGTGGGCTTGGTCTTTTAGGATTGGGGCTAGGGGACGTATTGCTCAGCTGGGCTTCTCATGTGTTTGGTTGGTCTTAGAAGAGAGTGTTTTTTTTTTTTCCCTCACCCCTTGTGCTTCGCCTGCAGCCTTTTCTTTCGGCTGGCATGTTTTTTTCCCCTGAATTTGAGGAGCTGCCGTGCATTTGGCAGCTCAACTCCATGTTGCCCATCAGTTTTTTCCTTAAATCATGGCACGCGTGTGTTTGATGGCTGCTGTCTCATATCCTGGAAGCTTTTCTTTTCTTTCGGCTGCTACTCAGTCTAGGAGGCGCTTCACTGCGCCCAGGAAAGGTGGAAATTCAAACGGTTTTGGACTCTGTGAGTTGACGTCCATTTAATGCACGTTAAGGTCTGCATGCTTCTGGTGTTGTCCTTTGTGAAGGGAAGGGTTGTCATCCTTTTTCTTTGGTTGGGCTTTGCGTTTTGTTCTGGCTGGAAGTAGAGGTTTACAGTGAGAGGTTGTGATGGTTTGGTTTTTTTTCCTTGATCGGGTTAGGTAGCAGTCATCTTTCGGGATTTTTACTTACTTTTCATACACTTTCATACTTTTCATACACTGTTCAATCAGTTTGTGAGCACCTAACGTTTTTTTTTCCTTAGCATGGCAGCCACATTTGCTTGGAATGTGTCGGGACAAGGGGGTGCACTATCGGTTAATTCAAAATCTTGGCTTTTTCTGAGAAACCAAATTTAGGGGGTTCCACTTTGAAACAGTTGAGCTAATTAGGATTGGGTACTATGTCAGGGGGTTGCGTTAGCTTAGACTGCCTCCAGGACGCTATATGCAAGTTCAATGCTGCTTGCGATTATCTCTGTCAATTAATCAGAGAGCCGTGTTGTTAGTCCATCTTGTACACCACATGGCATGACTAGCAGATGCATAGGGATCATGTCTAGCTTTGCTTTCACAGCTGGTTCTGCAAGCTTCTCTAGCGCTGACTATCCATTCGATGTTACAGCTACAGCTTGCCCTTTGGCCTGCGTTCATTAATTTCTTTTTCTGTAAAAAAAACAACACTTTCTGGTTTGTTCAAAACTCTGCTTCTTTCTTGCATGTTCCATGTATGCATCTTTTGCTTCTTATAATTCACCTTTGGCTGCGAGTGCTTTTTCAGAAATTGTTAGACTGCCCATCTTTGCTTAATTCGGTTTTTTTTTTTTTTTTGTGATTTTAACTACAGTCCATTAGACTTGGCATGTTATTATAGTGTACGCAAATATTTTCATTATTTCTCTTCGGTACAAAAACAAAATGCTATCAAGACAATGTTAGTTTACGGCAGCATTGTGTTGTTAGAGACCGTCTTGCCAGCATTCTTTTTCTTGCTTCATAAATATAGGATTACAATTGACTTTGGATCTTATCACATCGATTCCAATCCTACCATCATGGTTTCAGCTTTATGGGTTTTTTTTTTTTTTTTTAATCTTAGTAGTTATTGGTTTTCTGCTTTTCAAGTTTGTCATGCTTCTTTGCAACAAGAACATACAGCTATGAGTTAAATTAGATTCGGTAATTCAGCTTGTGTTTTCATATCTGAATTTTGAAATTCAATTTGACTGCATGTTCTGAGCGATGCATCATTTGTTCTGCTTATTTTATTTCTTTTTACCTGCTCTGTATTTTTGCATTTTGGTCTCATCCAGTTTTTCCATCCAAAGAATGTTTTTTGTCTTCAATTGCGGACCATGCTTTTTTACCCAGATTTGCATCTGCGTTCCCGGGCTTCACACTGTATCAGAACGTCTCCTCAGGTTTTCATCCCCAAACCTCTAGAATTTTCATGGCTTTTTCTCGGTTGCAGACCATGCTTTGTATATCATGATTGAAGTTCCTTACTGCCACATCAAATGCCTTTATACGCGTGCTTAGTGCTATGATGTTTTATGGAGATCTTCGCTGGCTAATTATCTTTACTATGCTTTCGATTCTTCTTGTTTTTCATGACTGTTCTGTTTTTCGTACTGCGATTTTTTCAAGTGTTGTCGTATTTCAAGTCTTTTTGGCTTTTCTGCTTCTCTGAGGGTTTTTTTTTTTTTCATAATGAACATCTTGTTGCTATACGGTTTAGTCTGCTGATTATTTCGAGCATGTATGATCCTTTGATTGGTTCCATACTTTAGGTTTTGCTCCGATGAGCTTTCTGATTTTAGCATACACCTTTAAATCTAGCCTTCGTGTGTTTACCTTCATTTCTAGGACTAACTGCAATTTTTTAACCACTTCTTGCAAGATCATTTTTATTAGTTGCTTCTCATATCAATTTGCCCTTTTTGAACTATATATCTCAAATTATTCATGCCATCTTGATTGAGTTTTTATTGTCCTTTTATCATATGCGACCGTTTGCGTTAAGCATTTTACTTTGGTCGATTGCAATTGCTAATCAAAGAAAGAAAAAAAATAATTTCTAATGAATACCCTTGCGTCGCTAGATGTTAAAGGTGTTTCCATGATGTTTCCTCAAACTCTTAGGATCTCTTTCCTTTTTCTTGCAACTCGAGTTCCCGCATAGACCTTAACTTATGACTGGCCGACTCCAAAGACTGCAACCTCACCACTTAATAGAGAATCATGTTGACTCGGCTGTCAACTTTCTTGGCGTTGAAGATAACCAGAATGGCTCAATTTCATCTGACGCAAATGCATACCATGTTATGCCTTTGCTCTCTGATCATAATAATAAATCACGAATGCCCATGCATGATACTTGGGATTGTTCACCGCCCCCTGCTCAGGAGTACTCAGAGCATCATGCTGGTTTGCGTTCTGATTCGTCTAGCCCATCTATACCGCCTTCTTATATAAGCACAAAAAAGGACATTGCCACTGCATCTGATAACAATAATTCATTGAGTGATAATTTAGCTCTTTCAAATCTCCCCAACCACAGTGTGCCTGACCTATATATCTTCATGTCAAAAGAGAAGAAAACGTATGCAGATGCCACGATGCCTATGGTTTCTTTTCACTTACAATGTTTGAATTTTGTTCGCATACCAAGATTTCGATTTCTGTTTCTTTTCACTTCTGTTGGCCTCATCTTTTCTCCAAATTTGTTTTAGGATTGTCTTACTAATATGTCGATTTTGGTGATAAGTCTTACAAGTGCCAATATTGCAATGCTCTATTCTGGTGTCAAGAGAAGCTTATGGGTTCATCACAGACAAGGCCATTTTTTTCCCTTTGCTGCTTGAATGGGAAAATCAAGTTGCCTGCTCCACGCCCAACTCCGGAACTTCTTGATTTTATTCTTGATCCAAACAATAGACGCATTGCCAAAAGGTTTCGTGAAAGCATCCGCACATATAACTCAATGTTCGTCTTCACTTCAATGGGTGTCGAGGTAGATCATTCGGTTAATGAACGCCCAGGACCATGCCTTCAAAGTAAATGGCCATTGCCATCATCTTATCGGTAATCTTTTTCTCACTGGTGGGGAAGCACAAAAATTTGGTCAACTTTATGTTTACGACACAGAAAACGAGGTGAAGAACTAGCGCCGTTTTCCAATGGCTTTCCATTCATTTTAGTCATATTTATCGAATATTTTTTTCATGTTTTATATATAAAATACCTTAATAATTTTTATTTTATGTTTTGAAGACTGGAGCACACTCTCGGAGGCTGCTAATCAAAAACCATCTTATTCAAAAATCTCTAAAGACTGGAGCCAAGCATCTAACCCAGCACTATAGATTTGCTAGCCACGGTATCACCAGTGAAAGAACCCTGATTGCCTTATTCAAGTATTAAGGTAAGGGAAAATCAGACCAAGTAGACAAGTACTCTTGTCTTGACCTGATAAGGACAAGACTTCTAACCTGCTGAAGTAGCATATGCTCCGGCAGGCTCGCTTAGTCTTCATCGTCAATGGCTGCTAACACCACGACAAGGGCGTGACGGGTTTCCAAAGGAGAGTCCCAAGAGGCCTAGGAGACTGCACCAAGAACTGAAGCTATGAGAACCCAACTACTAATTTTGCTAGTTTTGTTCTTCGCTCATTTTGACTTGAAGATCTTGATATAGAGAATTTTATTTAATTCAAATTTAATTTTGTTAGATTGCTGACTTAAAAACCTAAGAACTTATCAAAGTTCAGCGAAAACAAAATCTCATATTAGAGATATATGATTTTTCTAAAATAACCTATAAATTCTGTCAACATACAAGTTTTGTGAAGAAATAAGTTTAATTTCTTTAAATATAAATTATTTATTTTATACAGAATTTTTTTTTTTTAAGGAAACAAACGAATTGAAGGGACGTGAGAATTATGATTTTCCTATCAAAAAAAAAAAAGAGAGGAGACAACCAGAAAAAAAAATTCACTATTTTCTCCTATACCTAGAATTATGTTTTCATCTATTCTATTTATTAGTTTTTTTTATAAGCATGTAATGCTAAGTTATTTTTTTTAGTTGAAAGGATACGGAAACTTTCATATATCAAAAACTGTGAGATTTATTCTATCTGTTCTTTTCAGTTTATATGATGAATATGAATATTTTTTTATGTTTATTTTCTATAATTTTTTAGTTTGATTATTAGAGCAAACTCTAAATTATTAGTCTAAACCAATCTATTGCTAAATTTACTATCACAACCGGAGTTATGATATTTAAACTTATGAAGTAACTAGGTTTAATAATTATGGTGAATCTATATTGTTAATCTTAGAAAAAATATTCAATTAAATCGAACATAAACTACAGACAATTATGTTATCTAAATTTATTAACATATCTAGTTCGTAAGGTTGTCATTGAATTAAATTACTAATATGGACACTATAATTGTTTAATGGTTATGATTAGCTACACTGTAGATCGGTTAATTGATTGATATTAAAGATAGATAGATATGCAGAATAAAAATTAACATATCGTTTCAATTATCAATTTTGATTTTTTTAGGTGAATGTTTACTTGAAATTAAGATTGAAATTAAGGTTTATCTCTTCATAAGTTTCAAATTTATTTAATTTAATTTTATTATTTAATTTTGTTTATTATATCTAGCATAACTTAAATAATTTTTAAACCCCTTAATTTTGAATTATTTAATATAAAGATTTGAACTAGATTTTTATCGTGGAATATTTATATTATTTTATTTATTTAAATAAGAATAATTAATTTGTGTGATCATAAAAACGCAGATAATGTTGTCAATGGGCTCATGGATATGCTTGATAAAACAAATGAACTTACTAGGCTCTTTCATTCTGCCGGAGACCGACTTGGTTCTGGCCCTGCCTTCGATTACAGGCTTTGGTTGATGATTCTCAGTAATACGATGATCCTGCATCAAGTGACATTGGCGGTTTGGTTGTTGGAGACGGTAGGGAGTTCGCTTCTGAGAGCGTGACATTATCAATGAAACCTTCTCTGGAACACTTAAAAGGATCTCCAAGTTATATCCCAAATTTATGGTTTTGCAGTACCCACTATTGTTCTCGTTTGGTGAAAACGATTTTCATTGCAACATACCACTTTCAAGTAAAGATCGTCGTCAAACAGGAAGAAGACAGGGTTTCCATGAGAGCTTATTATGCATACCTCATTAGGGATGGTGTCGAGAACACAATTACTAAGGGTGGGCGACTCTACCAGCAATTTTCGGTCGATGCGTTCGTTAGTGTTGAAGAGGATCAGCTTGATTATATAAGGGCAAACCAGAATGATCTAAGGATCAACTCTTAAAGATCATAGTTTGCCCATGCCAAATGGTCACTTGTTAGATGAAATAAGAAACAAGCAGTTAAGGGAAGAGATTAATTATGATATCAGTGATATAAGAGAGAAACAATCAATCTCCTTACCAAATCTCAACCAATGTCAAAGAGACGTTTATGGTTGTATCATCAGTTCTGTTGTTTCCAAGCAACAAGTTCTTGTATTTGTTCACGGCCACGGGGGTACTGGAAAGACTTTTTCGTGGCACACGATTATAAATCGATTAAGATCTGAAGGGTTGATTGGCTTGGCCGTTGCCTCATTTGGGATTGCTTCACTTGTATTACCCGAGGGACGCACAGCCCATTCGAGATTTAAAATTCCATTGACACTCACTGGTGTACCTTTCTATTATATATAGCAATCAGAACTCAAGGTGTACCTTTCTATTTTCTTTCACTTAAAATTGGCACACCAATAATGGAACGAGACTTTGAGAAGAGGTATACCAACACCGTTGTTGATCATGAATCAGTTATCGATCTCAAACCAGATCTTAAAATTGCCAGGCTTGAGACCTTCGTACCCGTTATTCCTCGATGCTATTTTAAGCTCACCGACTTTGCGTACGTTCTCACAGAGGCAAAGGGTTTGCGACTATTGGCAGGTATGCAATTAACAATCTCATTTGCCAAACTAATTTCTTAAAGGTCTTTTTCTTTGGTTATTCTAGTTTAATTTCTTTTTATCCATGCACTAACTTCGTTTTTCATTTTAGAAAAAAAGATGTCATTGGTAGGCTGAAAGGAATTCCGCGGCTAGAGCACGTTTTAGTCCGTGGAAAAAACCTTGAGGATAAGGAGTTCGTGCTTGAAAACACAAGGGGTGATGACTCTTTGGGGTGATTTTGCTAGAAGCTTTAATGAGAATGTTCTAGAAAATGTCGATGCACCAGTCATTGCGGTGTTTGCTGGTTTCCATGTGTCTGAGTACCTTGGTATGAAGAACCTGTTGAACACTACTCTCTCATCTGTTCCTTCCATACGTTATTATTGTTATCCTTGCCAGCAAGAATTTTAAATCATTCGATCCTTATGTTTTGTGAAAAGACTCAAATCTGATTTGAATAAATTACTTCGTGTCACAGCATGGATTTTTTTTCTTACAGGAAAACCGAACCTTTGTGGAACAGCCTCATCTGTTTCGATAGAACGAGAGATTTACTTGCCGTGCATCGATCTCAGACTACGATCCGTTCAATGGGTGGTGGTACGATAGCTGCCCACAATGCAACAAAAGATTGTCTGGCAACAAGAGTGACCGTCGCTGTATTGAGCACGATCCCTTGCCCTCTGCACCTGTTCCACATGGCATGTACCATTATCTTAGATACAGATTATAATGTCTTCATTTGTAAACAATAAACTGGTTTCCTATCTTCCATTACAGAATCATCATCTCAATTTTTACTTATTCAAATCTTTTTTGGCACTTAAATGCAGGTTTCGGGTTGAATGCAGCGTCATAGATGTACATGATGTAACAAGCTTCATTATGGTCGGAAAAACCGTAGAGAATTTCTTTTGTTCTACTGCACACCACTATGTCTACGACAAAGGGTTTTGCGATCCGTCAACCGCGCCACCTGCAATGATTGCTAAGCTCAACAAGTCCTGGATTTTCCAACTTCACTTTGGCGCTTTTAGACCTGCTTTAAATCGATGCGAGATTGTGGTCGCAAATGTTTTTGATGACATTGAGCCTCCTGCCACCCCTGCAATGTGCGTCCAGTCACAACCTGCCTCAAACATAACTCCATCGTTCTCGGAGGCTACTGCATCCATCTCTTTCACCCAGCCTACTCCAACTACCATTCCAGCCCTCCCTGAGACCTCTTCAGTTTCGTCCCAGGTAACTTCTTCAGATGCTCATCAGGAATTCGATAAAGCCAATCTAACTGGGACAAAAAGGAGACTTGATTTCCATGATGAGAGTGATCAGCCCAGGTACACAACAGTCCTTGCATAGCTCCCGCTGGCATTCTTTTCCAGTTTATCAGCCATTCCGTTAATCTGTTTTCAATTATCTTAACAATCCAAGCTGTGTTCCAATTGCTATGCACTCGCTAGATTTTTTGTTAACAAGATAAATAAACCATTTTTCATTAACAGTCATCTTGCTCTTTTCACTCCTGCGAAGTCTTTTTTTCCTTGGCTTTTGGCTGTTTTGACCCTTAACCTGGTAAGAAAAAAATAAAAAAGTGCATATATGTCTTCCTCCTCATCTTTTCTTGCTTCCAATGTTACAGGTTGAGCTCGAAAGCACAAGCAATCTCAACAACTGCACCAGCAACAAACAATGTGCCTCATATGCAGCACCACGGTGATTTGCCAACCCATGCCAAGAAGGGACGCACAACGACACCATCCCAATTGAAGGTTAATTTGTTTTGCATCTACTCACATCTTTTTAATGACAAAAAAAAATCTGCAGGACATTGGAGGCTGTTATCTGTCGTTTTGGGTGGTTCTGGTCTGATCTTCAAGTTTTTAAAATGCTTTGTTATTATCTTTAGGCATCTTTTGCTTACCATGCACCTGACCTTCCTCCGCTTTCTCTCTTTGGTCATGTTTAACACAACATTTGAATGTTTGGCTGTTCTTTTTTGAGAACAGATGCACTGTCAAAATGAAAAGGACACACGGAGCTTGCAGGGTTTTTGAGACAACCTCACGCCTCAGCCATCTTGGCTGCAGAATGCACTGTCAAAAAATAATCCATAATCTAGCTTGCCCCCCCCCCCCTCTCTTCCTCCATTCATTATATCCTGATTACTCTTATGTTTTTCGTATGCTTTAATTTGCTGGCTGTTCTGATTTGCTTTCTAATGGCTGTTTAACGTGGTTCCTGCTTAGTTTTCTACCTTACCTTGCTGCTACTTATTGCTACGAGCTACATTTTAATTAAAACCATCCATATTGATTACAATAAACAACTCTGCAGGACACCTGTTGACATGCTTCGTCCCAAGAGCTGCTAGGATTTTGGCGCTTCCTGACAAGATGCTTTTTGACCTCTTTTGCCTTTCCATGGAGATGTTTTAATGTTTCCAGGATAGATCCTGCTTTCTCTACAATTTTTTTGTCGTTGAAAAAAAAAAAAAACGCTTGCCTTGGTCAAGCTTCGGTTGTTGTTTGGATTTCACATACGATTTCATGATTGTGTGTTACCACCTCTGCATTTTAAGGCCTTACTATCTATGCCACTACTTACGCATTACAATAATTCCCCTTATGATTGTTTGCCGTTAAAGTTTGTCTTCTTCTCAATGATCTAGCACAGGTTTTAACCACCTTCGCCACCATGATTGAAAAAAAAAAACCGCTGTGGAGCGCGGGCACGTATCTAAGAATATACTAAAAAGCCTAGGACATTTACTTTAACACTTTTCCTTTTAATCATCCAAATTTTTTTCTTTTTTTGGGATTGCGTTATTTTTTTTTAATAACATGGGTGTCCGGATCAGCTTGCATGTACCTCGACTAATCTCACGGGTCCTAAAGTTAACGATCATATAAACCTCCAGTTATCATTATATTAACAAACTTTATTAAATTGAGGTAAACTTTGTTAAGTTTGGGGCTAATATTAAAGACAAAGTGAAAATCACAAAGAAATTTTATTACCAATCTAAAATTTGATTCAAAAATTAACTAACTTTTATCCTTCTATTTTATCTTTTCAACCTTCATACTCCCTCTAATTTTCAAAAATTAAATGTTGATCAAAAAGTTCATTTTCCTTAAGTCTATGGGTTTGAAAAAGAACATAGAAAGATATTAGATTTCGGTAAGAAGAGAGAAAGTCATCATCAACATCGATTCTAAGCATTAAAAAAATCAATTTTAGTATTGATGACTTTCATTTAATGTGAAGAGTTTAATGATGGTTATTTTGAATCTCAATATTACTTGAAGAAACATATCCGAGAAAAAAAATTATCTGATTTGATTTTGTGTTCTTAGAATTTTTTAGGTTTTTTAACTTGATAAATTAATTTTTTGATGTTATAAATGTATTAGTTAAGGGTTTATAGGCAAAAACTTATCAGATAGTTTTTTTTATCTAAAAACTCATCCCACAAATTTTCTGGTTACCAATTGGATAAGAGTAGATATATTGTTTGTCATAAATCATCCACTCTTTACAAAAAAAAAAAAAAAGCACGAGGGTCTAGGTTTTTTTTAAGGCCTTTTTTTAAAGTTTTTTTTAGAATAGAGGTTTTTAAAAATTAATTCTTGTTTTGTATTTAATTTTTGAAGATTTTTTTTATTTTATACAAATAAGCTTTATTTTATATAAAAAATTTATTTTTTNGCTAAATATATAATAACAAAAATAAATGATTTTTTTAAAAAAAATTAAAGGATATAATTAGAACAAAACAATTGAAGAACCAGAAAAAATAAAAAAATAAGTTAGGCATTTGGACTTGGTCCAGGTGGCTTGAAGAGGTAGCACATACAACCCTACGTGTCAACATGGACTCCCTGCTATCCCCCAAATGTCCATATGGGTCCCACCTCCTCTTCGGCTGATTTGAGCTATAACAGCCACACACCTCGTCGTCCATGCAATAACCCACCTGCCTAGCTTGCCAGCCACTCTCCCCTACTCTTCCCTTCTCATCTTTACCTTGAGAGAAACTATATTGATATCGCCTTGATTAGTACCAGTACTTCTTCTAGCTCGTTGTGGGATTTTCTTATTGGACAGTACTGGTTGAGCTCTTTCACAGCTACCATATTCATATTGCGGAGGATCGAGTACTGCTAAAAGGAAGGAAAAAAGAAAAAAATATCATTTGCACCCAAGTTAAGACACACTATGCCTCGCAGATATGCATTTGGGAAGGCTGATGAGGCCACCCGCCCTGACGCCATGAGAGCCGCTTTGGCTGAATTGGTCTCCACTTTTATCTTTGTATTTGCTGGCGAAGGCTCTATTCTTGCTCTCGGTATTATAAAATTTATATTGTTAATCCCCTCGCCAACACGATCCTCTTTCATCTTCAATCTCTTCTATTAATTAAGTTCTGCCTACCTTGAAGCTTTTCTTTTCTTTTCTTTCACTTTGAACTTCATAAGTTTAATTGATCTTGGTTACTTTTGCGCGCAGATAAGTTATACAAGGGAACTGGGCCACCAGCTTCAGGGCTGCTTGTGGTCGCACTTGCACATGCATTGGCACTGTTTTCTGCTGTGGCATCCAGCATCAACATATCAGGTGGCCATGTAAACCCTGCTGTTACCTTTGGCTCACTTGTTGGTGGCCGGATCTCGGTTATTCGAGCAGTCTCTTATTGGGTTGCTCAGCTCTTGGGTTCTATTTTCGCTGCTCTCTTGTTGAGGCTTGTCACCAATGGCATGGTAAGATACATGGCATATATATTTAGCACTCTTTGATTTTTGTTTGACACTTTCTCTGTGACAGGTTTCCCTCTCTTCTCAGTGATATATGTATGTATAACCAGACTATTGATTTCTGCAGATACCAGCTGGATTCCATGTGCAATCAGGGGTTGGAGAGGTGCATGGGCTTCTATTGGAAATGGCACTGACATTTGGACTGGTATACACAGTGTATGCAACAGCTATTGATCCCAAAAGGGGAAGCTTGGGGATCATTGCACCTCTAGCAATTGGGTTCGTCGTTGGGGCAAACATCTTGGTTGGTGGTCCATTTGATGGAGCATCAATGAACCCAGCAAGAGCATTTGGGCCTGCTCTAGTTGGGTGGAGATGGAGGAACCATTGGATCTACTGGGTTGGTCCTTTCCTTGGAGGAGGCTTGGCAGCCCTCATTTATGAGTACATTGTGATTTCAGCAGAGCCAGTAGTTCACCATACTCATCAGCATCAGCCCCTGGCTCCTGAAGATTACTAGTCCTCTTCCTTAATCAAATTTGCTTCATGTATTGTCAGTAGTTATCTTTACCTTGTTTCGTTTGTTCTGTGTTTGTCTCTTTCTCTGCCTTTTGGGTCTGGAACATCGTGATTGTGAGGAGTTTGTCTTTTGTTAAGGGTTCCCTAGATCATGAATAACGATGCTTGGAAATAAAAGGTGTGCCAGACACTTTCTTTTACTGTATTTTATCGCATGTTTTTCTCTTTTTTTTTTGCTACAACTTTGCAAAAAAAATATTCAAGGCAGTAGCACTGTAGCAGAACACGCACACGAAGAAAGTGAAACGCTGCTACAAAGAGAGAAAAGTTGCAGAGGATAGGTATATTAAAAGGTTTCTCTGTTTCTTAAGAAAACAACGTGAATATGCAGCAATATATTCTGCAAGGGCTGCTGGTTATTATATAGCAATACAAGTTGCTTAAATTGGATACATTAAATAGCCTAATTCTCAGCTGATTTACTTCCATAATCAGCCAACGTCTCTTTCTGTTTCTATCTTGTCCTCCAACGTAACCTTCCTTGTTGCTGCAGTTGATTTGTTTCTATAATCAACCAATGTCTCAACGTCTATCTTTCTGTTTCTGTTTTATTACCATTAATACAAAGGACTGTCCACAGTGGGACAGTGAAAGTATATAAAAAAAATAGTTATATTCAAAGAGGAAAACTAATATGGGTACGGATTCCTATGTACTTTGGTTTTTGTATAATTACACAAAAGGAAAGAAATGAGAATAAAACATGAAGTGAAATTGTTGAAAGCATAGCAGGAAATTAAAACAAGGTTGCTTACATCTTGTTGTTGGTACTCTCGCTCAGAGCGACACCGAAGATCATGATTCCCAGGAACATAGAAGACATGTTGAAATCCATGCTTCAAAAGGGACATGGTGAAGTGAAAGTTGTGGCAAGTCTCAGCAAAATCACCAGAAAGAAGAATTCTTGTAGGCCTTGATGGATAAGGAATTGACCCATTTCATGTTCTGGGTAGTCAGTGTGTAAATCAGAAAGCACAAAGACCTTGAAGCCATTAGCATCCCGAAAAGAATCAGCAGAACAAGGTAATATTTGAGGCCTCGTAATGCAATGATTCCTTGAGTTTATCTTGAATTGCATTTGCGTAGAAAGATAATTAGATGCAGAGGTCGGTGGTCTCAGGTAACGTCAGAGAAGAAGGGAGATTAATAGACATCACTACGTATTGATGCAAGCAAAAGCTGAAGAGAACAAAAAAAAAAAAACTACGGAAATTTTAACAAGAAAAAGTAAAAGGGTGTATTGATGTGAAGTTGTGAACATCAAGTTAATAGATTTTATTTTCTATAAAATAATAATCATGAAATCTCCCTCTTTAGCAGGTTTGTAAAGCCTTAAACAAATAAAAAAATCTTACTTCAAACATCAAATCCAAGAATAGTATTAAATAAAAAAAAATCACAAAAATACTATTAAAATCAGGCCTATAGTAAGATTTTTAAAATATAAATATCTGACAGTTAGATTAACGATTTTATCTAGTTGTTATTATAGTTAGAAACTCTACCTTTAAAAACTTATGTAAAAATTTAAGCACGATCTAAGAACCAGATCAAAAGTTATTGTTATTTTTAACTGTTATTCTTGTCTAGTATAAACAAACCTTCTCTTGACCTAAAGTTGTTCCACTGGTTAATAAATATATTTTCAAGGTCATTCACGTAATTTATTTGGAGCTAATTTTTATCTAGTTCGAGCAAACTTATATCTGACTATTTATAATCAATCATTATCACAAATCCAATTACATCACACACACACACACACACACACACACACACACACACTTCCTCTTCTTATATATCATTCACCCGACACTACAAGATTTAACAGTTTTACCGACGGAATTTTTTCGTCGGCGTAAAACACATATTCCGTCGGTAAATTAATTACCGACGGAATCACCGACGGAAATGCTTCGTCGGTGAATCTTTCGTCGGTAAATTCGTTGGTAATAAGAAAATAAATTTATCAGCTTCATTTCATCGTTATATCCCTCGGTAATAATAATTTTTTATTACCAACGGATATACCGACGGAATTACCGATGGAATTTCCGTCGGTAATTCCATCGGTAATTATTTAAAAACATTTAAAAAAAATTCATTTTATAAAATTATAAAATAATTAAATTAGCATAAATTAACACTGCATAATATATACTCAAAATGCTTGGAAAAAAGAATAAGAAAATCAACTCAAACAAATTTGCAACAAATAAATAAAATAAAAAAATAAATTCAACTAAAAAAATTCATATGAAAAAATAAAGTTGCAATTGTTAAAAATTTAAAAATCCTATAAATAAATCAACTAAAAATTGATCTCATATGAAAAAAAAAATCTCACAACAACATTTATACAATTATTAAGAACAAAAATAATTAAAAATAAAATAAAAAACAAATATAGTGAAAAAAATCATGAAAAAAAGAAGAAAAAAGAAAAATCTTACCTTAATGTAGTTGCAAGTGAAGTTAAGGAGAGAAAAAAAATTTCGTTAAGCATATTAATAATAAAAAAAAAACTAAGAGGATAAAAGAAGAAAGAAGAAGAAGATATACCCAAGCATGGAGGAAAAGAGAAGGGGATGAGGAGAGAAAAGAAAAGAAAAAAATATATATTGATGTTTTTTACATATAGTGAAGAAGAATAAGAAGAAGAAGAAGTAGAAGAACAAGAAGAAGAATAATAATAAGGAGAAGAAATGAGTCTGTCTCTTGTGAAATAAGGGGATTCAGACTTTTTATTGGGGCGCGTTACCGACGGATAATTGAATATTAATATTTTTTTAATTATTCAGTAGGTAATTCCATCGGTAATATTTAATTTAAATTTTCAATTTCTTAAAAAATTTTCAGAAACCGCCAACAATTACCGACGGTTTTTCAATCCGTCGGTGATTCCGTCTGTAATATTTAAATGAAAATTTTAAATTAATTGAATTTTTTCAGAAAACCGTCAAATAACACTCTTTGGAAAATACCGACAGAAAATTCGGTCGGTGATTCCCTTTGTAATTGACATGATGAACAATGTTCACAGTTTACCAACGGAATGACCGAGGGAATTTACCGACGGAAAATTCCGTCGGTAAAAATGACACGTCATTTTTTTTTGGCTTTGTTTTAAATTTTTTTTTCACGGTAATTCCGTTGGTAAAATTCCTCGGAAATTTACAGATAAAAATATTCCCTCGATATTTCCGTTTGTATTTATCAATTTTCTGGTAGTGCTATAGGAGTGGACCAAATTAAGCTTTTTAAAGAAAGAAGAAAATTGTGCTGATTTCTGAGTAAATAAGATGAGGGGGGAGAATAGATAACTTTATTTTTTTAAAAATTAAAAAATAGAATTTATGCATTTACAAATTTGTTTGAGGGATCAAAATGTAAAGGCAGTCAGCAACAAGGGAAGTGAATCTATAACTAGCGCTGGAATATACTTAAGGAAGTAAAAATATATATAATAGTTTTGTTTTAACAGAGGAATTTTTTTTTAAAAAAATAAATCTAATGCACCATAAACAGGGAGGGGGGAACAAGAAAAAAACAACATGCCACTAATTGTGGCACTAGTGGTGCTTCCATTAAAAATGTGTTTGACAGTGTGTAACGGTTGCTTTTCAAATAGCTTTTCGTGTGGAAATACATGCCAATGATATTTTTTTATTTTTTAAAAATCATTTTTAACATCAGCACATCAAAACAATCTAAACGGTACAAACCGCACTCAATTTTAGCAAAAAAAAATTTAAAATTTAACAAAACACAGGTTGAAACGCACAGCCAAGCACTCTCTAAGCCACAATGGGATATTGGTGACAATATCCTAACAGTAATAACTAAATGTAATAAACAGTAGAGAGTTAATTTATATACGTCATGTAATGCCGTAGCCGATACGTAATGGCTAAGAAATTAAACAGATGAAATTCAAATCTCCAGAAGGTCTTTTTCAATGAATTCCCATTGAAATGGATTTAAGACATAAATTAATGTCGATGTCATGAAGCGAGGACTTTGCTTTTTAGCCGTGTACGTTCCATTAGTTTGGCTACATAAATCGACGCGGTTATCTACCTTAATTTCTTGTAGATTGGTTGCATAAAGCAACGCGGCTTCATTAATGTCATGTCGAGTGATTTTAATATTGTGGTATATGTTATTTTTTATTTAAAAATATATTAAAATAATTTTTTTATATGTTTTTTAATTTTTAATATTAATATATTAAAGTCATCAAAAACACACTAAAAATAATTAATTTAATATACTTTCAAGATAAATTCAAAATATTTTCGAACACAATACCAAATATTAAGAAAGTTATGCTTAATTAATTGTATTCGAGAATTTTCTTGGTCTTTGTTCTAATAACTTTATTTTATTTTGGTTATTATGTGAAGAAAGGCCTATCCTATGCAAAATCTAATGAATCTCTCGATAGATCGAAAAAAAAATCTCTCAAATCTGAATTTTTCTCAATATCTTTTACTTTTTTTTATTATATATATTCCTTAAACCACCTCGCGTTGAATTATATATATAAATAAATATATTTTTTCTTTATAAATTTAATAAATTTCTTTTTATGATATCAGCATAACATTGATGTTGAAATGAGAAAAGGATCATGACGTTTTAAATGATGGACAGGAATTTCTTGCTCTCCTTCCATGAACTTTCTTCTAACTCCTTTTCTGCTATATATATATATAGGTTAAAGGCCTTCAGGAACTCTTGGTATATATATCGCTATTCAAGACCTGCCAGTTACTTTCAACATCTTTTTTTTTCCCTTCCTGTCCTAATTCCATCCTCAAATCCATGAAGGGAACTTGCTTTCTTAATTTCATGAAAATGAAATAGCCGTACGCAGTGGAGCTGAGCTGTGGTAGACCAACGATCCCTTGTTTGTTCTTTCTATAAAATACGACACCACGCAATTCCATATAGCGATGCCGGCAGTTACATGTGTGTATATATACATATAGATATATCTTCCACCAAGAACCAGCCTGACTCTTCCTCTCTTTCAGATATCATAGAGACTTGACTTCAGCTTCCTACCTGCGCATATACAATATGGTGGTTTATCATCAATCTAGCAGCCAATCTACGCTGGGCAAGCTCGGATCAGGAGTGGTTGCCTTGTCGATATGCTTCTTCTTCTTCTTCTTGCGATTGGTGTCAAATGCTGATGCTGCTGGTCGTCCAATCAACATGGGAAAGCAATATTCCAATTCAAGTCATGATGATCGTCAGCTTTCTCGGATGAGGGGTCTTTCTGCAAATGGACTCGGTCTTGCACCACCCATGGGGTACCCTTCCCTCCCTCCCTCTTTGCCGCCCTTTTATCTCCTTTAATTCATTATTATTGTTATTACTATTATTTTGTCTTCTTCTTCTTCACAAGTATATATAACTTTCATCATCATTAATTGTTATGTATATATATGCAACGATCGATATATACAACTTTCATGATCTATATTGACTGTTTACACACTGGCGCCACTTGTGTGACTTCTTGAAGCTAGCTAGTGGTTTCCTTTCTTTTAAATCTACAAGTTGTTGTTCCCATTCAATTAAGATTAGATTAATCTTAAGGTCAATATATATGTGTGTGTGTGTGTGTGTGTGTGTGTGTGTGTGTGTGTGTAGAGAGAGAGAGAGAAATAATGGAAAAGAAAACTGAAAATCAATTCAGTTATATACCGAATTTAATCAATGAATATTCTGTTAAAAAATATTAAATATCAAGAGCTAGAAAACTTTAAGAAAATTATAAACTATGGACCGTCGATCTTAATAAATATAGGATCCAATAAGTTTATTTATTTTTTTAAAATATTCAACGTAACATTTTTTTTTATTTTCCTTGGATATATCACATACATCTCATTTCTTTCTTTGAATTAAAAGTTAGACATAATAATCAATCCGGCATGTATGTACTAATTAATTTAGTATTTGATCTCAATTAAACTGTGTCGTTGCAGTAATTTCTAGTTGTAATTAGGATTTGTCAAATAATAATAATAATAATTTGTAGTTATGATTAAAAAATAAAAATATATTATTTCAATATCTTTTCAAGTAAAAAATACTTTAAAAATAATTAATATCTACCATGTTTTTAGACGATACCCATACCAATCTTACTTAATTATTTTCCATATATTAACTCTTATTGTTTATCTTCTTTCTTTTTTTTAATCTTCTCCCCGCTTCTTAATTATTATGGTTGCTATATATATGTATGAGCTAGCTATATAACATTGTTGAATTGTTGAAAATGGCTTGCCCATATTGATGATCAGATGGAATAGTTGGAACCATTTTCACTGTAACATTGAAGAGAAATTGATTAGGGATACAGGTAATTGAATACTACTGATTATTTCAAGATTGGCTCTTAAGAAAAGATCTGAAAAATCCAAAATTGATTTATCCTTGGTTGTCTTGGCAGCGGATGCAATGGTTTCATCTGGCCTTGCTGCTCTAGGATATGAACACGTAAATTTAGGTAGACTATCGGACGTCGGTCAACTGTAACTTTATTAATTAGTAGATTGCTGCCTAATTGATATATAAGATTGAATAAATAAATATATATTCATCCAACATGTATATATACTCTTGCAGACGATTGCTGGGCTGAACTTAACAGGGACTCTGAGGTGCTAATCTCTCTTTAATTCTGTGATCACTTCTGAATACATATACATCTACATGTTTGGAGCATGTGCAGCTCTAGGATTGGGAATAAAAATAAAATTGCTTGTTTGTTGTCAGGGAAACTTGGTTCCAAAAGCTTCGACGTTTCCCTCGGGAATAAAAGCGTTGGCAGATTATATACATGGAAAAGGGTTGAAGCTTGGAATTTACTCCGATGCTGGGTATATATATTCTCTTTCACATATAATTATCAGATAAGGATTATGAATATATTTATTAATTATTTCTTAAAAAGGGTTGAGGAGATGCCAGACATGATCGTGAGTTACCGCCTATCATCGATCATAAATTAAGAGACCATGTAATGTTCTCTGGTTTTTTGACTGAATTTATTTTGTGAATTAATTAGGAGTCAGACCTGCAGTAGAACAATGCCTGGATCATTAGGCCACGAGGAACAAGATGCAAAAACGTTTGCTTCCTGGGTAAACATATGTGTATAGATACAGTACTGGAGTTGCTCTTTTATCATAATCGGTTACATTTTGATTGATCATGTGAAACAAAATGAAGGGAGTGGACTACTTGAAGTATGATAACTGTAACAATGATGGTACAAGCCCAAAGGAGAGATATCCAGTAATGAGCAAGGCCTTGTTAGATTCTGGAAGGCCCATCTTCTTTTCACTGTGTGAATGGTAAGGATTTCATTCAAGGATAATGTTAGAGCCATTTAACTTCTTTTACTATAAATCTTTCATCTTTTTCTTCTTTTTTTTTATCGGTCATTATTTTAATAAGCAAGAATCAGTAAGAACATTCATTCAATACCCTTAGCATCACCCTTAAAATCTCCTTTTTAACTTGCTAAAAAAACAACCGTAGGGGGCAGGAAGACCCAGCAACTTGGGCATCGAATGTTGGAAATAGTTGGAGAACAACAGGAGACATTTCTGATAACTGGAATAGGTACGTCATGAAGTAGTAGTATGTTTTAGTTTCTTGTGGAAACTAATACTAATTAAATCTCCTGGCTGGTATTAATTTGCCTTTTCTTGAAACCTGTAGCATGACATCCTGTGCAGATCAAAACGATCAATGGGCGTCTTATGCTGCACCTGGAGGTTGGAACGGTACGTACGTTGTACTCACTATAATAAACTCTTCTGCTTGCTTTTCTACTGGAGTTACAACTGGGATTAACTGGAGCATGTAGTAGGATTTAATGGTGACAAAGCTTAATTAATATATAAACATTAATTATGTATTAAACCCAAAGTATATAGCTGATTAAGTTGGTGTATAATTAACATGCAGATCCTGACATGCTTGAAGTTGGAAATGGAGGCATGACAACAGAGGAATATCGCTCACATTTCAGCATATGGGCGTTAGCCAAGGTAAATTAATAAATTAAGTAGCTAGCTTAATTTGAAGATGTATATATTTTTTCTATGAATCATTGATCTCCTGTTTAATTAATCACAGGCTCCTCTTCTCATTGGATGTGATGTTCGAACAATGAGTGATGAAACACTTGAAATATTAAGCAACAGGGAAGTTATTGCAGTTAATCAAGGTGTGTGCGTTTTATATATATATATATATATATATATATATATATATATATAATGCTTTATTAGTTAAGAAAGGTTTTAAATAAGTACTGCATTGCATGTGGGCAGATAAGCTTGGAGTGCAGGGGAAAAAGGTTAAGAATAATGGAGATTTAGAGGTCTGCTAAATACGTGATAAATATTGTACTGTAATGTATACTAATTTTGTATTTGTAAGTGTGGATATTAATAGTTGTATTATAAGTATGTGTATATATATATATATATATATATATATGATCATGATTCGTGTATTTATATAGCATACAGGTTGATGATTTAATTAAAATGCATATATATGCGTGGTAGGTGTGGGCTGGCCCTCTTAGCAATAATAAGATAGCTGTTGTGCTATGGAATAGAGGGTCCTCAAGAGCTACAGTTACTGCTTACTGGTCTGACATAGGCCTTGATCCAACGACTACTGTCAATGCTAGAGATTTATGGGCGGTGAGGTCATTAATAATATATATATATATATATAATATATATATATATATATATATTTATTTATTCGAACATCTTCATTTGATTATTAATGGCATTGATATTATCTATACACAAATATATATGATAGGTTAGGTTAGCCAGGGAGTAGTGTATACACACACAGACATGCATACACTTACTTTGTTAATCGCACATGCATGCAGCACTCCAATCAGCCATCAGTTAAAGGACAGATATCAGCTGATTTGGATTCCCACGCTTGTAAAATGTATGTCCTGACTCCCCAGTAGCGATCACATTGCTGTGATCGGAATGCATGGAAGAGCTGGCCTGTCTAGAAGAAAGGAAGATAAGAGGAAGAGGAAAAGAGTTGAATTGTAGCAGCATTCACTGTATTAGCTCCTTTGCCTTGCGTGTTTAAATAAATAGTTGACCCGTTTCATGGACTTTTTTGTGTTGTGTATCAATTTCTTTATTTTACTTTGTTAAAATTTATTAGTTTGATGTTTTTTTTATTATTACTTTCTATCATAAACAATGAGATTGTCCTCGATGCATCAAATCAAATTAATGCAGAAGAAGTTATTTGATTTGGATTAGCGTGGAAACTGGCGTTCCTTCCTCTGAGAGGATATATAGAAAACAAAAAAGATTGATTATGGGCCTTGTGGAGGGAGGCCCTTGTGTTTCTCTCAGTTGCGTGTTTGGATTTTATTTCATGGGCCCCTTCATTTCTTTGCTTGTGCTTGAGGCCCTTCCCTCTTACTTCATAAGAATTTAGAAATGAAAACAAAACACCACCATATTCAATTTCATATCCTTATTCTCGTGCCTCGAAATGCTGGACTGGATGCCGAGTCGCCGCCGGCCGACTAGGTAGTGGTGCATGTTTCTCAGACCATGCGTCTCTTATACGACGACAGTAACCCAACAAAAAAAGAAATCTTGCACATGAAAAGAACAGTTTACCTATGGAACCTGATGATCCGGGATTCCACCAATTCTGGCCTTTTCACCAGAACTCTAGACCTCTATTCTTGTATGCTGCGAACTGGACTTCATGGCAATGACTTCACTTTCCCCTTGGTCCTCAAAGCCTGCTCCAACACTAACTCCTTACGTGACGCTACAAAGGTCCATTCCCATACCTTCCTTCTTGGATTTCAAGCCCATGTCTTTGTACAGACTGCTCTTCTTGACATGTACTCAAAATGCCATCACCTGCCCTCATCAAGGAAGGTGTTCGATGAAATGCCTGTGAGAACTGTCGTCTCTTGGAACTCCATCATCTCTGCTTATTGTCGTTCTTTTTTGTTCCATGAAGCCACTTTGCTACTTCGAGAAATGCGGCTTCTTGGTTTGGATCTAAGCTCCATCACATTCCTGAGCTTTCTGTCTACCCACCCTATTCTTCTTCGACAAGGCTTATCTATACACTGTTGCGTATTTAAACTTGGACTTTTAAATACCTATGATCACATACCTTTAGCTAATGCTGTGATGAGCATGTATATCAGGTATGGTCAAGTCCATGAAGCGCGTGCTATTCTTGATTCGATGCATGAAATATCAGTCGTTTCTTGGTCAACAATTATTGGTGGCTACGTAGATACAGGGAATGTCGATAAAGCCTTCAGCATGTTCAATATAATGAGAACAATTAGCACCATCAACTCGGACTTCGTAGTGTTTATAAATCTCATTAAAGGTTGTGCAAAACAAGGGAGTTTGATGGCAGCTTCATTGCTGCATTCTCTCATATTCAAATGTGGATGTGAGAATAAAGATCCTCTGGACAACTTGCTACTCGGCATGTACGCAAAATGTGGAGACCTCATCTCAGCTAGAAAAGTGTTTGATATGGCACTTGTAAAAACTGTTTTCTTGTGGACCTCTATCATTGGTGGGTACACACACATGGGTTATCCTGCTGAAGCTTTACTTCTTTTTAAGAAGCTGTTGAAGACAGCTATCAAACCGAATGGAGCAACTCTGGCTACTATCCTGTCAGCTTGTGCTGACTTGGGGTCGTTGGACATGGGCAAAGAGATTGAAGAGTACATTTTGTCAAATGGGTTTCAGTCAGATAGACAAGTACAAACCTCTTTGATACACATGTTCTCCAAGTGCGGAAGTATAGACAAGGCTATATCAGTGTTTGAGAGGATATCAGATAAGGATTTAGCTGCCTGGAGTTCCATGATAAACGGTTATGCAATTCATGGGATGGCAGAAGAGGCTCTCGGTCTCTTTCACAAGATGCTAGAAATAAAAGAAATAAAGCCGGATGCTGTTGTTTTTACAAGCATATTGTTGGCTTGCAGCCATGTTGGATTGGTTGAAGATGGACTCACATTTTTTAAAAGCATGCAGAAGGATTTTGGAATAGTACCCAGTGTAGAACATTATATGTGCTTGGTGGATCTTCTCGGCAGAGCTGGTCAGTTTGAATTGGCTTTGAAAACCATTAGAGTGATGCCTGTCAAACTACAAGCTCAAGTTTGGGCTCCATTTCTTAGTGCTTGCACGAAACATTGCAACCTTGAGCTGGGGGAGCTAGCAGCTAGAAAGCTGTTATATATGAATCCTGGAAGCCATGGTAATTATGTATTAATGGCTAATTTATATACGTCCATGGGAAAGTGGAAGGAGGCCGCTGTAACAAGGAGCTTGATGATTGACAGAGGGTTGGTTAAAGCACCAGGTTGGAGCCAGGTAGAGATCAATGGTTCTGTCCACGTTTTCATTGCTGGAGATCGATCACACACTCAGTCTATTGATATCTACAAAAAGCTAGAGGAAATAAATTTAAAACTTGCAGAAGCTGGATATGTTCCGGAAACAGATACTGTGATTCATGACTTAGAAAGGGAAGAGAAGGAGGAAGCATTGAAAGTTCATAGTGAGAGATTAGCTATTGCATTTGGTCTCATCAGTACTGAAGCAGGCTCAACACTAAGGATTATGAAGAATCATCGAACTTGTGTTGATTGCCATTCTGCTTTAAAATTCATCTCAAAGATTACAGGTAGGCATCTTATTGTGAGAGATGGTTCCCGCTTCCACCATTTTGAGTCTGGTACATGCACATGCAAGGATTTCTGGTGATTTTACTCATCTGCTCCCAAATCACTCTCTCGCTAATTACATGATCTCGAAGTGATTAAAATAAAAAAAAAAAAACCATTGAAGAAATCCCAGGATTTCAGGGTGTGCACCTTGACAAGACATTTTCAATCGTTGTATATTCGTGCAATCGACAGAAAGTAGGGATAACGAGGTCTAGAAACTTAAAATGCTATTTCTGTATCTTCTTCAGCAGAACTTCAGCCCATCAAAATGAGTCGAGCCACACACTTAGTCTGCTTTATTTGTCATCCATGTAAAGTTTTTGTCATTAAGCAGCTTAAAGCAGTGTTATTAAACCCGGATCGGCCTGGCAGATTGACCCGGAACTTGGCCAACCTGGGAGCTGGACCGGTCTGAGTTTGTCAAAAGACCGGTCAGTGCAACAACCCGGTCAAACCCGGGTGAGACCCGATCAAAACCCGGTTTTTTTTTTTCAAATGTGGGATTTGAAACCCATTAGTATATATACTCTATGTTTCTAAGAAAAAAATTATGTTTTTTCAACATGGAATAAAAAACTTTTTGGTTTAAATACTTCAACTTAAAAGGATAACATAATATCTTTTTAACGTAGGATTTGAAACTCATTAGTATATATAATCAATATTCACAAGAAACTCTCTATATATATACTTTATGTTTTCAAGAAAAAAGTTATCTTTTTTCAATGTGGGATTGAAAACTCATTAACATATATACTCTATATTTCCAAAAAAAAAACTATATTTTTTCAATGTGAGATTTGAAACTCATTAGTATATATACTCTATATTTTCAAGGAAAACGTTATCTTTTGTCAATGTGGGATAAGAAATTTTTTTTGTTTAAATACTTAAACTTAAAAGCTTAACATAATATCTTTTTAATATGGGATAAAATTTTTTAAAATATTCTTTTAAACTTCATTATTTACAATATATATAGCCTATATTTACATGAATTTTTTCTTAATTTTTTCATATAAAATATTAAAAATTTAATTTTTTTTAATTTTTCCGGATTAATCCAGGTTCACCTGAGTTGACCCGGGTCGACCTATAAAACTCGCGACCTGAGCCGTTAACCGGGTCAATCTCAAACCAGGTTTAGGATCGACCTATAAAACCCATGACCCAAGCCCTTAACCGGGTCAATCCCGGACCGGGTTTAATAACTGTGGCATAAAGCAGTAACAAAATTGGTAGAAAGAAGAAACAATGATTAAATATTATTACTATTAAATTAAAACAAACTAAAAGTGAAGAACATTTACTGTAGCTTTGGACGCGCGTGAATGCTCTACTATCGTTATCTTACGTGTATGAATTCATTCGGTGGTCAAAATCCGGCTTAGGGAACGCAGTTCAACCCCCGTTTCCAAAAAATTTGAAATTTTTTTTTGCTCAAATTTAATATGATTTATATGTTTTAGATTGTTTTGATGTGCTGATATCAAAAATAATTTTTAAAAAATAAAAAAAAATTATTGACATGCATTTTACCACGAAAAATTATTTTAATAAAACAATGACTTTTTATTCCTCGTAGCGCTGCGTTCATTAAAGAGCGGGTGTGTGCTAAAAAAAAATCGAGTTTTGCTCTGGCTGTTTTTTTCCTTTTCTTATTCTTTCCTCTCTCTTTTTTTTTTTTTATTCTCAAAGCCTTCCCCTGTATGTATTCAAAATAGCCCTTTAATTTTAAAAAGTAAAAAAATAAAAAAATCACATAGTTTAAGGACCAATAATTTAATGTTAAAATATAAAAATGTTAAAAATTTAATTTCATAAAAAAAAAGAAAAAAAAATCTAAAGCAACTATAGTTATCTTGATTAATTTATTACTCGAGATACAAAATCGTAATAACTCAAAAAAATACAAAAAACAATGAAGCTAGAGGATAATCAAATGTCAAAGGATATATTAAAATAAAAAAACATTCAAATCATAAATAAAAGACTACCATGTTGGAAGATAACCATGAAAAAAATAAAAGAGTAAAATATATAATTGTAAAACAATTTAAAACCCAAATAATGCAAACCAATCATAATATTAAAAAATAAAATAAAATAATTAGGGATGAAATTGAAAAATAAAAAAACTAAAAAAATAATTAAAAAAAATTACTAAAAGAATGAGGAGCAAAACTAGATAAAAAACCAAATGAAATTAAATATTGAGGGTCAATTTAAAAAAAATCAAGAAAATGATAAGAATATAGCACTCAAATCAAAATAATGAATAAAAAAACAAATGCAATAAAATTAAAAGGAATCAAATCGGATAAAAAATAATCAAATTTAATAAAATTTTCAGGGATGAAATTGAAAAAAATTCCAAACTTTTAAAAAAATCAAAATCCAAATAAATTATTTTTTTGGAAGTTCAGATATTTTTTTTTATTAAATGAGAGAAAAGAAAAAACCTTCAATGTAGCTCATCCAAACCTCTTACATTGTTGGAAAGAGAACAATGCACTGCTCTCAATATTAAAATTTAATTATCAATTAATCTAATATTAAATGATAAAATTAAAAAAAAATTAATTAAAAAAATTTAATCAACTAGATTAACACGTGAAACTAGATTAACATGTGAAATACATAGTAGGTGTGATAACTTAAAAACAATAAAATTAATATTTAATAATAAAATTAAAAAAAAATTAATGGAAAAAAATACATTATTAAAACCCCTTACCCTAACTAGTCATGTCACTCCCACAACAAAGTCCTATTTACATAAAATCAAGGTCGAGTTGCTCTTCTATACGGGCACCTATTTTATTGTCAATTGTAGCCTGCTCTTCATGAATGAATCCGTGTACCCAAGGACTTTTCAGCACCACAAACAGAATCATCTATGTGAATTAATCGATGCCTTCATTCCACTATGAGTACAAAAGCACTTGACACCATTTTGTCTCACCCAAGAGTCTCTAGTTGTTTTGCATTTTCATGGTCCTCGCATCTTGTCAACGATGTTCCTTCCCTTTTCTTCAATATGCCGCCTCTTTTCTTCGAATTTCTCCCCCATCTTCTTCCCTAGATCAAGCATCTTCGCTCTCCTTCCCATTTTCTTAGGTATTTCTTCAACAGCATGAGTCTGTTTCTCCAGAGTTATAAGAGACCTAGACAGTGGTGATTGACTCTCCGAGATATATCCACTGCTTCCTCGGCCAGTTTCTTGTGCTTCACTGATTGTCAACAAAGGACTTGTTAGATCTTGCGATGATTTGTCATTTTTCATTGATGGCTTGTTAGAGCTTAATGCGCGTGGCAATGCATCTGAATAATCAGAAAATGACTGTTGAACATTTTCAGCTTTTTGATGCTTGCTTTCTGGATGATCAAGTGAGGTTCTTCTGCTAACTTCAATATTGGTTTTTGCATCAAGTTGGGAGTTCAAGAGCTCAAGTTCAATGTCATTATCACTAGCGGCTTCTTGATTAATCCATATAAAAGGAGCAGCATTTCGAGGGATCCAGTCATTCTTTTCTGCTAACATCCCGGGGATGCAAACACTTTCACAGTTTGGGAGAACCATCGTCTCGCGGATCACAGCCTGCATTATTGAGACTTGCATCAGATGAACCTACCTTCCATCTATCATTCATCCTATCCAATTTCCATAAAAGCACCTAAAACCCCAAACATGAGCTGCAAACTAAAAGCACTCTGATGGAATATCACAATTGACAAACTGATAATATAAAAGGAAGTCTCAGTGAAGTGTCAATCTCGCATATGACAAGCAAGAGTCCTAAACTTTTCCAAAGCAAAAAAAAGCAAAGGCAAATACAGGGGTTTGGAGTTGTGATAAGATCAATGCTTCCATCGGTGAACATAAAAATCACACACGCTATAAATAGTCGTAAGTAATTTAATCAGAATATGATTCACTGAAATGACGGAACTGCTTGCAATAAACATTGAGAAAGGGAAATGAAGTACTTAGAGCTGCATGCTCATTAATGCAGACATCCTGTCAAGCAACGTAGCGACCCAAGTGATGATTGCGTTTGTGTTGAGGGAAAGTTTTTTAAAAAAAAAATACTGAAGAGTAGTCCTATGAAACAAGGAAGTTCCACACCTTAAATTTATTAATCAGGAACGAAGCTACTTGTCCACTGGTGATCTTGTGTTCCCCAACAGAAGACTCCAACTCAAACTCCACATCAGGCATGGATGTGAAGCCAAACCATAACTGATCAGAAGGAGGTGGCTTAATATGTAATCTCACTGTTCCACGAAGAGATGCGACCCTTATTGACAATGAAAGTGGCACCTGCAATCGATGATCAATCAGTTACTGGGCAATTTCACTTTTAGTTAAGGAGACTTCTGCATGTACCCTCCAAATCATTCAATACATGTAATCATATGAAATAGCCCGGACTCGCTTCTTAAAACCATAATGCATTATCTGTATGGATCCACCTCTTGTGACCAACCTAAGAAATCTTTTATCATTCTTATTAGTTTCTTTTCCAAGTTTTCAACCAAGCAGGAAATAATTTACCGTTAAAATCAATTTGCAAATTTTACAATGATGAATTTTGCATGGTTAAGGTGGTCTTATAAACATAGGACGTAGATTCCCTACAAAATAGGATGTTGAAATAGAGGCAGATGAATAGAAGAAAACATCGTAGATCCAATATTCCTTTTGAGGAAAAAAAAAGGCCATGACAAGCACAACTGATGGGGAATGAAGAAGTAAGAAACATAAGAGAATGCTAGCCACATGATTTTGACTCCGGCTTGAAGGGCCAACAACAGAAATGGCAAATTTTTATGTTTGAATACTATTCTCATTATACAGCTATAGCAGGAGTCATGTCCCGAGGATTCATCTAACCAATGGTTGAAAACAAAACGTGGGAAACAAATGTATATCAGTGTCGATGATAGTAACATAACTAAGATACTGAATTACAGGCAAATGCTACTATTGAATTCACATTAATTCAAGGGAGAAACAACATCCAATAAGGATACATGCGTCTTCATAAACAAGTAGAAACACTCTAGACATACAGAAAAAGGTTTTTTACAAACCTGCAGAACCTGTTTCGTGACAGAATTAAGAATGGACTTCCACCTAGATAAATCGGTTGATGTTGATGCACCACTTTTAGAGTCCTTTAATTTATCTGTAGCAAGAAAAGAAGAGAGTCAATTGGTATTGTTTATTGTGAATTTTCATTAAATCAGTCAATTAACAATTCCTAATGTCCAAACCAACAACGAATAAATGCATTAATCATTAACACTGTTACAATAAGTGGAATAAAGAATGCCGTTGCAATAAGTGGAATAAACGAATAGTACATCGTTATCATCTTGACACAGGTCTACCTCCTCCTTGATTCCTAATTCAAGATGATATTGCATGGACCAGGATAATTCAATGGCCATGTATGTCATGCACCTATCTTGACTAGGATAAGCAGATAACCATCCCATCCTCGTAGTTTTGTTTCTGTCTACGAAGCCACAATTCTTTAGAGGATTAAATGCAATGTTCATTAATGGAAAGACACCAATTCATTTCCTGCATGAACAGAGAAATGTGAAACAAGCACATCCCTTGAGAAAGTTTGACCTCATTTACGGCTTTCCAGGTAAGAAAGAGCAGGATCCTAGAATTGGTTTACATTGAAATCCTCTGATGTTATCTTGTTTGCATGAGTGAATGCATCCATCCAAGTGCATGCATACCATTATCATTTCAAATAATATCAACACAAATATGGTCTGAATTAACTATAAAGTTGAAAAGCAGTTAGCAGCATTCCAGTATTTTGTTTCTCACGAATGACAGCCAAAGAAATTCATCAGACTCTTCGAAAGGCATGAAATCCTATAGCGGAATCACTACGAAAGTTTGATTGCAACTTTACAATCATATAAAGCTTTTATCTCTGTGCATCAGAGTTTATAGCATTCGAAAGCATTAGCTAGCAAACGAGCATACAAAACGTAAATCAGTAAAGAATTACTTACCAGGCTTAGTATTACCCTCATCCTTCCATTCATGTGAATCGACAGTCCCTTCAGAAAGATTCAACTGCTCTCCAAGATGTTCAAAACCTTCCAGAAGGTCTAAAGAAACATCCCTAATAGAGCTGGATCCTGAGTCTGTATTCACCACACCTTTCTCCATAACTAGGTCACAAACTTCCAGTCTTGTTTCAATACCTGGCACCACCCCACCACAATATTCGATGTCAAATTCCCATGCCCATACTTCGTTCATGTCTGTAGGAAGAACCCTAATACCATCAATATATGGTGGAAGATTTCCAAGTTCTAGATCAGTGCATATAACTTCACCAATGTAACTGGGGGTCCTCATATTGGACAATGTTCCCTGTTATCCCAAATTAGGAAAGAAAAATGTCTGAGCACATCTAAATCTAAAAAACAGAAAAAAAGCATAAGCATATTCTTCAAAGAACACCTATTACGTGCAATAATTTGAAATATCTTCACCCTAGCCTGTGGGATTTCCTCCCTTTGACCACAGTTAAGTTCTGAAGGAAGCAGGATTTATTCACTGTTGCAAGAGTTCTATCTACTTACTATGTCAGGGCACAAGCAAAAAGTCCAAGCATTTGGAATTAGCGAAGGCCAGAGCATGAGTACGCAACAGAACCTATATTGAGGCTATATTTCTAAGTGCATTTACATCAAAATGGAAATTAATTGATAGCCCAATCCCAACATTGCTACACGCTGCTGATGATAAAACTACAAGCAAAAGCATCATTTACACATAGCAGAATCTAACATGCATCAATGGACAAGCATAAGTTCTGTTGGATATAATTTGGGAAATAATAGACCTGAATCCATGCTTGCGCTAAACTCTTCATCTTGGCATTGCTTTTGGCATCAAAAAAGAGCCGAGAAATAATCAAATTCCAGCAGAGTGATCCCTCATCAATATTTAACTTTTCATCAGTGTCTGTATTAGAAATGGTGGAGAACTGGCTTTGGCTTGATGCACGAGAAAAGGTTGACGGTGAAGGTAATGCTACATTTTCTTCTTCAGAGGTGATAGGATCCTTTAATGTTGGAGCATTCTTTCCCACACTACCAGCAAAAGCTGGGTCCTGGGATGGATGATATTTATCATTAATCTTTCTCTCTTCACGGCCAAACAAGGAAGTCACCTTATTTTCTACACTAGTCTTTGATGCCTTTCTGGCAAGCTTTTTCCAAAACAGGAGAACCTTCGATTCAGAACCATCAAGCCTACTACTAGCCCTATCTATTGGCTCAGCATAGAACCCAACTGAAGGTTTCATAAATGAAGGGTATCCTGTATTTAAGGATGTCAAATAACGGTGGAAATCTTCATTCAAATTGGTGAACCAGTTGAGTTTTTCTTGGTCATCACTTGAAGCAAGACGCAGGGCTTTGCACCATGACTCCTTCTCCCAGGACGTCTCAAGAAAAATAAAAACTGTCTTACTTGCATTATATATTGGTGAAGTTTTGCTTTCCACTTTTATCGGAAATCTTTCGGCCCTGTGATAGCATTAGAGATGAGTCATGTTTCTACTTATATCAAGGGTGAAAAAGACTTCATAACTTATTAAGCTATGTGTAACTGCATTATGTAACACGGATATTTCCAACACTAAATGAATGCAAAATTCGATTCTACTGAGCTGAGTAATAAGGAATTTCAGTATGGTTTTTAAAAGCGAGTATTTCAGCCCTGGTCAAACTGGTTAAAAATGACGAGAGAAGTTGATATCCTGAACATATGTGGTCACTTTAATGGCACTGACCATTACTTTGGAAACATTTTATGCAGTTATGGGAATCTTGATGGTTGCGACCACTAAAAGGAGCTGTGCATGAGAAATAATCATACTGATTTGTCAGGCTGAAGTTCCTTTTCCAACAAGAAATTCTAAGCCAAAATTTACACACAGAGAAGTAGGAGGCATGACGTCTTTGGTCCTTTACTTGTCAATAGCAAAACAAATCCCAGAAAGCATTAAAAAGGCAACTGAATAATTAGAATGTGTGAAACTGTACAATGTAATAGTAACTAACCAAAGAGTCTCATAAAGACAATATTTACCATTTTCTTGAGGAAAGGCTTGTAGCAGAAACGGCTTCTATCACACAACCTGTCAAAGGGATAGCTCTATGTGAACCACCTGAATCTGTCAAAATAAGTGACCTGTCCTTGATGTTTGCATGTTTTCGAATGGGAGTAACCTCAAGGATCTCCCTTTTCCTCTTTTGATCTTTTGGTACTTTTTCCACAGGCCAATTCCCGGGAACCTTATCTGATTCAAGAACCCAGACAATTCCCTAAGTCACAAAAGTAAATCAGTCCTAATATAAGAAGAAAGTATCAGTCTTTCACAATATATAAATAAAAAAAGAAAAAGCAGCATTTTGACAAGAATTCAAAGAAGTAAACGTAAGAAGCTAGTCAGTAGAGATTGAAAGATAATAAAGAGACCTTCTTGTTAAAGGCATAATAAAGGGACTGTTGGGGATCGAGGTCTTGATGAGGAGAAGAAGAATGTGATGCTTGTTGTTGTGGTTGAAGATGAGTCTTTCGATTCAATCTTTTAATAAAGAAGTAAACACCCAGAGCTTGTAAAGCAACAAGAGTGAGGAGGCCAGAAAGAAAGCCACCACCGAATATCACTGCCACGGAACACATGATCACCGACTTCCCTTCCCTTTTGCTTCCAGTCAATGAAATGATTTGGTCAGCCACATAAGAAAAACATAAAGAAACTTAGAGTAGAGAGGTGTTATTGTTTATCTGAGATTGACTGACTTGCTAGAGTGGAAAAGAACAAAAACAAGGGAAATGGGGAGAAGTTAACTTATGTAAGCAAGATGTTATTTACTGGAAAGAAATCAAGCAAGCAATAAAATCATGTTATTGCAATAATAATAAGTAATGGTACTGCTGCTACTAGGCTACTAGCTGCTTTGTTTTGTATGTTTACTGTTTGCTCGAGAGAAGAAGAGAAGAGATAGCTTCTTGTTTGCTTTTGCTTTTGCTTTTGCTTTTGCTTTTTGCTTGGGCCTCCCATCTTCTTCTTGTTGGATAGAATACGTTTGAATTCAATAGCAACTCGCGTCTACTCTGTCCTGTACAGTACAGTATGGCTTAGGGGTTGATGATGGGGTTTAGGGGGGAACCAGGTTTATTACTTGTTGCTATTATTACCCACTACTACCTCCCTTCTTTTCCCTTTCACTTCTATGATTTACATGAAGAGTTTTACTTATATCATTGATATATTTATTTCCATAAATTAATAACAATTAATACATGGAAATAAAATCATCCCAGTTATATCAGTATTTACTTATAATTATTGAAGTATTGACCCCAAATATATTACCCATTTCTCCATTTCATCTCAAACATATATAACACATTGAAAAAACTAAAAAAGTGTCTTCTTCAAGTAATATTTGGGTTTAAGAAAAGGTGGGAGAATATAAGGAATTTCGGTTTTGAATTCTGCTTATTTGTGAAAGAGCCGAAACTTTCCAATAAAGGAGAGGAAGCTTCACAGTTTTCATTCTCACAAACTCAAAACAAATGGACACTCCACCGGACCAAAAATATATTCAACTTTCAGAGGTAAGAGATTAGTTTTTAGTTTGATTTTAAATTGTTTTTTATATGAAAAAAAAAATATTAAATTAATTTACTTTTTTTAAGATTTTTTTTTTTTAATTTTGATGTGGTCGCATAAAAAAATTATAAAAGTTATAAAAAAATATTAATTTAATACATTTTCAATTAAAAAAAATAACCATTGTCCACTACAACACAATACTAAGCCCAAACTTAATCAAGCTGCAAGAAACACAATACTAAACCCACGCTTAATCCTGCTGCAAGAGTAGAATATGATTGAAAAAGGAACAGCAAAGCCCTCATGTATCACTTCATTACCATTTGATTCTCGAATATAGATAGACAGGCACACAGACAATCTCACTTCTCCACCCCATCCATTCACTTATAGATTTTGTGTGATATACATGCACATGCTTATCACACAAGTAGCCAGTGCAAATTCTAAAACAGAAAGAAAGAACAAATCCATTTACAACACTTTTGCACATTAGAAATTAGCAACAGATCCTTGTGATACAAAGCTCAGATTACAAGATAATAAGAAATTACGAAAATGGACATCCTGAAACTAATCTGCCGATCCACAAACTCTCATTTTTTTAAGTCTCTTCTTCCTCTTTGCCAAGGAAACCAACTCAGTCCACAAAACAAACTCCCCCTCTAACAAAACTTTCTGGATCAACAAGCCATTGTATACTGGGGAACCGCTTTCATGGCTTATTCAAACTACATTTAACTTTGAAACCTTTTACATGGATGCCTATCCAAAGTAGGCGGGCATAATAAAGTTATACGTTAATATCAGAACTGCCAACGAGGGACTGTTTTCATGGTGGTTGCTGGATCACTGGAGAAAAACAAACCTAGTTGGGAGGGAAACAAGTTAGAGAACAAACCAATTTAAATTGTGTACTGGCAGCTGGTAAAAAAGCTATAATCATGATGGTGGACATTTAGCTGCTTCAACCAGGAATCAGCAGCACTTTCAAGATAAATCATTCTTTCATCATCAGATGTCTCTGGATTTATCCAAAGATTCCCTTGCAATTTGTATGTGGCCAGACCGAATGGAGGAAGGGATATACAGACATTTCCCTCTCCATCCTCATTGACGCAATCTGCAGAAGCGAAGGCCAACAAAGGTGGAGAAACTTGTTAAACATTAGGTGACAATAACTCTCTCTAAAATAGATGGATAGCATTGAGAGAATTGATCTGAAAGGCCATGGAACATATCAAATCCAAAAGCTCCTTGGCATTGGATAGGCATGGAAGCAAAGAACAGTGAGCAATACCAGAACCAGAGCCATCCAACAAAATCAAACAAAGCCACATAAATTATATGTCACGTGAGTTACAAATATGTACTAGATACGAGATGGTATGGATTCATGGGATCTGATACCAACAAGCTCTGCAAAGATGGCTAAATTAGGCCCAACAATCAATTATGGTGACCTAAATTCTCTAGGGGATTCTGAATGCTTCTTCAGGTACTACACTAATAGACATCAGTAAGTTGTAAGTTGTGGAGGAAATTGGTGAAGTCAATGCTGGACGTAACATGGTAGGCTATAGGACTTGCCAGCTGGCCCAAAATGGAGAGAAGAATGATTAGTTTGTATTCTGATAAGTGGTAACACAATATTTATGTATCCTCGGAGTGAGAAAAACATTTTGAAATTGATATGGATAAATTGCAACTTCAAGGTTAAAATGCAATGTTCAAACAAATTTCACAAGTCCAGCATAAGTGAAGGATTGTAGGACAAGATTGAGCAGTTTCCAAGCACCATCTGGTTGTTAGGGGGATGATGAAAAATAAAAGTGCTTTCCAATATCCCGAGTTTTATCTCTGTGCTACAAGACTAATTTTTCTGATTCTCAATGGAGTTGGGTTCTAATAACAATCTCAGGAGAATACTTTCACCTCACTTCAAAATTCCCTTCACTTGAGGAATAGGTATATCTTTCGTATGGAAAAAAAAAAGGTGTCTCAGTTTTCTTTTACTTATTTGAACTGAAGCATGAGGAACATTTTACAATCCAATCATGTCCTGATTTTCATTCCTACAAGTCCTAATCTCATGATACCTGTTCACATCAATATTCAGAAAGGCATTATAAATTGCACTGTTTTTGGTCTACATTGTAAAGCATGGGATGTTATAAAACACAAAAATGAGAGTGCAAGAAGTTGAAACTGTGCTACCCCAGGAAAGTTCATATCAGTCAATTCCATGTCATTTTGAATAACTGTGATAAAAAATGAGACTCAGAAGAATTAGGATAAAGATGCTTTATTCTTTGAAATTCGAAAATCCAGACAAAAATCTGGAAATAAATAAAAGGTGCAAGATAGTAGGATACCTTGGAAAGATGATGAAAGTGTATGATAAGTCAAGAAGCATGATGACAGGTCCTTCTCATTTCCCTGAGATGGAATGTGATATATGGGGTACCTAATCAACAATCAAGACCATACAATTACTATAGCCTTGTTATGGAAAGGAAAAACGTTGGAGTTGGACTACAAATGCTAGATAACCATGGATAAAATGCATCAAGGAAACCAATCGATTTTACCAAGCAACAGCCATCCAACTCGCCGGAGAAAGATCCACATTCTTGAGTGTCATTAATCCCGGATTATTCCTGGCTAATTCAGTTATCTGAGAAGGAATAAAAAATCAGAAAGGCATGTACCTGGCATAGCAATAAACATAAAAGTACAACATTCTTTAGGGATTTATAGGGCTTTTTGTGCTAAATGGAAATCAATAGCAGGAAGAAAATGTAACCTTTTCTAAAAGTGGAACCCTCCAGTAAGGAGAAGATATCTCAAAGTACTGAAAGGACAGAGAGCCAAGCTTATCCCTCATTGACAAAGAACCCTCATGGTCAAAGCTTGAATCCTCAGAAATGGTATCCCATGTCTTGCTGGAATTGTTGCTTAGCGACCTCGACAGTTTATCACTCATGCTGTCATCGCTCCAAGAATCACTCTCAAATTCGACAACATCATTATACTCTCTTGAGTCCCTACAAGAAGAAAAGCACGGTAGGTCAACCTAACTGCCGCAAATCATCAGAGACAAAGGAGCTGCTATCAGCTGAATCTTGGTAGATAAAAGATGAATAGAAAAAAGGTTACAAAACCTGGAAGCCACCACCGACTTATTGCTGTAAATCTGAATGGCTGACAGGTAAGGGACATAATATTGCATAATGGTGTCACCGCTGCTCAATACTACTTGGGTGCCAGCACCATATGCGCTCCATTCATCGTAGCAATCCCATAAATCTCCCAAAGTGAAATATTCAACCATATCCTTAGTACCAGGTGGTTGCCATAAGCTATTTAGATCACGAATACAGCTCTGCAAAGTATTCAAGAAAGCAAATTTTGAAACGACAACGGTACTTAATGTTAAAAGCGCATGTTCAAGGCTTACTTCCCAAGGAAAGATAATCTAACATGGAGTGTAATGTCTTATGGCAACATTTTTTAGAGTTCAAATTAAAATATTGTTCTCTTTTTTTAAATTTTCTTTCTCATCTTTTTGGTCTTTTTGGCATACTTGCATACAATTGATTGACCAGATTACTCTCCCAGATGGATATAATGGGACTTTAATGTAAAAAAAAAAAACCTGCAACTTAAGTGAGAAGCATGCTATTAGTCCCCTTTTAATTCATGTCCATGAATGGAATCGATTAACTCACCAAAGATCTTGGGGTTAAACAACACCACAAGAGCACATGTGCTATGGGACCATGTTTGAAATTGAGAAATGAATGCATGGCTGCCTGAAATGAAAGGATTCCTTAATCCCACTACCGATCCATCCATTATCCATGGCAGGGAACCAGGGACCGGGGACCGGGGACCATATGCTACAATAAAAGCACGTACAGTAACATTTTGACCTTGGTCGAGAGAGAGAGAGAGAGATTTTCTTCCTCTCTGGCGATGAGGAATGACATCAAGATGAAAAGGACTAAAATTGAAAATAAAATAAAATAAAGTAATAAATACTACATTTATCTGTTTGGTCTGTGGTGGAGTACCAAGTTTCAGCAACGGGAAACGCATGGCAAATCATTCACGTGGCTGTGTGTAAAGAAAAGAAAATTAAAGAAAGGGACAGTTCATCGTGATATAAAAATCTTTATAAAATATAGAGAAACAGGATATTCGCGGCATCCGTCAGGTACGGTATAGAACTGGATAAGACCCTTATGAAAATGGGCTATGTCCAGTACAACCCGACAAATAATATCAATCTAGTTAGGCCCACAACACCACAGAGTCAGAGACAGTAAGTAAAATAATAGGAGTAAATTAATAGGTTTGCCTGGAAAATTGACCGGGTTACAAATCATAAAATTCTGATCTTGTGCAATTCACCGGGTCAACTAAAAATACGGGTAACCGGTGTAATTTAGATGAATTTTTTTTTATTTTTTAATAAATTTAAAAAATATAAAAATAATTTATGAATACTTAATTTCATATTTTTTTTATAATCTACTCCTGCATTAATTTTTTTATAATTTTTTTTGGTTTGTAATAATTATATATAACATATAAGATAAGTATATTATATTTAATATTTTTTTTTATAATATCTATATTCACAAAAATTATTTCTTAACTTTTTAATATTAAATAATTATATTACACTTCACTTTTTAATATAAAATAATTATATTACTTTTTAATAATTATACTACATTTTATATTTTTTAATAATTTATATTTATATGAATTGTTTTTTAATTTTTTAATATTTTTTAATAATTTATATTTATATACATTGTTTTTAAATTTTTTAATATGAAATATTATACTTTATATTGTTTTAAATAAATTTATAATCTTATATTGTTTCTAATAAAATTCATGTAAAATATTAAAATTTTAAATATAAATTTTTTATATTTTCAAGTTGATTTAAGTGCCAACCCTTATTTAGGTCAATACTTTGCCAGGTTTTTCCCCGAAAGAAAGAAGAAAAGAAAGAAAAGAAAAGAATAAAAAGAAAAGGTAATCGGTTTTTCCCCCAAAGCGACGACTGAGATCAAATTTAACAGCAGCATTGCTTTTCTTGTACTTTGTTTTTTTTTTCTTCATGAAGACACAAGCAAAAGACAAAAAGCCAAAAAGTGTGAAAAAAAAAGAAGGAATAATTATAAAGAAATAAAGTGTGTTTGTGCGTGCGTGTGTGTTTTCATGTGTATTTAACGAATTCAAAAAACGAAGATTTAGGCCTAATGGTAACTTACCATTAGATTATGAATTTGCATTCGAATAACCCTACCAACCCTTGTGTTAATTTCTACTAGTTTATAAAGAAAAAAAAATAAGGAAAGAAATGATTCAATTAAACAAGAAAGAAAAAGAAAAGGAAGAATGGAATTAAAGGGCAGATTACCTCGGGAAGGAATTTAGGAGGAGCGGTTGGAGTTACACATTGAAGAAAGCGTTCCAGATTGGAGTGCTGCCGCTGATGAGTTGTCGAAGGCACCAACACAGACCGCGATGCGCTTTTTTTACCACTCAGGTCCATCATGACGATGACGATGACGATGATACTACTTAGCTAGTGGTAGGAGTAAGCGGTATCCTGTTTTTCACTGAATTCAATTTTCTTAGCTAGCTAGGCAGAGAGAGAAGCGGGCTGCGGGCAACTCAATCGACCAATTCATTTAAGCGAAGAGATAGAGAAACTGATTGACTGGTGAGAGAGGCCCATCAAGCTTACTATTTTGGCGATTTCTTCGCTGATTTTTATATATATATATATAATTATACTCGGGCAAAAGAAGGAAGCAACCCCAAATTTATGTTTCCATTTCTTGCACGCACATATATATATATATATATAGAGAGAGAGAGAGAGAGAGAGAGAGAGATTATCAAAATCCAAGCTAGCCAGAGAACTAAATTAATATGAAAACCGAAACAGATTAAGAGCAGAAGAAAAGGGAAAGAAAGATTGATGGCCAATTCCAAATTAAACTGGAAGACAAACCAACGCCTTAATTCACTCTCTAATTTGCTTGGTTTTTGTTGGGGAGGGGGGCAGCAGCGATAGCTGCTATTAAGTAATTAAGGACAGGGTTGGAAGGAGTTTAATTAATTAAAGAGGAGTGGCGAGGAGGAAGGGAGATGAGAGTGGAGTAGTAGTGAAGAGAAAAACGCAATGCATCTTAAATTTAAAATCAGTTCAATCTCAAAGCAAACTGAGATTTATTAATTATAGCTCCTAGAAGAAATGTTATACTACAGCACTCTCAACCGAAACAAGAAAGAAGACAAAGATGGTATATATTTCTGCCTTTCGGACAGTAACTACACGTAAGAGAGAGAGACTGTGTGAGCTGTGTGTAAGTTTGTCGGCAAGAGTCATTCACAGTGGTGTCCGGGCTGTGGGTGTTCGCTTCGCCGCGTGTTTGTGTCCACTGTTTAGATCCTTTACTTTCCTTTCTCTTTTGTCTTTTCTTTTTTATCCCACTTCTCCTAACTTTTCTTTTTCTTTTTCTTTTTACGTCTGATTTTCCTTTTAAAAATTAATAATGCATTTTGTATTTTAAAAACATGAACGTTCTATAAATTAGCATGGCCATTGCCTTGGGTATTAGAATTGTTACGTGACTAGATATATTACGAGTGACTAGATTATCTAGTTATTAAGAAATCTAGGTATCGGTATACTAGTTTTATCAAAAATTTTAAAAATAAAGAACTA
This sequence comes from Populus deltoides, assembly GCA_015852605.2. Classification (NCBI taxonomy): domain Eukaryota; kingdom Viridiplantae; phylum Streptophyta; class Magnoliopsida; order Malpighiales; family Salicaceae; genus Populus; species Populus deltoides. Next base: position 566,281 of record CM027587.2, on the reverse strand, counting down.
ATTATATTTAAAAAAAGTATTAATACCTATAATATATTCTATCTTAGATAAATTATATTGAGTAATCTGAATATAATTTAAAGGTTTTGATGATTTTCTAACTGGTAGTCTGTTTATGGTTTAGGATGACATTTTAAATTTATTATGAGCTCGTATGCCCAAATAAATTCTTATAGAAAGACTTTCCGCAATTCGTGTATTGCGATAAACAAATACTCTCAATTAAAATTGGTGAATATTTAAAATAATTTTAAGAATTTTATGATCAACTCTTGATATTTAAATATCACTCTACTTGTAGGTCCAACATTTATACAAGAATGTTGACCATTAATTTCATGAATTAAAATTTCAGGGGTTATTGAAATATTAATCAAGTTCTCATAGATTTAATAAACTGGTTATTAAATCCAACATGAATGTTAATACACACACACTTTGAATTTGTATTTTTTGAAAAAAAAAGAATTTTGTATTTTTGAGAGACTTGACCTTATGTAATACGCAAAAAAAATATTTATTGTTGTTGTTGTCATAACATATTTTGGGTTATTGTATCCAAAACTAGAGAGATAATATAGATTCAAGGTCAAATCAAATTATTATTGGATGAATATGCATAAAAATTAAGCCCAATTGTATGATTAGAATTATAATAGGCCAATTTGATTTAATCATGGACCAAATTAAAGTTTAATTATGTTTAAGAATTAATTTGGATCCAATTAAAGGATTTAATTAGGTATAAGGACTTAATTATACTTTAAATAAAGTCAAATTAATTTTATTAAAGACTTAATTGGTGAAAAATTAAGTTTTGGAGCCCAATTTTAGCTTAATTTAGAAAATTGAAATTTTGAAGGACCAAACTTAATTTTTATAAAGTCAATTAGTTCAAATCATGGGTGAAATTGCAAGAAAAATTGAATTTTAGGGTCAATTAAAGGCTAAATTAAAGAAACTCACAATCAATTATCATTTTGAAAAAGACATTGAACTCTAGGGACTCAATTAATTGAAATCAAGGGTGAAATTAAAAGGAATTGAAAGTTTAATGGTTAATTAAAGGTCAACCTTATCAACAATCATAAGCAATGATGGGTTGACATTAGTGCTACAAGACATGTACACGCTGAGAAGAGGATATTTTCCATGTATAAATAAGTGGATAGAGAAAATCTATACATGGGGAACTCATTAACCTCTAAGATATTGGGTGTTGGAAAGGTCATACTGAAGATGACCTATAGAAAGCTTCTCACCCTTAATAATGTATTTCATGTTACTGAAATTATGAAGAACTTAGTGTCTGACTCATTATTGAGTAAAAATAATTTTAAGATAGTTTTTTAGAGTGATAAATTTATACTCTATAAGAGTGGTATGTTTATAGGAAATGAGTATTTGTGTTATGATTTTTTTAAAATGAATGTAATGACTATTATAACTAATGATAAGAACAAAAATAAAAATGCATCTTCTTCTTATTTGCTTGAGTCTTGTAATGTGTGACATTGTAGGTTAGGTTATGTAAATTATAATTATACGTTAATATTAATAAACCATGAATTATTACTAAGTATAATTTTTTAGGAAAAAAATTATAAGTATGAAATTTATGAAGAATTAAAATTCACAAAATCTTCTTTTCAAACAATTAAAAAAAGTGGTGAACCTCTAGACTTAATTCACTCAGGTATTTATGATTTAAAGTTTGTGCAAACTAGAAATGAAAAAAAAATATTATATTACTTTTACATATGATTACACAAGATATTGTTATACATATTTTCTAAGGAGCAAAGATAAAGCTCTTTGACTGTTTAAACATTACAAGAATGAAGTTGAAAATCAACTTAATAAAAAGATAAAGGTAATAAGAAGTGATAGAGTTGGAGAATACAAAGCACTATTTAATAAAATTATGCTCCCAAAATGATATTATCCACCAAACTACTAATCCCTATTCACCATAACAAAATGGCATTGTGGAATGTAAGAACCGAACGTTAAAAAAAATGATGAATGTCATATTGATAAGTTCAGGAGTACCTTAAAACTTATGGTGGAAGACAATTCTAATTGCCAATTATATACTTAACAAAGTATCCCATGAAAATTTAGAAAAACATCATATGAATTGTGGAAAGATAGAAGATCTTCATATAAATACCTCAAAGCATAGGGGTGTCTTGCAAATATAGCACTACCTGATCATAAAAAAATCAAGATAAGACCTAAGACTGTGTATTATGTATTTATCAGATATACATACAATAATAATGCATATAGATTTCTTGTACATAAGTCAAGTATTAAAGATATACATCTTAATACTATTATAAAATCAAGAAAAGCTACATTCTTTGACATGTTTTCATGAAAGAAAGCACGAGAAATTATTCACTTAAAAGAATGATTGAGACTAGCTCGAGTAATCATCATTAATCAAAACATGATGAAATTGAGTTTAGAAAAAGAAAAATGGAAAAAATGACCAAAATACTCAGTTTTGATTTTTTAACATACTTGTTAGAAAATAAACATTGAACCTACTCCAAGGCAATATCATGTCCGAAAGCTTTCTATAGAAAGAAGGTAATTAAAAGTGAAATTGAATCTATTATGAATAATCATACATGAGAACTAGTGGAACTTCCTCTTGGAAGTAAACCATTAGGTCATAAGCGGATTTTTAAAAGAAAGATAAAAATTGATGGCACTATTGATAAATATAAAGCTAAACTTATTAAAGGTTTTAGATAACAAAAAGATGCAGACTATATTGACACATCTTCAGTTGTGTCAAAAATAATTTTTATACGAACATTAATAGCTATTGCAGCTATTAATAAACTTGAAATATATCAAATGGATGTTAAAATAATTTTCTTAAATGGTGACTTTAAAGATGAAGTTTAAATGGAAAAATCCGAGGGATTTATTATCAATAGACAAGGAAAGAGTCTGTAGACTTGTCAAAACATTACATGGTTTAAAGCAAATACTTAAACAATGACATTAAAAGTTTAACAAGGTTATGTTGTTCAATGAATTCAAAATCAACGAACTTAATAAATGTGTTTATATTAAAAACACATATAAAAACTATGTCATTGTATGTTTTTATGTGGATGATATACTAATTTTAGGTATCAATGATCATATAATCAAGTCTACTAAAAAAGTGTTAACTAACAAGTTTGACAAAAAAAACTTAAGTATTGTAGATGTCATATTAGAAATAAGAATTTATAAGACACAATAAATTGATATTGTTTCAATTTCATTATGTTAAGAAAATTCTTGAGAAATTTTTTAAAGATAAAAAAAACACTATCAAAATACTAATTGATATAAGTATATATTTTTTCAAGAATAGAGGTAAGAGAATAAATCAATTAGAATATTCTTAAATAATTCAAAACCTAATGTATTTTATGAACTGCATAAGGCCTGATATTGCTTACTCAATTAGTAAACTGAGTAGATTTACAAGTAATCCAAACATGGATAATTGGAAGACAATAAAAAGGATACTCAAGTATTTGAAGTACACTTTAGACTATGGGTTACACTATGATTATATTTGTTTTTGTGTTCACAAAACGTTTTTTGAAATTTTTATTTTATTTTTTTGCTTCAAATTAACTTCTTTTTTTTTTTTTTATGATTTTAGATCTTTTTAATGTGCCGATATCAAAAATTAATTTTAAAAAATAAAAAACATTATCGTAATGCATTTCTAAATAAAAACAATTTCTCCCACAATCTCAAATACTACATATAATGTCACCCAATAGTATTAGAAGGGTATAATAATGCTAATTATATATTCAATTTAGTAAGGGCTTGCACACATGGGCCTTTATTTTATTGCAGATGAGGCAGATGACATGATTTTTTATTGTAAAAGATTAAATCAGACGATGAACGACACGTTGTTTGATTTTTCCCAGATTCTGACCATTATGGTGGTTGAAAAATTAGGATTAATGCATTTTTTTTTTTTTACCAAAAACACCTGGAAAAACATCATAGATATCTTGATAAACTCATCCATAGCCTTAAAAAACAAAAATAATAATAATATCAAATCAACCTGAAACAAAAACTCTTTTCAAGCCCATCTTTGTTTTTTAGGTACTTTCAGGGTAAAAAATAAGTTGAACTCCTCTCATCAATTAGAACCATTTGACATAAAAATCAATTATTGTGGTTGTTAGAATCAGTGTGAACAATATATTTTTTTCTCTATTGTCGAAATCTGACAACTTTCTCTCTTCTTTTTCAAACCATGGACTAAAATATAAGAAAAATAAATTTTTGGATCAAAATTTATTTTTGTTGAAAATTCAAAAATTGAAGGGACCTAATTTCTCTTCTACATTGCATGTTAGCTAATGTGTTAATCTGAGAGGGCGGTGAAGTTGTTAGATCTTCAGTGGACACTACTTCAATATATGCATCGGTACCGGTTAGTGGCAGATCCAGAAAGTTTTTCCAGTGTCACCCAGTAACTTTTAAATTATCATTTTAAAAGAGTAGTTTTATATGTTAATAAATTAAAAATAAATAAATAAATTCCAATATTATAAGAAAAACAATAACTTACAGATATGTATAAATAAAACATTGATTAGAGGAAAAAAAACCTAAGGTTTTAATTAGAACTGCAGTTTATTAACATCAAGAAAATAATAATAATAATAATAATAATAATAAAAAATGTGGGAATTACAAACCATACAATTTGCAAACAATTTAGAAATTGAAAAAATTAACTACGACTTATTTGTCATTTTTATTTTTTTGATGTGAATTGCATGAAGTAGACAAAAAGGAAAGCCATCAAGAAAAGATTTTTTTTATTATTATTAACGTGGATATCCGGGTCAGCTTGCGCGTATCTCGACTAATCCTATAGGCCCTGAAGTTAACGATCATGTAAGCTTCTAGTGGTTCTAAAGTTTGTGAAACTCAAACTGGTGATCTCTACAAAACAAATTCAAAAGTTAATCAGTTAGCTACACCCCTCATGATTTTTATTTTTTTTTAGATCTTAATTTTACGGATGACATTGTTTTGTGCCCCTACCATCATGATGTGGTGTCCACCAAATTATTGCTACATTTTATGTACATGTTTAAACTAAACGTTGAGTATTGTGTCATATACACAATTTATAACGTTATATTGTATTGATTTGACACTAAAATAGTTGTGTATTGAATCATTAATAGAACCCAAATAATCTTTAAAGACTAATAATTTTAGATAAACGAATATGCCTACTAATTCAGTGCTAAGCACTCAGCTTCCTAAGGGCTTGGAAGACCCTTCGCTATCGAGGCAGCTGTTACAGAGGAAGAATAAGAGGGAGGGAGTCCCAAACCGAGGAGACAAAGACAACTATGTAAAGCTTAGACCGTCGCGTATACTGCTCCTCCTTTGGGTAGCTCTCTCTTCAAGCACTCCTTCTTGAAAGAACAACTCTCCCCACTGAAGAACTACTTGTGCTATGAAAGTAATCTTTCTACTAAACGAAAGGAAAGCCATACAACTGCTTAAGTTTTGGGTTAACAACACATAGCACTCTCAATAAATAAATAAAATATCGTTAGAGGCCTAGTTGTCTACAATGTGATGTGACCTGATTTTTACTATTTATTTATTTGTAATTATTTAATTTGAGTATAAGAATATTTTGTATCAAAATATATCTAACTTGTGTTTTATGATAACTCATATAATTAATTTTATCTGTATTGTTCTCAGTATGTAAAAAAAATGTCATTAGGTCCAACATCAAAGAAAAACTATTTACTAAAATTTGAATTGATATATATACATATTAAATTCGTTTTTATTATATATGTGTGTGTATTCAACCCAGTTAACTATTTAACTATTTACCAATTAAAATTGAATAAAAATAATATTATTACAAATAAAAAAAATATTTTTTAATATATATATATATATATATATATATATATATATATATATATTCTCTCCATGCATATTTATTTATTGACATTTTTGAAGTTTAGAATGTCATTTTTTCAATTTGAATATTTTGTAATATTAATTTTTATTCTTTATTGTTGGAATATTAATCACTTTACACTTGTCCTATTTATACATTTTTTTTGCTCTTATCTTCATTATTTTGTAATTGTTTTTTGTAATCTTTTTTTTTTTACATTGTTTTTCAAAAATTATTATACAAAACTAAAAATAAATGGTGTTTCACCATAACAATTTCAATATTATCCTATTTTTTTACTACATTAAAAATTAATTTGAGATCTTACATGTTTTTATTAACACATATAATCTTCATTTTATTTTATTATATACAAGTATTGACTTTTTAATTCACAATTAATTTTTTAATCGATGTCAAAAAATATATTAATAACACTTACACATTCATTATTTGGCATTAAAAAAAATTATTTAACCCAAATACATGTATAAACTTTTTAATTTATAATATGATTTTTTTTTGCCAAAAAATAATCCAACTTGCAGCAAAGCATGACTGAAATATCTAGCAAACACTAATAAAGATTGTCATTGTTCTATATAATGATAAGTAGACTCATAATAGAGTGTTTAATATTGTTTTAACATTTGCTTTTGAAAATAATTTTCACTTGAAAATATATTTAAATAATTTTTTTTTATTTTTAAAAAATTATTTTTAACATTATCATATCAAAATGAGTATAAATACAAAAAATAATTAAATTGAAGCAAATACAAAAATAAAAAAATAATTTTTAAAATTTTTTTTTTTTTCATATAAAAAATCGAGCTCTAGGTATCATATGAAGTCTAAAGTAAAATTGAGGCTTGATGACATAGTGTTCAGCAGAACATAAAAATAAAAATGGAACTAGGATTTTTTTAAAGTCCTATAGTTATAACCCTAAATTAATTATATATAAAAACTCTAAAATATTTTGAAAAATCAATAATTCATAAACCTCTTCTGAAAATAACATACAAACTATTTTCTAATCCAGAACCGAATAGAAAGAAATAATTAAAATAAAAAATATTAAAAAAACTAAAAAAAAAACGTATTTTGGATCTAATTTGAGGGTATTTTTTACCTTGGTTAATTCTAGTGAGTTGACTATTAGAATTCAACATTTCACAAAATTTAGAATTTTTCAATAGAAGATAATTTGGTGATTAAATTTATTCATAAGATCACGTAGTTTAGATAAAAATATAACCTTAACTTATTAAAACTAGTATGGTTATAAATTTTAGATTTTGTAGGATTAATTAAGATGTATACAAACTGACCCGAACATCCATATTAATAATAATAAAAAAAAATATTAGCTATCTTAGAGTATAACCTCTATAGAGAACATGATTTATATAATCTCCTTGTATATAATCTCCTTGTAGAATCTTAAAATTATAATTATTTTTATCAAATTAATTATTTGATTATTTTTTTTGAACTTTAATATTTTTATTATTATTAATTGGCTAGAGGAATTACATGCTGCTCGATAAGTTTCAACACCCCCCCTTTTAAGAATCAGTCAACCAAAAAAAAAAGTTTAATTTATTTTATAACTGTCATAACAAATTTTATTTTTAATCACTATAAAAAATAGAATATTTCATGCCTTCAATCCAATTAAAAGAAGTATCAAAGATTTGTTTGTATGTGAGGATGATTCACTTAAAAAATATTTTTGAAAAAAATTAATTTTTTTTTTAAAAATTAATTTTTTCTAATGTTATTAAATTATTTTGATGTGTTAATATTAAAAATAATTTTTAAAAAATAAAAAATAATTTTAATATATTTTTAATTAAAAAATACTTTAAAAAATACCCATAATTACATTAGCAATCGGTGATGCCCCAAGTGATGCGCGTACAAGAGTCGACTCTTCTACTACAAACTAGTCATGATCACTTGATCAAGCTTTAATTGATACAGTTGAATGTACGTACGTACGTGTATGGATGTATAGATGATGAGGCACGTACGTATACGCAGGTTTGGTTTCCAAAATCTAGTTCATAAACGAGTCAATAATAATATTGTGTGCTGTGTAGAAGATGTTGGGTTTTCAATGCGGGTGGGTCTTGAATTAAATGCCGCTACCAACACCGACCAGAAAACATTTATTGGATAATAAGGGGAAAAAATGGTAATCTTGTTGGTGCATCCAATATCTGTTAACTCCCTCACTCTGCTCGTCATCTTCTTTCTTTATCTTCTTTTTTTCTTTTTATGAATCCAATCTTCTCTTCTCATTATTGACATTCTAGCAAAACCGCCCATCAGAGCCATAGGAGTATTTCTTACACTACTACTCTACCTAATTCCATGCATCAACTTACTCCCTCGGTTATGTTTAAAATCATTTTTTAATCTAATTGATTCTCGAAGCCAACCAGCTTGCTGAATCTCAAACATGACATTTATATGTGGAGTGCTAGAGAAAAAAAATTGTGTTGCAGCTTGCTGTCAGATTTTGTCACACAACAAAGACGACTAAGCAAAATTAACGAAGTTGTTGTTGATCAGTCGAGGCTCTCTTTGCACGAGACTTTGTGATTTTAACCTGCTTTAGTTATTCCTACCTCAATCGGTCAAATTCATACAATATATACCTCAATACTCTACCTTTGGTTTCTTTATGATCCCCACGCATTTATATATTCTCATCACATCTTTCTTGCCTCCAGTTGCATCCTAATTTGCCTTGGTTCGATCCTCTCTTGCATTTGATCTCTCTCTCTCTTGATCAATACAAGCTATAATATTATCTAAAGGATGGCGAGGAACCCATCAACGAATAAAGTAATAATGGAGATAGAGGCAAACATACCATCAGGGATTGTAGAGGGAATAGCGGTGGATGGAACAGTGGTAGGAGGTTTGAGTCCTCTGAGCGAGACCCTTTGGAGAGACAGAACGAGCACAGAATTCGTAGGAGATGTGTCGGCAAGGCTTACATGGAAGGATCTGACTGTGATGGTTACCCTCGGTAGTGGAGAAACACAAAATGTTTTGGAGGGACTTACTGGCTATGCCGAGCCTGGAACTCTCACTGCACTTATGGGTCCTTCTGGCTCTGGCAAATCTACTCTCCTTGATGCTCTCTCGAGTCGCCTTGCTGCTAATGCCTTCCTCTCTGGAACGGTCCTCCTCAATGGTCGCAAAACCAAGCTCTCTTTTGGGACTGCTGTGAGTATACAAGCTGTTTGTCTACTAGTTTCATTTCTTCTCTGTTTATTACTCCATATATATATATATATATATATATATATGCTCTGCTTTTCTAGCTCTTAATTAACTACCTTTTGTACAATATTAATTTTAAGCAATATCATTATTTATTCCAATAGAGAAATTACTTAATAAATTAATTATAATACCGTTTTGAACTTAATTAATTAGGCGTATGTGACACAAGATGACAACTTGCTCGGTACTTTGACGGTGAGGGAAACAATCTCCTTTTCAGCTCGGCTACGTCTTCCTGATAAGATGCCGTGGTCCGAGAAGCGTGCGTTGGTTGAGAGTACCATAATAGAGATGGGTCTCCAAGATTGTGCCGATACTGTTATTGGGAATTGGCATTTGCGTGGGATCAGTGGGGGAGAGAAGAGAAGGGTCAGCATTGCTCTTGAAATCCTGATGAGGCCCAGACTGCTCTTTCTTGATGAACCAACTAGCGGACTTGACAGGTACATATATATAATTCTATTCTGTTTCCTAACATTTTTCTCTTCTTTTTAATGAGATAATTGTTTTTCCCCTTTTCAATTCCTTCACCAGATTCTAATAATTTTTTTTTAATATATATATGTATGTGTGTGTGTGTGTGTGTGTGTCTATATGTATGTATGTATGTATGTATGTATTTATGGAATTATATGTGTGTGTATGTGCGTGTGTGTGGCAGTGCTTCAGCTTTCTTTGTAACTCAGACGCTTCGCGGCTTATCTAGAGATGGAAGAACTGTCATTGCTTCAATACACCAGCCTAGCAGCGAAGTTTTTGAGCTTTTTGATAGATTGTACTTGCTTTCAGGAGGCAAAACTGTTTACTTCGGTCAGGCTGCAGAAGCATACGAGGCAAGAATCCTCGCTCCTTTATATATATATAATCTACATGATCATTTAACTCAAACACTGAATGAGCACCCTTCCTTACGTACAGTTCTTTGCACAAGCTGGCTTTCCCTGCCCTGCTTTGAGAAACCCTTCTGATCATTTCCTTAGGTGCATCAATTCTGACTTCGACAAAGTGAAGGCTACTCTGAAAGGGTCCATGAAACTGCGGGTATAGCATTTGTTCTTATTTAATTATTAATTTTCTATTTTTTTTGGTTTTTATTGAAAAATGAGTTGACTTGTACTAGCAACTTCAGGAATTTACAGGCTAGTTTTATTTTAAAGGAGATCACTCAATATTGATTTGCATCCCTTAATGAAAGAACTGATTGGATTGCCTTCGTTTGATCTATTCTTGCCCATTTTCTCTCTCTCTAAATTTCCCTAGATTTGTTGCTTTAGGCCTGATTGATAATTAATTCTCTTAATTAACTAACTTATGTTTCTGCTCAGTTTGAGGCAAGTGATGATCCTATAGAGAAGATAACCACGGCTGAAGCTATCAGATCTCTGATTGGTTACTATCGTACTTCTCAGTACTGTTATGCAGCAAGAGAAAAGGTTGAGGAGATATCCAAAGTTGTAAGTGTTTTAATTTCGAGGTGCCCCTCCAGTTTGCAATCTGATCAATATTTTCACAGATTTAATTTTAGCAAAGCCTTGCAATTCTCAAACAGTAGCAGCTTATTGCCATCAACTCATTTTTCTCGTACCATTTAAATAGGATTCAAAATTACTAGCTAATTGATGTTATTGTCGCAGAAAGGAGATGTGCTAGAATCAGGAGGAAGCCGGGCTAGTTTCTTGATGCAGGCCTTTACTCTGACAAAGCGTTCATTCATTAACATGTCAAGGGATTTCGGGTATTACTGGCTTCGATTGGTGATTTATATTGTGGTCACTGTCTGCATTGGAACTATCTATCTCAACGTGGGGACGGGTTACAATTCTATACTGGTACTGTTAATGAAATGTATCAATCCTCTGCTCCTAAGCTTAGTTAGTTGTTATTTACGAGGAGTATATATCTTCTAACTAAAAATATTTGTTTCTCTGGATTAATCCGGAACAGGCAAGAGGGTCATGTGCCTCGTTTGTCTTTGGTTTTGTCACATTCATGTCAATTGGTGGGTTTCCTTCCTTTGTAGAAGAGATGAAGGTAATTAATTACTTTTTTTTTTTTTCTATTTTTTTGCTATTGCTCACAAGTTACGTACACTTGCCTTATCAAAACTGCTAATTAATAATGATGGCGCTTGCTAGTTGAATTATTTTTCTTTTCGCAGGTCTTCCAGAGAGAGAGGCTAAATGGGCACTATGGCGTGATCGCATTTGTGATTAGCAACACCATTTCTGCAATGCCGTTCCTGATAATGATAACTTTTATCTCTGGAACTGTTTGTTATTTCATGGTTCGCCTTCATCCAGGATTTGAACATTATCTTTTCTTCGTGCTGTGCCTTTTTGCGAGTGTCACCGTAGTTGAAAGCTTGATGATGGCCATAGCCAGCATTGTCCCCAATTTCCTAATGGGCATTATCATTGGGGCAGGAATTCAGGTTTCTATATATATATATATATATATATATATATATATATATTTTCTTTTGTTAATATTTACTTGTAGTAAATAAATAAATAAATTAACCACCCTTACAAACACTAACTGCATGTTTTCTTCATGTCATTGCCAGGGAATATTCATGCTAGTATCTGGATACTTTAGGCTCCCAAATGACATACCAAAGCCTGTGTGGAGATACCCAATGTCATACATTAGCTTCCACTTCTGGGCTCTACAGGTAACAGTGAACCTGCATGCATACATTCGTTCATTTATCGATAACATCCTTACATCTGTACGTAGCTGAAAGCAATTAAAGAGGCATGTCTATGTATGCCTTTCAGGGACAATACCAAAATGATTTGAAAGGATTGCTGTTCGACAACCAATCACCTGATCTTCCCAAGATACCTGGTGAGTACATACTGGAAAACATATTCCAGATTGATGTGCACCGGTCAAAATGGGTAGATCTCAGCGTCATATTCAGTATGATTGTCATCTACCGCGTCATCTTCTTTACCATGATCAAGATCAGTGAGGATGTTACCCCTTGGATCAGAGGTTACATAGCAAGGAGAAGAATGCAGCAGAAGAATGGAACTCAAAATACAACAGTTGCTCCTGATGGTCTCACCCACTCACCTTCTTTGAGGAATTATGTTGCCGATCATCGATCCAAATAAAAGGTAGATCAAGGAATGCAAAAAATTAATGGATTAATGTATCATGCTCAATTTCTTCCAGTTTAAACAGACGATATTGATATTGATATTACTTCTACCACTTGTTAAATATATAGAACAAGTTATGTTTCAACCATAGGGTGCAAGTTGATGATGACAAAAATTAACTTTTGTCTGTGTAATGTGTACTTACAAACCAAAGGCTTTGTCATAATGTGCATTTGGCAATGCGAATTGTGAGTTTGTGAATCAAACGCATTACCTATTTCAATCAAGTAAAGGAAGGGAAGGGAAGGAATCCTGAATCATTAATATTCTGTCCACGTGGATAGAAGATATATAAACTTGAAAGGGCCTCAAACTCGGCCGTACATTGCACAGGTAGAACGCTGGCCCAAAACCTAGACTGTTGTTAGGAATGGGATCTTTCAATTTAAGGTCTTGTGACTTTTGTGCTCAACTTTATACCCTTTAAAAATTATTGCTAAATTATGTCAGAATATTGTTGTTTGGAACTCGAAGGTATTTGACTTGTGAACTGCAATGCCGTGCCAATGTTGGAGACAATCAAACCTTCCCCGTTTGGAATATAGCGGAGGCAGGCTAAACCCTAAACGTTACACTTACAAATTTTATCCTTATAAAACTAGATGAAGGTTTAATTAGTCAAAATAAGAATAACTTTACTCTAAAAATGAACAAATCAGAATTGATAAAAAAAGAAGCCAAGTAAGATATTACAGCTTAGAAAAATATCAATAAGAGAAAAGTGTGGATAATGAAAATGTGTAACTTGGACTATTGTTTTTGTTAACTCCGGGCTAAAAAAAATGTTAAATTATGATTTAGGCAAATTAGAATTTTTATATTAACAACAAAT